>OX578219.1:7159115-8359115 GCA_951216915.1 Tetheella fluctuosa | reverse complement strand
GCTTTTCACTTTAACTTCGAAGGTCAAGGTTGTTAATGGTGAAACATAGACGAAGAAAAATATTGTTTTGGTTACTTTTGGTGTTAGATACGTTTCATATTATTTTCTTTGTAATTATTTAATATCTTTATTAATAAAGATATAAAAGCATGCAGATATTAAATAATCATAGGAATAACGTTCCAATAGCAACGTATACCGTCTAAAAAGCTGTTCGTTTTATCAGAAAAATATATAACAATTATACTACATGTCAATTTCATGTCATTCATTCAAAGTAACAGGCACGGTACATTAGTTGAAAAATAAATATTTGGACTATAAATAAACTACAGAAAATATACTTTTTATGAAACATAGACGAACAATTTGATAGATGATATTATTTTGAGTGAAAAAAAATAAATCAAAAATGTTGCTATGAAATATAATGTGTCTTCAATCTACAGTAATTGACTCATCACTTGGAGTTGAAAGTTTCATCAATATTGAGTCATTTCTACTCATTTAATATCTGCTATGTATGTATAACTGACACAATAATGATCGTTTGCCAACAACATCTGTTGTAGTCGACTCGTGAGGCCTTGTCATTAGTTATAGATATTCCTATAGTTTCGTGTATTGTGGTGGAACTGTAAATAGCGTGGTCACGAACAGTGAAGTTATTTACATATAAATACCAATGTAGATAGATAATATAGATCTGTAACTGATTTAAAACAATATTCTAAGTACCTAACTCTATTATTTTTGTGACTGTGCTTCCGGTCCATCCGTCTATTTTTTCTGAACTATTCGTGGTCACTTCTACGTGTTTCTGTTATAAGATTCCATAGCAGCCACGGCATTTTTTTTTCCCAATACCTAGAGATATATATCAAAAAGTCTTTAGCGCCATTAATGTACCTACAAATTATCTTTTAATTTGGGTAAGTTATTTATTTGTGTCCAATATTTAATTTAAATTTCATTTCAATATTGAATTGGCACTATTGCTATTTCGTGTTCTACTACAATACAATACCAATTCGTGAGTCAATTCCAGCCTGAATAGCTTTATTTAGGAATATTAAGAATGTCGGCTTCTGTTTGCTATTGGAACAAAAGCTCTTGTCAGTTTTTACTTAGAATGAATTCTATCTAAACATCTATTAATCAAAAGTTTTTCGTTATACTTTGACTATATAATGAGTATATTTTAGTCTAAATATATAAATCTGTATATAAACATGTGCACTACACCTAAGAGAAAATTAGATATCAACAAACACAACTGCCCGCCCAGAGAAAGTAATTCGAAATGTAAACTCTACCAAACCGCAGTGGGTCGACTGGTGGCGTTGGACTAGATTTTGCCGTAATCCCCCCTTTGTAAAGGAAGGCTTACAGCCGGTAGTGTGGGCTCCTATAAGCTATGATGACACTTAGATAAATTCAAGCTTCGCCAAAATATGACATTTCAGCTAATAATGATTCAGCACACGTTACTGCTGAGTACATCAGTAGAACTATGAAATAGATCTGATTTATATAACTGAAAAAACCATATTTATATTATAAATGGGAAAGTGTATGTGTCTGTCTGTTTGTCCGTCTTTCAAGGCAAAACTACTGAACCGATTTAAATGAAATTTGGTACACAGATAGTCTAGAGCCTGAAAAAGGACATAGGCTACTTTTTATCCCGGGAAAACATAAGATCTCACGGGAACGCGGGTGAAATCGCGGGGCGGAAAGCTAGTATATCATATAGATAGTCGTCATATTATGGATAACTGAAATCATTTAATATATTAATGAGGCTTAAAATTTCTCGATATACTTTAATTCAACTGCAGATTGCAGATATTAATATAAAACCAGCGTCTGTTTTCTGACTCCTACAACCTAGAGACTTTTAAGGCTTATTCCTTTGGGACAAGCGTGCTCCATCTTAGGCTTCATCTTTTTTCTTTTATGGAACATCTTTGTAGATAAAAAACCGTAGAGCATAATAAAAAAAAGTCAAAAAAGGCTCCAAGAAGAATATATATATTTAATTTATTGTAATGATTAGAAACAAATTACTATGATCACATTTTCTGCTCTATTTTGTTCTGGAACACTATTATTAATGCTCGGGTACAAAGTAAATCAGTAGTGCGACAATTGCTCAGTCCTTAGTGTATCTGGGGCTTAACTCTTTCAATGTGTTTTATTTCCATTAAGGCTTTTATTTTTGGTCTTGAAATTTAATTCCGTGAAAATAAGTTTGATTCTCGCTCCGAGGTATTTTCTTGTTATCATCTGTGTAAATATAATGTGAAGGACGTACAAATAAGCGTGTAACATATCTACCTACAACAACACAACATAAAGGTTTATCTGTTTCCTTTATACATTTTTCATAAGTTATAGAAGCTGTTATTTGTTTATGGTAATCTTTAATCTAAAAATGCTCTCGAATATATTTTTACTACGTTTACTTATAGTGATTGTAAAATTATTTTTGCGAAATTCATCCATGTAAGAAGAATTAGAAGAAATAATAATTATTCGAATGAAATGTTAAAAAATAACATTAGTCAGCTGTTGCTATTTCAATTTTGTTTTTATACAAAATGGTCGGCATACAAGCATACGGCCCGCCTGATGGTTACCGTAGCCTATGAACGCTTGCAACACCAGGTGTATCACTCGCGCGTTGTCGACTCTTCCCCCCTATTAAGTATTCTGTAAGGTGGAGGTACTTCAAATACTTTACTTTCAATTTTATTATGCCAAGTGAATAGAGTAAATAAATATTTATCCCAATGTAATTTATGAAGCAGTTGCCGAATTAATTAACAACTCAGATCGTTATATCACTTGTTTTTTTTTATAAGTTTTGACTATTCATTATTCAACTATGAAACATAACACAAAAACTATTGTAGTAGTATGTGTAAGTAAAGTTCTTGAGCCGATTTAAATATAATATAACACAAAGCATACACAAACATTAGTCAAAGATCAATTGAATGAAATAATCATTATGTATGTTACAGTTTGCCTACATAATACACAGGGTATATCCATTCTTCAAAATAGTACTAGCCGAAAAGAATCAATATTATCTGATATCACTATCTACATGTCCTAACTACACACACAAACACTTAATCTTTAAGTGAGGCTTTGGATAGATAATAGCCTTCTCCTCACCTTTTCTTTGATCTCACAAAAACTACAGTAAGAAACTTTTAAGAGTTGATACCCGTTCTTCATACATATTATTGAGACACCAGATTTGTTTTACTTCGCAAGTTTGGAATTAAATATATTTTCCTTATCCATAAATAGGAAATGGTGACTCAGCGTAGGATACCAATAAGATACCAATAAGAAAATCAAATAAAACAAAATGTTTTATACATAATATTGTTATATAAAACTACATGACAGATAGATAGACATTCTCAATAAGACATAAAATGTAACCCACAAGATAACCTTAAAAACATATTTTGTTATTGTTTAAAATACAACAGGTGTTCTTGGATGGACGCATTTGTTCGTACAGAACTGAAAATAAACATTGTACCTATGACTCAGCAAATGGGTCGATTAAAAAGAGATTGACAAAATATGTGTGAGGAATAATGTCCCAGAATGTCCCAGAATTTCCCAGAATAGAATTGTTATTTATTTTTCGTGGCACGAGCCTTCTTTTTTCCTTTTCATATTGTTGTAAGGCTTGCCTGCAGATAGGTATCTATTAAGTTTAAGTTTTAATGGAAACTGTTATAAACGCTGATAATATTACAGGTTTAACTGTATAAGATTAACAAAAAAACATCGTGTTTAGTCATTGAACGACAATTTGAATTGAATACTCTGTACGAGGTCAAAACTGCAGGGTCATGAAAGGCTTAGTTATGCGCATATATGCGATATAGCTTAGTAAGAAACAACATACCTCATATGAAACGTTCTTGGTTTTATCTTTTAGCTTTTTAAATTCTATTATATAAAAGAATTGTCTGCTTTTCATAATTTGCCTTTGAATTTGATTTCTAGTATACTTTTTGTAACCCTTTTTTCCTTCACCATTTAACCATTCATGCATCATCATCATACGTCTGCACTGAAGCTTAGAACCCACGAGTACCTACTGGCCAATAATTTGAATCTTGACCTTAATCATGGTAGGTATTAAGTTATTACTTCTAATAATATACCTACTTGGGTAAACCTCTGAGGTACCGCTGAAATGGAACTTCCAACAGTGCTTTCTGTACAGGAATCCTTTGCTACCGAAACGTGTACCTAATGTTTAAAACGTATAGGTAGGTAAAGACACGAGCATAAATATAAAAGAGATTAAAAGTAAATTTTATTGAAATTGTATGGTGTTACATAGTATTTGCTAACCTATACTATGACTACTATGATATCGGTCTATGATATAAGTACTATTATGATATCGGTGTTATTTCAAAATTGCAATCGTTATTTCACGAGAACATCGTTATCGAATTTTACCAAGTGATATACCTATAAATGCTCTGACTTTACTTTTATGAACACGCCCTATGATGTACGTCTTAGCTTACTTACCTCGTAAAAAAGACCAATCGAGTGTGAAAACGGAAAATGCTCTGAAAGTTAAGATTCAATGTTATTAGTTCTTGCTTGGTAATGATTCAAGGTATAGGATATTTTTTATGAATATTTTCTGAAGATTAAATTATGGTTGGATATAAATTTTTCATTTTCATGAACTTCATTGAAAGTAGTTTGTTAAAAAAAAAGTGCCAACATGGAGGATATTTGATCAGAAAACACTATTATAAACTCGTATATCTATAAAAATGTATTACTAATTGCTAACTGTTTACGTGATGTAGGTAATTAATACTTGCAGCGGTTTTTCAATTGATTTGACTCTATCTATATCTATTTAATTAATATTCAATTAAATAGTAACGTATTCATCATTTATGTCAAACAAACAAAAAAACGACAAAGAACGTCTTAATTTTAAGTATAAAATGAGTTTTGACTTGATCAGTTTTACTTAAAATTTACTAACTTCCGCCCGCCCCCCGGTTATACCCGTGCTTCCAGGATCCTATGTGTTTATCCAGAACATATTTTGTCTGTGTGTCAAATTTCATCCAAATCCGTTCAGCTGAGTGGTAACAAACATAGACACACACAAACAAACTTTCGTATATCGATTCCAAGTACGTACATCAAACTTAGGTAGGTATATCATTATAGTAATATAATATGGTAGCATATTACCTACTGATATCCTATAATATTAAACAAACTATAAAGTGCTGAAGCATCAAGTTTCCATGTAGAAACTCGGTATAATCTCCAAAACTACCCAACTCTTAAATGAAACTTGCGTTGACGAGTTTCTTGACATAATAACCAACATGGAGAGATGTGACTTTCAGTGACCTACAGATTTATGATATTGACGTTGTACGGTACGTTTTGAAGATATTTTTGCAATCGCAATAAAGTTCTTAAGTTGTGCGACTAATTGCGTTTATCAATTTATATTTAAACGAGACTAAAATAAATTATACATTTTAATAATGTTTTCAAATGGTGCAGCTCAATGATTTATAGGTAATATTTGTTTAGTTATACATATCGAATTCTTCACTTGTAATTTATTTTGTAAAATTATTATTGGTACAAAAATAATTTATTTAAAAATATTATAATCGTTTTTGAAGTGATTCGTAAAGTTACTCTATTTATTTTAATTCAGGATGGCATGATGGCATAATTTAAGGCACTACCGCCAAAGTATTACATCACTTCAATGTCTTTAGTGGACTAATCTATTCCTTCCAGTTTACTGTCTATGGTTTTGAAGTAAGTTGAGTTTATTATTATCAATAGCCGATCAAGTACTGACGATCCTCAGTATAGATACTAACATAAATTTAATGTAGATCCCAATTTATTCAACAAAATACTTACACGACTTTAATTTTTATTTTCCAAATTACATTGTAGTTAGTAAAAATCCATATTATGGTTAGTATAATATTGGCATATCCTGCCATGCGTAAATGATAACGAATTCCGTAAACAGAATAAATTAGCATACATTTATCCATCCCAGCCTTTACAATAATGTGACTATAGTTATTTACAAAGTAACCCCAAATTAACAAAATGAGTTACCTAATGATTGAAATTTTTTTTTATCATTGAATTATTCAAAATTGTAAAAATGAATTAATTACCTTCTGAATATTACTGACTCAATAACTCTAATGTCGCCTTATACTTTCTGAATGGTTCTCGGAATTTCAATTCAGTACCGATATCGACTTTATAAAGATTTCACCGATTACGTGGAGAAGATTGTTCAGAGTTTCCGTTAAGCACTTACAATTTATTTTTATAAATTGCAGTCCTTTGCATCGGAGTCTTGTTAGAATTCGATGCATTTTATAAAAAAATATTCAGATTGATATCGGTATAATACTCGTAAATGGAGATACTCTAAATTGTACCTTATTGTAAATCTTCATAGATTATCTCAAAAATCGCACACAAATTGTTAAAATTGATACACACCAAAGTGATGAACAATTGGTGACATATGGCGTCCCACAAGGAAGCATACTAGGACCTACATTATTCCAGATCTATGTCAACGACCTCTGTTGGATGAACCTTCCAAACACCAAAATATATGCATATGCCGATGACACCGCAATTCTCGTTCACGGAGATACTTGGGATTTAGTCAAAACAACAGCAGAGTCGGCATTGTCGAATGTTAGGAAATGGCTAAATTCTAATCTTCTAACTCTCAATCTGGCCAAAACCACGTATGTCCCTTTTGCAATTCACAAAAACGGCGCACCGCCCCCTACGTACGCTATTATTGCTCACTCTTGCTCAACAATATTAGCACCATGCCTCTGTCCAGCACTCACTAGAACAAACACCGTGAAATATTTGGGAGTACACATAGATGATGGACTAAGATGGGACAAGCAACTTGATGCTATAACTTCCAAAACCATGCGTCTAATTTACATCTTTAAATCCCTGAGAAGCTCGGCAGATCCGGACATACTGAAAATGGTGTACTATGCACTTTGCCAATCGATTATGGGGTATTGCATTACAGTATGGGGTGGTGCAACAAAAAATAAATTCCTAAAAGTAGAGAGAGCACAAAGAGCCATACTTAAAACAATGACAAAGAAGCCCTACAGATACCCGACAACACAATTGTACTCTGAATGCAAAGTACTTACGGTTCGACAGCTTTATGTGCTTCAATCTGTTCTGAAAAAACACATAACCATTCCCCCGTCTGATCCCAATAAACGTAGAAACTACCCCTTAGGTGTAAAACATAACACCACGTTCGCCAAACACCAATACTACACACTGGGCACCCATATCTACAATCAAATTCACCGAAAACTGAACATCTTAGACCTCAATAAATACAAAATCAAACTCATGTTATCAGAATGGCTACTAAAACAGGATTATTCCTACACAGAATCCCTACTCACCTACAATGACTAAAATCCCCTCCCAAAGATACAGTCCCCCATACACACACAAGTGTTTGTCACACACACCACACATACAAATATTCTCACCCTCACACACCCTAACATACATACACACTTACACACACACACGCATACACACATACACACACATGCATACACACATACACACACACGCAATTATATAAACCACTTAAGAACTTTATTTTCTATATATTTTATTTTAATTTAATTTGTCTGTTACTTATTTTTATTTAATGGTAGATTGACACAGTTCACTCAGTCCATAATAAAGTAAGAATTTTATAGCCGAGCACTGTCTCTTAAGACACAGGTTATCCTAGTTTAAGAGGCAGGGTTTTTAATATATTGTGTACAGATTTCTACAATAAACTGTAAATAGCCTGCTTACTCTACCTTGTGTATAACTTTATGTATAAAATTAATTTTTTCAACATCTGTAACTTTCTTGAAATAAATTATTATTATTATTATTATAATGTGTATTTCCAGTCAGTAGTTCATATTTTAACTGTGGTAACAATTTGCGTTCATATATAGCTACCTATGTAAGAATAATTTGAAAGATGGATTGGAAGGATATAACAGTCAAGTAAAGGCATCATAAATAGTTCAATTGTTCCTTCTTCTACGAATATAATATACTTAAGCCAAACATTTGCCGATGTAGCAAGATGCTGTATCAGTAACAAATAACAGCGTTTTTGATTTCCATGTTTATTTGGCGTTCTTTCATATTGACAAGAGGATAGAGTTATCTTTCTTTGCCAAATAGATTTGTTTTTTTCTAGATCAATCATCACCTACGTATTATATTTTTGATCTTCTAAAACATAATATATAAAATAAATTTGGACAATGATGAATATAAATTTGAAATCTATAATTGTAGTCGAAATAAAGTTACAAGTTAGCAGAAAACTAGTGTCTAAATTAAGGTAGAGCTGTTGTGAGATTTGAATCGTGTCTGTACAGCAAGTTGCAACAAGCCAGAGAGGTCTGGCTCTAATGAGATGCCATAAAGATATTCTAATTTGAGTATAGCTTGAGGAGAAAACTCCAATTTGTACAAGTGCAACTACATTTGAAGAAAATAATAAAACAATCTAAATTAAGGCCACGATTTATATTTGTTGGGTAAAATAATTAAGTACATAACGAAAGTTATTGCAATCTGGCAACGTGATTTCAATTTAACAGATAAATTAAGTAATAATTTAAGCCTTTGGTTAAATGGTTGAGGTAATTTATTGTCTTGCATATCGGACACAACGTGTAATATAACACTACGATATTTAATAATTAAGTACAAAAATGCTATTGTTCTCATATTATTGTACCTATGATATTGGCATAGAACTAAAGGTATGTAGTTACGACATATTTTTTCAAACTAGACGTATTGTTAATTGAAGTTCTTTTTAGGGTTCCGTAGCCAAATGGCAAAAAACGGAACCCTTATAGATTCGTCATGTCTGTCTGTCTGTCCGTCCGTATGTCACAGCCACTTTTTTCCGAAACTATAAGAGCTATACTGTTGAAACTTGGTAAGTAGATGTATTCTATGAACCGCATTAAGATTTTTACACAAAAATAGAAAAAAAAACAATTAATTTAGGGGGTTCCCCATACTTAGAACTGAAAGTCAAAATTTTTTTTTTCATCCAACCCACAAGTGTGGGGTGTCTATGGATAGATCTTTAAAAATGATATTGAGGTTTTTAACATATTTTTTTTCTAAACTGAATAGTTTGCGCGAGAGACACATCCAAAGTGGTAAAATGTGTGTCCCCCCCCCCCTGTAACTTCTAAAATAAGAGAATGATAAAACTAAAAACAATATATGATGTACATTACCATGCAAACTTCCACCGAAAATTAGTTTGAACGAGATCTAATTAGTAGTTTTTTTTAATACGTCAAAAATCGTAAACTGCAATTTACCTTTCATGCAATCAACTCAAATATAAAAAAAAAATTGGCAAAAAGCAAGGTCTGCACAAAGGAAAAATTCTAAAAAAATTAAAAAGTTGAAAATTAAAGGGTGTCCCTATACATACATAGTTACGCCAATTAATAAAGACTTCTGAGTTGTATCGGCGCTCATACAATTTAGAGGTCTAGCTTAATTGGCACCAACCTCAAATAAGGTAAATAAATAAAATTGTGCATTTCCCTTGATGAACGAAGTTTGTACGGAACCCTCGGTGCGCGAGTCCGACTCGCACTTGGCCGGTTTTTCTTCATAAATCTCGCTTAGCGTTTATATGCTTAATTTCCTTAAACGTAAACGACTGTTTTAAAATGAAGGCAGTTTTTCGAGCACAGTTGAAGCGGATATTTTAACAATCATAATTTTTGTTACCCTTTTACATGAAGTAGGTAGTACCCACTCTTGTTTTCATTACGAAATGGGCAAGCGTGAAATACCCGTAAAAGATCACAACAATCTACCTAAACAATGAATTGTTAAACAGCTATTCACCTATCTTGACTTTTAGTTACGCTTTGTAAATAAAGGTCGTGTAAATAATGAATGATTATAGAATTCTATAGTCAAAATGTTAATGAGCGAAACATGATTGTTTAGGTCTCTCGTGCAACTAAATACCTATATTGAAAATAAACTATATTTATTAAATTAAGTATGTTTGCCCAATTTCTATACATACATTTTGTAATACCTCCATTTATTTCTGAACTAAGTTTTAGTATAGGTACTCAATTTAAGCGCCGTCAGGTTTTAGGGTTCCTTACCCAAAGGGCAAAATGGAGCCCTATTGCTGTCACTTTGCTGTCTGTTTGTCTCTCCATGCGTATGTCACGGGATGGGACTCTAGCTCGTAATCGGAAGTCCGAGTTGTAATCATTAGTTTCAGAATATAGATAGTAGTTTTATACTTCAGTCATGATGCGTCAAACACCCCACCTATCAATAATACAATTTTACGATGTTAACAATATGAATTTATGGTCAATAAATCAACCACGTCACGACTTGTGTTTGCTACACGAACAGCATTCTACTAAATTAATTGCTATTGTAAGTACCTACTTACGAAACAATTAATGCCTTATTCTATTTTAATGAAAATACGAGATTAATCCAACTAACTACGTCTTCAGAATTTCGGCAAGATGAAAACTACCTATGGCTTAAGGAAGATAAAAATACATTTTATAAATCTCTGTAAAATGATGCGTTCTCAACAACTCTAAAGGTTTTTAAGCTTATGAGGTAAACTTAAGCCTGAAATTTACGAGTAGACATCTTTGACCCACTTTTCCACAAAGTGATGGTAATCCGTATTAGTATTTAGAGGACCTAATAAAGGATTAAATGAGTCTAGTGTAGGTGTTATATTTATATAATTACGGTATTTTAGTCTATAATAATTGAAGTGGCATTTAGCATACAATTTGTATTTGAGGTTATAATTAAATTATGTTTACTTTTACATTATCCCCCTTACATATAAAACGCAATTTATATATATATATATTTATCTATTATCTTACTGTCATAGTCATAGTCAATCAATGTAATGTCATTTATGTGACCATCAGTAGGTATATTAGATGAAAAGTGTTTTATATGTAATGCCGTAAGTTATTATTAACTATGGGTGAACTGATCGATAACTACTTTCACTTTTAATATAAATTGATGTAGTATATGTCAACCAATAAATAAATGTCTGAGCGTCGAGATGCCAGCGATCAACTGAAGCGTATAACAGATGTTAGTGATAAAATCCAGATCTGCAATTGAAAATTGGATAGGTATTCAAATTACCATATCTAGGTAGAAAAACGATCTACAATCATGATCCTCAATAGAATACGATTGTCCATTGAACGTGGTTGAGCTACGAAATACGATATTTATATAACAAACAGTAACTTCAAATAACAAATTTTAGTTTTAACATATCCAAATAATTTCGTGAAAGTATTATTATTTTCATTATAAGTGACTCGAATCCTGTTAGAAAATAAGGACAATTTATTTCACGCAATAATGCCTTTTTATCGCTGTCATTATGTCATTCGTCTTGTTATTTACGAATTCTTTTCCGCATTAATTTTACATATAACGCACAGTATTGTGATGTATTTGCGTTTGAGATATGTTTTAGATACTTTTACAAGTACCATGATTTCGATAAACATGTTGGTACAAGACGTTACTCGTACATGCATGTATCATGTACGTAGGTATTATCGACACACCTAGTTATGTGTGTAGTATCCTATTAATCTTGATAAGCAGTTAGGATTCTGGCTCATCTCAAGGTCTTCTTAATGATAAGGAGAGTAGTGTGCGATATTGCTACTAAGCAGTTAAACCAATGGGTACATCGTCAGTTGATTGTTTCAATTTCGACTCTTACATACATTTACATCTCATTTGCTCGTAGTAGTCACTTTGGCATCTTCATGACCATATTTTACAGATTTCATTAATTTCATTTCATTTCTGCGCGGTGATTGTCAATAGAGACAACAAAATGTCTTCTGGCGCTTATTGCAGTTCTTTATCCACTTTATTATGGTAATTGTAATTAAGGTAAGATTATCCAGTTAAAATCCAAAAACAATGTTTGGTATAATAATGTATTTTTGACAAGAGTGAAACACATCTGTTGGCACTACAAAAATAAATCATTAAATACGTAGCACTACATTTTTTGTAAACACTCCAAATCGACAACTGGCACTCAATTTTAGATAAAAATAAGATGTCTCTTAACAGTGGAGCCTTTCATATCATTTGTTTTGGGTCGTTCGAGATACACACTGGTGGGGGTCGGTTCTGGAAGACATGCTGGGTTATAATAATGATAGGGGACATGGCGGGTATTCGGGTTTGTTTACCTGAGGATGTGTCACGCAGTGAGACGGGCGCGGACGCGGGCGCGGTAGCGGCGGCGAGCGGCGTTCGGCCGCGGTAGGCGCGTGTGGCCGCGCTTGCCAACCGACTGAAACTGCCGCTGCCACCGCCGCACTTGCGGTGCGGTAGAGCGCTTTGCCCGGTCTGCGCTTATCGGCCGCGCCACCACTATGCACTCTGCCGTGCGATAATGATTAAAGACCACAAATTTCCCTTTTAAAATAAAAGCCGATCTCAGAACAATGTTCAATATATTCAATTTATAGGTAGAAAAGTATAAATTTTATTAATTCAAAGCTTACTTTTGAATAGTAAATTATAATGCTTTTGCGTACCTATTACATTTGTTCAGTCATCAGTAGGTAGGTATATAAGGGGCTTCAGCCCATTTATTACTGTAAGACTGAAAAAGGTTGGTTACTAACCTAACCTATCCTAACCTAACCTAACGAGATAAAAAAGATCGTTTCCACATTTTTTTGTTATGAAAATAAAAATAACCGAGGGTCAGTTGTGTTTGTGTTTTAACCCTTTCAACCGTAGATGGTAGAGAAAAAAGGCTCAAACGAATCGAACTATAAAGAATAGATTTTTGGGTTATTTACCCTTTATTTAGTAAACTATCTCAATCGAATTATACAATGTGCCTCTAATATGATGTATGTAGCATTGTTTGTTTTATATGAAATGGTTCACCACACTTTGCAGTGGCATTTGTGTAGGTCTGATTTAAAACAATTACGTCAATATCAACCTTAAGATTTGAAAGCTCTTAAAAGGTGTTTTGGAACAGGTTTCATAAATAAATTAAGACGATCTCTACAATCAAGGAAACCAGGAACGTGATAATCAAATTCACATGGTCATCATGCTATGCATCTACCTGTCAGTAGTAAAAAAGGACGGTCAAGTACGAGTAGGACTCGCGTCTTGAGAGGATTGCGTACATAGACGAGAGAAATATAGGGTACTTTCCGATGGCATAACATCATGAAATTTGGTTCAAAGGGTAGAATAAATTTGAAACTTATTCATTTCAAATCCCGTATCTGAAGAAGGTTGTGTACCCTAATGACATTGCAATATGTTTTTTATTTGTGGGCGCTTGCAAGTTATAGTGTACGAAATAGGCGTCAATTGTAGGTATACGCTTGTCTCGTAATAATCAGACACGGGATTTAAAACTAATAAGTTTTGAATTTATTCCACTTTTGTGGCAAATTTCAAGATGTTATGACATCGGTAAGTGCCCTATATTTTTACCATAGGCTTTGACGATCAGTCAGTACCAGCTGTAGAAGCTTTGAAAAGCCGTATCGTTTATCAAGAAACTTGAGTTTTTTTACAACGATATTAATTTCAACCTAATAGAGACTAGCCGTTGCTAAGAATAAGGGCTTTGATACACGGAGAGACATACGGATCATAAAGTGATCCCAAAAGGGTTTGGCTTTTCCATTACAAAGTACGGAGCCTAAAAACTTAAAAGAATGAAAGCGATCCTTTGCTTATAATAATATGGTCTAGATCAAGCTAAGAGAAATTGAATAAAGGATGTTGTCAAGGCTCAGTGAACAGGGCAAGCGCGATGTGCGCACGTTTGAGCGCACAGACGTAGCGCGTAGGCACCAATACTCCGCTCTACATAAAATAAATAAATCACAACACCTAGTAAATTCATAAATTTTAAACTTTATATTCACCGCCCACAAGTTACATTGAATTATTTTACTCAATACCAAGAATACGCTTCTGTGCTTGTGCAAAATTCTATCTTATTTTTATGGATCGGGAAATTGTACATGCTCATTTTTTATAGATACTAACTAATTTAATTTTGGTATGATCTCAGCTTAACAAAATAACTTTAACAGGACGGATTCTGATAGGAAATTGAGCTCATAGAGCAGTTTTGCAGAATCCTTTTCATTCAAGTTCGTGGACATTTAGCTACAATTAAACATTTTGCATTGAGAACATTTTCCACCACAACCCTTTCTACGATAATAACAAACTTAATTTATTGACTGGTCCATTGTACCCATTTAATTCCAAAAGTCAGTGATGTAGTTATTATATTAGGGTTTGTTTTAGTATTCGTTTGTTACTATCGTGACTTGAACACATAACAGTAAAAAACCGGCCAAGTGCGAGTCGGACTCGCGCACCGAGGGTTCCGTACAAACTTCGTGCATCGTTCGTCCATCACGGGAAATGCACAATTTTATTTATTTACCTTATTTGAGGTTGGTGCCAATTAAGCTAGACCTCTAAATTGTATCAGCGCCCATACAACTCAGAGGACACCCTTTAATATACAACTTTTTTATATTTTTTTGAATTTTTCCTTTATTTGTGCTGTAAGACCTTGCTTTTCGCCAAATTTCGTGATTCTAGGTCAACGGGAACTACCATATAGGTTTTCGACCCAAAACCTATAGGGTACTTCCGGTTGACCTAGAATTGTCAATTTTAGCAAAAAGGAAGGTCTTACAGCACAAGTAAAGAAAAAATTCCGAAAAATAAAAAAGTTGAAAATTAAGGTAAATTTTGGTACTTACAAGTTTTCGCGAAAATCTAAATTTGCCTATACCTTTTTATCGAGTTGACTCAGGACCTTGATTTTTATACACCTAATAGAGACTATAGACTTCAATATCTGGTATAAATTTCAACTTGTTAAGTCCACCAAGTCTTAGGTTTAACATTAGATAATAAATTACAATGGGGTCCTCATATAAATTCTTTGGCAGGTAAATTAAGTTCTGCTGCATTTGCTGTAAGAAAAATTAAACAATTGACGAATGTCGAGACGGCTAAACTAGTCTATTTTGCTTACTTTCACAGTCTTTTATCCTACGGTATTTTATTATGGGGAGCAGCAGCCGATATTGAAACTATTTTTATACTACAAAAAAGGGCAATTCGTGCAATTTATAGTCGGGACTCATTAAAGCATTTATTTAAAGAAATAAATATAATGACTTTGCCTTCACTTTACATTTATGAAAATATAATGTTCATACGTAGAAATTTAGGAATGTTTAAAACAAAAGTATATGTCCATAATATAAATACAAGGCAAAGAGAGAAATTAGTTGTTCCATATTTTAGGCTAGCCAAAGTTAGCAAGTCATTCCTTGGTAATTGCGTTCGTTTTTATAATAAAATACCTAACTCGGTAACCAAGATGACCGATTTTAAATTCAAATTTTACGTAAAGAAAGTTTTGAAGGAAAAGGCTTATTACAGGGTAGCTCATTATATTGAAGATAGGGATGTTTGGAAATAGTTTCACTCTGCACAGGTGCACTTCGCATATTGTTTTTTTTTAATTTTATTTTTTTTAGTTTTAGCCATTATGTAGCGTATTCGCTATTATTTAATAAGAACTTATTGCGTTACATTTTATTATTTACTTTGTATTGGTATTTTTCTTTTTGATTTAATTGTATATTGTATTGTACATTTTGCTGTTATTGAAAAAATATAGCCAATAGTCAGATTATAAAAAAAAGAAAAATATATATAAAAAATGTAACCTTGCTGAGTTTCTTGCCGGTTCTTCTCAGTTGAAGGCTGATTTCCGAATCGGTGGTAGCTTCAGTAAATTCGACCTTCATAAGTGCCCTCCTAGGGCCTAAACTGAATAAATGGCTTTGACTTTGACTTTGACCACCCGTTCCTGAGAAAATTGGTGGTGACACACGTACAGACGGACAGACGGACAAGAAAGTGGTAAAATGTGTCCCCCCCCCCCTCCTGTAACTTCTAAAATAAGAGAATGATAAAACTAAAAAAAATATATGATGTTCATTACTATAAAAACTTCCACCGAAAATTGGTTTGAACGAGATCTAGTCCCTAAGTAGTTTTTTTTAATACGTCATAAATCGTAAACCGCAATTAACCTTTCATTCAATCAACTCAAATATAAAAAAATATTGGCAAAAAGCAAGGTCTTACAGCACAAATAACAGAAAAATTTCCGCCAACGCATAAGCTTGGCCATCCAAAAAGGGAACGCTGCCAGCCTGTTAGGAACCTTGCCTATCGACAGCAGCGAGGGCTTTGAGGATGTTTTCTATATATCATAGTTTGTATTTTAGACATAGATTGTAATAATAAATAAATAATACATAGTTACGCCAATTAATAAAGACCTCTGAGTTGTATGGGCGCTCATACAATTTAGAGGTCTAGCTTAATTGGCACCAACCTCAAATAAGGTAAATAAATAAAATTGAAAATTTCCCGTGATGGATGAACGATGGACGAAGTTTGTACGGAACCCTCGGTGCGCGAGTCCGACTCGCACTTGGCCGGTTTTTTTTACCTTTTGAGATACGCAAATATTATATACCTACTGATAAAAATATACACAAACGTATTTAAAATATTAGCAAGATTATATTTTGCGATTAGGATCCAATTAAAGTATTTCAGATAAAAAACTTACAGAACACTAAGTGAAAATAATATTTACTTACTTGAATGTTGCATCAAAAATTCAGGCGTATTAAATTAAGTACCTACTTAGACTAAATCCAAATCTACTAAATCTAAAATCTTATCAATAGTAAAGCTTTACATACGAATTGTAAGATTTTGTAAGGTTTAACGACTAACTTCAACATAATATGTTTCGGTATATGTCACATCCTAATAAATTCGACAGGATCAGTTTTCGCATGTCATCTCATATTACCTACTATACTATAACCTTTTCCAACCGACCTTTTAATAACTTTTTGTAATACAGATTTGAGCACCGGCTTTATCTGCCTTTTATCACAATCTCAACAAAATTTCATCTGAGTTGCGAATTGCGAAAATATTATCCTCAAGTAATACAATTTAAGCAATTTGTCTGTTTATATTTATTTGTCGTTTTAAGAATAAACATTAGTGTACATCATTCTAAACTTGTCTCACAGGTGGCCGTAAAGTTACGGATAGCTTATCTGACAGATATCTGATAATGGTGTTTAGAAATGAATAGAATGAGACGGCCTGTAAAGATATATACTGGATAAGGTATCAGGTACTTATCGGCAACCTGGGAGACAGGCCCAAAACTTTATTTAGTAGGGCGCAGGAAAATGAAATCTAGATGTAACTATGTAAAATGGCGCCATACCTAGCATTATTAGTAATATTGAAATGTTACGATTAATTATATATTATTATGACCTAACTAATATTTAATACAAGCAACACAATCGATACGAAATATTATATCACCTTCAAAGGCTGTTGATTTCATCCTACAACACACGATATAAGGTACATTTATCATTTAGGAAACTAAATATCATATTCCATCGGAATTAACCAATTAAGTAGTTGGAAGTCATATTTCTGGAAGGGCATGTTTCTAGAAGGTCAAGAGCGATGAAAATAAGAACCTTTAGCTTCGATTTATAGCTGGATGGATAGCTTTAAGATTTTATTCTAGAGATGTTTAGATGTATTGATGCCTCAATATAAAAATCTATCGCTAAGCACCTACCGGTATGTTTCGGCTGTTGCTCTTGAGAGCCACTTGCCTTCCTAGCCTTTTAAAGGTCTACACTCTACAACATTAACAATTCACCTGGTATTGCTTCCAAATCGGTGACGGTGACCATGTAACAACAGATAGACCCTGTGTTTGCTTAAACATTTCTACATCAATACTACTATTGAATCCACTGATATCCAATTATTTTTGAAAAGCTACTGTTGCAAGCGAAAGAATACGAGTCGTTTTAATTATGCATAAAATTGTTTCTTATGTTAATATTAATTTACCTGATATTTTAATCTAAATAAACCCGAGAATAGTCATAAATTATTCGTCTTTAGTGCAGCTGAACAGTGAAAAGTGAAGAAGTTTACGTTAAAAAGATTCTTTGGCGCTCAGCGGGATTACGATCAGTAGAATAGAATTGTACGTTTACTGCGTACAGCACCTACAATGAAATAAACTTTTACGTCTCGTTTAAAGAAATACAATTTAAAGTTTGTGTCAATGAAGTTAAGTGCATTTTTGATTGCTTCAAGTTGATAACAAAGTAGAATAGTTTTTACAGTTTAAAATCACTTGTTGTTAAAAAGCTACCTACTTTATTAGCATAACGAATTCTAAGAAGTGTTTTTCTTACTTTCAGAAGGTCTTTGTCCTTGATTACGAAATTCATTTAGCATAATATAACAATATGTATGTAATAATGTTACTTTGTTAATGTATTTCAACAAATTCATTTACATAATTGGAAAAACCATTTTACACATTCGCTAGGTAGTAATTATAATCTTCTTCGGGCATGTTCGTTTGAGTGCAAAACTTAACCGAAAGTCTCATATTTACGACCGATTAGCGTTAAACACAGCCGCGCTTATTAAACACAATCAGCCCATGGCAATAAAATATGGGTGTTAAAATGAAAAAGTATCTTTATTCCCGCAGGAATAAAACGCAATATTGTACAAATGTGTTGCTGTAATAAAATATTGTAATAGGTCGAAACACACAAGCTGAAAGCCATTGTTGTTAAGTCCTTCAGGTTATTTGGATACCTACTTATAAAACGTACTCTCAAACAAATTGAATTAAGGTACATAAAGTTAAAATTATATTACCTGTTCAAAAATTATTATTTTAAAGGTTTTTGAAGAAGTGTGTGAAGAAATGAAATTCAGAAACCCTTTTTTATTCCATTTTTAGGTACTATGATGAAATCTCTAATGATGTACCTACCTACTTACCTGGCTTAGAGGAGCACCTCGTTGCTTCGCCACCGGACGTAATTAATGTACGGTGTTAGTTGATTAATTACCGTTGACTTGCAGCTACTTACCTGAAATGAAGAAATTAAGATTCATTATAAAGATTTTTAGTAAATATTTTCTTATTTATTTTTATACAATATTGTCGGCAAACAAGCATACGGCCCGCCTGATGGTTGGCTGCGGTATTCTGTAAGGTATTAATAGTTTTGTTAACACACACACAATCTCACCGTGAAGTGATCATATGAGTAATGTGCCCATTTTAGTCACATGATATCTTAGCTTCATTCGAATTTCTCATCCGTCTCTTTAACTGACTAATATTCCAAACAGTTTCATACAGACATAAATATTTCAAATATCGAAGATGAGTTCCATAATTCCAACAATGTAGACGCTAACCTCGTGTTTTATGACACGAGTCATTACAGTGAATGTTTCCGCAGTAACGTTACATACTGCGGACTGACTTAGATCAGTAATATAGGTAAGTCAGTCACCATTGCGTCGCTTCAGATTTGCATATTTCGCTATCTTTAGTAAAGGCATGAATAGGAATATATTGCTTGGTACATGTATATTTTAAAAGTATTTTTTATTACAAGAGATGCTTTTTTACACATTTACTGTACAATTCACAATACAATTTTTTTCGTATTTATCAATTAATTAGACAGTGTAACTTGAATTATTGGTTAAAAAATGACGAAGCTTGGTTAAAATATAAAAATGGATAAACAAGGGTAGATAAGGTTCCTGGAAAACATTTGTTATTGGGTATAGTAGGATACTTTCTTAAATAATTGATGAATAAGTAACGTAATAAACATTGCAAGCATAAAATATATTACAGATTTTGAAAATAATAAATGTAAAAGGGGTCAATTTATTATTTACAAACATTAGTGAAGCATACATCGTTGAGACTGGAGTCTGGAGGTGTGCTCGCGGTAATCCACTGGAGATAAACTGAGATTTACAACTTTGTGTGTAACATCACCAGCACCACGTTAATAAATAGCATCTAGATATTCTTATATAGTTATAGGTGCTAGTTTAATAAAATGTCTTTATATTTTATTAATACGATACATAGATTTAAACTTTTTCCTTTAGTTTGTAATCCTTACTTAATAATATTACGATGATAGACAGACAGAGCTCTGCCTGTCTGTTAATTTTTCACGTCGAAATTACAGAAATTTGGTGCGCAGATAGCCTATGGTATGGGAAGGGACATAGGCAATTTTTTTTCTCGGGAACGCTGGTAAAACCGCGGGGGACAGCTAGTTATGAATAAGCGAAAAAAAGAAATTCGCCGAGAAACTATCGGGTGTACTCCAGCAGCTGTACTAGAGCCAGTTCCCTTCTAAGCTTTATATACTTAAAAGTATAATAATAACGATAACTTAAAATATTTGAACAATAACAACAATGTGCTTGTTTTAGATAGTTCACATTGTAATTTGAGCGTATTAATAATAATTGGAGTGGTAACTAAGTACCTTAACAGTCTTGATTTTGTATTTAAATAGAGTTTGGTCGGCTTCGTTTCAGTTAAATTTTTATAATTTTCTGATCGAAAATTAATGAAATATAATATGTTGAGAACAAAATAACTTATATCGCCTTGTA
This sequence comes from Tetheella fluctuosa, assembly GCA_951216915.1. Taxonomy (NCBI): domain Eukaryota; kingdom Metazoa; phylum Arthropoda; class Insecta; order Lepidoptera; family Drepanidae; genus Tetheella; species Tetheella fluctuosa. The sequence continues at coordinate 8,338,256 of OX578219.1, read as the reverse complement.
ACAGTAACGAACGTGGGCGTTAATTTAAAATATGCAAGTAATTAAAATTTTGCCATCAGCGTATGAAGCCTGCTGTCGAAAACACTACATCGATGGATATTGCTCGTTCTACAAAATGTATCAAGCAAAATAACTATATTCTGCTTACTTATCTGCAAAATCATAAAATATCGTTTATAATTGTTTACCTCTTTATTTAGAGCCGCGCTTTTGTTATTAAAAAGTATTTTTAGCAATACTAATCACGTTTCCAATACACAGAAAAGCGCTATTTTCTTTTTTCATTAAGTATTGAAATTGTTATATAATTTAGTTTGTGAATTGTTATTGATTGGACTGTTCATTTATTTATCAATCAAGCTTCACTAAATAAAATGAATCGTGACGTCCAACGACGACGTTGTTTTTGCACGGTAAGATTTTAATTTTTTGTTTGGAAAAGAAACGTATTTCTAAGTAATAATAAATAATTACTGAACGTTCTTATAAATGTGCAAAAACAGTAATAGGCTAAATAGTTATTATTAAAGATTGTACATCACCATTTACTGAATCAATTAGTTTCCTATTTTTACTTAAAAAAGCAGTATGGATTATTGAAAAATCGGTTTGGTTTAACGAGTTTTTTTTCAGTGTTCATAAATTATAGTATTTAAAAAGCTTGTGATACAATCACCGTGATATATATTTAAATAACTGCTCCGAAAAAACATTGTGAAATTGGACGGATCCAGTTAAAAATAGATTTATCTGAAAATTTCACGCGTGAAAATGGGTTCTGGTTACAATTATTGCGATGCTGAAAACATAAGTGTCTACGTAACAATATATACATTTACTAACTCATGTTGCTTTTGTCCCATATTGAACTGAGAAAATATTGTTTTCATTAGTGCCACACGGATTACCCGTGGAATAAATAATATATATTTGTCTCAAACGTCAAAACAACTGTTAATACGTTTTCTCTGTATTAGAAGAACTATCACGAGAAAATATTTAGATTTGTTCCGCAAGATAAATATAATTATATCAATAAAATAAAATCTGGGAGCTTTTTCCGCCAAAGCATAAGCTTGGCCATCCAAAAAGGGAACGCTACAAGCCTGTTGGGAAACTTGCCTATCGACAGCAGCGAGGGCTTTGAGGATGTTTTCTATATATCATAGTTTGTATTTTATACATTGATTGTAAATATGTAAATAAGAAATAAATAAAAATGAAATCGTTACTCTTAAAGTTTGCACAGCTACCTACAGTATAAAATATTCATGGCATTGACTTCCATGAAAAAATGCCTATAAGAACTACCAAAGCAATGGTCTTTGGTCAATTTTATTCACATTTTCATAATAACATCAATGATAGTTGTGTCTTTTATAATAAATAAATAATTTGTAACTTCTGTGTTGTAATGTAGTGTCAATAATAAAGTATATTTGTATTGTTAACAAAAATATATTCTTTTAGCATAATTTTTAATCTTGCTTTTCCACTCATAGGGCCAAGGTTTTCAAACTGACCTACTACTGTAAATTGCTGGTACGACCTTTATTCATCGGAAATGAAAACTACACTTGGTTATGTTACCCATTTGCAATATGATAGACAGTAAGTAGGTATCAGATAACATATTATGCAACGTTTAAAGTAGGTAATAATAATTTGAACTGAATAGATCTGTATTATGAATTCATTAGAAACTTACTAAGGCATCACGCAGTCTCTATTCTTGTCTATAGTTTATCTAAATAATCTCCACAAATGTTTAGATAAATAAAAACCAAAACCGACTTCAAAGTGGGTTTGCACTAAAAGAAAAAGTATAAAATAACGATGTCAGAATTCGTTTTCATTTTTAGTTTCTTGTGTATTGTATTATCAAGATTTGCCACTTGTCGACAATATTGCATAATATTTATTTATTAATTGTGTGTTCGTAAGTGTTCAGTAGCATACAATTAAGACTCCCGACGCAGAATAAAAACTAGCCGTCTGTACGGTAGTTTAAGAATTATCCCCTAACTCCTAACTAACAAGGAGTTGTACCTTCCATCATCCGCTCACCTCACTAAAAGGAGCATAAGTAGCGGTCTATACGAGCCTATAATATTTAAAGAATTATTCACTAACTACTAATAGTTAAGTAGTATTTTCCATCATCAGCTCAGCAACAAGAGATGATGAGTACCAGACGCAAATACTTGAATAGTTTTAGAAAACATATAAAAAACATTATGCATCCCTATAAAATTTGAGGATTGCTCTGGAGTTTTCTGAGATCCCATCATCAGATCCTGATTTGGTGCCAATGGGACCAACTGGGAAGTATACCCTTTCAAACAAAAAATAATTTTCCAAATCGGTTCAGGCGTCTTCGAGAAATCGGGGAACATATCGGAGAAATCGGGTATTGAGAACCTCCTCCTTTTTGAAGTCGGTTAGAAAGGATGAAATTTAAAATTTGGAGGATTTTTTTAGTTCTGTGGATGTGCGCACTAAGGAAGAATTTTCAAAATTCCTCCTAAGAGGATAAAAACAAATAAAAATTGTATTTGTTAGTTATTATCATTTATATAACAGCCGTATTATTCGATCGCATATTACTCGATTGCGTCTTGGAATTCGATATGAGAATTCTTTGTTAGTAGTTCTCTATAACCCTAGTATTATAGTATTAGTCTAGTACTATATGATACTATCTTTCTTTAAGAAATTTCACGTCAGTACTTTCAGTGTATTTCGTTGATACCTATATGAGGATTTTATATAGAGAGAACAAATAGTGCACGCAAAGTCAATCAGTGAAATATTTCTATTGATATAGGCAGCGAATTATAGCTTCAGTATGTCATTGACAATATATAGAGAGCAATATATGGAACCAAGAATCTAATTTTATTACGAAAAGGAATTGACCTATAGTAGATTGATGAATTAGTTACCTCGCTTAACTCATTGCTAGACTTGGTTATTTCTTTATGAAATAAATCCTGATGTTACAAAATCCATGTAAATTTTAGCGCATCTGCCTCAGACTTCCATGTCCATCATAAAATTATTTGAATAAAATCTAATAAAAATAAATTGCTAATAAACATCTACCACTTAAATTCCCAAAAGTAAATATTTTCTACTCACAGAGACCGAGAGAGAGAACTCAAAGAGAGGGAGAGAGAGTTTGCACCGCTAAGTTTAAGCATTATTGATAAGGATGCTGTAAAAGCTCGTTGTAATTTCCAGCTTTCTAACACTTTGACCTATTTTCTGATCTTCATTTGCATAATTTATGCTTACACATTGTGTCCAAACAGAATCTGTGCAGAAAAAAGTGATGTGGTCGGTTAAGTAAATAGGTTTTTATGTGAAACTTTATCTTTTTAAACAAGGAATGAAGCAGGAAGTGCTTCACGTCGTCATATCGAGTATAAAAGATCCAATGTGAGTAGGGTCTGAAATATCCACAGGAAATATCAAATGAAGTCTTGCTACGAAAAAAGACAGTTTGGACCGAGTCGAAAACCGGCATGCGCAATTATATTCTTTATTATGATCTATTGTAAAATAAATGTATTATTTTAGTAACAGATTTACTCATTCTTGTTCTATTTTAAATGTAACTGAACTTGATGATAGTCTAAAAAAAAGTCTTAAAGAATGGTAAGTCAGTACGTAGTGCATCTTTGTAGGAGATTTAATGCGATTAATCCAATTACAAAATATTTTATGCTTTACACAACATTGTTTAAATTCACTAAATCCTTAGTATTGAAATGCCACAGACTTTAAACTAGAATCAGCTGCAACCATTCATTGAAAGAATTGAAGAGAGAAAAAATATCCCAGGTGTAAGTACTAAACAAAACTGAGTTGCAAAACAAATTCTCTATAGCATGCTAATACCCAGTGGTTTTATTATAAGTGCTACGAGTAAAGTTAGTAGCTCCTAAGTTATTTATTGTGCTTCAGAGCAATTAGGACGTTTAGTTAGCCTCGTTAAACTATAATAGCTGAGCATGTTTGCTGATTATACTAAAAGTAATCTTGAGATTATTTTATATTGTTGTGGTTTAAACCAATTATGTTTGTTTTTTTTGAGAATAATGTATTGATATTGTAAATGGTAATAAGCATGACACTATTGAGATACTGGAACATATCAGCAGGTGTTTGGCAACCAATTTTCAACTTGAAGGCAGGCGCCAGAAACCAGCCAGGCGGGTACGGAGTAAATAGGGTACCCTACCGACGTGCGATACTAATAAAATTTTGCTTACTTTAAAAATGGGTACATATACTACATACATACAATTCATAGGGCTATTTCATAGTTCATTGGCGCTTTTTTATTAATTAACTCATGGCTAGGCGGAGCGAGGTGTAAATCATATGGAAATTTCATTCATTTTTTTTACTTTTAACGTTTTTGTCGTGTGTTTTTATTTTAGATTAGGTAGGTACTTACTTAATTAAATAAAACCATATGTGTTAAACTTGGCTAAAGAAAATTATTATACCTTAGAGTTTTTACAATAAGTCATCCGTAACAGAAATAGGTAATTATCGTATCCCAAAAAATTGTTTAACAATATTTCACTCGCTACTTAAGGCAAAATAATTTAATTGAACTAAACATTTCACATAGTGACGTAAACATAGATCGTAACACATACCTAACGTAATTATCTATTAATTAAATTATAATATTCACACAGTCGTTAAACAAAGTAAACTAGACTAAATTAAGTCAGTTGATTGTTATTCACTATGAAGATTTAAATGTAGGGTACATTATTATAATGCTGGTGTAGCATATTTTCAATGTATTATTTTTTAGTCTTAAACATAAAAAAATATTGATTGACGTTATTACCTACGCTGTTTTACAAAACTGTTAATAAGGTAAATACTGAAATTTAAATGGATCTTTATAAAAACATTATTTTGTTCATGTTACTTACAGGTTATAGGAAATTTTGTACTTATATTATTAAATATCACATTATCTTGCTATTGGAGTAGGCAGTGAAACTGGAATAACTTTTAAAGCATGTTTTACATTAACTTTTAAATAATTTTCCATTGATGTTTGATCCCATGAGCAAAGCTATTCGATAAATTTCCGGTCAGATCCCAATAGATTAAACTACGAATAACTCTTCGCGTAGACCTTCCTTTATCATTCAACAGGATCGAATATTTTGTATAATCATTTTGTTTAGGTACTTTTGCTAACAAAACCTATAAATAATGTTAACGGTTTAACTTTTACGATATAATGTATTTTTCGTCTCATATTTTACTTACAATGAAAATAAAAATCTTTATGAAGTGTAAACAACTGCTCTTTAAACCTCTTTCAGTTTAGCAAGTGAAATGCACTGTTTGATAAATTAATGTATTGTTTACTCACTAAGGTAAGTTTTAATGTTATGAAAATGTTTTGAAGCATTATAATTCTATCATTACCATATTTCTTGCCTCAAGATATTATTAAAATAATTTATTTCCGAAAATTGTGTGTCGGCGGCAACAAAAGAATGAACAATCGTTATAATATCCCCCAAAACACTAACAATCTTTACTTTAATAGCATTTAGGGTTAAATACTGTAAAGAGTAGGCCACATTTGTGGCACTACACAATGGCGCAGTTTCAGGTTGTAGTCGTTGATTAGTCAGATAGAAATCAATGTTGCTAGTGGTTAACTCCCTGACGCTCGCTTCCAGTTCATTAAACTTTATTGCTAATGCAAACATTAGCAACTTGTGTGTGTAAACTTAAGTAATGGTACAAATATTGCGCAGAGAATACAAGAGAAATGTTTGCGCACGCAATAACACCTCAGAATTGTTGCTTCAGAAAGAAAAACAATATTTTCTTTCTCTTCATTCTTTACACTATAATTTCAATTGTGTACCCAGATTCAGAAAGATTTGCTAATCGATCGGTAAGTTCATATAAGATAGGGTGTAAACTTACCTACCTAAAGCAAAAGTGACATCTATTATTATTACTTGTTCTGCATAAAATATTTATATAATTTTCTTCCAGTTTTAATCGCCATCTAAGTAAAGGCCCACCGGGGTCTTAGACATTAAAAAGTCATGTCACGATAATCCGCTAGTCCGTGACAATCCAAAATATGTTTCCGTAAAGTTTTATCACCAAAACAATAGCTATATAATTATTCCTATTGCGTAAAATAATTACGGGTTTCTACAGTGCACAATATGTAAACAGTTTAAGATTATGCCAAACAAAAATGAATTCAACGCTAAATATTCAATCACGGCAAGTCCACCAACTTTTTCTGAAGGGTTATTTATATCAAAAAGCTATTTGATAAAAAAAACCTTCCTCAAAAATAGTTTGTGAACCAATTTGATACAGGTTTTCCACTGCGAATGGTTTTTATTGATCCAGAAAATCCTAAAGGTAAGTTAAGGTGCCATTACAACACTGAATGGATCCGGCCTTTCGATGTTTTCCCCGAGGGCGGAAATAGGGCGGAGTTAGAATTCGCTTGTTGCAGACAGGCTCATTTATAATGAATCAGCTTATTTTACTAATACTACAATTAGCTTTTGTTCACAAATACACGAATTCCTATATAACGTGATGTGGCAACATCAAAGCTAGTTCGACTTGTACCCAATTTTATGTGAACATTTAACAGCTAGCACCAATTTTATTTTTTGGAACAGACTCTTTCGGACTATACGATTTGTGAAAGCCTTAAAGGGTTTAACTTAATTAATTCTTAAAAGATTAAAACTTTAAAAGTTCTAAACGGAATTTATTTCCCAATTTAAAATTTCAATAGCTTCATTTATTTAGTTGATGAGTCAACGAGATAGGTTTTCATAGAACATTATTAAATCTATACTTAAATCATCCAAACGCGGTTTATTTGCAGTCGTACATGAATGTTGTTTATTTGCATTATTCATCGCAACAGGAATGCGGAACGTTCCCCGTGCTCTTATTTCGTAATATATCAAGTACCTACCTGCGAGCGACGGGATCGTCCACGTTGCTGAGATGGCTGCCAAAACATTACTATGTTTGGTCTCTAAAGTTGTGAATACTTTAAGAAGTAGATATATTAAAATGCGTCATTTATTTGGTATTATATACTATACTATTTCCCTTAATTTTCAGTTTTAAACTACAGTTTTGCATCCTGTGACGTGTAACTATGATTGACATGTTTTTTAATGTCAAAATATTAACAAGGAGGCAGACACAGCATTAGGTTTTTAGTAATTGGATACCGTCCTCAATATAGGTACAATAACGATAACAGAGGGAATGGCAATGAATTCTCAACCCTAAAGGGCTTTTTAAGCCTTTTTTGAAGAACCTCATGTCGTAGGTCTATTCGAAAACGGTAATGGGAGCTCATTTCACATCATAATGGTCGAAAATACGAATGTCCATCTGAATCGTTGATCGAACGACTATGAGGATGAGTTCTACGGTACAAAGGTAACGATGGCGCCAGGTTATAAAGTTCTTGGCAGCACTTCCCACTATAGAGACCGTAGAACATGCAAAGTGAGCTGACTGAGATGTGTCTCCGAAGCCGAAGAGGTTTAAACTGCCAGTATTTTTGGGACTGCCGACAATTTGAGTGGCCCGCGTTGCACCAAGGTGTGCGCAGTACTCCATATGGGGCCTTTACTTTAACCGTTGGTCTAAGTACTTCTTGTAACTATTGAGCACACCCAGCTTTTTTGAAGCCAGTTTGACTTTGCTTTCCAAGTATTGTCTTCGGCACTGCTCATCACTCCAAGGATTCCAATACTCTTTGAAATGGTGAGAGGAGTGTTCTGGAACTTTTGCGCTACTATGAATGGCATTTTCTCGGGGTTAAATCGGACGAAATTTAGTATATTATAGGTATATATATAATAATATGTATATGCTATATTATACATAAACTATATTCCCTCATATTGGGATCCGCGTCACAGACGTCTCATCTTTAGATACAACTCAAATTCGGCTCATACTAATTACTATCAACCCTGAATTAATTTAAAAATAACAAAATATCGTCACATTTGACACTCCTTTAAAACACATAACTAAAAAAATATTTGTACTAAAAACAACGCACTATCGTGTTTTCAATGCTAATATCTTGTGATTTGAATAACTCCCCAATCATTTGCAAATCAAGTATCTCACCCGACGTCTCCTGCCCGTTGGCCGACGCTCTAAAATGCAATGACAAAGCTCATTAACTATAGTATAAACGCTACAACAGATTTGTCGCGAGCATATTCAACAAAAACGTTGAGACTGTGAGACGTGAACCGCTCCGCTTGAGCCCGATACTTGTATGGTGTGGCTATGCTGATAAGAGACTGTGAATAATATTAATGTCATAAGTCCAAATATGATTAAATCTGTGTTTTTGCTTAGGTATTTGCTGTGTTTTTATCGCACGTTTTATAGCTTTGCAACTAATCACTTTTTTAGTCAAGTTTTTTTTTTTTTTTACTTTGTTAAGCCTTGTGTTTGACCACAATCTCACTATGGTAGGTGGTGATGTGGCCGAAGGTGGTAAGCACACGAAGCCTAGAAGGATCTGGCTCTCAAGTGCAGCTGCCGTAACACACCAATAGGTGTTTGGCGACAGATTTTCAACTTGAGGGTGGTAGCCAGCCAGGCGGGTACTACAAAGTACCCTACCACCGTGCTATGGTTTCCTCACGATGTTTTCCTTCACCGAAAGCTCAAGCTCATTGTAGGATTCGAACCCACGACCTTCGCCGCGGCGTCCGACGTCACTGCTATTCGGCTTTTAGTTTTCGAAGCGTTTAATTTACACCCTGTATTTTAAAAATATTGTTTGGTTATTATAATAAAGGTTTCTACCTGATTCGGGCACAGAAATGAAATATCATCTTAAAGAAAAAATATAGAAGTGAAATAGAAGAACGCACGATACTCAAAAAAATACTGACATGCAAAAAAATTACTGGTAAATGTTCTCCCAAACATAAAATAAATATCCGCTGTCGCGTCGCTCATGACAATAGTGTTAACCTCAATTGGGTATGCGATACGACGCAATGTCTCCGGCTATATCCGTAAGGGCAGATTGCCAACGAGCCCGGGGCGGTAGCTTATCAGCTGTCACCTGAAAAACTTTCGCATACCATCGTGACGCATCCTGGAAACACTTCAGGTATACTCACATGCGTATCTTTTAAATATAAATATGTATTACTAAGGAAATATGTTAGAGTGAAGCATCTTGCAAAACTTCTAAGAAATGTAATCGTAATTCAGTTTTATCGTGCAATTAATGAAGTTAAAACAGGTGAGTTTTAGTTTTATAAACATAGTCTGTGGTTACAAACTGGGGTCCATTGAACTTCTTATAAAAATGCACGACGTAATCTATCAAATTATCATCAGCAAGGATCAAACAACTTATACAGACGAAGCCTTATCTTTCCTATAACCAGTTCCAAACTAACTCATGATTAATTTACTGAACAGTCCTAGTTTGTTTACACTTTGTTTGTGACCACCTTTAAGTGATGTTCCATATTTCAGCATTACGTCACATTAACTGGGTTATTCACATCTTTTGGTTGCTTTAACCCAAAAATAAACAGAACTTCAAACAGATTCATTTGGTTAATCCTTTTCATGAAAGATAATGAAGATTAGGAGTCTTGTCCCAATTTGCAGGGTCATTTTAAGCTAAGGTTTAACCACAATCTGGTAACTAAATTGTACTTTTGTTGGTCAAACGTAGTAAATACTTTATTTGAAGGGATGAGGCCCAATTTTTAATGATGCATGGCATGATGCTGAAAAAGTATATATAAGTAGATGAGCTCCATAAATAAAGCCATCAAATAATGAAATAATTTTGCAGCAAGAAATAAACTCCTTTATGCTAAATAATGGACATAATTTATTCTGATAGCGTAATAAAAATTCTGAAAACAAAGCCTTTCAAGTGCAATATAAAAGGCCGCAAAGGAAGTCTATTGTTTCATAATTTTGCAAGTTTTTGCAAGAAAATATTAATAATTCGATTTTTATACAGTTTTATTTTTGAACAGTGACTTAAATTGTTTCGTATAAAATTAAATCTATATATGTATATTGTAAGTTTAGTAGATAGATGGGAAGTGAAATAAAGTAACGTTTTTGTAAAGGATCCGTACCCAGAGTATCCGAACGGAATCCTATTGTTGTGTCAACTCAGTCCGTCTGTCTGTCCATCTTACTGTCACAGGCTTCTAAATCCATTATTATTGTACGGAGCCCCCTGTGCACGAGACTGACTCGCACTTGGTTGGCTTTATAACAATATTTAAAAACTCAGAATTGTGACATAGTAATCTTTTTCCCAATAAAATAATAACTGTACAAAATAAATAAATAAACTTAAAGCAATGTAAATAAATAAATAAATATTCTGGGACATTATTCCTTACACACGGCCATCTGACCCCAAACTAAGCAGAGCTTGTGCTATGGAAGCCAGATAACTGATATACTACTTTTATTTTTTAAATATATACTTATAATAGATAATTACACCCAGACTCAGAACAAAAAGACATGTTCATGCACACAAATGTCTGTCTTGAGTGGGAATCGAACCCTTGACCTGCGACGTGATATAAAGGGTATCTTACCAACCACGCCAACCGGCCCATCTTTGACTAAATTGAATCTATAACATTATTTTATGTTTAACGATATATATCACAACACAACGTTAATACCTATTGATGGTTGTGTGATAATATTTTTTATTAAAAATCTTTCCTTTTATCAAATGTGGAATGAAATAACATTGTAACGAGTAATTATACAATTGACCATTCCAAGAACATCTTATAATTATTTTGAGTACCTAAAGTATACGCTTTTTACGAAAAGCTTTTCATGTTATTTTGAAGCATAATTTTTCATTCATTCTGAAAGACATTGGACTAATTCAATTACATGAAACAAATTGGATTTCTTTCAAGATATATTTTATTAAGATAAAGTATATTTTTTCTTAGTTACTCCGCACTTTCAAGTATGTACCTGTTTTATGATGTAAACAAAATAAAATATAACTTTTTTGATTTTACGACTTTAATCAGAATTGCATTGCTTCTTCTTTTCTAAATTCGGAAACATGCGACAAAAAATACGACTCAGTGTGAGGTTTTTTATGTTTTTCTAAAGTTTCGTTTTTTAAATTTATAAAAAAAAAAAACTGGCTGTCCTTTATGAGCTACATAAAGAAAAAAATGCCCTGTCTAGACGAGAAGTGAAAAGAGAAGTACTAATGTAGCAGCGTAATTTGTGAAGATAACTAAGGTTTAACCTTGGGATCCTTTGTTGTCAAATATCACGTACAAACCACTAATTTGTAAAACATAGCCTATTAAGTATGAAATAAAGTGTTTGTGAGATGAAAATGGCTACGTGTGAGGGCTACGAAGCTCTACGAGGTGCTACGAACTTCCGTTTTATTTTACTGACTTTGGAAACTAAGCAATTTAACGAAGTAACATACGTGTTGAACATAAGGAATTAATTTTAATAATAAATCAGACTCAGACTCAAGCAGAATCAGCATCAAGATATCGCTAAGGATCGAATGCTGATAAATATCTGATGCTTAGGTAGAAATTCATATAAACCAAATTACTGGGGATATGGGGAAACTTAAATTGTCAAACTGAAGTTATAAATCTATCTATACAATATACATATAAAAAATCTGTAGAACCAGCGTGTCTGTACATTTTTTTTTTACCAAAAATGAAGTGTTTGTGATGTAGGAAGAGTTTCTTATTTTAAATAAACTACGTGGATTTTTAATCTATAATTTTGTTATGAAATTTCTTGATACCAAAATTATAGGTCACATAGGATTTTGTACATAGAGATTTCACTCATAACTTTATGCAAGTTATATAGCTTACGTAGTATAGCCGTGAAAATGGAATAAACAAAAAAACACACATTTTAATTTAATAATATTTTTGAGGATAAGTAAAAGCATTTATCTCAAAGCTGTAATCAGTACACCAGCTGCACATACCAACACATAAATAAGAACAGCTGATGATTTTACGTTTCCAATGACCCATTAAGCTGTAAATAAACAATGATTGGAATTTGTGTCAGCTAATTTTAAACGGACTGTCAACAATAATAAGTAATTGTTTGTTGATTTCGTAAAATACAGTTTAATAAGTAATATAAAACAGCCCGTTTACGAATAATATATTGCCAAGTTTAAGAATACCTACAAATAACATGCGTGATTTTTTTAAGACCAGTAAATAAGTACTAATAAAAGGAATATAGGTATAACAGGGATGATAACTGACACATCAAATCAGCTACTTTTTATGAAAATATCAAAACGATAGGTTTATATGGAGTTTGTATTTAATATATAGTTACGACGTCATTGTTATAAAGCATCAAAGTTTTACTTTTTATGGTTAGATTGGTCATTAAAAATCATAAAAAGGATAAATTTAATAAAATAATCGTGGTTTCTCCCCTTTTTTTTAGATGTTTTATACATTGGTTAGTGTTTGATAATTTATTTTGAATACAGGGATCTTCCCTATTGATTCGGAAAAATAAATAATAATGAATACATTCATTAACCAGAAAGAAAACTTAAAAAATATATATATATCCATGGACATTCTTCACATAAAGCCATCTAATCCCAAACCAAGCAGAGCTAGCAGTATAGAAACCAGATAAATGATATAAAACTGCGTGCAGGTAGGTAGATCCTATCTACCTACTAAAAATAAATACATATAAAAAAAGACCTAGGTAAGTCACTGACAGGCTCATCAACGCCCAAAAACCCTTGGACTTGGAAAGCTAAAATTTTGCTCAGACCGATCCTTGTATACGATGTAGTTCAAAATACTTTTTGTCTTTAGCATAAATATCTCATGACAATATTTTATGGAGATGCCTAGATGGTACCACAATAGTCATATTTCAGTTACAGCGCCATCTAGCGATGTATGTGTGACTTACCAAGTTTCAGAGCCAACAACGGTCCAGCCACGCCTTCGACGAATTGCGCGCACTTCAGCCGTGACGACTCGGTCACGGGTTCGTCGGTGGCGATTTGCGGCAGCAGATATCTGCGCAGCAGCGCCCTCATCGGTCTCGGCAATTGGCAACATGTTCCATTCACCTTGTATTATCGGTTGAAAAGTTTTGTGCAAAGAGCGACAGATGTCTCTGTTTTAGAATTAGAGTTACATTTTATACGCTGTAAGAGAAAATTGCTTTTGTAGCTAAGTAATATCGAAGATGCGGTGACAATACGTCAAAGAGCAAAGACGAAGGCGATCTATTCAGAGCTTAACAATACAGTGAAACTAATTAAACAATATCAAGTATGAAATATTCCATTAGTTTCTACTAAAACCGAATCTAATATAAGTAGTTGTATTTAATAAGTCATTACTTTAGATAGAATTACAAAACAATTCTGAGGCCGTTAAAATTGTCTTTTATTTTAAAACAATGAACTTTTGGTTAAAGAAAATGGGGTGTACCGTGAATGTACCTAAGTACCTACGTGTTGCCTGTAAATCAACAAAGACCCGACGATGACTCAAAAAGGCCCGGAGGCTGTATCTAAGTACCCAGTATAAATTTCAATAATCGTACAGCAGTAAGCTTTTACAACCTATGTCTTGATATCAATAATAAATGATACGTAAGTATAAAATATTGTTTATAATGGGACCCAAAAACAACCGTTTTAGGAGCTTTCAGCCCGCTGCACGCGCTGCTTCGCTCACGCAGTCTCCTTAAAATTTCTATATGATTTCGACAGCCAATTTCGATTTGTAAAATTTAAAGCGCCTAACTATGCTTTATTAATCTGTAGAAACCCTATAAGAATCCAATCAGTAGTTTCGGAGAAAACGTGTTCAAAACATTAACAGACGAATAAAAAATTGTCTCTTTGCATTCTATTACTCTTAGTCCCAAATGCCCCCAATCAGTTTTATTCAATGTACAGATTCACGCTGATTCAACAGTTTTATTTACGGGGTTATTTGTAGTAACTGACCTGCAGTGCTTTAAAGGGAGGAAGTATCTACCTATAGGTACATAAATATGAACAACTTCTACTATATAAAAAAAAATCTTTTCATACAAAAGATCAAAATTAAGGTACATTGTTTTTTTTCGCGATATCAAGGTTGGTCTTATAGTATACCTAAGTTGTTCACTGCAGGTTAATTAAAAATAACCCTGTAGAGATAAAAGATAGCTCGATTGTACTCTCCTTGATTTGACAAAACAATTATTATCAAAATGAATGGATTTTTGTAATTAAATTTCATTTACATATCTCTATTTTGAAAACGCTAAGATAAATTACGGCCTTTTACCATGGCTGCATAAAAATGTGGACGATCATTCCGTATGGTTACTGAACGCAGAAAACAATAAAACCCAGTTCTATGGAAGTTAAGGAGGTCTTGGTTTCTAAAATATTAGCCACCGTTACGTGATTCTCTATTGTCCAAGAATATTCCAATCTTTATTGGAGCCATTTTATCAAAAATACCCAGATAAAATAAATAATAAATAAATATTCTGGGACATTATTCAATCATTTTAATTCATTTATTTGCTTTATTACGGGTAAAAGTACAGAAGGCCTCAATTTATTTATTCTATGTTTACTGCCAGTTTTTGAAAGCCCAATCAAAGTTAATCTATGATGGAAAATTTTCTCTTTGTAATTTTATACGTCATTTACACAGTGACAGGTAGATACTTTAACCAAGAAATTAAAATTAGTCAAGGTTCTAGAAACTGGGAGTAAGTGTATCTATATTATTATAAAAATCAAAGATTATCTGTCTGTCTGCTTACCTGTTTGTTTGTTCGTAATGTATACGTTACCTACTATAGGATTTTTTTTATAACTTTATAACTTTTTATTCAGTAAAATAGCATACATTTTTTTGTTACTTAACATCGCCAAACTACTAACGCAGTTTGTAGGCAATAATATGTAATGTATGTAATTAATAAGATAGTTCAAATTTATATATACAGGGTGATTTTTTGTCACTGGCAACACTTGCAGGGGTGGAAGTAACCCCTGCAAGTATTACCAGTGACTAAAAAATCACCCTGTATATACTGGGTGATTTTGTTATCACTGGCAATACTTGCAAGGGTGGAAGTATTCATCAAAATGAATAACTTTTATTATGGGACTAACTGTGAAATCATGAAAAAATTATCAGCTGTTCCATACAAAAGTTCAATACCTACTCGACCAAAATGTATGAAGCAACCATATTATTTTTTTACGCGATATCAGAGTTAGCCCTATAACAAAAGTTGTTCACATTGATGAGTACTTCCAACCCTGCAAGAATTGCCAGTGATAACAAAAGCACCCTGTATATATATATGAACTATCTTATTAATTACATACATTACATATTATTTATTATACTTTCTTATACATATTATTGTTTTGTTCCTCTAATAGGTGCTCTTTTAATCTTCTTCTTAAAGTAACTTTACATTTAATTTTGTTTTCATCTAGCAGTATTTTAGGATACATGTTACATAGTTTGGGAGTTACATATTTTCGAGTTCTTTTGCCGTAATAATTATGAATCTTTGGTACAACTAATGTCCCCTTCGTTTTAGCTCTCGTATTACATTTACTGTTACTCTTACACATATATTCGTCACTACTGAAAAGAGTCTATTGTAGTCATCCTTGCACTTATTTTTAATTTTGGTACCTGCTAATATTTCTAAAAACCTAATTTGCAATTGCTTAATTGCCTGTATGTTCGTTTTAAATGTAAGACCATAACAGCTAAGTCCATACGTCAATAATAACTCGGCTAATGCATAGTGCACCATATACAGGCTATACTGTTCAATATTGTCTTCATATGGTAGAATCTGCTAAGTATCGTAACCTATTACAAACACTATTCACTTGTAATTTCCAGTTGAATCTGTTATCTATAATTAATCCCAAATATTTAAAATCCGATATTCTACGGTTAAACAGATATTCCCCCCAGTCTCGTTACTCGATTCGGTGAACCGATTCCTTGGGACAGGCATGCCAAATACCTCGGAGTAATTCTTGATGATCAATTGACCTTTGACTCACACATAAAAGCGATCCGTGCGCGCCACCATTTTGTCAGGTCGCCTTCACTTTTTAATAAATACCAGGTCTAAACTTGCCCTAAAAAGCAAGGTTAGACTCCATACCAAATGTAGCTGCCTCTTTATAACGTTTGAAGGTGCTGAGTTCGCATTAGCACATCCGTATCCATTCAGTGGTGTTCAAATTTCTTCAGAATATTATACTACTTTTGACGTCTCATTATAGCATGAAAACCCAATATTACTGAGCGATATTCCCGGGGTATTTAAAAGTGCGGTCTATTAAATAAATACTTAACTAGCTGCAAATAAATAGATAAATCATCGATATAAATAAAAGGCTTTCACCTGAGCCAGCCCGAAACACTGGATATAGAGGGGTGAAAACTTGTTAAGAAAAGATTTTTGAAAATGTACACCCTCAAAAAATTCAGTAGGAGGTCAAAGTTTTATCAAAAATCTTCCGATATTTTCAAAACAAAAGGGG
This sequence comes from Tetheella fluctuosa, assembly GCA_951216915.1. Taxonomy (NCBI): domain Eukaryota; kingdom Metazoa; phylum Arthropoda; class Insecta; order Lepidoptera; family Drepanidae; genus Tetheella; species Tetheella fluctuosa. Next base: position 8,321,569 of record OX578219.1, on the reverse strand, counting down.
TCAGTTTTTCATCAAACATAAATAAAATATAGATATTCTTCAGATAATAGCTTCAAAATGGTAATATTTGGGTTTTTCAATTCGTCTGCGAAGCGATTGAGATTATTCCATGAAGTGGAGACGGCACCGTAAATCAATAATATATACTAGGAATGTCATGATTGGGCTCTTTAAATTTGTCTGGCAGCATAGGTCTGATGTTGAGGTCCTGAGAAGATCAATGAAACCCCCCAACGGGTGTTGATAAGGTGATCGTGTTTGGCTTTTTTATAATTGTACGTAATTTAGTGGCGTTTCACGGTACGTGAGCTCTTTCCATTCGTTTTTGCAAAGTGTCTGATGATGGAGTAGAAACTAAACCGTTTAGTGGGTATCAGTAGAATTATCATGGACTCCTTCCATTCATCTTTTTTAAATCTTTTCAATCCTTGACAACAAGTCTAACGTTAAGGTTTCAATTATGAAACTTCTCAGGAGCTGCGTTAAATTAAATATCCATTTACTAAAACCTGATGAAGAGATGTAGAGTATGAAAGTATAAAGACATAAGTACCTACAATACAGGATGCAAAGAGACCATTTAGGCTTTATTTTATCGAACTCTGTTGAAAAAAATGTATAAAAAATTTATGAAGTCTGTGCCAGCGTAACCGTAGGCAAAAAGCTAGTTGTATTACCCATATGGATAATTATCTGATATAAATAAATAAATTACATTAAGGCTCCAGTCTCCCTAAAATCAGTGTTCTTGCGGAATTTATCAGAAAAGAAATATTGTTTTTTAGTCATCAGAAAAGCAATAAATGAAATATATTTTATTTTACATATAACACAACGAACGGCTGTCAATTCCCAGCGGAATTGAATGGAATTTTGATGCTAGTTGTAGATGTTTAGTTTCGGTAAATTTATTTCAAATGATTTTTTGAATGTTTATATTTTTTATTCGACAGATAAGTAGTTGCTTTCGGAGTGGTTAAAGTGTGATTTCTCTAAACCATTACTTTGTAATAGAAAAAAATATATGTTGCAAGGGTCAAATTCAGAAATTTATAACTTTTTAAAGCAGTTTAAATAAGAAATTGAGACGATTTTGAAAAATAGTAACTAGATAAGATTATTGTAGAGGATTTGCCGACAAATGTAATTTGAATACATTTCTTGTTTTTGTTATATTTTTTGCGTGGCGTGTGTATGAATGAGACCCTCTACGCGTGGAATGTAAATAGAGGTATGTTTAAAGCCTCACAAAGCTAATAAAAATGGCGTCAAATTAAAAAATAAAATATGTATTGGAAACTTCAAATCTCACTCTTTGAAATAACGTAAAATATATTTCATTTATTGCTTTTCTGATGACTAAAAAACAATATTTCTTTTCTGATAAATTCCGCAAGAACACTGATTTTAGGGAGACTGGAGCCTTAAGTTATTTTTTCATCTTAATCCAACTATATATTTTTTTAGAGTATCATATATTATTGATAAATTTCGTTGTTTCAGCTTCAGGTTAACTCAAATCAAGGAGTAAACTTTCACTATTACAAACACAAGGATGTAGGGAACAGTATAATATAGTTCTCGGAAACGTTTCATACGAAAACTCGCCTATTCCCCAGGTACCTCCCTACTAGGTAGTCCAAATAAACGCATTGACAAACATACGCCCTGAATAATGTTTCAGACATGTTTGGATAGGGCAATGATAGCTACGTAAATTTCCCGTATAAGCTTTGGTATGAAATCTTTTCATGTTGTGATTGTTTAACCAATTTGGGGTATTAATGTAGTATGAGATATATTATGTATAACGACTTAGTTCTAAAATAGACTGTTACTGAAATTATTACTAAATCAGGTATTTAATAGATCTTTCAGACTGGTAAGAATATAATGAATTAATTTTATTCAATATTTAAATATATCTGGTAGAGTATTTTATTTCTTTTTAGGTTTACCTTATGCATAGACAAGGTACGCTCCCTCGTTAAGGTAAATCACCACAACGGAAGTAACTACGTTGGCTAATAGACTAGGCTAGAACAGTATTTAGCTACCTACATTTTGTGTCCGTAGAATGTTACACTTAGTTTACACTCCGCACTCGAAGCCAAGAGCCAATTAAATTATAGTTTCCTCGCTTTGAATAGAGGCTATAGCCAGTATAAATATATACATGATATAATATTTGTTAATACTTCAATCTTTATTATCGGTGTATATGTTACAGTCAAAAGTCTTAATCGGTTAAAACCACTTTTGACTGAAACTATCTCAGTCAAAACTCTTATTGGTTATAGGTTTTTTTTTATGTACCAGGAAAGAATTTGACTGAGATAGTGTCAGTCAAAAGTGGTTTTGACCACAGAGTACTTTTTATATACTAGTAATAATAGAGAACTATCTCGCCACTCAATAGGGGTACCGTACAGTGGCGCCTTTATATTCGCCTAACGGAAATGAATGATATATATAGGTGTTCCCGCCTATTAAATTTAATGGTCATCCCATAAAAACTTCGAAAATAAGATAATTATTGTTTAATCTCGCAAATCTCAAGTCTTAATCAAAATAATATAAAAATTAAGAATAAGTATTATGAGTTTCGACTGTAACATATATACCTTTTATTAATATATCGAAAACATACTGTCTACTCAAAAAAATATTAAAAATAAAGTAGTTCATAAAAATAAAACTGTAATAACGCGACTGTTCAGGAAAAAAAAATGTTTATGTTCGTAATTAGGTAGTTTGGGATCTTTTTCCCCTTCTTCTTCAAAAACTTATATACAAATTTTGGTACACCTCAAGATCAGAAATAGCCGTGAGAATATGCTTACCTCAATTATTCAAAGTGTACGAAGATGCAGGCCAAGATATAAATACTGTTGCTCTAATTCTATTATTATAATCAAATGCACTGATAAATAATATTACTTTTATATACCTACGTACCTATTGTATAAGTTGATAAATAACTTATTACTTTGCTGTCAAAGTTGTCATAGGTAAGCTTTATTTTGTATGGGGTTACGTCAGAAAATTCTCCTTTACTTATAAAGTTGTTTTACCAATTTCAAAGTTATACCGTTCTACTTTTTTATTCCTTTTCGATATAATTATGTTTTCTTAGGAACAAAAAGTAGGTGCTCGTATAAGTTACGCCAGAGGCGTAGCAACAAAGCTTTAGTCCTTGTGAAAAATTCGAGAGCGCTAAAGCCATTACAGATTTGCAGGGTTACGGGTAGAGTAGCTAGTAAATATGAACAGTATAGTATTCTATGGGCGCTAGTTATACTCTTTGCTATAGACAACAAACACATTGTTACACTATTTTCAGCTTTTATTATCTACCTACCTTAGTTATTCTTTTGTTTTCATTCAAATTTATCGCCACGGTCGAGAACATAGACCGTTTGCGTATTTAACAAAACAATAGCATATTAAATGGTTATACATTCCATTTTAGTTGGTAAAAATTTCAATTCTATGAATATTTGGTTCATTGTTAGGAAAAATTAATTTATTAGGTCATGTTCATTTAATAAAAAAATGTGAGAATGTGTATTTTGAATAAGCTAAAACGTATAATTTATGAAATAAAATATATTTTTACATTTGTATTCTTTTAATTGAATTGGAATTCAGGATAGGCACTGAAAACAATTATGTTTTTTATCACAAACAATGTTTGCCCATTAAAAAGTATCCTTTTAACCTTTTAGACAGATAAATTACATTTTTAATTTGATAAAATGTTATCCTTGTGCCCATGTTTATAACATCCAAAATTATATTAAAATATGGCTATATCTAAAGCCGTTTTTGTATTGGTATTGCGATCACTAAACATTGTATTAAGGGTGATAAATGCGTTAAACTTGACATTCTAGTAATTCTACATCCTATCCTACTAACATTACAAATTCGACAATTTATGTAAGTATATGTTTGTGCGCTCACCAATTAATTTATTTTCAAAACATAAATGGATTCTGTGAAAATAGTAGTAGGTACTTGGCGTGTGATAATGGAAATAAATATAATATATGTCATTTCCATTACCATTAACGCATATTGAGTAGATAATTATTAACCTGATGTAAAAAAATATATTGTTAAGCTCCGAACTCGGTTCAATATTTAACAAAATTTTCTGAATAAAAGGTCACATTATCCGATGAGTATTTTTTGATGATAATAAATATATTTTGTTACTTTACCGTTCACTTTTGAACACTATTATGTGAGCACAATTGAAATCAGGCACTAGCACAAACAAGCCAAATCACAAATACTTGTAAAGTTCACATGATGAACTATCAGTTCCAAGTGTAAAACTATATTTCGTAATCGAATAGTGGGATCTGCTCGCAGAACTTTAACCGCACATCTCCCATAACATAGTGTAATATTCTGAGCATACTTTCTTGTTATGTTTTAATTTCGATCGACGTTTAAATTCGTCGAAGCGACGTACAGACTGCGCGTGCGGCGTTGCGCGTAAAGCGTCACATCTCACGGGCGGCGCGGGCGACTAGCGCCGGGAGCGCATTGTCACGATGCCGATGACATATTACCTACATTATTGTGCTGAAAAACTTCAGCGATTATCACTCACTGCTCACCAAGATATGACTCAGATATACATGTAACGAAATTCTTCAAATGCCTTTTCAGTTTTCAATGACAATAACGTATATTTCAGAAGTACCTACTAACCGATTTGTAAATGGTGGGTTGTTTGTAATTATTAGAATACGTAGTCAATCCAAATGTAAATGAAATGAAATGAAAATGAAATGAAAATATTTTTTATTCAAATAGGCCTTCACAAGCACTTATGAATAGTCTGACTCTAACGCTCGGTTCGGAAGGTTGCTTTTACTGAGAAGAGCCGGCAAGAAACTCAGCAATTACTCTTTTCAAAACCAACTCAGATTTATTACATTAAATTATTTATCTAGTCTCACTGACAATATATGTGTGTTATACCAAAAAAAAAAAAAACAAAATGATGAGTGACATAGTTAATAAATAGATAGCAAATTTAAGCAGACCAGCCCCCACAAGCAGCGCAGCGTCGGTACATATTAAATTTCATACATTTTTTAAATAAATATTATTAGCATAATACTAAATATATGTATAAATAAAAATCAATTGCCGAATGTATATGTAAGCGCATCGTTTCAGAATGGCTGCATCTATTTGACAATTTTTTTTTCGTGTTTGTAATTGTCAGGACAAACCTTGTCTATGAAAGAAAATGTTTATAAAACCGTAGAACCCTCGGGAACGCGGATGAAACAACGGGGCGGAAGCTAGTAAATAATATTGAATAGTGCACGAGTTGTGCGACTAAACTCTATCGCTTGAATTTGTCGTTTTGTTAATAATACGCGCACTATATGTTAATTGACAGTAAATTACGGTTGTAGTGTAGATACACAGATCGAGACGAGAGTGCCGAGCCAATACGTAGAAGGGCGAAGGACGACGTTAGTTGGTATTTATTTTACGTTTATATAGGTTCTACGCAATTCGTTGCTTAGAATGTCTTTGCTAAAGTATCTTAAATTCTTATGAGACAGAAATTCTTTGACGACCACAGCTGGTTATAGTTTATAAGTATTAATACAGCAAAATATAATAATATCTTATATCGTCTACGTGGACTTGTTTACGCGCAGACGGCGACGAGAATAGCTCATGGCAGAGTTTCAAATATGTCGCCGTGTCCCAAACCACTTCCCAAAAGATTCTCACACTGTCATAATTAATAAGTGTGCACCTGTAATTTATTAATACTGCGTATATTCCCTCCATCCATAATCGAAAATCATAAGCCACGTAAAGTCAAATTAGTTAGTATTGTTTTCGAGTACGTCTATGTTTCTAAATAATTAAAAAGAAGCAGTGTGATTAAGAATTACTAAGAAAGGGTTTTATCGGTAGCATTAATCTTTAAGTAATTTATTTGAAAAATAAACATGTCAAACTCTTTTGTAAGTATCCGTCGGTAAGTTACCGTTGGTGCCATATGACATATCAAGAACTTATGAGGCACGACGGTATGACGCGGCGGGATTCATAACCACGAGTTCCAATTTCAATCTTTGTTGACGCCGGTCTTTTGATATCATGAATTTATAATATCAGTTGCTTTAATCAAAGAAGCTCAAGAAATATACCAACTTATTTCTTCCAGACATAGGTTGACTTCTAAAAAATATTTCAATAATACTCACTATCGGCCTAACCAATGTACTTAATATACCGAACTTATATGCGCGAAAACACAAATATTACGTCGTTCGGCATTCCCACGACGATAACATTTATTTAAAATAGTTAGCGATACCCATTTCCTTTATATAGCAGTCGTCGCGTAGGTTTACATACAATGTTTTATCAAAATAAAACTCGCATATTTAATGTGCAATTAAAGTTTTAGAAAACAGATGCACATAATGTATCATTTAATTGGCGGTACAAACTGTTCGGTATGTTTGCCAAAATTTATCTCATTTTCATTTTTTAACTGGTCTATTATTTAAAAAAAATCAACGTTTTCAACAAGTGGCGTCAACGCCTTGCATTTGACAAATTTTAAGGAGGAAATATATTACTTCTGAAAATATCAAATTTTTTGTTCTTATAACCCATGACAAAAAACTTTAAAGTTTCAAATAACAACGTTTGAGAATCTCCTTTTTTCCATCATAACTTAGATGTTTTTTTGAGCTTTTTGGGTATTAAAAATTAATTTTATTTGTTGTTTTTTACAGATAAATGAGTTAAAAAGATAGTGGCAGCGACTCATAAAGATCGCTTATTTGGGTACAAACCTCATGCATTTGATGTACTTTTTTCCTGACAAAACAGAACATTTTTAGACATTGTAGTGCGCCCTAGGGACATGGTGCAATTATTATGTACTTTTCTCTAACCTGCGCTAAAGTCACACAAAATGTTTTCAAAAAACCATCGCAGCATTGAAGTCAGTGCCGTTTTTGAGATATATGGTAACAGATATACCTAGCTAGATACTAACAAAAACACACACACACCAAACCTCTTACCCCAAACGTATAAACCGTCTTTGTTTCATCGTGGGTAAAGTACTCACAGTAATATTGAAATATAATCAATCATTCACAAATGACGTAAAAAATGAGTCTTTTTCATCGCTGAAAATTCACACCAACTGGCAAAGCGTTATTGGTGTAATGTACTCTCATAAACAAAAACTGTCTTGAAATTCAACAGCAAGAAGACTGCATTATGAATAAATTTATGATTAATGAGATTTTGGCCAGGTTTCATTCTCACTAGATAATTTTGTTAAAAATTAATATTGATGGGAGTCTAAGTAGGTAGTAGGTATATTGATGTAGCTATTTTTAGATTCTCACTCAAAATACTTTTATTGCCATTCAGAAAAAAGGACATTGGATAATACACTATTAATAAAATTCACAGTATAGTTAAAAAGGTAGTTATAAAATGTAATAAACTTAAGTCATAAACAAAAGTAAACGCATTAAACAGAGTAGAACGTTACAGGACTGGAAGCGGTAATACGAGTTAAACAATAGAGTATATTGTAGCACTAACAAGGCAAGTGCAAAGTCGTAAAATAGGGCTGGAAGTGGGAGTTTCAGGTAAGTGAATTAAATGCTAGTAGCTATGGGTACTTGTGTAGCGAGCCCGCAAAGTTCGCGCATGTAATGATTATTATCAAGAAGTGTTAACCGTCCACAAGCCTACGAAGTTTCGTAGCATGAAATATTAGCTGTAACTCTTTCTGATTGTAGAAAAAAAAGTAAGTTTATTACATAACCTTGTATTCTGGGGCACGATTTGGATTTTTAGGTTTCCCTAACCAAGTGGAATTTACGCAAAAACGGAACCCTTCATACGTCATACTTCAACTCGTCATATTCGTCTACCCGTTCGTCCACAACCATTTACATTTTTAGCCATTGGAACTATCTAAGAAAAATAACTCACAATTGATAGTTAGTTGATATTATGAAATAGAAAATGTGTGCAAATTTTATACATGCATTGGAACCCTACACACAGTGCGTGGTTGACCGGTTTTTAGGGTTCCGTACCCAAAGGTAAAACGGGTAAAAAGGTAAAATCTCACACTTTAAAATAACGTAAAATATATTTCATTTATTGCTTTTCTGATGACTAAAAGCAATATTTCTTTTCTGATAAATTCCGCAAGAACACTGATTTTAGGGAGACTGGAGCTTTAAGGGGGCTTCTTAAGGCTTCCATGCAAGAAACGTGATTTTTGCTCGTTTTTGCTCGATATTGATAACGTCATTAGGTTGACGCTTGAAATATTCACAGAATATTTAGTTATAGGTATATTCACTTTAAAAATAAATAATTGAATTAAAATAAAACAAATATTTAAGGGGGGCTCCCATGCAACAAACGTGATTTTTTGCCGTTTTTATAGATAATGGTATGGAACCCTTCGTGCACGAGTCGCGTATAGAGATTCTGAGCATAGCTCATTCCATAGCTCGCTGAGTTACTCTGAGCTTATATGATCGTAGTAGCAAACGTCATTCGATGATTTAATTAAAATAAATTTCTAAGTAGTCGACTATTATACCATAACAAGCGAATGTACAGTGAATTAATTTATTGTAGAATTCTTGGTAAGACGCTTCTGAAAAGTTCAGTAATATCCTGTTCACAAAGTTCAATGGGTGCCATATGAACATGTTCCCAAATTAACATTTACATGGCAAGGCAAAGGAAAAATAAAAGTATATTTTTCAAGTCTCGAGGTATGTAATATGTTGTAGTCTGTAGCTGACATGTTTTAGAAGTATCTATGTAGGCAGTAAAAGTATGTAGGTATGATGCACGAAATGAAATACGATGTTACAGGTTAAGAGGAAATTCAAAGTAGTAGTCTATGAAACCTTAAAAAGCGATCAACAAAATGACATTTAAACATCAAAATAAACTTAAAAAAATGGAAACCTTATCACAAATAAGTCTTTTTAAATTGTATTTGTATTTTTTGGGGGAATTTAATGTCTACCTTAAATTCACCCAAAAAATACAGAATGCCCTCGTCTGATCGTTCAATTTCATTGTAGCAACAAATTATAACAGTTTTGCAAATGGATCAGGGTAATTGAATAGTATATACCTAATGTTACATATATTCTAGATGTTCCTGGGGTGAAAATAATACACGTCAGACACTCATGAATGAAAAAAAAACCGGCCAAGTGCGAGTCGGACTCGCGCACTGAGGGTTCCATATAAACTTCGTCCATCGTTCGTCCATCACGGGAAATGCATAATTTTATTTATTTACCTTATTTGAGGTTGGTGCCAATTAAGCTAGACCTCTAAATTGTATCAGTGCCCATACAACTCAGAGGTCTTTATTAATTGGCGTAACTATGTATGTATGGGGACACCCTTTAATTTACAACTTTTTTTATATTTTGAATTTTTCCTTTATTTGTGCTGTAAGACCTTGCTTTTCGCCAAATTTCGTGATTCTAGGTCAACGAGAACGACCACAAAACAAATAAAAGGGCAAAATAATCGCGTTTGTTGTATGGGAGGGGCTCCCATACATTGTTGTCCCATGTATTATTTTTAAATATTACAGCCATTTAACGCTAGCCATAGGCATACTTCCGATTGGCAACCATTTGAGGATTTTTTTATTTATAAGTAGTTTTTTTTATAGTAAAGTTAAAAACAAAACAACTTGTAAGTAATGACTTTTTGTAATGACCTAAATATAAAAATGTGTATCCTGTAGTCTTACTTGTATTTTTAAATTAGACTGGTGTCAAGAAAAGTTAATAAAGTGATCATTTGTTACGTCAACAATGTAATGTAAATTTCAAACTACGGCTGGATTAAAATTAACTTTTTTATGAATTGACTCCAGAGAGAGTAGGTCTCTAGCCTGAATAATGTGAAAAAGTGTGACCGCAAAATTGCTACACTTTATCCATATATCCAAACACATACAAAAACGTTATCAGGAACTTTAAACTACGTGTAGAAATAAAAATTTACAACTACTAATACCTACTAAATAAAACAAAATAATTAATACACAAAAACTATAACTAGGTAGTTTTCATTCGTAAGAATTCTCAAGCCAGTTTCAAAACTATGCGTCACTTGGAACATAAAGTATTATAGTGCTTATACAGCAGCTGAAAAATCTGTCGCATATAAAACTACGTTCGAACTTATCAATTGAACTTACTATATCTGACATAAATGGGATAATTTAGCGATTAAAATTGATTAATGTTTTTTTTTTTTTTATGTGACTGAGCAAAGATTTTGGAAGGAAAACCGTTAATAATTTACTTTTCCTGTCAGCTGGTAATTAGGAAACATAATGCAATTACCTATTTAATACGAAATAAATTGATCGATTAAACTTCCATTGTCTTAGTTGTCTCTATATACAGACTAAAGAATTTTATGTTAATATAAATTAATGAACTTATGCAAATTGAAGAAAACGATCGAAACAATAAATCATTGGTTATTAACCAATGGTTAAATTAACATAAATTCTTTGATGGACGAAGGAAAATGTAATAGCTTATGATAAATTCGCTTACTTAAGAAACGAATCTCGATTAAGTAGGTATTTGCTACGAAAAAATAATTTATAAATAATAAAATCTTCAAACAAAAATATTCATACACATCATAAGCCATACAAATCATTAGCCACGCTCACTAGTGACTATGCCAGAAACATCAAAGCGAGAATAGGAATGGAACACCTATTTCCCATTTACCAGATTGATCTATTTCCGCCTGATCGTATTGAGTTGCTTTTCTCTGTTCTCTATGCAGCGCGCTGTTGGAAAATAAAAGGATAAATCTTAATTTCCGGAACCCTTTATCTCGCACTCTCTTTAGTTACGTGAAGAATATTGTGGCAAAATATTAAGTTTAGAATTTTAATGATCACTAATTGATATTAAGTTCAATTAATTGTTTTGTCTGCTTTTGACAAATATTTGAACCAAAGTTGAGAGTCTTTATTATAAATTTTCATCGTAATATATATATCCGTCTTCAACTTCTGTTTGTACAAACTTTCACCTCACACCGTAATAAAGGTATATGGTAAAATATGATATTGTGTGAGACGTCGACAGATCGCGTGTGAGCAGGGAGACATACGACAAACGACGCCAATGCTAGATAAATGGCTCCCTCCAATGTGGCGGCTAATGTCACGATGAAATATCACTATCATCGCAAAAAGTCTATTCTTCGTTAGTTAATATTTTTTTGCAAATGTTCTCTATTATGAAACGTAGCTCGCAAACCTAGGATTTATTGGCAGTTTTTCTATAAAAATGACAATATAAGCCGCATAAATGATATGCGATATAAGAATGGAAAAACTTGGAAAAAAGACGGTCACATCATTGTCAGACATAGTGATTCATGGCAGATTTCAAGTGAAAGCGTCTACAGGAGGGAATAGTGGTATACAAAAACAGTCGCTGACAGTGATCTCGAAACAATAGTCGAGGTTAGTCAGGATGAGCGTTTACGTGACCGCCATTGTTGTGTTAATGTACGGGACAAGCCACTGTCAGAGCCTCTCATGAATATTAACCGGTATTTGTCTTAAAGATGGCCACTCACAGCTGAAAATACCGACTAGAACAATTACAGACACGACTGACATTTTAGTCGTATTGTTTTGTTCTAAATTATGTTATATCACAGAAACAATAAATAGTTACGCAAAAATCACGTTAACGGAGAATGTTAGTAGTAATATACCTACGCAGTAAATCGTGTATAGTTCTATTAATTACCGCAACAGAACCACATTTAAATAATAGATATCTACGTATATGTTATATCAAAGAACTTGTTATCTTTTAACAACATCACATGGCTTATGTTTAATGCCAATATCAAGTTATAATATAAAATTATAGTCACATTGAATCACTTTTACATAGTTAAGTCAAGTCTGAACAAATCAGGCAGATTTTAGTAAAATGGTGGCCGTTCTACAACAATTTCTCACAGACTTTTTGAAACAACCTGAATGTCCTGATTTGATGATACACATATTAATTTAATTTTACTTCACTAGTGTACTTGAAAAGGTCTTCATTGGACAAAACGCCACTGATATTATTCAATAAAATATCAAAATACACGATTTCATGAAAATAAATAGAAAACGCAACCTTTCTTTGCAAATTCGCACCAAAAAGTATTTTTTGTTAACGAGTTGTAGGTACTAATATAGTACGTAGTGGAAGAAACGAAGAAAACTTGAGCTGTAATATAATGTATACGTAATAAACCTAATGTATACGTGAATCGTGATTCTTCCAAGGTAAGAAGCGTAAGTTAATCGAAGACTCATACTAAATGTACCTAAATACATAAAATACTTTTAGAATAAATGCAAATAAAAGAAATTCCGCAATGTTCCCACTGAAAAAAAGTTAGTTGTTCACCACTCACCTACATATCCATGAATGTCGCCGTCTCGGTATGGAAGCGAGGGTAAGAGACGCGAAGGGAGGCAGTGCAGTTGGCGGATCATCCTCCTCTTGCGCTGGCGCACCACTCACGCGCACCTCCGGCACGCGGAGTTGGTGTCTACCACTCATTACAAAACTTTAGCACAAATTCTTTGATGCAGTCAGGTTCATTTTACTCAAATCCTCTTCCTTTTCGAAACCATCAGAAGTGGTATTTAAAAACTTCAACAGGATTATCAAATTGAAATTCGGATTATTTTTGAAATCACCATCATTCTGTGTCCATGAAAATATGTAATTAATTTTCTTCAATTAGTTTCACTGGATTAGGTCGCACTTATGGAATGTGTTGTTAAAACGCATAACCGCATATCGACATTGTTTTTATTTATTTAAATAAGGCTATATTATATTGTAAAATATTCCGAATATAAAACACTTGGGTAAGGTACCTATAAGTAAACTAAACTACCTGCGAGTAAATAATGTAAAATTATTTTATGTGTATGCCGATATGAATCACAATGTCAAACTATCTGTTTATAGTTTATTTTATAGTAGCAGTAAAATTCTCGTAAAACGAAACCGTAAATGTAATATTTGCGAGAGTTTTCCATTGAGGCGTATGTGGGTGGCTTTCTGAAGCCCTACCGTGGCATCCGCTTACAAGCATCAGTGTTAAACGTAAAGAGATTTGTTATAACGTATCTCACCCTTGACAGTATTCTCTTATCGGTTTATATAAGGGCTATACATATATACGAAACGCCGAAATTGCGAGCTCTGTTGTGTACCTACCTAGATAGGTATAGCTGTTGTATATTTTGGCTTCATTTCATGGAAAATTTAAATTACTAAAATGTCTAAAGCTGTAAATCTATGCAACCACAGAGGTACCTTACTACCATTATTGATATTGAATGTTTCTACAATTAGGTACTACATGCTACTACAGGAAAAGTTAGGTTTTTCAACAAAGTCAACGTTACGGGGTTAGCACAGGTATAGGCAAAAACTTTACTCATGTCCTTAAGCAAATTATTGGACTATGAACAATTTATGAACCAACAAATGGCAGGGTAGATATTCCCTAACGTTTGTCTGGAACAATTGTGCCATCTGTTGGCTGACTGCCTAATACATGTGGCCGTGAGCCATCGCGACCCCGACCTCTTTTGGTACATTATATTTTATATGTAAAAAATAATAATTTTGGAATAAAAGTTGAGTTGAGAGTTTTGATAAAACTAATGATTATCATATTTCGTCTACAGCTCATACAGCGATAGTCCCTCACAGGGGCCACTCACAGGGGCCACGGCCAGTTCTGATTGGCAAATGTTATTATGTCTTTAGATTTCCTTCCCCGTTTCCCTTCAATAAGCTAACGGTGAAACTGTAAGTACGTACAATTAGAAATCAGGAAAAGGAGTGGCTGTCATTATATACCTACAGTGTGTAACAAAAATGTGAAACAATAATTTCAGAGCATGTAGGGTAGTGTTATTTGACAGCCAAGGAATAGGTGCTGAAAACTCACCAGTTTGGGAGAAAATAACATCAAAGTTTTCAACACATTTTTTTGTTTACTAGGAGTTGTCCAAAATTCATAACGGAGTCCTATTGCTGTCACTGTCTATGTGTCCGTCTCAGTCTCTAGCTCGTTAGCAGCCCTAAGAAGCAAGGTTTTTTTCTTATCGTTGTAGAGTAGTAGTAGAGTACAAATATATTTTTAGAATTTTTAGGTATTTGGAATGTTTGTGTATAATTATGTACCATACTGTATTAAACAAAAATACCGAATTATGTAGTTTATAAGCTGTGTGTGACCAAAAGAAATAAACATTTTTTCATGAGCGAGGGCCAACTCGCACTTTCTTGCACTCGGCCGGTTTTATTGTGTATATATGCGTGTAAGTTGACTTTGGTCTTGGGATGATAGTATATAAATTAACCTCCGACGTAATATTATAGAAATATTCATTTATTTCTAGAAATTAGTAACTTACACGCTACTCATCATTACAAAAGTTAGTTATAATTTTTTGTACTTACAATAATAATAATATTAGAAATCATTTAAAAATCCCCGAAAGGGGAGCTCATCCTCATATATTGGAACCAAACTGGTGTCGCACGGTGTGGTTTCAAAGGAGCTTCCTACCGCTGCGCTGACGCTCAGATTATAGAAAGGGCCTGTAGTGGTTTACCCAAGGGAGTACAGCATGGGGTTTTCAAGAAAGTTGTGAAGTGATTTTTGCATGGTGGACAATGCGCGAGTAATACCCCTGGTGCTGCAAGTGTCAAAAGGCTACGGTAACGCTTGCCATCAGGCAGGCCGTATGCTTGTTTAGTGGTATAAAAATACGGAATTCTTTTAAAATGATAATTACCTTGGTCTATGTAGCAACCAATATGTTTATATTAATATGCAATGCATTTTTGTTCTATGTTTAAGCTTGTGTAAAAATGTGGCTGAAGATGTAAGCACACAAGCCTAGAACTGAACTGACTCTCAAGCACAGCGGCCGGATCTTACCGGTAGGTTTAGGAGACAGATTTTCAATTAATGAGAATAGTTCATTTTAAATTCTTAATTAACTTCTCCACCCATTGATGTTGTAAATGTTAACAATGTTAGGTACAACGTAGTTTAAAAGATTTACAGAGGTCTATGCGATCGAGCTAATTGAAATAGAAGTTTAATTTAATTGTATTTAGACACGCCCGGCCTGGAGTAATTGGGATCACAACACAAGGCGCCTTGCCCCCTATTCTCTTACTTTTACAGTCATAAATTATGTCCGGACGGCTGGTACTAAACTCCACGAAATGTCACTGGGGAAATTTAGAACCCCTTAAAAATGTTCTCGTAATTATGGGACACATTAAAGCAAATTGTGGGTTCGCAAAGTTTAAATTGATACCGTTTACAAGTCATTCCGATACCTTCCCAGAAATTTTTGTACCCTACGAAAAGTTGAAAACACAGCGTTTTTTCTTCCGGTTAGCCGTTCGAAATCACCGAAATAAGTCATCTACGCAAAAACCTGAGATAATCTGACTCGCACTTTTCTCATCTTCAATTTTATGAAGAATTCTATCAGAAGCTTACGGCCCAATTTTGCTCGGCTCTATGGGGGATGAGATATTTTATTTTTGTAAAAAATCTGTGCACGTAACGGGGTGGGTAGTGGATGCGAGTGGAATATTTTGTCGCTTTGAGAATTGTGTGATTCGCGCGCGCTGCCTGACGCGCAAGGGTCGGTAGGGTCGTCACTCGCCGATGTCGCGGAATGTCTCTTCCAAGATTCAAACTTGTAGGCAAATTCTATTTTCAAAGTGAGAATGAGACGGTATCCAACAGATACATACAATTTGATGTGGTCCATTTTTTTCAAAGAGCTACGTGCTCGGGTAAAATTTTGTGAAAAATTCCAATCGGTCTCACCTTCCTTTACGCTTTTATATTTTATACATTAAGTGTGTACAGTGATATTTTGATGTAGGTACTTTTAACTGTGATAACATGTAATACTTACAAACAGATACGTATTGCGAAAACTACTTGTGATCAATTTTTACCGGTCAATTGGTCTGTAGGTTTAAATATAAACTTAACATAAAGCTTGCATATATCCAAATAACTGATAAATATACATGTAGCTAAGAAGGAACTATAGGTAGGTACCTACACATATTTGAGAAGCAAGGTCATGAAAGTTCAATATTCCATTGCTAAAGTTATTGACATTTCGTGCCGTGTATAACCATAAAGAGGGTGACAGTTTTGATTTACCTTTACTGGAATTAACCATGTGAATTTCAAAGGCTTTACTTAAGGCTTGGTATGGAGAACAAAACGCGTAAGATAAAAGCGGTTATGAATAACTGAACACGTCAACTTGGAGCGTCATAAGTGGAATGCCGGTATGTGAGGTTTGAAGGCGGCTGTCTATAGGTAATATCTATTCCATTTACTCATTAGCATTCAAAACCACTTGGATTTACAAAGGGGAATGGCAAGATGAAAAATACAGACTTATTAAATAAATGAAAAATCCTTTTTCTCAGTATTCTCTGTAAATTAATGCAATTTGAATACACGAGAGAAAACTCAATGGCATTTGGATATACTTACGCAATTAGGTACATTTACGACATTGTTAGAAAACTTTTCTCCATTTCGTAGTGCTTCAGTGGGAAATTTACGTAATCGAAGCCAGCCTTAAAAAAATACCTGGTAACAATATAAACTTATATCATGAAACATCCTAATCTCGACTTACGAACCATATACTCAACATTTATTTATCTCATTTATCTACTATTTGTAAGATATTATTAATATCACTCACAGTTATTATGGCAATTGACCTTAACATTGTTCTTTTCAGAGCCACTTGGGAAGGTGGAGAGGTAATAAAGGGTAGGTAGGGCAGGTTGTAGTGCGATTAATCTGAAATCACGGCCTTTGCGTGCAAAGTACGCCTGACGGACATGCAGCACGCACGTTATTGAAACACTTTGCAATTCAAAATTTGTAGGCGTTCAGATTAATTTTGGAATATAATATAATTTCAGAACTGCTAATATTTCATTTCTACATAATATAACTTTACCTTTATACTATTTATTCTTCCTTAGTTGTTGTCGTAGTTTTTTTTGTTACATTAATAAAAATACTGGTACTTATTTTTTTGTAAATTATTACGAATCAACCAATAAGCCAAGAATTAAAATAATGGTATTAATTTGGTTACGATGATGCTCTTTAATACAACTATTATTCTTTAGCTCAAACGAAGTCGCAAGAGCAAATTGAAAAGGCAGCACATAAACCAAGCCCCAATACATTCTGCGGCCTAATGTAACGTTATGTAACTCAACATAACGATAACGATAACGGGTTGCTTTAAATTTTACAAATGAATGCGTAAAACAAATAGACATCAACGGAAGCGGCAGATTAATTAGGAGACCACCTATAGCATTTTGAATGAGCTCATACAATTGAATAACAATAAATAATATAGGTAGGTACCTACCTAATATGCATAATGTGACCACACACTGGGAGCGAAGCGACTAGCGCGACTGTTAAATTATATTACTCGCGATAATTGCATAGTAGTAAGTAGTTCCGCTAGGTGTATTTTTGGCGCTAGTATTTCTACTGTGAATTGAAAAAAAATATAATTTAGGTAAAGCGTTACACAAAGGTATTTTCAATGGATATATTTGTAATTATCGCATAACCTCGCTATGAATTAATATAAATTAAATTTGGTAAATAATGGAGTAATTAGATTCCAGTTAAAAGTTTTCAAACTTCAAAGTTACATGAGTTTAACAATAATAGATAGGTGTACGTATTTGATTAAGTAACTTGCTAACTTTAAGTCGTCGTCTCGTTAATGTCACAGAAGAAATATCTAATGTTGACATTGTGTAGATACTTAGATATACAATAAAGTATCGGCGCTGACAAATGTGTATATTTGTTATCTCAGTTAGAACATGCTCAGACTATCTGATGGCTATTTCATGTCATAAGGTCGCGTGGCTATCCTAATTAGGGAGAATAATGTGCTAATTCAATGTTTCGCGGACGGTCATTCGAAGCTTATTAGTGAGACATGATTTGAAATTAATTAACTCGTAAAAACAAAGCAAGGTCAGGTTTGATGCGTCTGTGCTATTTTATTGTTTACATGGATACAATCGAAACCAAAAGTGACGAAATACATGTTCATATATGCTACGGAAACATATTTTTTGTTTGTAATATAATCTATACTAATATTATAAAGCTGAAGAGTTTGTTTGTTTGTTTGTTTGTTTGTTTGAGCGCGCAATCTGAATCACAGGAACTAGTGGTTCGATTTGAAAAATTATTTCAGTGTTGGAAAGCCCATTTATCGAGGTAGGCTATAGGCTACTTTTTATCTCGAAAAAACACAAGATCCCTTGGGAACGCGGGTGAAATCGCGCGAAACAGCTAGTTATACAATGTAATTGATCAGGTATGTTTGAGGATTGTTGTAACACTTTGACGAATAAACACATCTGATATTTGGCTACCGCCGAGGAAAGGAGAAAAATGGAATGGATGGCCACTGTAAATAAAGATATAGGTACCGGCATGGATACCACCTGACACGACTCAAGACCTGATATGAGTATTATAGTAAAAAAATACGAGAGAAGCCAACCCCAAATAATAAACATAAAATTATTTTTTTACTATGGATAGTAAAAAATATATGGATAGTTTGATCATAATCTCACCACACAGTAAATGATGATGTGGCCGAAGGTGGTAAGTACCCAGTCTAGGAAGGATCTGGCTCTTAAGTGCGGTACACACCGATACGATATGGCGACAGATGTTCAATTTGAGGGTGGTAGCCAACGAGGGAACCTACTTTAACTACTTTACTCTACCACGTGCTACAGTTTCTATTTTCAAGCCAGGCGGGTACTACATAGTACCCTACCACCGTCCTATGGTTTCCTCAAGATGGTTTCCTTCACTGAAAGCTCAGCTTATTGTAGGATTCAAACCCACGACATATCGCTATCAGCACTGAGCTCTCATCAACTTACTATCTGTAAGTTACAATGCTATAAATCGATTTAAATGCAATACCAAATGAGATGACACCATAATATTACTGGATTCATCGATTAAATTATCAGATAATATACCCAAACAACACTTCAGATAAGATTACATTCAATGTAAACGTTGTACTGACACGTAGTTATTCTGCTGGATGCTATAAGTGCTTGTAATGTTAGTAAGTTATCTAACTGTGTTAGTGTGTAATGTGATTTAATTAAATTTAAGTGTTTATGACGGTTTAATAAAAAAAAATGAGTTCTGATCGGACCGATGATGTACCTAGTAAAAGTCTATGTATATTTCAGTATTGTGCGTTGTTTATGATATACATAATATTGTAACGATACTCACATTACTTAAACGATTTTAGTTGAACTTAAATTATGATTGAAATGATATTTCTCTACACAACAAAAGTAGGAGCAATATTTGGTACCAACCGTGAAATGATAGGAAATAAATAATGTAAATATATTTAATGTAAATTCAATTATGGATCCTATCGTATAATTAAGCTTAATAACGTCTACTCTAAACTATTAGTTTGTTTGTTTGAAAGCGCTGGAACTAACAGTTTGATTTTATTTGAAAAATAATTTTGCATTTGATAGCCCAAGTCTTGAGAAAGGTTAAAGGCTATTTTTTATCCCACAAATGCGGATGAAATCGCAGGTAACAGCTAGTCTATATTATATAAAACAAAGTCGGGTTAGATAGTTACACCATTTAATTTTATAACACAAGAATGGCTGGATTTTTATGATTTGTTGGATTTGTCTTCGCCCCAAATAGCAGAATAATTATTAAAACATTAGATAGGTGGCTGAAACCGCGGGGAACAGCAAGTATAAAATAGGTTTCGATGACAACGATAAGTTTAAAAACTTTGTAATAATGCTATTAAAATCATATTCAGTGTGTAAATATTTCAACTAGAAACAATGGTCGAATTTAAAAATAAAAGCTATTATATCACGTGACGTTATTTCCCCTGATTTTCTAATCACGATCACTTCTAGAGTTTATTGTAGTGATTGTAGTAATCCGGGCGTAAAGGTGACAAGCCCCTGGCTCGATGACGTCAGCTCTCACACGGCACGCCGTCACCACATCGAGTTGAGGACCCTCGTTTTATTTTATTGCTGACTACGGAACTTCTATCTAGTATTTTATAATACGCACATTGTGTAGAACACGTGCCCTAATACTTCTTAGGTGCCTCGATATCCCTTGTTAGTGATGATAATTTCATTGATACCTTCATAAGTTTTCTAGCTTATCTAAATTTACAGAGCGGTTTCTTCATTAGGTTAAGATTATAATTGAATATTCGTATCAAGTTATATTTCTTTACAACATCCATTACACTACCTACTCAACTTCAATTCGAAATAATTGAGATATAGATGAAAACGCTTAAAGTTAGACGTAAGGTATACATTGAGTATTTCTGACAATAAAACGTGTCAGACAACATCTCAACTAAGTTATGTATCATTAAAATATTTGCCAAAGCTTTATCGTGTTTTCTCGAGCAGAAGTTTTCTAATAAGGTGTCGATAATAAAAGGTGCCTTTATCTCGTTCACAAATACCTACTCGTAGAAAATCGTTAAAATCATCTATCGTCATCAAACTCGTAAAATACTCTTATCAACTAAAATAGATTTTGCTGAAAAATATCTTAAGATAAAACTTTAACAAAAAATAAAACCAACGAACGGCGAAACTATTTAAAGATTTTGGAACTCTAATTCTCTCTTTTCTTAACTTCAAAACACCTACAATCTGTAATTTGGGTACACCAATTACAGTCAGATTATAGGTAGTTCCTCAACATCGTCATTTTATACTTTTTAGTGCAAACCCGCTTTGAGATTGGTTTTATTTTTGTTAAAAGTAGATTTTTAGTTAAACTTTAATTTATTTATTTTTTAATTAATATGTAACCCCCTCGGGATCTAACTTAATATAATATAGTTTAAACCGCAGCTGCTTCCAAGAAATCCTTAAGAAATCGATAAACATACATAGAGAAAAAAACACAATTCAACCTTTTTTTGAAGTATCAAAAAAATTTAATTAGAGTGCTGAAATATTTGGATATTCTGCCATTA
The DNA here is from genome assembly GCA_951216915.1 of Tetheella fluctuosa. Classification (NCBI taxonomy): domain Eukaryota; kingdom Metazoa; phylum Arthropoda; class Insecta; order Lepidoptera; family Drepanidae; genus Tetheella; species Tetheella fluctuosa. Next base: position 8,300,265 of record OX578219.1, on the reverse strand, counting down.
TTTCCATAATATTTTCTCATTTTTATATGCATTAAAATAACCAACCAGATTGTTACCCTTACAAAGAATATAACATAGAGTAGTATTGTAACATAAAAAATGTGAGCCCTTTTTTCATTCAAACCTCAGGCATTTTCATGATGGAGGAAAAATATGAAATAAATATGTATTTTCTTGATTCTTTTTGCATGGTAACCAAGCTTTTGATCTTTGACTAGGTTGTTACATTTTAGGTTTAAAGATTTAAAAAATAATAAACGTAAAATGCAGGTAAGCATAAGAACCGCCTTGTACCTGTAAATATTTAATTTGCCAGTGGAGTTTACCTAGTACGAGTACTTAAGTTTTTAAATAATATTAGATACGCAATGTTCATGCAAAAAAAACAGATTTGTAAAATAAACGGCGAACGAACTCAGTAAGTAATTTAGTAGTACTAAAATGTACTTTTAGTGTGGTGGTTTTTCGCTTTATATCTATAATAATAATACACATCCCAACACATTAACATATCTTAAAGGGGCCTCTACGTGTTGGATCTGTATCCCCACGCACGCCTTTAAAAAAGACCGGTCCTCGCGCCGTGATGTCTGAAAGATACATTATAATAATAATAAATATTTGGGACATTATTATTATTCTATAGTTACAATGTTGATATGAACATTTTTTTACAGCAATTTATGCAAAAATATTTTATTATATGAATAGCCTAATATATAGTATGGTTTGTGCACCAACATTATGCTATGTTGAGGCCACTAACTTGTAATTTTAAAACTTTACAGATATTTCAGTATGAGACATAGATTTTATAGATCTAAACTACCCATCATTTTTTTATGCATTTTTTTCTTACATTTGAAAGTCCTCAGCGTGATCATTTGCCTGTTATAGCGCGGTCGCCCCTTGTTATAAATGACAACGGCAACACCTCTCTCACTGTACCAACCTTACCGTCAAATCGCGCATGCGCAGAGCGTCCCAATCTGATTCCGCGCGCTTTTCAATATGACTCTGATCAAGTTGCCGCAAGAGTTCAAGTCGCTAATGAACCGACAGATAGACGCTCTGGTCGTACGCGAGCGTTACCAAGTAGATACTTGTAAAACTGTGTTGTACTTATATCTTTTATTTTATGTGTTTCTCTGTAATTAAACAGTGACTTAGATTGCATTCATCGTTTGATTCACAAAGTTTCCTACTTACTTCGTCAGAACTCACACACCCGTCGCGGTTATACTGTCGAATATTCGGGCGGTGATAATGGTGAGCCAAAGAATTATAATTATTTGAATTCACTTGCGATTGCTTGAGGACGCCCCTTTTGGAGAAGATAGATTACCAAGCAAAGAAGATAAGTACAATTTGATTATGTTGCGTAAAAAATAATGTGTGACAGGATAATAAATGACATTGGAGTGTCATTTTATAATGACTATAGAACACGCAAAGAGCAAATAATTATCTTTTAAATGTATATATACCCATAAAAAGACGTCACCTTTAGTACAAGGAAAAGCCTGAGCACAGATACTCTGCTTTAACATCAAATTGTGTTGCCATTTAATGACAGAGATTCAAGTATTTTATTGCTTCAAAAATCCAAGATGTCGTTTTATTCACCGAAAGGGAAAATGAAAAGGAAATAAGAGCCGTGACTACACGACTTAACCTTTTTAACAGTAAATAGAATATCGTTTTTTTGTATCTATATCATTTGCCATAATCCGTTGGATTATTATTTTTATTAGTTATTTTATAATTGTTTTCGTCTCAACTAATTGATCAGGTATCTATCACACACAAAATACCAATCCATTTTTTTATAATATTACCAAAAATTATTAGAGATTAAAAAGTTGTGTTATATTATCCCTTCGGTTCTACCCGCGTTCCCGGTATTATAGGTACCATGATGTACTATTCCAATCCTAAAGTAGGTAACTATAATGAAACTACAAATGACCAAATAAAGTTTAAGAAAAACCTTTATTTCGATATCATAGACAGACACTTCAAAATGAATTTATTTGTTCAGATATAAGTAGTTACTTTAGGTCCTGACTGACTGGGATCAATGAAGGCCATAACATAATAGAACTAAGTGGTTTCAGGTTTCCTATGCTACGAAGAAGTCAATTCCATGCATGATCACCCATCGAGGGACCTACTACGTATACATATACCGACTTCGCAACTTAAACTCTCTTGGCAATCGACCATGCGATCCATACTCGGCTAAAGTCATGCATGTTCAGTGTTCACTGAATGGAAAATAGAATTGACGCAAAAACGAACCGAGTGAGCAACATACCCGATATATTTTTTGTGAAATGAAAGCAAATATTTGTTTGGGATTACACGGAATCAGTGTTACTTTGCAAACAAGAAGGCTTGTACGGGTGACAACACATGAGTCTATAACTCGATTTATATCGTCAAATAGCTGACCATATTGTTTTTATAACGTTGCAGTTACAAAGTGGGAAATCGTGCCAGTATCGCTGACACCGACATTACGGTTGAATTACATTTTGTATTGGATCTTCGCCGTATCAGTTTTTGAGAGATATTACAATCAAACCAATATTTTTACATGGTATTTTTTCTGGTTAACCTCCGAACCGGTAGGTAGTAGTGCTTGGGCCTTAAGGCGATGCCTTGAAGATTATTGTTGCAAGGAAACCGATTTTTCTCAACAACAACTGCGAACAGCGAACGAAATGAAATTTATCATAAGAATTCATAATGTCTTTGACTTTATTTTGTCCATAGAATAACACGATCGGTTAACTTTTATAACACAAAATAATTAATCAAAATTTTATTAAGTAATTGAAACTGATACTATAATTTGTACATAGGTTTTATGAAATATATTTGTAATTTTTAAGTTAAACAATAAAAACCATTTTGTCGCATACGCCCTTACCGTTTACGCGGGTTTTCTATGAGAGGTCGCTATGGTAGGGAGCGGGACGCAGCACGTTGAATTTCAGATTTTTAAGCTTAACGCGGCGTCACCTTAAAGGGGGTCACACACGGCGAAGATACTATAATATTTTATCTTAAGGTCATGAGACAGCATTATGCTATGAAAAGAGAAGTAACGACCTACCTTCACTTTCCTTCTTTAATTGAATAAATGGTAAATGAATATAATCTACATATTTTATGTAGATTATAATCCAGAATTCCTGACTACAGATAATGCAAACATAAATATTATTGGCACTTATCGAAAATAAAACTACCTATCATATTTTGAAAACTAAAACTAACAAATTCTTCGAAAGTGTACTTTTTTGCTCTTTCCTCGGCATTTGTGCAATGAATATCTACAAGTTGCTAATAATTTGTGATTTATAACTCAAAACTATGTCTGGATCTGTTCATTGCATCGACCTGATGACCAGATTAGTTTTCAGGTCGATGGTTTATTGCTTCACGAGGAATACTCTTTTCTCTATTGTTTGTTACGAGGTATACGAAAAAGTATTTAATAAAATGTTGTTAAATTTTAGCTTACGCTACAGTATACTATCATAAAATTTCCAGTCAGGAATCCAATTACGAGAGCCGTTATAATGTGGTGCTATAATCGCAAAAAGATATTCGAAAGCTCGAAACCAAGCCCCTAAATCAAAAAATTCATCGCCTTTTTCATATTGGGCTGAAAAATGATTTATTCGCTACGTGTCTACGTACTAAAAAAGATAAACTACGTTGTTATACTTTTTGCTGTTTCAAATTTCGAATTATCAACTCTCAGAAATAAAATCTAATCATATAAAAAGAAAAGTCCTGAATCACTCACTGACTGACTTGTCAGCACCCAGCCCAAACCCTTGGAAGCTGAAATTTTGCACAGAGGAACCGTTTGTTATTATGTGATTTATGACGTAGACAAGGAATATGTCTGGATTTTTTGAAAGTGAATGGAAACCCAAGTTGGAAGAAGACCTTCAAGGCTTTAATGAATTAGTATGCAACGTGCATATAGGGTACTTCGTAGCACCTAACTGGCTTGTTAGGGTCCTATCTAAGGACTGTAAAATGAGACATGGACTGTATATTTGAAATTAATATATTAATTGAGAATAGTGGTGGTGACACACAAGAGCGTGTGCAATGTCTTCGGTGGCGTGGAGGCAAGTGAAGTCTGGGTTCACAGACCCCGTCCCTCGCACCCGCGCAGCCCGCAGTCGCCTATAGTGATGCGCGCTCGAACATACTCCCCGGGTTGAAGTATTCAATTGAGAGGAAGTGGGCAGATGTTGTTGAAGGCCCGCAGTAGCCTATAGTGATGCGCGCTCGAACAGACTAATTATCACTATTTCACGTAGCACCAGCCGGTGTGTTCCGACATTTATACTAGAAGCCAGCTCGCTTTCAGGATCTTCGGCTAAATGACACGGCTTTCAATAAAGTGCATATTTTTTGTTACACATATGTCACAATAACATCTTTACTTCTGTGACAGGCACATTACAATTCACCCTCATCAAGGGCTCACGGTCCACATGTCTGTGACGTGGACATGCTAAACAAACACCCGTCATGTCGGCCACAGTACCGTGACCGACACATATTTTGATTAATGTCACCTAATACCCCAGGCCCTGTCTTGAACATTTCATAAATTATTTATTTATTTTGTTTATTTTGATATGAATGAATTCTACTTTATCAGATCACTGACCAGTCCACATTTATATCAGCAGACAAACAGTGTTTCTGGTATAAAATGTTAACTGTTTTATTCCGAAAAATATGAAAATGTTATCGATTTGCTATGCAGACTAGAAAATCTGGAATTAATTTTTTTTAGATTTATTAATGGCAAAGTGAACATCACGAAAAGTGCTTGAAAATACGTTTAATGTACATGTGTATTTCCTACATAAATTGTTGTTTTCATTCGCAGTAACTTAGTGTACGCTTCATTGAATATTAGCGATATCAAAATCTAACTAGTATACACGTGATATTACGGGCATTACAAAGGCTAAAGGTTCTAAAGCATTATAAAGGTCGGCAACACATTGGCAATCCTACAGGTAGTATTTGCTAACGTCCTTAAGCGACAGTACTCACACCATCAGGTGAACCGCCAGCCTATACTTGTCAGCCCTCCGACATTCAAAAAAAACGTTCAAAGCCCGCACATTAAACATAAACATAAAACATCAATCCGTAGTGCTAATAAACTGTCAAAAGAATAATTGGTACATCATATCAAACAGAAAGTCACTCAAAACATTTATAACAAGGAAACGAATGAGGATTTTCATAAAATAAAACTAGTAATTACGTTGCTCTATTTAGGACACGAGAAATGTAATCGCACGACAATATTATCATTAATTTATAAATGAATAAGTACGGCTACATAAGTATTTGATAAATAGGTTAAGTAACACTGTAATAGGAGCTCAGTAGTTAACCGCAAGTGATTCAGTAGCTCTCCATTCTGCGAGTGTTCTTGAGTTGTTATTGCACTACGCAGTTCTATATTTTCCTATGCTGATAAAAATAATACAATGACGTAGTACTTCAATACATTTTTTTTTCAAATAGATTTACTAACATTAAATACTAAAAGTCTTTATTTATGTACCTATATGTAAATTATTTAAAAATACACTTTGAACAAAATTATAATTTTATTTTCAATGTTGGTACTTACTTTAAAACGAATACCATTTTAGTGCAATTGAGTAAATATTGAGGGCTAAGAATCTAGGCCATAAGTAATGAAAACATCCTTTATTGGGGACAGTTAGCCATAACAATTTATATCCAACCCTTGAGCCATTACCCGCCCAAGGTTGTTTCCTCATTTACGAAGACCTAAACATACATATTAAATATATATAGTACATTTGCATGATAATGTCAACTAATATATTGTAATAGAAAATGTGGGTCTGTTAAATTTTTGCGGTGAAACGTAGAACCGATTTTGGGGAAATTGGCTAAGACTATAATAGCTGTATATGGACATTACAGTTACAGAAGTAATAAGTACCTATATAATAATCAAAATACTACTTACTAATATTATAGGGCTATATGTAATTGTTTAGCTAAACTGTCAGTGTTGAAAGTACCTACTCATCAATACAAACAACTTTTATTATGGAAAAAATAGTGCAATAATAAAAATATTTATTGCATATTATTTATTCCCTTTCATTTCGAACCTAAAGAAATTTGCTTATAAATTGGGTTTCGAATGGAAATAAGATGTCACCGTTCCTAATTTAATATCATATCAAATACGAAGGCGTTGCAAAGGAATCCCAAATAAGTTAAATCGATTCGTGCGTAATAAATATTCACATTTAAATGATTTATTTCAGATATCAATAATGGTACCTATATATACTATAACAAAAAAGACTTGAAGAACTTGTAGATCAATTTATCTTTAAAGTTACTCTAAAAACACTAGCAATAATAGCAATGCATAAAATAATAACGATCAATAAATCAAATAGTTTTAAATTTTTCAAGTGAGTCTAATTAGAAGGGGTCACTGCACTTTTGAGAAGTGGAGTGACTGAGTGACTGATCTTCTTTCCCAAGAGAATTAAGTACCTAAGCACCTTCCTACATATCTGGTAGGTAGGTGATTGACAAGTGATGCGCGTCACCTTCTGTTGCTTTTTGGTTTATTTCGGGGAAACTTCTGCATTATTTCGTCATAAAAAAAACATACGCAAGTGAAAATATACAATAAATTGCGTTTCTATTTTTGATACAATAATCAATTTATGAAAATCTGATTCGCGCCCCGAAAGCTTCAATAAAACATGGCGTGACACTAATTAAACTGACAATAACCAACTACCGAGCGAATTACTCTCGTTTTAATATCGGTTTTATTACTTTTTTACCTCATTTGCATAAACCCAGAACACTTCAGCTACGTGCAAAATACAAATATATTTTAATGTCCCTTTGTGAGACATCGTAAAATGTTTAGAGCATCGACCTGCTTGCTAGACATACAAGACAATTTGATCTGAACGTGGGAGCACATACATGAATAAAATAGAAAACATATTGAATTTGACTATGGTAATAGGACTTTTGTGTAACCTACTTAGCTTTTCAGTAGGACTATAACAAATATTAGCCTTCTGTTACTTAAAATCAACTTTGGATATCCGCACAAATATTCTTTAATTGATTCTTAGTGCTTTTAAAATTAAAAAAATTAAAATATTTTAAAAACCTTGAATAAAAATATTGAAATTGTATGTAAAATAATAATACGAAGGCGACGGTTGAATTGAGACCAATCACTGTAATTTTTAACTTTAATTATAATTATGCGGGTATTTAAAATATTACATGTAGGATCAGTTATCGGTAAAGTAATCTCTATATTGGAAAACATTCAAAACCCTTTAAATACAACGACGGTGGCATGCCGCGGTCCTAAAGTTATTTACTCATAAATATTACGTGATAATGATAACCATAGCACCGAGAACATGGGTTAAAATATTCCATTCGCACGATATCAAATAACAGTTATCTTCTGTATGAAACTACAGTCGTTAGTATTGAATGGCAAGCTTAACTTAACCATATAGAGGCATAATATTATTTTATGAAGGTAATGTAAACTTACGTTCGCTTAAATTAAACATGTTCCACCATGTTTAATGTATTTGCTTTCATTATGCTACTAAAACCATTTGTTTTGTTAACTTAGTAGTAAAATATTTCATAATAACAATTAAACCTTAGAGATAACGTGCATCCACATTCTTTAAAGTATGGAATGAAAAGCTTTCTTGTATTAACAAAGTACATTTTAGAGGAATGTGATATTAATAACTTGAATCGCAATGAATTTTTTTTTTTATATAATACTTATGTAGTTTTGAGACTCACGTTCTATTCGCAAGTCAAGGGACTAAAGGAAAAAACACAAAGCCAAAGTCATTTATTCAGTTTAGGCCCAAGGAGACTTATGAAAGTTGAATTTACTGAAGTTACACGGTTTGGAAGTCAGTCTTCTACTGAGAAGAACCGCTATAAATCTCAACATGGTTACGTTTTAAATATAATTTTAATGATCTGACTATTAATGGTTATAATATCTTTTCAAAAGGTTTACAAAAATTGCTAAATTTACTAAACAATAAAAACAAAAAACGCACATACAAAGTAAGCAAACTTCTCCCAACTTAAGAATATATTAAAACGATTTACTGCAGTTGGTTACGAAATCATCATACAAAGAAGTGGATTTATGAATTAAACATAGAATCGATTTGAGATTTATTCATGTTGCTCGTCATTACTTTCATGATAATGTATTCGGACATCGGAAAATCAGAATGAACAAAAAATGGCCCCAATACGCTCGACACGGGTAAACGAATGTCAGTTATTATTACATATATTTTTCAGAGCTCCATTTAATAGGTACAAATATTGCACAAAAGCTTTGTCTTTATGTCATACCTAATAGATAATTTATTCAAGAACTGAAATAATGTAAACTAAATTTTCTGTCGTTAAAAGCGTGTTTATGGGCTTTGGTCATTTACGATGGAATGGAAATTCTCGTCTGTTATAGCATGGATAAGTTCCTACTGATGTTCAATCCACAAAGTGATGTAAGTAGAAATTAAAATAGAGAAGTTATAAACAAGTATCAAGGCTGTGTGCGAAGTTGAAGCTGGGAGTCAATTGCAGCTGTCGGAACTCATGCACCGGTATGGTTTCCTTACAATGATTTCCTTTACCGAAAGTTTAAGCTCACTGTAGGATTCAAACAAGCGACCTTCATTCTCCATTAGTAAATATTTGTCCAGGGTCAGGGTGAGAATAAAATTTGAGAGATGAGTGTCTTTTCAAAAGGCGTCGTATTTCCTAGATATCTTCTGAGCTAGCAAGCTACGTTCTAGGCTCGCTTTATTTCAAAAATAAATATTATATAATCGTAAGCCATATTTTTAAATTAACTTAAAAACGTGTAATTTTTGTAACTTGTAATTTTAGTGTAGACATTAGATAGGGTTTAACAAAATTTCGATCCAGACAATATAACTATTAGGATTATAGCTTTTTGCAAATACGTGACTTGGTGTGAATATTTTATTTCACCCTAATAAAATCTTTAGAGAAGGGTAGAAGTAGGAATTCAAAGAATCCAGCTAAGTACTACTAATGTAATTATAGTGGTAAGAAAGTAGATCATTTTTATTAACTAAGTACTTACTTGGCAAATTAATTTAATTTATTTTTATATACTATTTTTATTTACAATAAGTAAACTCCCGAGATTCAATCATATTTGAATACTTTATATGTTCTTCATTTACTATGTGCATAGGGAACACTAAAATGTCTAAAAGATGTTTTATGTACACTGTACAGTCCCCTTTTAGCTCTCAACGGCATCATAAAATCCATGAGTCGTCTTACTTATAAAAAATGCAATAAGTAGATATGACATTAGAAGGAATACTCCATCAACTAAAAGTGTAGATATAATATAATAGGTGGGTATATATGTAGGTTTTGTTATGTTATTACAAGATATTAAAACCGTACCACTCAGAACAGTCAACTAAAGGATCAATATAACGATTAATGTTGGAAATATCAGCGATATGCATTTATCATTTCATTTTTCGTACCAGACTATAGTTTAACATTAACTTGGCATGATGCAAATCCATTTCACGATATAGTAGGTACGTTATGATCGCGTCGCGTTTGATATGTAGGTATAGCTTATTTTTGCAAAACTGTTTACATACCCATGTTATGTACATGGGTAGGTAAACAGTTTTGCAGTTTTCTTAAGCTCGAATAAATGCTATACAAAATTTAAAATTGAGTTATATGTGAGTCCAATCATCCGAGCATACAAAGTTTGGATAATTGGATAATAGGGAATATGCATAAAATTTAAATTTGTCTCAAATATTTTTTTCTAGATTCTTTATTGTCATTACATTATACTTAAAAGGTATTTTTTTTATTTAGTTATTATTTAAACCCAGAAAATATTACATAAAAAGTGAAAAATAAGGGAGGAAAATTCAAACTTACAAAACGCGTCACCATTGGTCGAAACGAAATGTGACGTTAATTGTCACGTCATTGAATTTATCGGCGTCGATATTCATACTGTGTTAAAGTAGTGTTTGTGAGAAAAAGTGTTTAAAACTGTATTCCTGTGTGATTACTTGTGGATATATATTTGTAGTCAATCGAGGACGATGACAGAAACTGGTTTTGTTAAAGCACAATCAGATAATCTGCCGAAAATAGATGCATTTATGATGTCAGCATATTTTGCATCAAATCTCGAGTCTTTGCCTTTTAACTACAGCCATTCTTTCAACTGGTGTTGGCATATTCCGTTTTTGACACAAAAATATATGAGGAACAACTCCTTTCTTTAACCGTAGATTACATTTTTCTCCTTTCTGTTTCATTATGTTATATTCAATATAATTAACTGTATCTTCCTTAAGGCTAGTCTCCCTAAAATCAGTGTTCTTGCGGAATTTGTCAGAAAAGAAATATTGTTTTTTAGTCATCAGAAAAACAAAAATTAAATATATTTTACGTTATTTTAAAGTGTATGATTTGAAGTTTCTAATACATATTTTATTTTTTAATTTGACGCCACTTTTATTAGCTTTGTGAGGCTTTAAACTTACCTCTATTTACGTTCCACGCGTAGAGGGTCTCATTCATGCACTCGCCACGAAAAAAATATAATAAAAACAAGAAATGTATTCAGATTACATTTGTCGGCAAGTCCTTTACAATAATCTTATCTAGTTACTTTTTTTCAAAATCGTCTCAATTTCTTATTTAAACTGCTTTAAAAAGTTATAAATTTCTGAATTCGACCCTTGCAACATATATTTTTTTCTATTACAAAGTAATGGTTTAGAGAAATCACACTTTAACCACTCCGAAAACAACTACTTATCTGTCGAATAAAAAATATATGCATTCAAAAAATCATTTGAAATAAATTTACCGAAACTAAATATATAACACAACGAACGCTGTCAATTCCCAGCGGAATTGAATGGAATTTTGATGCGTTTTATGTTTTATTTGTTTAGTATCGGTAAATTTATTTCAAATGATTTTTTGAATGCATATATTTTTTATTCGACAGATAAGTAGTTGCTTTCGGAGTGGTTAAAGTGTGATTTCTCTAAACCATTACTTTGTAATAGAAAAAAATATATGTTGCAAGGGTCGAATTCAGAAATTTATAACTTTTTAAAGCAGTTTAAATAAGAAATTGAGACGATTTTGAAAAAAAGTAACTAGATAAGATTATTGTAAAGGACTTGCCGACAAATGTAATCTGAATACATTTCTTGTTTTTATTATATTTTTTTCGTGGCGAGTGCATGAATGAGACCCTCTACGCGTGGAACGTAAATAGAGGTAAGCTTAAAGCCTCACAAAGCTAATAAAAGAGGCGTCAAATTAAAAAATAAAATATGTATTAGAAACTTCAAATCATACACTTTAAAATAACGTAAAATATATTTCAATTATTGCTTTTCTGATGATTAAAAAAAAATATTTCTTTTCTGATAAATTCCTCAAGAACACTGATTTTAGGGAGACTGGAGCCTTAACCTGAAATAAATTATATATCATTAAAATTTCGTAAAACCGCAATACGGATAAATAAGCAAGATCTTTAGATACATTTTTAAATAACTTTTGTAAACAAGGCTAGGTTAGTTTTAGACCAAACCTCCTATTTTCACACTTAGCTGTACATAAATATATGCTATACTTACGTTAAAATGATCTTCACAACAAAATAGAACCGATAATGGAGATACAATATCCCTTCTCATCATCTTACACCATTTTTTTCGTAATTTCGCATCGCATGGAATACGAAAAAACACTTTATCGGGTGTACTAATAATAGTGTTTTTGCACTTCGGTACCATACAATACTTGTAAGATGGTTTTTTAACTACTTCCATGATTTGTATAGCAATTAAAACTGAAAATACGTATGAAGTAACTGAAACACTATAGTAAACAAACGTGGGATATAACAAATGACGTCATCAAAAGCGCGCGCTAAATGGTGGCGTTTGAACGGCTCAAATTTATTCAAGGTTTTAAATTTCACTTTGAAAAATAATTTGGCTCTTTTCAAGCCTATTTATATTTTTTTCCATGTTATAAAAATGTAAATGATAAATTTAAGAAATAAAAAATAATCATGCATATTCCCTATTGGACGTTTGTTAGTACCTACCACTTAACTCCGTAACGGCTGAACGGATTTAGATGAAATTTGGCACCCAGAATGAATATATTCTGGATTAACATATGAGATACTTTTTATCCCAGGAAAACATAAGATCCCTTGGGAACGCGGGTGAAACCACGGGGCGGAAGCTAAAATTTTTATAAGAATTTATTGACGAAATTGCTCAAAGGAACTCTTTATGTCTTTTGATTGGCCTATACTTTTAGTATAATTACATTATATTTCAATTTTTTTTTAAAGTCTTGACTAGCTAACTGGTTTATAGTAGGTTAGGTATATCACATTAAGGGATGATTTTTTGAAAGCCATAAAAAAAACTTTAAACGTGGACAGTGTTCTTTTAATTTTTACCTTCAACTCTAAGTGGGTGAATTAATTATTAATTAATTATGTTGTATCACGGTTTTTATTATAAATACTTTCATAAATGCATGCAATGCTTTTAACAATACTATAAGTTTGTAGCCAAGAAAAAAACTACATAATATTATGACCAGGTAAGCCAAATTCTTTGAATAACTAAACTGTCTCTTAGATTCTCTACGTCTGCCCACACATAAATTGATATGATACAATATTCAACCCAACAATTATTAGCATGTGCGGTCTTTCCCTTCGTGCCTTTCCTCACCGAAATTGTGTACCTTTGAGCAATAATAAATGAAATACAGTATGATCGAATACGAGAAATATGAAAAACCACTGAAGTGTGTGTGCAATAATAACAAAAAAATATGATTTCATGAAATTAACACTACTAGATTATATTTACAAAACCTAAATAAAATAAAAACTAAATATTATTTTAAATGCTACAATATATATATACCTATATAAATAATTCATAATATTTAAAAGTAAATAAGTGTTCATTTGATGGCTTTGACTTTGCAGATAACATTAATAGAACATTATTAATAAGATTATAAGTTATCTACTTGGTTTAGAGTAGGGTGCCTAGCTGTTTATGTCTCAAAATCTTGCCTGTCTTTGGTACAAGAATCACAAAATTTTAAATTCATCAAAATTTACTGTAGACAATAAAAGGTATTAAACTTCATTAATAATAGAAACGAAATGTAGCATAATAAAATAAAATATTCGAGTAACAAGCTAGTACAGAATGAACTAATTATTAAAATGTATTTATTAATAAAAATTAAAGTCTATTATTGGTAATTTATATTCAATGATGTTACAATAAGAGCAACTTTATAAAATGACATAAGGGAACCCTTAGCGACTAAAGATATCGATTTAGCGATAGCGCGTACCTGCTGTATAATTTGACTGTTACTTATGCTAGTTTTGGAACTAAAGTTCGCGGCAATCAGCGTACTTATCGATTAATCCCCTTGATGGGACGGGCAAATTCGCTGTCTTGACAAGAATGTTGTATCGTGCTCAAAGATTTTGCTTTCATGAGCCTTGAGTGAAGATTATCGCGGTCGTATATCTTGTTCGGCCTCGCCCCCCAGGGATTACTCGCCCATCTGTAGGCACTTGCGCATCCTATCGACCCTCGAGGAGGTAGATGGTTATCGAGAATTTCGTCAATGAACATCGAACAATCTGAGCAGTCAAAGAAAGGTATCGGTGCAAATTGAAAACACTTTTTACCCTAGTATTATTAAATTCTTGGATTGGTTATAATCCAATATCAAATTAATGTAAGTGTGAGTAGATAGGTATTCCTATCAAAACAAAACAGTTACAACAAACTAAAACTAATCTAACTTTAACATAATATACATTTATGTAAAACACAGTCAAGTAAGGTATCTGTGAACCCGAGGTTTGTATTCGAGAGAATACACTGCGATAATAATGTCCGTAACGAGACGTGCTCACCATGTTGTTACTCGACAAAAGAGTAAGATAGTGTAACGGTAACACGGTTAGGTATAGATCCGCATAAGTCCTACATATTTCATTACTTTAGCATGGCTTTGAAAAGGGTCATTCGACTCGGGCGTTCCTCTTCAAAATACGAATGTGTGATTCAGATTTATGAGCATCGAATCCTTTCAGCTCAGCTAAAATCCCGGACGTCCTGAATCCCCGTCCCCCTATTAAATCGCAAATATAAATCCGCCTTAATTCGTTCCATAAATACCGAACGATCCCTCTATAAATAAGACGAAGGGACACACTACAAACTTTTTTACTATTTCAAGTAACTTTACAAGTACTTCACAAATGTCAGATAAAATGTAAATTTTGTTTGAAGTTTGTGTAACAGACTTAAATTAAGGGACCGAAATGTGCTGCTACGAGAGGCCGCTGTACGCACGGACAATTTTAAACTGAAGGAGTTTTATCATCACCGACATTGGACAAGGCGGTTGAATAGATAAAGCTAAAACTGTCTGCATTTTATCTGCGTCAAGTTACCGTGTTCGAAGCGATCAAAGTGGCCGACCGGTTACATGGCGGTGGCATGCGTGACGCGCGCACGTGTGGCTCCATCGTCTCATATTTCAGGTTCGTAAAAGAGTTTCTCAACTAAGTACATACTGGTTGTATATTTCGTTCATTCAATCTCTAAGGTGGCCGTTTTATTGCACTTTCTACATTACATACCTATTTACATTGCTATAGGCTTAGTGAGACTTATCGATGCAGCCTGAAACACACTTTCTCGTAATGTGTATTTAAAAATAAAATTTAGTAGGATAATAAAAATGCCTTCGCATATTTTTGATATCATTATGTTGCTGTAATATTTATATCTACTATACAATTACAATACCATGATTTGTTTTTTTTTTATTCGAATAATATTTGTGATATGGGTAGGTAATCACATTATTAATATTTATTTGAAATAATTCAGAATAATTAAACTGAAAAGTTGGATTCACATCGAAAATATGTTAGCTGTCATTTTTAATGTTATAATAATAATTATGTAATTCAATGTGCCACCTACCCAATTGTAATTTCATAAGGTAGGTATTATAGAACTAGAAGAGATAGTGATTACAATAAGTAATGGAAAAAAATGTTATTTGTATGTGGCTTTACCTTTATAGTTATCAAATGTATCCTATTAAATTTTGTATCCATGTCACGTATTACATAGTGTATCAAGATAACTCAGTGTGATTGGGATCCATATCAGTTAACTAGAGCTACCATACCGTATAGTAATGCGAATTGAGATGCGTACCATCAAACAGGTAGGTACCACAAATAAAATATAATCGTAGGTATTACACTCACACGCAATTTGAATCAATAAAACGTATCGTCTGTGCGTATTATCGTATAAATACTTTGAGCATTATAAATACAATGTAAACAAAACATTACTATTTATAATTCGTATCTCAAGTAAAACACCGTAACTATACGCGTTGAGGATAAATTGACAGATTACAATATAACATTACACGCTTATAAAATGTGAAATAACCACAATGTAACAAACTTGTATTTGTTATTTCAGTCATATACTAAACACATTTTGTTTCAGAGTAATGTATAATTAGAAACATAGGTTTTGAAGTGGTTTTTGCCAAATGTAACTTAGTGTAAAATAAAATAGAGGAGTTACCAAATTACATAAGATTGAAAAATTAAAGCGAAAAGAATCATGTGGTTATTAAGAATTATATAAAGATCAATTTATTGACACACAATTTGTGTGCATGTCTTTATAACTAAACTGGCCTAAAGTGAACTAGTGCGGGACTAAAGTGCCCCTGGATCAGCACAAAGCTGTACATAGACATAGAGCAGTGCAACGCTAGTAATCTAGGAGGGTCGTGACAACACGAAAAATGTATCAATAATAATTTTTGAACTTATACCTATCAACCTATCTCACTAATATTATAACCGCGTATGTGTATTTGTTGGTATGACCTTCATCTATGCAGCATCGGATCGGAGATAGTTTGTGGGCTGAAAAGCGACATAGATAAATTATGCTAATTTCGCGAACGCGGGTGAAATTGAGGATGGAAACTAGTTTCACAAAAATGGATCCATTTTTATTTTGATTGTTTGTTAAATGCCAGTACTTATAACCATACCTACTGATAACGCAAACAATAGTAAGTACCTAATAATTAAATATCGTATAAAAAAGTATTAAGTACCTACGTCTGTGGAAAGTACTCGTTAATTTGTTAAATCCGAACCTATTTTTTTTGTAACGGCTCATACATTTTTAATTTTTCTAATGCCTAGGAATTTAATTTGTGTATAAAGAAATGGTTAAATAGATTTGTTTGAACAAATTAGAAAGCACAAAAAGTATTTGAATACATTGACTACGATGATGACGATGATGATGCACAAGTTGTATGTCGGCAAACAGAAAGAAATTTTATTAAATTTGCCTTTTCTTAAAAAATCCTAAAACTATGTTTGTTAAAAAAAAAAACTACCTAATGTAAGTATGACAACAGAGTATTTGAATTAGTTGGGATCGTAGATTAAATGAAAACTTTATATTTGGAATATCTTGCGTATCATTAAGAAGTTTTGTCTTTGAAATTCAGAAAAGTTGGCCATCCTGGTCGAATTTCAATTAAACTTGGTTATCTGTACAGTCAAGAATTAAGTTTAACTCGCACTTTGTTCGTCCAAATGGTTAATGGGAGCAAAATATACAGCTATGGCCTTTTATTATAATATAATGCTCGGACTCTATAGTCAAGTATTGTATGATGTTAAAGTCAAATTTGAGATTGTAATTTTTGTTAAACTAGTGGGGTTCTAAAAGTATCTCAGGCCTATTAGCTAATACAACCCTTAGGCTCTTTGCAAAAACCAATCTGTCTAGCTCAAAGAGACAAAAAGGTATAAGTTCCCTTGTCCAGCTTTATTCCAGCTTAATTTAGTGACAAAAATCTTGAACATTCTTTGTATTCTATAAAATTAAAACTAGTATATTCTCATTGAAATTATTGATGTATCTAAAAAGTCAAATGAGTATGCAAATATGTAAGCATCAATTTAATTTATTGAGGTAACTTGTTTATAATAACGCTTAATAACTCAATAAACAATGATGATAATAATTTACTATTAGGTTAATCTATTATTATACATCAATGGATGGATAATCCTGAATTTATATGACGAATTATGTATCATAATCACTTCTTCAGTATATTATTATTATTATCTATACTAATATTATAAAGCTGAAGACTTAACTGACAATATTAACATTTTATTTATCAACATACCTAAGTATTTATATACTTGGCTAAACTATATAGATTATACACAATATAACTTTCGTATTTGAGAGAATTGTAAGGTATAACTACAAATCTACCCAATTTGCATTAAAATTAACAACTTTTATTGAATTACTTTTGAATAAATTTCCATTTTATTGTGTTAGGTGAAAATATTACGTGATCATTAGAAATCCAAATATTATTCAATTGGCCTACGTATAAAAAAAACATTTTTTAATTTACAAATCTGAATTTCCGTATCCTATACCACATGGGTTGTGGCGGAATGTAGAGGGTTATTTATTAATCTGTAAGATAAATAAATATCTTACAAATAACATTACATTACATAAATATGTAACCTAAAGTTCAAGAATAAAGGCTATATTATATTCTTATTATGTAATATAATTTAGAATGTAAAAAAAAAGGATAGCCAACCTTATGAAAAAACCCATTTTAGTAGGTATTTTAAACACTAGTGAAGATGTATCAAATTGTGATACCTAGATTCATTAAATTTATTTACATTGTTATATAACATTATGTTTGAATATGATATACTACGCGCAATTATCTAATTACTCAATGAATCTCGTAATAAGATTGTAATTACTATTTAGAAGCAAATTGAAATGATTTATTTGAGATGCCCTGATAATATAATTAATAGGGTATTTGACTGACATTCAAATCAGCAACTTTTTATGATATGTCAAAACGATAGATTTATATGGAGTTTTGTATGAAATACAAGCATGTGACGTCATAATTATATAGCATACTCTTTATGCTTAGATTGGTCATTAAAAATCATAATAAGGATACATTTAATAAAATAATCGTGGTTTCCCTTTTTAGGGTTCCGTAGCCAAATGGCAAAAAACGGAACCCTTATAGATTCGTCATGTCTGTCTGTCTGTCTGTCTGTCTGTCTGTCTGTCTGTCCGTCTGTCTGTCCGTCCGTATGTCACAGCCACTTTTTTCCGAAACTATAAGAGCTATACTGTTGAAACTTGGTAAGTAGATGTATTCTGTGAACCGCATTAAGATTTTTACACAAAAAAAAACCGGCCAAGTGCGAGTCGGACTCGCGCACCGAGAGTCCCGTACAAACTTCGTCCATCGTTCGTCCATCACGGGAAATGCATAATTTTATTTATTTACTGTATTTGAGTTATGTGCCAATTAAGCTAGACCTCTAAATTGTATGAGCGCCCATACAACTCAGAGGTCTTTATTAATTGGCGTAACTACGTATGTATGGGGCCCTTTAATTTTCAATTTTTTTATTTTTTAGAATTTTTCCTTTATTTGTGCTGTAAGACCTTGCTTTTTGCCATTTTTTTAAATATTTGAGTTGATTGAATGAAAGGTGAATTGCGGTTTACGATTTATAACGTATTAAAAAAAAACTACTTACTAGATCTCGTTCAAACCAATTTTCGGTGGAAGTTTGCATGGTAATGTACATCATATATTTTTTTTAGTTTTATCATTCTCTTATTTAAGAAGTAACAGGGGGGGGGACCAACATTTTACCACTTTGGAAGTGTCTCTCGCGCAAACTATTCAGTTTAGAAAAAAATGATATTAGAAACCTTAGAGTTTCAGTTCTAAGTATGGGGAACCCCCTAAATTTATTGTTTTTTTCTATTTTTGTGTGAAAATCTTAATGCGGTACACAGAATACATCTACTTACCAAGTTTCAACAGTATAGCTCTTATAGTTTCGGAAAAAAGTGGCTGTGACATACGGACGGACGGACAGACAGACAGACAGACAGACATGACGAATCTATAAGGGTTCCGTTTTTTGCCATTTGGCTACGGAGCACTAATAGAAAAAAAACAATAAATTTAGGGGGTTCCCCATACTTAGAACTGAAACTCAATTTTTTTTTTTCATCCAACCCATATGTGCGTTATCTATGGATAGGTCTTTAAAAATGATATTGAGGTTTCTAACATCATTTTTTTCTAAGCTGAATAGTTTGCGCGAGAGACACATCCAAAGTGGTAAAATGTGTGTCCCCCCCCCTGTAACTTCTAAAATAAGAGAATGATAAAACTAAAAAAAATATATGATGTACATTACCATGCAAACTTCCACCGAAAATTGGTTTGAACGAGATCTAATTAGTAGTTTTTTTTTAATACGTCATAAATCGTAAACCGCAATTTACCTTTCATTCAATCAACTCAAATATAAAAAAAAAAAAAAAAGTTGAAAATTAAAGGGTGTCCCCATACATACATACATAGTAACGCCAATTAATAAAGACCTCTGAGTTGTATCGGCGCTCATACAATTTAGAGGTCTAGCTTAATTGGATCCGGTTTTTTTAGATGTTTTATACATTGGTTAGTGTTGGATAATTTATTTTGAATACAGGCAAATACCCTATTCTATTATAATAATCAATTACTGCCATTATCCCGGCAAATCTACATAGCTACGTGTTGTCTACAAAATATTATGTAGTCTTTGTCGTTTTGTATTTCCGTTCTTGTATTGTAAATACCTTTTGTTATTATGACTTGTTTGGTACGTTTACTCAGTAATAAGACAAGTAGCATTTATAGCTGTTATTAAAAGAACAATGGTCAATTGAAATAGCGCATATCCAAGCAGTCTTACATTGTTTATGAGCCGATATTGATAAATCTATAAAATTATAAAAAAAAATGTGTCGAAGCCATCGACGTGATTTCCTGCTAATGTATACTGACACCTATTCTCTTATGTCTTACCGCCAAGGTCAGCATCAGCATCAGATCCGTAAACGGAAAACCGGATTGGGTTCGTCACATATATGAATTTAACGTTGCATATTAGAAGCACATTATAACATAACAAAACAGACGCATGAGAGCATTGCGTTTAACAGTTATTTCCTGTTTTACTTGCGAAAGTAACACAAGTTTAACCACTCGCGTCATGAAGTACTCACACAAACACGCGCACGTATAATTACCGGTAACTCGAATAATAATAAATAACAACGCACTGTAAAAAAACAGAATCGTAATATGAACTGTCAAGGTTATGCATTTTAACAACACATTCCATATACGTAATGCACGTTAAATCTTACTTGAAAATCTTCACTGGAAACCAATGGTAATATCTCGTTTAATTAAACGGTTTAAAAACAATTGAACGTTGCCGTGCATTAGGCGTGCTATTTGGCAGCGTCAATTGCTGATCGGACGTTATCGGAAAAAGTAGGTAGGTGACATTTCGTAGGCATGTGCCTGCTACGGTGCGCCCTCCGCGCCGCGGCAGGCAGCGCGCTCACTCGCGGTTAGGAGAGGACTGTGCGTGAGACCCGCTCGGCGCGCTCCGGTTGTGGCTCCGGTCTGCTACGACCGAGCGGGCAGCGGCAGCGCTACCGCTGCGGAGCGACGCGACGAGCGGAGCGGGTGTCTGCCTAACCGAGCGCAGCGCGGTCGAGATGGCTGCTGATGAGGAGGCTAAGCGCTTAGCGCACCGACCTGAATCATTTAACGCATAATATTATATTCCTTTATTCAACGACAGTTGTCCATCACTACTGCGATGTCACTACTAGTGCACATTTTTCTTTGTATCGATGAAAATCTCACTGCCCTTGATAATCCTGGCCGAACAGATAATCTATAATTTTACTCACGCAAAAGATAATTCCAGGCTGTTTTTGTTTTACGAAGACATTATTGTAGGTAGGTATGTTTGTTCATGTGTCCTACATGGATAATGTTCTACATTATTACCCAGGTGAAGAAAAATGAATATCCATTTTATCTCAATATAGTTTTACTAAGGAGAAAATTGTGTCTTACCTTTGAATCGTTATTTCAGTTGGAAATAGAATTAAACTATATGTGTGTGTCCCTACCAAAATATCTGTATCTTTTCATTGTTTTCTTAAACATTGTATATTTATGGTTACACAGCTAGTGTCAATAGTAGTATCTTAACATCTTAACGATTATCTTATGCCTACAAATTTAATCTAAAAGTAAACTATACAAAAGTACTGCAAACCTGAGTAGGTACCTACATTATTAACTGAGTACTTAATTACTACGTATTAATATCTACTGCTTTGTTTTATAGTGCTATAGTATTAAAACGAACATAATTTGAAACAAAACAATTACATTAATATAAATAAAGGGCAATACAAGTCACGTAATTTAAACATATCCATTAATTATGTAAATAATGAACAAATTTAAATGTTCCTTATAATGAATAAATGATTGTTACAAACCCATTTATTAAGCGGTTCACGTTTTTGTGACGTCTGAAATAAAGACAAGTGGTTACTAAGTTACGTCTTTGCTGCGTTTTCAGAAACTCATTAATTATTAAATGGAGCTGCTAGAGCAGATGCTCTATTAAGCATGGTTATAAGCATACCCATAGTTAGAACAGTAAATATGATAAAATTAAATGTATAAAACAAAACAAAATTAGTAGATCCCTACCTACTAAAAGGGCACAAACAAAGCAAGGTTGGTTGGTTGAAATATTAAAGGTTGTAGTACCCACTGTAACTTTTTCTAATTTGCACCTGAAAAATAGAAAAAGTTACAGTGGATACTCCTTTTAATGAAACTCGATAAGTTACATCATTATATCAGATGATGTTCAAACTTTCTGAGGAAAAAGAATTTCCAAATCTTTTCTCTAGATTCAAATAATATTCAGATCTCATATCTCACAAACAAACTCTCAGATCTTATATTTCACTCTTTTTTATATCAGCTTAATTGCTTCAAAAGTCAACTTTTGTCGAATCCTAACAATTTGTTGAGAAAATTTTACTTAGTTAAGTATCTACTTGGTAATTGATGGTAGGTAAACCAATCAAATTATAGTTATACCAAAATACTGAATTAATTGGCTCAATGGGTTTATATTTTTAACCTACTAAAAAAAAAGGAGGAGGTTCTCAATTCGGTTGTAGCAAGTAGCCTGAAGACCAAGTAATTTTTATGTTTTACTTGGCACCGACTTCAAAATGATATAGAAAGGAAATATTTATGCTTTTCAGTTTTTGAAGTCGGTTTTTTTTATTTATAAGTTATGTACACCTAACTTTTCTTTTGTATACCTACACATAAATTCAAAATTATATGCTTCAATAGCTGTTCCCTACGGTTTCACCTGAGTTTACAATTCTAGGACTAATGTAATTTCATGCCACCATTCACCGTATATACCATACGGTGTTGAATGGCAATAAACATACATACACTAAATGTCACATTCATAATCTTAATATATATATTTCTTGTGTGCGTGTGTATGTGACTGAACTCCTCCTAAACGACTGGACCAATTTTGATGAAATTTTGTGTGTATATTTGAGCGGGTCCCTGGATGGTTTGAAAATACAATTGGACCCGGTAGATGGCGTCGTAATCGAGTTTGGACAGGACAACGTCTGTCGGGCCCGCTAGTATAATATATTTTTTCATTTTTCAATCCTACATAAAGAACGTATATATTATATATTTGAAAATATAAAAATCAGCATCCAACCGGCATCGGGAACATGGTCCAAGCTCCAGGGTTTTTCAGTTTAACCACAAATAGTAAATAATTCGATGCTACAATCCCTATTGTCTTTGTACTCGAACTAACAACTTTTTGTCTAGGATTGACACAAGATTATGATAAATAATCACGTGACAATTCGATTTCATATGTTAATCCCGTACAAAAGTAGACTAATGAAGACAAATTGTCGACATCCATCTTTTTTAGGCCCCCAGAAGACTAATCTAATGTAAACCCGTAGCTATCTGTCTACTAGGGTACCACAAATCTTTTCTTAAAGTCCAAACAGTATGTTGATGAATAAAATGGAACGAGCCACTGCCAAATTGAACAGCATTAGGAGGCAGGTACTCATATAAGAGAACTTGTTGCAACTTAGGTATTTTGTTTTCAAAGCGTTGAGTTCGTGTCGTAAACACAGAAAAATGTGCTATCAACTTTCAGTTTTTCCAAAGTCACCTTTAAAAGCAGCACAGCTGTAAGAGTAACCCTTTAAACTTCGTTAGTCTTTTATCTTTTGATGATAGTAGGAACTTCGCATTTCTAAATTCGTAAAAGATTTTACGGTACTAATTTACCCCTTTAATTTAATTGTTTATGCTCGTTAAATAAATACGCGTAGTCGTAAAAGTAAGTAAATAAATACTTCATAAACTAAAAGTAGGTATGTCTGCAATGAATTAACTTATAATATTATTATATAATTTAATAACGATACCCTGAAAGCTTTAGTAAAGAAATAATGTAGCCGGGTAGAAGACAATTAAACCATATCTTAAATAAATATCTATTTTACCTCATACTAAAACTTACATGCTTAAACTTACCTCTCAGGAAACATAAAGGTTACTAAAATTTTAGAAGTGAATATAGAACATTTGCGTGGGATAAGTGTAATGTTGGTTCACGTCATACCAGACAGAAATTCGGTTGAAAAAGCTGGCTCAAATTCATATAGGTAATTTATATTTCCACTCCAGCCCGCAAGTGCTTGCTTTTGATTAATAACCAAACATAAATATGCCGCTTCTGTCTCCAAGCAGAGGAGGTACGAAAAACGTAAAATGTGTCTACAATTGAAGCAATTTAAACAATTCCAGAATGCTTTTACGTTATTTATAACCTACTGTACTTTTATTTGGTTATCAATCGCTTAAGTATAACATCGAAAAGTGAATCGTTTTATATTTTTACATGTTTTGGACACATAACAAAAGTGTTTATGTTGTTACATCATGTTATTTCATATAGCACGTAATAATTAACAGCATGTTCACATTCTGGTTTCATATTCAACACTTACGTGCCAAAGTTATTTGACTAATATGTGTTAATAAGCCATAGGCTGGCAAAACTCCATGAAAACGTAATTTTGTAATTTTCTTTAACTTTTCTTGACGGGGTAATTTTGAGTTGACATTTTACCAGAAAGTAATTAAATAAAGTGTAGTTTAGAGTTAGATCACTTACATACGTTGCCGATGATTGCTGACAGCAAACTGCTCACTTACCTTAAAAGAAAAATATCATGCATTAATAAATTACTTCAGTATACCTGAACTTTATTAGGTATACTTGAAAGTTCTTTATGAATGAACAAAATTCGAAATGGTGAATCTCCCGGTGAAGTGTTTAACTCATTCTTTCTGCGAATGTCGCAAAAACACATTTATAAGATAATGCGCGAAAAAAACTCCGATAACAAGAAGCATGTAAGAAAGTATTAAAAAGTTGGTAAATTTGACGGTGTCGGGCGTTTGTTACAGCCAGCAGCGGGCGGCCGCAGGGTGCGCCGCCTGCTATCGACCCACTGTGACGTAACGAGTAGGAACCGAACTGCCACTGGAACGTTTCGCACACTAAGTAACTCTTTGCAGAATCATAGCAAACGTTGCTTTACAGCAGTAACACATCTCCATAAAGTCTTCTAGAAACTGGTGTACTTACGTACACAAGCTCGTCTGCATTTATATAGAGATACCCTTTTATTACACTCGAATAATGGTCTATTTTTACTGAAGTCTTATTTTCCCTTTAATGTCCCAGGATATTTATTTATTTAATTCTTACTAAACCCCAAAATATTTATCGCAAAGTTAAAGTAAGTATTTTTGCTTCAGTCCTATTTTTTCGCATAATTATTGTTTTACACATTTTAGATCAAAAAAGTTATTAAGTTATTTTAGATATGTGTCCATTTTATAGATATAATTAAGAAAATTTCCTTTAAGCTGTCGCCGCTGTCTAAACCTTGCCTGGTTTAGATTGGCAACGTCCTCTTTTGATGAAAAAAGAAACAAAACTTGTTGAATGTAGGTATATTCTATTTTATGTTGTCATTATTTTGTTTGCAATAAAACAGTCTGAAAGAGTTTTTTTTTGTTTTTAACATCACAGGTGGTCTTTCAATTTTACTTCTATATGATCCTAATTTATAATAATGCCTTGTTTATCCATGTACATCTTCATTTTGTATCATTTAATTAGTTTATAAAATTTATTTTTCGATTATGGCTTTAATATTGAAGGAAGTAGACTCACGGATAAACTAAACTAACCAATCTCTGATTATCTGAAGAATACTTATCACTAACAACGATTTTAAAACATTTCATCACCAATTAAATTAATCATGGTTTAATGAAACTGCTTTAGGTAATGATTTATCATGGCAGAACGAATTTTCGTGAATTTTTCGTTCAGGGAACGCGAGTAATACCGCGGGGGACAGCTAGTTATATCATAGTTATTTATTTATTTATTAAAGAAAACCAACAGCGTTACATAGAATTAAATAAACATTGAATTACTTTAAACATAAAGCTAATAATAGGTTTCCCTAAACACTATCAATAAGAATATAAAGTCACAAAAGTCCGATTCAGTGTAGATGTAATGTATACTGAGTTAAGCAAAAATACTTAAATTACGTATTGACATCCCTTTGTGATAGATTACCATAGGTTTGTAATATGTGTTTGTATGTGACTAAAACCTTACATAAAATAGCTACGAATTACTAATACAGATCGTTTCAAATAAAATACACATAAAAAAAGATGAGGGGAACGTCTTGACTGAATGGTACCTAAGCAAAACTTTTCTGCGTATCCATCGCTACTCATTAGCATAGAAATGGATAATTTCAACAATGTTAATTCAGTGAATTTTGATCTTATTTTAGCGCCTTTAGAACCCGGATTTGCATTACCAGTATAATAAAATTAAATGGTTAAACCAAACATAGGGAATTATAATAAAAACTAAATAGATACCACCCGTTCGAATAACCACCAAATCGTTCAGAATTATATAGTAAGTACATCACATTTCTTTGTTTTTTACAATATTTTTAATTATTTCCACCTTATTTCGTTTTAAGCATCCTGTACAATGCTATGCATGCACTAATTAATGCTGTTAACTTTACAACTAGACTCAAAACTTTATTCTACTGAACTGAACCATAAGATTAGAGAGCCTGAACCAAGGGCCCTTGATTATATTTGCTACAGGCCCCGCGCTTGCTTAATCGGCCACAGGCTGTCCCCCACGGTTTCACCCGCGTTCCTGAGAGAAAAGTACCTCATGTGTCAAAGTCAAAGTCAAGCCATTTATTCAGTTTAGGCTGAAGTTACCACCGATTCGGAAGTCGCCTTCAACTGAGAAGAACCGGCAAGAAACTCAGCAAGGTTACATTTTTTATATATTTTGTTTTTTTTTTTGGACAATCTGACAATGTCACCTTTTTTTTCATTAAATGCTTAACAATTTTAAAGTAATATAATGCACATAAACACAAAAAATGAAAAAAAAAATAACAAGAGATGTGCTTCCCAATACCATAGGTACCATAGGTACGTACCAAATTTCATCGCGATCGGTTTAACAGCTTAGGCGTGAAAAGGTAACAAACAAACAAACTCAGATTCGCATTTATAATATTAGTTAGAATAACATGGTATGTATAGATACTATCACAGCATAATCTTTAGTTCCTGAAAGGAGGGCGTACAGCTTTTTATGCAAACTCTTGATTTCGTTTCTATACGATAATATTTCTCTGACTTTATTAATTAAGGGAAATCTTCTTTTTAATTTAGTAGGATTGATATGTTAGTTCACGAAGTCCGCTCAGCCGTGCCTGCGTGTACATTTATACTTAATATTATAAAGCTGAAGAGTTTGTTTGTTTGTTTGTTTGGTTGAACGCGCTAATCTCAGGAACTACTGGATCGAAATGAAAAATTATTTTAGTGTTGGATAGCCCATTTATTGACTTATGCCACCGTTTTTTTTTTTTTTTACTTGTATAACCATGTGTTTGACTATGATAAGTGATGTGGTCGAAAGTTTTAGAAGAGAACTGGCTCTCAAGTGTATTTACACAAATAGTCCGGTGAGTTGGCGCCAGTTTTCAACTTCATTAGGCTAAAGTGTCCTCACGAGTGGATAATGATTTTAAAACAAGGCTAGGTGGTTCTCCGACGCGGACATGCCGTTGTAAATAATGGTACATGTACAAACATGTGGTGAATGTTGACGGGCCGGTTGGCGTGGTTGGTAAGATACCCTATCTATCACACCACAGGTCGTGGGTTCGATTCCCACTCAGGACAAACATTTGTGTGCATGAACATGTCTGTTTGTCCTGAGTCTGGGTGTAATTATATATATTATTATGTATGTATTTAGAAAAGAAAAGTAGTATATGTAGTATATCAGTTATCTGGCTTCCATAGTACAAGTTCTGCTTAGTTTGGGGTCAGATGGCCGTGTGTGAGGAATAATGTGTCCCAGAAACAAAATGTTGATTGGTATTTATTAACATGTAAGGTAATATTGTAAGCAATGGCGTTTATGCAAATGTTATTTGATATTGTGTTATTAATGTATGGTCAATAGATAAATTTTTTAAGAAAATATGAAAAATTATGATTTTAAATATTGAATATACTTATATAATTTGTTATCACATACAACATTAAAAAAACATGCTTGGTTACACAATGGAGTTTGGACGATGAGTACCTATATTCATGCATTGAATTGCTAATATTTTTTTAACATCCATTTTAACAAGAATTTTGTGTTTTTATGATCGAAAATTGTCTATTTTCAAACTATTCTATTCTCAGAATTACAGAGTATAACAAAAATGTTTACGACAGGAAAATATTCGACGTATGATTAAGATCAAAACAGACAGTGGATGTCCGACAAATTGTATGTAAATAAGATAGGGAAAGACGTTGATTTGATATGTTATGTTTCCGAATCATAGATATATATTAATTGATGCAATTTAGTATAAAGACCAAAGAAAAGAGTAAACGTAAGAGTAGAGTAAGTTTAAAACGTCTAGGTCTTACTGTTAGTAGGTTCGGCACCCATAACATGTTTTGCAATTCTTTTTTATAATTTTATTTTATTTCCTGCTTTTAGTACAAATCCTTCTAAAATTGTAATCACCCTGAAAAAATATTGCCAGTAAGAAGCCAGTATGAAAAAAAATGCAACAAAATCATTGTAAAATACCTACTCTATGGAGAAGAATTACCAAGTCTAACGTTGGTTGTTATATCTACCTGTACTCATATTATTATGTTTTATACTTACGTATGTATATGTTTAGACCCACATACCTACGTGATACGTACGTGTCGAACATTACGTTGGGCTAGTGAACGGGGGAGTCGCTCAGCCAGAACGTGAATGTAAGTAGGCACATACATTTGAATATAAAATGAATATGATGCTTCTATTCGGTTGTCTTTGAGATATTGTTCAGTTCAATTACTAACTAAAATTGTACGTAAGTAGGTTTATTTCATCCATCCATCCATTCCATCCATTTGAATTAGGCACCTAGATGGTACAATAATTTCAAGTTAAACATACATATATTTATAGTTTTTATATTAAATCTTGATTTTTATGAGTTGTAGTCTTATTTAAACCAAACTATTTAAGGCAAATTTTAAAGTAAAGCAAAAATATACCTACATCAATCAATCAAAGTTCATTGATATTTTGCTTCAAGTAAAATATGCAGAATCATTTTTAAGTCAAGAAGTACTTAGTTACTTGAAACGCTAGCAACATAGAAAATTGCTTCTCTGAACATTTTAAAAACCGATATTTACATATTGCATATTCAATGTGAACACTGACTAATGAGTCATTTAAACATTGTGAATAGGTTTGTCAAAGAAGCAACTAGTATTTTAAATCTACAAAGCATTATTTTGGAGAAATACCTTGTTTTTAACCATTTACATAATATTCAAATATTCAAAGAAGCGATGATTTATATGCACGGCTTAAATTGGAAAATAACAGAAGGTCAACTTATTTTTATCGTGTGAATTGTTTTACCATAGATGATTGAAAAAAATCCTACCCAAGTACGAATGTATTGTTTGCATTTATGATTTTTTTTTTGATATCATACTTTATACTAATATTATAAAGAGGAAAGATTTGTATTTTCGTATGTTTGTAACGAATAAACTCAAAACTACTGGACCGATTTCAAAAAAATCTTTCACCTTTAGAATGCTACATTATCCCTAAGTAACATGGGCTATGTTTTATCCCGGGGAACGCGGGTGAAACCACGCGGAAAAGCTAGTAAATTATATTCTAGTTCATTGTATGTTATCCTTATTGAGCATTGCCTCATTCTACTATTAATCTACTATTAAGTACATGCAAAAGTCAACAAAATCGGTTTGGTCATGAAAACATAACTTTATCTCCTTAGGGCTTGTATTTTGGTAAATCCTATTTCAGTAGGTACCACCTACACCACAACATTAATGTATTACACCAACTTTGGAAATAATCAATCATTGTAATATTTTTTTAAACAAACATTAACTCTCTACTACACCCAAATTTTACAAAAACCTTTTAATGCAAAATTATCTATTTCGATCAATATTTACCAACACCAAATTTTGTATTCACACAAAAAGTTTAATATGTTCCCTGTTTTACCCCCATGGATAAATTTTGGAAAATCCTTTCTTAGTTTATGCTTACACCCTAAAGCCTTATACCCATTGACATTTCAGCTCACTGACTCTACGAGCTATAACGTCTATAAACTTGAAAATTTTATTTTGTAACGTATAGGTAGGTTCCATAATAATAATAATAAATAATAAATATTCTGGGACTTTATTCCTCACACACGGCCATCTGACCCCAAACTAAGCAGAGCTTGTGCTATGGAAGCCAGATAACTGATATAATACATTACACTACTTTTCTTTTGTGAATACATACATATATAGGTAGATAATTACACCCAGACTCAGGACAAACATACATGTTCATTATTGTTCATGCAGACAAATGTCTGTCCCTAGTGGAAATCGAACCCACGACGTGCGGCGTCATAGATAGGGTATCTTACCAACCACGCGAATCAGCCCGTCAAAATACATAGTGATAATAAAACTAGACAACCAGATGTTGGAGCTTCTAACAAAGATCGTTGGGTGCCTAGTAATATGCCTGGCAAAAAAAAAAGTGCAAGTAACGAGAGCAATTTGGTGCGAGCGCGCCGCCGCCGTCGCGAGAGTGGCAGAGAAAACGCTCGCGTGCGGCTTCACGATTTAATTGCTTTGGCGCTGTTCCACGCTCGACATCGCCCCGATATATAACTAGAAGCGCCTAGCTTCTCACTAGAAATATATTTTAGTATTATGGACGAAATGGAATAAAGAAACTTAGGTATACCTAAAGGCGATGATTCAGTGGAAGTGACACGTTGAATACCGTGACGTAATCCTAAATCATACACTATATTTGAGCTTTCAGTAAAGGAAAATATCATGAGGATACCATAGCACAGCGGTAGGTTTATATTTAGTACCCACCAGCCTAGCTACTGGTGTGTTCCTTACCACCTTCGACCATAACTTCACTTACCAGGGTGAGATTGTGGTCAAACATAAACCTAAGAAATCCTACTATCCTACTAATATTATAAATGTGAAAGTTTGGTTGAATGGATGGATAGATGTTTGTTACTCTTTCACGCAAAAACTACTGAACGGATTTGGATGAAATTTGGCAGAGAGATAGATTATAGTCTGGAATAGCACATAGGCTACTTTTTATCCCGGGAAAACATAACATCCCACGGGAACGCGGGTGAAACCGCGGGACGGAAGCTAGTACTGACATAAGGAAATAATTATAGATGGAATAATTATAGACCCTTCGTTTAACGACGTAACGTCATAAAACCATCGTAACTTATATTTCTTATGTTGCTTATATGTCTCATTAACATTATCATAAAACTTTCATTATTTTTGATGCCATGAGATGTCACTTGAGTTCTTCTTGTTTGCATTTCAACATAGTATAAGTAGACGGTAAGATAATTACACGAAAATGTAATGTCCCTGAAGTAACTTAAAAGTTTTATGTCAGTAAATTTATACTTTAGCTTACAATTCCCATAAATCATTAAACTGGTGGAAATAGGAAGAATATAATTATTTTGAAAAGTACATTTATCACTTATTTCAAATTGCGTTTATTTTCAAAGTGATCAACAACGGCTAATGTATGATTTCGTCACAAATCAAACACTATAAGTTGTAAGCTAACTTCAGTTGGTAAAAAATGCGAAGTTTGTTAACATTATCAAAACAAACATTCACCACTTTTATAATTTCTATATTTACTTAACAAAAAGTTCGTATATCTCTTCTAGAGATCCATTTACCTCCTAGTACATCAGTAGGGTTGTCACCTTATCGTTTAGATAAGTCCAAAACGTATATAAAGATGTAACTTACTTGAGAACCCTCCGCTTACTTTTTAATGGAATATTTTTAAGGTAATCTTTTAAACTTCGACTTTAATCTTTAAGGAGTCAAGAAAATCAGATGAATCGGTTGTCAATTCTTTTTCTTTTTTTAGAGGGTAAATTCGCAGGAAAGCAAATGCAATAGCACTTTACAAGTTCCCGTAAAAACATAAAAAACTTATTTCTTTTTAAAAAGAAGCAAGCACATCCTTTCTGCAAATCTGAGCAAATTATTTAATTATTTGACTCAAACGTACCTAACTCAAATGTCTAACCGAGGCGAGTGGGCCCAAGGCATCAGGAAGCCAAAATGCTTTAGTTTACATGGATTACAATCTAGCTAAGTATAATAAGATAAAAAAAAATGCTATTGCCACAAGTAATGGTAATTGAGAATCAGACATAATAAATGAAAAAAACTGTTACACATAATAAAATATAGAATCTAGCTGTACGAAAAAATATCTGCTTCACTAGTTCATAAAACAAACATGAAAATTCAGCGTTGTGTTTGCTCTCCCTTCACCAAATCAATATCTGTTGCATCGTATTGATGACATGAATTTACTTTACTTTCATACCTAGAATTCATCACATATAAAGGATATAATAAATGTATTCCATAGAGTTTTTATTATTTAACGTAACTCTGGAATAAGCAGCATTATTATCGGGAAAAATGTACCAAAATATTTTGTAAAGATCACTTGAGAACCGGAGGACGCAAATTTTGAATCTGTTCGTAGATTTTACTTTTCTAACATAATGATTACAATAAGATTTGGAGTTTTTATCGTATTGTAAAACAGGATCTAACACTAACACATACTTTTTTAAAATATACCTAGTCTCTCAACTTAGTTTTAATTACTTGATAATCAACAAAATACTTAGTACTTACCTACATAAGTTCGGTGCATATATGATAGATATAATTTCCTACTACTATAATTACGTTCCATCTCTAAAAATAAATAAAAAAAACCATTGTAACCGTTTGATTTCCATAAATATACTGTTTTTAATAGACGATAGTGTTTTAATTTATTTTAAATTAGATTATGAGGCACCCGGAGCAGCTTTTAAATCGTGCTACAAAATGTAGAGCTTCTAAGGCAAGCTACAGCAGCTATCGACCGTTCGTTGGGAGCTTACGTAACAGTTGCACAGTAGGGTCATGAGCTTTTGCTCTCTACTATTCGTACCTATCTAACATTTGCATTGAAAAGTGTAGCAATTTTCGATGCTATTTTCATATGGACTCTATTTTAACTAATACGAGATTTACCCACTGGTAACCTATTGTCTCATATATAAAATCTTGTACATTACCAGTAGGGTGCATGGTTAACAATTATTATTTACACTGGACCAAATTGATCCTGCCCAGCATTGGCTATTCATATTTGTATCTTTTTAAAAGAGTTTTTTTCGAGAAGCTGACTCATTAAAGGAATTTCAAGACCAATAAAATCTGAATGTCTTTAAAGCTATTTTAATCAACGTGAAATGTTTTTAATTTCCGATGATATTGTGGATACAGTCTGGAAAGAGTTTTAATCTTAATTATATTTCGAGAGACTATGTCGTTCCGCCCAGCGCACTCGCAAGGATAAGCCAGAATGTTCTCGTGAGAATGGAATCCCGTAATATTGCTTTATTACAGCTATTTTGGATAATAGGGTCGTGATGCGAAGCCTCATAACACCTCCATAATTCCAGAGTGCACGCTTATTCAAAATGGATCCTCGGTTTGTTGAGACGATTTATTTAGAAATCCAGCCTTATATCCCATTGGTGTTGTTTACCTATATCATGTGCAGTTGTTGTTGCATGTTATTCATGTCAAGAGTTTATTGATTTTGTGAATACCTACATCAAATTATATATTTATTTTCCGAACCTGTAAACAAGCTTCGTCATAGATATCAAAAAATACATGCCTACGTAAAAGTAGCAACTCTTACAGAAATGTTGAGAGTGAACGTCATGCAAGCCATATTGAAGATGATGAATGTCTAGCAACAAAACAAACGTTTGGAAATGGGATAATAAACTCAAAATCGATATGACCGACACGGTCTAGTTATAAACCTGGTTTATGACGTGAGATGAGGGAATTGTTATTTAGACTGTAATGTTATTTGCACGATAAACGTCCGTGATAAACGCTATGGAACGTGGGAGAGAAGAAGAAGAATAACCTTTTGGTAAACATTTATATTGTTTTTCGACAATAACATCTCCAGTTATAGGTGCTAAAAGCATTTATCAATAAGAGAAATAAAAAAAATAGGTATTATTCATCATAATTATTATATAAGTTAATAGCAAAAAGTAATATTAATTATTTATTGAAATTAAATAAATTAATTAACATATTTTTTTGAGCTATGTAGGTATATCCACAACATAAGTATTTCAGCGCTTCGGGTACTGCATTTTACACTCTCCGTTAAATAAAATTGTATGAATGTCTGTGCAATGGATTATATCAAGCGTTGTTTGAATATCCATCTGTTATATATTTTATAGCCGCACATATTTGCAATATTTTTACTGATGACCTAAGAAATTCTACATCACGTTTTTTTTAAGAATTTTTTAAGTTTTTGATAGAAAATATATGTAGATAATACCGATCCTCGTAAAAGTAACGTACCAAGCTTACATAGCGTAACTTACTTATATATCAATATTTTCTACCATCTTTGATAAAGCAACAAACATAAGTGAATCATGACGTGCGTATGTTTTGTTAGGCCGCCCTTACACTTGTAAATTTTACTCAAGTAAGTAACTTACGATAAATTTGCAAATTTTAATGTAAACACTCTTCGTAAGTCGCTTATCGTAATAGTGCAGTGCAGTGCAGCCGTAAGTTACTTACATAAATTTTACGAAAGCAACTTACAAGTGTAAGGGCGGCCTTAGATCAGCACTTTCTTACACAAAATCATAGAATCATCCATCTGGAAATTTTGTATGTTTATAAATTTAATTTTGCAGTTTTACATTAGCTTCATTAATATTATAAGGTAGCTAATTCAAAGATATGTATCTACACAATACTAATCATTGACCATAAAAACTAAATCAGTAAATAGCTTACAATGTAGAAAGTAAATTTGAATTCTTTTTCTACAAAAGTATTAGTAAATTAGAAATATCAGAAGAAATGTACTGCATTTTCTTGTTTTATCATTATCATCAGTAGGATCCATACCCATGGTATTTATATAGTCTCCATTTGACAAAACACTATGAAATGAACTATTTGTTTGAGTAAAGTAATTTTAAATTGCTTATAACAATTTGTCAATTATTATTCGTATAATTAATTATTCGCTAATTATAGGAATTTTGTACTAAAATTTATTTGAAATCAAAATCTTATTGGGGTGTATCAGGTTTGTTGGCATATTTACTCAAAATAATAACCCTGTTAATTAAGACTTGTAAAATAAAAATAAAAACTTAATTTTTAATTTCAGTTTTAAGCAAAGAAAAACGTTTCCTTTTCGGACACAATAAATTATTCAGATACTTCTGTACAAATAATTTGGGAAATCCACTGGATAACGACTACTAAATAGTGTATCCTAATAATTCTTAACTTACCCTCCCTAGAATGGTTCTCAACTAAATTGGCCAGTCGCTCCATGTCTAAGGAAAAAATGTGTCTCATAAGTTTTCATTGGTGTGCAAGGTCAGGCTAAGAAATTGGTTGCACGCAGGCACTTTTACCGATTTACATTTACGAGGGGAAACTCCTAAAACGTAAATTACAACTGCTGGTGAATCAGCCTTACTTTTACCTCTGTTTACTCTTTGGTATTCTGTAGGTATCGTAAAACAAAAAAGGCCGGTTTTTAGACACGACTACAAAAAGGTACCTCGAGTTTTTTTAATCTTACGTTTTTGCAGTAGAAATACATACTTACATATTTTAAATTATTTTTATTTATTTTTTTAGGTATATTTTTTTTATTAATAGATGGCGATAATGCATTAAGAAAAGTGACATCTACCTTCAAGCATCGAAAGCAGGAAAACTGTACGTAGAACCTTTGTTGGTTGTGGAAAATGTAATTCTCAGAAGGCATCCTATGCCACGTAGTTCCAGCTATTTGACATAGATGGCGCTTTATTCCAGGCATAGAAAATCCTCCTTTTCATATCTAATTATATTATTTATAAGAATAATTCTTATTTTGTTGGGGTTCAAAAATCAACATTATAATGTACATGATTTGAAATATTTTATATATTATTTAAGCCAGAATTTCTAAGAGATAAAGGTTTGAGAAAGACCGTGAGGAGATCAAATATTTTATAAGTAAGGTACCTATTCTAAATTTATATTTACTACAGAAAATACGCATTTAGTCCTTCCTGCATTTAACTATGTAAACGACTATTCAGAGATCTGAGTAAATATGAAAGTGCCGTACATACCACTAGAAATGTTCAATAAATTAATCAATGCGTTTGATGCCAAGCAATCAATTTTTCATGAATATTTTCAGTAGATTTTATGACAGCGCTGGAGAAAAATGTTTTTAGCGGTAGAGATTACGTGCGTCTTGAAGTAGGTATGTATGGTTGATCTATTTTAAATTGAATGATAGACGCTATGGACTAAAAATACCATCCACCCTATATACCTACTGTTACGGTCAGCAGCACAAGTAGTTAGCTGAACATATCCAAAGGAGAAAACCCGAATCCGTCCCAGTTTTTAATTAAAGAGTAATGACAAAGTATCCATATTTTGTAGCCTCATATTTACAAAACAGCTGTTTATTTTATCTTTCCATATTATGGAGAGTTTTAGTTTATAGTTTTATGTTCTATAAGTTTAGATCTGTTCAGCTACTTTTGTTGCTGACTGTAGGTACATTTTGCTTTATTAATTTTGTGGCTTTGTCAGCTTTGCAATTTTGCTGCGATTGGCAGTAGGAGCAACATACAAAATAATCATTTTGTTACACAACTGTTATAAATAGATACATAATGGTGTTACAATACCTACAGGATGTGAAAGCTAAGTAAGTATTGGTTTATATGTACGCCAAGGAAATAGGTACATAATAATGTGTAAATTTCAAGATTCTATCATACTGGGTTTAGACGTCAAAAGTCGGACACAATCAAGCCGGATATGCCGACAGACAAACATAATCCCTCAATAGGAACTAGCAATAGTAATATGTATGTACAGTACCCTAAAAACAGATTACATCCAAGAAAATAAGCTCGATGAGAGATTAATCATAAATGAGATTAGTGAGAAGTAATTTTAACAAATATTTATATCTTAGACGAAAATATGTATGTTTTCTGGCAGTAGCACGATGACCAATAATAATTTTAATATGTAGTATCTACTTACATATTTAAAATTTGTGTAAAAGCCAAAATGAATTATGAAATTATTTCAAGTCCACTGTTAATTTATTTATTCAATTCAATAAAGTGTCTGTAAAAATACTCAAGTATGTGCGTCATTGTGCGTACATTTATAATGATTTTGTTGGAACCTACTAAAAAAAAAAGTGATTATGTAGCAACGTTTTTGTTTTAATAATATTAAACCAATGCAACAGGGTAACATGTACCCACGTATGTCACTGTTTACTGATAAAGATTAAATCCCATTAATATTTAAAACATATGAATTTAGTTTATACAGCGTTGATATTTCATCAGGATCATTATCTAATTATTTATGTCCGTCAGAACCACATCCGGGTGGTGCAAAAAGGTGAAGGAGCTGGCTCCTAGAGCCTTCAGACATACGTCAAGATAAGACATACTCTCAGACTCCAGGAACAGGAAGTCTGTAATGACACTCGTTTGCTGCCGCACGGCCACCTGTGAATACTAATATCTCCTAGACTACTAACAATTTAAATATGTTACTAATAATAAACT
Organism: Tetheella fluctuosa; assembly: GCA_951216915.1. Classification (NCBI taxonomy): domain Eukaryota; kingdom Metazoa; phylum Arthropoda; class Insecta; order Lepidoptera; family Drepanidae; genus Tetheella; species Tetheella fluctuosa. The sequence continues at coordinate 8,262,427 of OX578219.1, read as the reverse complement.
ATTTATATTTAATAGGCTCACCTTTTGGGCCGTAATAAATATTAGACTTATCATGTCATTGTTGTGTTCTAGACAGACTAGGCTGATAACGAGAGATCGCATAAATAACAGGCGTCAAACCGCACGGCTCTCTTTTGACGCTGATTACTCTAAACCTATTAGGGTACAAATTATGAGATTCTCGGTATATTTTTTTCTGAAAGGGGTACTAAAACTTGACGTGTCTGAATGCACGCTAACTAGGGTGGCGTGGTCCTAATAGTCATATTTTCTATGAAAATTTCAATCCTGAAAAAAGCTTACTTTGGATGACTGGTTCTTTGGTGTCAATGGATATATATGTATAATGTTAAAAAACACGTTCAGCCTGTAGAAAAATTAAGGTGCATTTCTTTTTGGAGGACCGGTAGGTACTTCTACGTTACAGTTCCAATGAAATCTTAAATAAGCCCGGGCAACCGACGGTCAACTTGTAAATATTAATAGAAGCCACTGAAATTCCGACCTTTGGCCTTTAACTAACATTTCATTTCATTTGCTTGCTTTTAATGGCCTTATAGTAAACATTAAGCCTTTCCAAACCCCAATGCTTGTAGTTTATAGCTTTAGTTACCAAATCCTGTAACAGTATCAATTATATCATAAAATATTAAATAAACAAATGTTTCCGTAATTGCATCGCAAAAGTAGATCATCAATTTCTGAGTTTCATAGTGGAACTAAATCATAGTCATTAGAGTTATACAACGTCCATTACCGTTAGGGTTTATTCAAATGAAAGTTATGAATTTCATGATATTTCTATGGGCTATTTGGTAAAACGATTATGATATTAAATACACTATTATAGAGCTGATCAAATGCACCAATATTATGATTATTTTAAACGTATGTGGACGTCATGATGACTAGTTATTATCGTGATATTTTTTTCAAGCATATTATAGATATAATTCAAGTTTTGTTTGATGAGGCTCATTGATTTTTGTAGTTTATTGAATATAATAAAAGTATTTGAAGCACTAATCTAACTAAATAAAAATTAATTTACTTAAGTCGCTGGGGCGGCTGCGACCGTTGCTAAAAAATCCAAATTAAAAAAATACGCTTGTATTGGTCCTAATTTTTTGTTCATGCCGTCGCGGTAGAAACCTTTGGTCCGTGGGGGTTCGAGCCTCGCCGATTTGCTCGGATTTTATCATCCAAGCTCATCGAGGCTTCGGGAGACCGACGGGCTGGGAGCTTTTTCCGCTAACGTATAAGCTTGGCCATTCAACAAAGGAACGCTGCCAGCCTGTTGGGAACCTTGCCTATCGACAGCAGCGAGGGCTTTGAGGATGTTTTCTATATATTATAGTTTGTATTTTATACAATGATTGTAAATACTTGTTGTAAATAAAAAATAAATGTATTTACTAAAAACAAGATTAGAGGTTCTTGCATATTTGTTACAGAAATCAGACTGATTTGATAATAACATTATGGCAATTGCCAAAAATACATAATTATGTGGTTAAAATTATCGAATTGGTTCCAAGGTCAACTCCAAAAAGCTCTATATAATTTCAGTTTGAAGTAAGCCCACTGTATGTCTAAGTACGAGTGTTTGAGAAAACAATAATAGCATTTTTGTGCGTGGTAATGATAGGCTATAGGCTATATGTACATACAAAATAAAAGCCCAATATTTTGTATAGGTATCATGAAATAACAGCGTGTTGTGAAGCAACGGGAATTATATTTTCTTTTATACTACAAAAAATAATACCTACTGCGACAGATTCCCGACCGCGATGCGTCATATAATTTTACGACCCCATATATTACTATGGTCACGCCAAAATAACTAGTAGTTGTTAGTAATAAAGTCGCTGTAATATTTTATTAATCTTAACATGCTAACAGACTAATGATACACGTTATAAAATATGTTGACTGGTCATTTACACTAAAACTCTGCCTGCGTAATAGGTACTTACAAAAATATTACAATACGAATACCTATTGAGTTTTTTTTAAATAACGCTAAAATCAACATCGTTACGTCAGTAAAAGCAAAATGTTTCACACAAGTGTTCAATTTCATGCGACCTAATATTTCATACATTAAAATATAATATTCGAGATTTTAGAGTTGGCCTTCATAGTAAAGGTTTCAATTATGGTTAAAATAGATGACATATGTAAATATCCAACAAGTTTATATTATATTTTTCAGTACACTTGCTCGTAAAGTGACCCTTATTACATCGCTTTTAGCGCCATAAACCGAGCTATAACACACGCGTGCGTAATAATATTACCGCACTCGTGCGTAATAGAATTATCCCTACAAAGTTAAAATAGTACCTTACTATAAGTTATGTGCACTATATACGACTATTTTCAATTTAACCAGGTAATACAGTTTTTTTTTCTTTAATTTAAGTCAAACAAACATTTATTTAATTAAATTATTCATAATTTACAATGATTTGTTATACATATTAAATTTTATCACTTAAAATTATAATTTTGAAGTAGGCTGTATGTTCATTGGCCATCCATTTGGCGCGTGAAAAAAAAACTTGCGCGCCATTTCCTATATAATTTTGATATTTCGTTTTTATCGTATTTGTCGCTGTGTGGTAAAAATTGTGTTTGTTTTTTCCTCGCAAATGTATTGAAAAACGTCGTATGAAATTCGCGAGCTCTGCTCATTACACACTCGGCTGAATTATGCCCTTGCCTGCGGCTCGGGCTGCAACTCACAGCCTCGTGCGTAATGAGCAGCTAAGCTCAATAATAGTTTATTGACTGGGATATAATCTATAACATTCTTAAATGGTCCAAACTTAAACTTTCTTATTCCATCAAAACTTCGCACACTGGGGCCCATTTTAGTCGTGTCCCGGGCGTTATGAAGTTCAATTTATATCCAACTTTCTCACGTCGAAACTCAGGTGAGGTGCTTTCTCTTCTAATAGTAGGTAAACTCAGTAAAGGTCTATTTAAAGTTTGTGAATGTTTTTAAAGTTAATAACTTCATTTGTAAGTAGTCTCTAGACTAATACCTACAAAATATGTAAAGATGAAGAGGAGACTAGATGTAGACATCTAGACATGAATAAAAATATTCATTTAATTTAACTATAGAGAGGAAGTAAATATATTTTTCATTAATCTCAATTGTTTAATGCAAGTTAAGATCTAACGCAAATCGCTATAGCTGATAAGTATTTCAATAAAGGTTTATCCAATAAAATAAAGATAATATTAATCCAATTATTAAATAGAAGAGAGGTTTGCCTTAGAGCCATAAGTAGATAGAAATCTACCTATTATTTTTTTGTTATATAGTGGATGTGTGAAATGGAATGGCCAGGAAAAAATTGCATGGAAAAATCCGGCCAAGTGCGAGTCGGACTCGCGCACCGAGGGTTCCGTACAAACTTTGTCCATCACGGGAAATGAACAATTTTATTTATTTACTGTATTTGAGGTTGATTCCAATTAAGCTAGACCTCTAAATTGTATGAGCGCCCATACAACTCAGAGGTCTTTATTAATTGGCGTACTATGTACAACTTTTTTTATTTTTTAGAATTTTTCCTTAATTTGTGCTGTAATACCTTGCTTTTTGCCATTTTTTTTTATATTTGGGTTGATTGAATGAAAAGTAATTTGCGGTTTACGATTTATGACGTATTAAAAAAAAACTACTTACTAGATCTCGTTCAAACCAATTTTTGGTGGAAGTTTGCATGGTAATGTACATCATATATTTTTTTTAGGTTTATCATTTTCTTATTTTAGAAGTTACAGGGGGGGGACCAACATTTTACCAATTTGGAAGTGTCCCTGGCGAAAACTATTCAGTTTAGAAAAAAATGATATTAGAAACCTCAATATCATTTTTGAAGACCTATCCATAGATACCCCACACTTATGGGTTTGACGAAAAAAAAAATTTTGAGTTTCAGTTCTAAGTATGGGGAACCCCCAAAATTTATTGTTTTTATTCTATTTTTGTGTAAAAATCTTGATGCGGTTTACAGAATACATCTACTTACCAAGTTTCGACAGTATAGCTCTTATAGTTTCGGAAATAAGTGACTGTGACATACGGACGGACAGACAGACAGACAGACATGACGAATCTATAAGGGTTCCGATTTTTGCCATTTGGCTACGGAACCCTAATAAAAAGGCTGCATGCAGGAATGAAATACTTTTTTTGCATTAGAGGTGTATAGAACGTATATTTCATTAGGCTGGAATGGAACCATAATTTCTGTTTATCTTATGTTATGGCTGAATGGTAAACCGATGTACCTACACTATCTTTCAAAACTATTTTGAAAGTATAAAGGTTACACGCTCAAAAGATCATAGTCGATACAATATGGTCTTAGGTTTACAGAGTTTGCAAAGTGATATTATCTCTTTGACAGCTTAGTGTTAATACATTAAGTATTTTTTAAAGAAAATGTTCTGTATTTTCAGTCCATATTCATGGAGCACGAGATTAAAATAATCCAACGAATGTTACGCAGGGGTTTTATTGAAAAGCGGTTTTGCTAAGCGGAAAGTTATATTAGTACCTTATGTAATAAACAGGTCATTTAATTTTTACTCTCTTACTGAGAATAAATAGTCTATAATTGTAGTCGCTTAAGAATAGTCTGACTCTAACGCACGGATCGGAAGGTTGCATTTGCTGAGAAGAGCGCGTAATAAACTCAGCAAATACTCTTTATTTTTAAACAAGCTTAGATTAATTAAATACTACTTCCATAATAGTCTCATAGTCAACAATCGCGTGCCCCAGCGACAAAATAACAAATAGACTTTATCAAAATTGAATAAAAAGTAAATAACAAATTCAAGCAGACCTGCCCCCACTAACAGCACCTACCCTTGGTTATAGTATATTGCAAACAAACTCAAGCTAGGACTCAACATGTACCTAACCCAACTTAAGCATACATGAACGATCCAAACCAGTAATTGAAAACGTACTGTAATAACATAAACTTTTCTAAAGGTTAATCATTATTTATTTAATCTAAGGGTCAATTAATGGATCGCTGGAACGCTACAATTGACATGACATTTTAAGGTTCCTAAAGTGTAAGTTATACTTAATGTATATTTAATACGTTGGGTACTTGGGTCCGCCCACCCGGAAAATGTGATGTTATTGGCTTAAAGGGGCGTTAGGATCGAATAGATTAAACTATGGTGGCTTTCTCTATATTTGTATTTTATATCAGATTGGAAATGTATCACATATCAATAAAACGCCAGGTAAGCAGTACCTTTATTCTCTAATTATATCTAATTGGTATTGCTACACGTTGTTTCACGATTCTATGTTTTTTATTCGATTCGAATTTATCCTTAAATCCGTATTCCTTTAACTGAACCTGGCAATAGGAGTTTAAATTCAAATAAGATTAAATAATGAAAACAACCAAAAATCGATTTTTGCTTTTGCATGTTCCTTTCCGGTTCTCTATTATACCCATTACTATTAAAATTATTTACGACTAGCTGTTCCCCGCGGTTTTGCTCGTGTTCCGATTAGCCTAAGACCAATAAAAATTAGCCTAAGTTACTCCATATAACATCATCTATCTGCCAATGAAAGTCCCGTCAAAATCAGTCCAGCTGTTTAGGAGATTAGCTGGAACAAACAGACAGATAGACATACAGACAAAAAATGAAAATAATCATTATTCGTTATAAGTAGACACCGTATAATATACTTAATATTATGCATTTAGTAAAAAGCTGTTATTTTAACATTACAAAATGACACTTCAATTTTATTTATTTGTATAGATAATATTACTGAGATATTTAAACCACATCGTTGGAAATCTCAAGCCATCCAACTAATATGTAATATTCCGTTAAATAGATCTTTATATTATATACCAACCAGGTACCTACCTAATATAGCTAGATTTATATACCAAGTACCACTTAAACAAAATAAAAATCGTAATTACTTTAAACAAGATACTTTTTGAATGTATATCTACTCTAAATTAAAGCAGTAAAAACCGTGACACATTTTCATTCTTTGTTTTCATCTTTAATACTTAAAACAAACTTATTAAACGAATCCTAGATCAAGTTTGTGACGAATTGTATCCACTTGAATTGTCAGGAAAGATAAATACAGAAAACCTCCATCTGAAGGCACATTGGGTGTATCGATTTGTTGTGAACGTATTGTTTTACGGGAACCGGGTCTTTGATTTCGTTTTTACCTTTTATTATCGGGAACTGAATTGTGCTTCAATATAATTGATGATATTAAAGAGTCGATTCGCACTTTATTGTTCGTTTATTTATTTATTTAAGCTTGTCCATATACTGTGTGGAATTTGTTTAGTAATGATCTTTTAAAACAAAAGAAACTTAAGCTATAGCGCCGCGACATTCGAATATATAATACATACTCAATGATCAACACTAATACTATTCTCACGAGTCAAGGTTTGGACGGACTCATTCAGTAATTCGAGCCACTCAATAGTATTAATAGATAAGCACCTTGATTTAGCGACTTTGTTGCATCACAGCTCATTATTTTAGATTGTATTATCTCTAGCTTCATTATAATCATCGTAAAGATTGTCAACATTCTCAATTCTTATTTTTAACGACTTTCTATCGACCTTAGCACCTACCTGCCCACCAGCAATACTAGGACTTGCTAATGATTTGCCGACCTTAACAAAGCTTAGAACGAAATTGGCTCTCAAGTCTAACTGCCAGAATACAACGGTACTTGGCGACAAATTTTCAACTTTAGGATAGTAATATCCAAGTAAGGCGAAAACTACAAAATACCCTACCGTACAGTGCTATGATTTCCTTACTACGTTTTCCATCTCTGAAAACTCAAGGCCATAACATAAACCAACTCATAATGGCCTCATCATTGCTTGAAAAAATAATAGAATTTCTGTAAGTTATCCCGCTGTTTTTTATACATATATCTTGTAATATAACGTAAAACATGTAGGTAGGCCATATTAACTAAACTTTTTAATTATTAGTAGCCAGCCATGCCTCGTAATAATTACATAACAGAATTAAAAGTTTATTTACTTACAAACTTGAGCCTGTGTAAGAACGAAAACTTTACGTTATTTCAATATTTACTCACATCTCGTGAGTTTTCCCAATTTCGATATTTATCTACATGAATAATTTCAAGTGCTCATTTTCGTTGAAAATAAGGCGTGCCATGGGAAATCAACATCTATTTTAGGGTTAGGTACGCTGTCAGATTAAATGTAAGTACTTTTTAGGTATTCTTTTAGATTTTTCGATTTAGATTTTTTCCGTCGGAACGTGGCACTTCAACTTTATGTTTTTTTTTTCAATGGTTGGAAATAATATTTTATCAAGAATCATAATAATACAAGTTATTCATAGTTATTTAATTTTTATGAATAACTTGTAGATAAAACACAATGGTAGTAATGATGTAGGAATGTTATAAGTGTTCCTATTATTATTGTTAGTTAATTCGAATAATCTTATATTACTTAATAATATCTTACTAATACTATTAATGCAAAAAATTGTATGTGTATGTTACTTTCTTACCATTTACCTCTACTACGGCTGAATGGATTTTCATGAAATTTAGAAAATAGTAATTTAAGTCCTGGAAACATTATAACTTATTACACTGAGAACGCGGAGTGGAAGCTGCAACTTATCAAATTTAAATTATTAATGAATATATATAGTGTACGTAAAATAATGATAACGGAACTAAAAAGTTTGATCAAGATTTAATGTTTGAAAACTGAAGAGTTGTTTAAAACTACAATAAAATCAGGCTTTACTTATAAAGCCCTGTGGTTCATGAAAATATTCATATTTATTTATACGACGTTACTTTCAGGGTTAGTCGATTAACATAGCGTGGTCGTAAGTTGCACTTTATTAAATCGTGACTAAACCTTATTTGTCAAATTAACTGAAATGTAAAGGTATTTAGGTCGCGTTTGTATCGAGCATATAGTAATTAATATTTTATTAGTTAACACCTTTAGGTATACATGCTAAGTATAATCTATGTACAATATCAAAACTGCATAATTTTAAAAGATTTGATATTTTTATATGCAGAATTGAAATAAAGTTTGTGCGCGTATTATTATTATAGCCATTTATTTGTACTTAAAATACACAATATGCATTTTCAATACACTTGCTCGTAAAATGACCCTTATTACATCGCTTTTAGGGCCATAAACCGAGGTATAACATACACGTGCGTAATAATATTACCGCACACGTGCGTAATAGAATCATCCCTATAAAGTTAAATTAGTACCTTACTACAAGTTATGTGCACTATATGCGAGTATTTTCAATTTAACCGGGTAATACAGTTTTTTTTTATTAACAACAAAGAGGTTTTTATGCCGCTGAAAATCCATTGGTAAGATACCCTATCTATCACGCCGCAGGTCGTGGGTTCGATTCCCACTCAGGACAAACATTTGTGTGCATGAACATGTCTGTTTGTCCTGTGTCTGGGTGTAATTATCTATATATGTATGTATTTACAAAAGAAAAGTAGTATATGTAGTATATCAGTTATCTGGCTTCCATAGTACAAGCTCTGCTTATTTTGGGGTCAGATGGCCGTGTGTGAGGAATAATGTCCCAGAATATTTATTTATTTATTTATTATTTTTGGAATAAATAAATGTGTACATCTTTAATTAAGTCAAACAAACATTTATTTAATTAAATTATTCATAATTTACATTAATTTGTTATAAAATATTTGCATTTTAAAATTATAATTTTGAGTGAAAGTAGGCTGTATGTTCATTGACCATCCATTTGGCGCGTGAAAAAAAACTTGCGCACCATTTCCCATAATTTTGATATTTTGTTTTTATCGTATTTGTCGCTGTGTGGTAAAAATTATGTTTGTTTTTTCCTCGCAAATGTATTGAAAAACGTCGTATGAAACTCGTGAGCTCTGCTCATTACACACTCGGCTGAATTACGCAAGTCACAGCCTCGTGCGTAATAAGCAACTTAGCTCACTTGTATCATAATATACTATTACATTATAACATTAATAAATACAATTTTTATTTCAAATCCAATACAGTTCTATTTCACAGTTCAATAAATAAAAATATTATATGCATAGTAAGTTAGATTAAGTATGTATTTTTTTCTAATTAAGGACCTCTTTTTGAGTAAAGGCCTCCTCCATATATAGCGTGCTTCAAATAGGTTTAGTGTCTACATTTTTTGCCAAAGAAAAAATGTGAGTAACTTATTTTTTAAGTGCGTAGCAAAGTTTTATTTCTGTGCTAGGAAGACGAAGCTTCAGGTATATTTTTTTTATGTCAGAAGCCTGGCAAGCAGGCATGCGGTCCACCTGATGTTAAGTGGCTACCGTCACCTATGGACGTTGGAAATACCAGTGGGATTAATAATGTGCCAAATTTCAAGCATCCTACGAGCTATCCTATTCTAATCCTTATCCCAACTATCCTATCCTAATTATATATATATCCTAACTTCATATCCTAAATCCTAACTTTATTTATCCTAACTTCCTAACTATCCTAACTTCCTAACTATCCTAACTAATATAAACGCGAAAGTGAGTTTGTTTGTTTGTTTGTTTGTTTGTTACCTTTTCACGCTTAAACCGCTGAACCGATCGCGATGAAATTTGGTATGCAGATAGGCTACTTTTTATCCTGGGAAAACATAAGATCCCTGGGGAACGCGAGTAAAACCGCGGGGTGGAATCTAGTAATATTATGAATGCGAAAGTGAGTTTGTTTGTTTGTTACCTTTTCACGCTTAATCCGCTTAACCTATAGCGATGAAATTTGGTATGCAGATAGTCTATGGTATGGAGAAGAACATAAGCTACTTTTTATCCCGGGAAAACATAAGATCCCTGGGGAACGCGGGTGAAGCCGCGGGGTGGAAGCTAGTGTATCCTAATACTAACTTATATAATATTTTAATATCCTAATCCTAACTTTTTTAATATAATAAATGCGAAAGTGAGTTTGTTTGTTTGTTACCTTTTCACGCCTAAACCGTTGAACCGATCGCGATAAAATTTGGTACGCAGATAGCCTATGGTATGGAAAAGGACATAGGCTACTTTTTTCTCGGGAACGCGGGTGGAACCTCGGGGCGGAAGCTAGTATAATATAAAAGAAGAAGTACTAATTGACTGACTGACAGTTGATAATCAAGCAGAGCCTAGACCGCTTATCCTAAATAATGATCGATCCCAGAGTCGATCCGTAATGATCCTTTTGTAACGTAAGGGTGTGAAAAGAAAGGATTTTCTGAAATTCAACCTTTATGGGGATAAAATAGGGAATTGCGATTGAAAGCGTAGCGGAGAGCTAGTTTGTGTATACATGCATAGTCATTAATTATAAACGATATTTTAGTAAAAGATTTTAATATCTATAAAATACCTATTCTATAAAAAATATCAAAATCAATAAAGTATTTTATTGATTTCTTATACCGACAAGCGCGCAAACGGTCCATCTAATGGCAAATAGCCACCGTCGCCTATGGGGGATTATCAATGTACTGCCGATATTTACAAAGCCTAGGCTATCAAGTGCAATTGCCGGAACAAACCGATAGGTGCCTCGTGACAGATTTTCAACTTGAGGGCGGTAGCCAGCCAGGCGAGCACTACAAAGTACCCTTTTGCTTCCCTAACCTAATAGGCTCTCTCTGCTAATCTGCTAACCCTACCACTGTGCCATGGTTTCCTCAAACGAATATTCTATCACCGAAAGCTCATTGGGAATTCAAACCCATTGCCTTTGTCACGGTATTCATCATCATTACCATATATATGTTAACGGATATGTGTGTAATCCTTCATTGTATACAATTACTAGGAAATGTATATAATTCCTAAAATCGCCCGGAAATGTGTGAAATTAATAATATTAGACACATTTCCTAAATAGCAATCGCAAATGTATAACATTCAAGATGTCAATGGGTACGCGGGGATAGCGGAGCGAGGGCAGGAAAAGAAATAACCACGAAGTGTATGATGATCGCTCGCTGCGCTTCGCGATCGCCATACACTTCTGACCTAAAGTATCCGAGTCTATTTGTTTCATTTATTGTATTCACAGATAACTCTGATTCTCAGTTTACTAACGTGTTTTTTTTCATTTTATTCACAGAAAGCTTTAGTTTTATACATTTCCTAGTATAATATCGGAAATTCATACAATTTCTAAGAAATGTATACATTTCCCAGGATATATGTGTAATAAAAAATCTTTGAAACAATATTTTATAGATTTCCTAAATAGCCTCGGAACTGTATACATTTCCTACGTATTGTATACAAATCCTAAGTTTCATACATTTCCGGTGACATATATACATCTTATCTTATTTTTAATAAAATCCAAGATTTAAGTATTCAAAACCTCTATTCTAATTAGTTTCTGATTGCTTCCCTCGTTATACTTATTAGCAATTTAAAAGACATAGAAAACAGGAAAGTTTCCTCCACGAAAGTATGAGAGTAAACTTTTTCTGTTATCTGTTTGATATTGACGAGATTGTCTTTTGTCTACCTATGGCAGAAGTTGAATCTGGTGAAATTACAGGCACAGGACACTTGACAACTTCATGTCTCAAGGTTGGCAACGCGTTAGTGATACCCTGGTAGGGAAAATATAATAATATTGTATTTTCTTTGCCCGTGGTGCTATGAGCGTCTACAGGCTACGGTAACCGCTTACTATCAGGTGGGCCGTAAGCTTGTTTGCCACCTATGTAGTATAAAAGAAAAAAAATCTAACTACCTCATTTAATTTTAGATGAAACATAAAGTGATTTTCTATGATTTTTTTAGGCAGATTTATAAAGCACGAAATATAACCGCAAGTCATCATGGTAACGTGGAATTCCTTTTTAATTGAAGACTGATTCTTCATTTAAAAATTAAAACTTTTTCACTCACTTATGGATAAAATGAGCTATAGAAATAAGGTAGCGAATAATTCACAATAAAGGAGGAACCAAATCAGACCGAGAAAGTATGAGAATATATTAGTATGTTAGTGGACCCTGACCCAGGCTCCGGGAAAGCTTTAGATGAAAATAAAGTCTGCAAAATGTACCGGTATTTATATTTAAATAGCCATATGTATAATATGCTTTTTATGTAGGTACATTGTATAGTATAGTAGGCACATAAACTTTGTTTAATGTCATATTAAAAATTCATTCCACTGAAATATGAAAGGGAATCAGAAACAACTAACGTGCCAACAAAAAATATCAACCGGAACAGGATTTATTTATTTATATAATTGAGATAAATTAGCAGCCGTATACCTACTATGAAAATGAAATGAAAATATTTTTTATTCAAATAGGCCTTCACAAGCACTTATGAATAGTTTGACTCTAACGCACGGTTCGGAAGGTTGCTTTTACTGAGAAGAGCCGGCAAGAAACTCAGCAATTACTCTTTTCAAAACCAACTCAGATTCATTACATCAAATTATTTATCTAGTCTCACTGACAATATGTGTGTGTTATATGACAATAAGGAAAAAACATATCAAAATTGTAAATGTAGGTAGTTACAATCCCCCTTATTCAGACCCATTCGGTTGCCATTCCGATCGGAAAGGATGATATTGTTTCGTTAAATTTAGGCAGATTTCGTAAGATTTAGGTGTTAGTTGCGATCGTGTACCGATCGACTGCCTCATTCCAAATGGAAGTCTGAAATGAGAAAATAGGAGCCATCCTATTCAATAGACTACTCAATCTGTTTGTCTACCCGATCGGGATCGCAGCCGAGCTGGTCTGAATAGGGGGGAATATCAATAATTCAAAATCAAAAATTAAGCTTAAAAGTTATTATGTTTCCACAACAAAAAAGCCTATACCTATAGTTAGGCGGTGTGACGCGCGTTCCAAAACTACCCACAAAAAACTAGAATTCCAATCGTGAATCAAGTTGTAAAAACAAATTTTACAATATTTTTTTTACAATATTATCACTTCATACACAGCGCACATATTAATGTTTCTGATCAGTTGTGGCGCAAAAAAGTCGGTACAAAATCGATGAGGGTTGATTTCACCTGGAGTTAAATGGACGATTCCATGTATAAATTGTATGAAACTTGAATGATGTTTTTTAGGGTTCCTTACTTCAAATGGGATTTTCCCATTTGAAGTAAGGAACCGTTTATATGTAGGTTACGTACCTAAGTAACGGAATGTTACAAGGATACAACAATGTCAATTTCATACATTTGATGATTCTTGCCACAAATGTTATTGCCGTGTGCAAGCAAACAAATGTGATTTCAACCTGGACCTGAAAACCGTCAACCGCGAGCGGGTGGGAGCGGCGTTCGATATTTCATTGTTGTAATCTATAAACTTACATTATAAAATAAACAAATTGATGCTATCACTATGGTGTGTCCATTGCAAAACTGAAAGTATGTTTCGTCACCGAGGTTCGCCCACGGCCGCGGAGGGCAGCATCGTGTGACTAGGCTTTAGGTATTTATTTTCTTCAGTTATAAACTCATCATTTAATCGTAAGCAGTCATTTAAACAGAAAGGTAGATCCTTGTGTGTCAAATTTTGTTAGAGTCTATACGAGTTGCCGTAAGGAATTACGTAATACAACAGGTTTTTAACCGACTTTAAAAAAAGGAGGAGGTTCTCAATTGGGTTGTATTTTTTTTTTTTTTTTTTTAATGGATGTTCACTCATTACTCCGTCATTTATGAACCGATCTGAATATTCTTTTTTATTTGATTTTTTTATTAAAATTCAGTTCTGACGATGGAATCCTGAGGAGTTGAGGAAATTCCTCAAATACTATACGCATATACATAGTGATTTTGGTATTTTCGGTAACAAATCAAACATATGCATTCAGAAAGTATCATTTGGTGATGTGAAACTAATGAAGAAGACCATAGACGACCACCGGAACTTCTCAATGATCCTACCTATTTTTGGGGATAACTTCTTTGTTTACGAACCGATTTTAATTAATTCTTTTGCATTGGATTTAAAATAGCGTCAAAATGGTTCCATTTAAATTTCATTGGTATTGGACAGTGGACTCCAAAGATATAGGTACCAGATAGGAATTGTGTAATGATTGAGATATAGTTAGGTTTATGACGATTCCATTACGGAGAGGTACCTAGCTATGATCAAGGACGTGTTGGACTGGACTGGACTGGACTTGGACTAGGAATGCATACAACGGAACTCCTTAATGACAAACAGCTCGAACGTGTGAATTCACTTACTCATGGCAAAATTTAAAGGCGAACATTATAAAGAGTATCATTTCTAGCAATGCTTTCAACTTTCATTCATATTTTTTCAATATTTCTGTGTCTGTACGGTTCTGTTTTATTCCGTTTCAACAGCCGTCGTTTCCGCATTCGAAAAGCTGCCTTACTGGGTCTACCCATTGTCGTAACTTAAAAGTGTTAAATAAAAATAATTTATAAATAAAAAAAAACCGTCTTCAAAAACTGAAAAGCATAAAATAACTATTTTCTTTCTACATCATTTTGAAGTCGGTGCCAAGTAAAACATTAAAATTACTAAGGATAACACAAAACAACAAAAAATTAGAACGAAAAAATATTTTTAAAAAACCGGCCAAGTGTTATCTTAAAATTAAATAAAAAACCGGCCAAGTGCGAGTTGGACTCGCGCACCGAGGGCTCCGTACAAACTTCGTCCATCGTTCGTCCATCACGGGAAATGCACAATTGTATTTATTTACTGTATTTGAGGTTGGTGCCAATTAAGATTTTTACACAAAAATAGAAAAAAAAACAATAAATTTTTGGGGTTCCCCATACTTAGAACTGAAACTCAAAAATTTTTATTTCGTCAAACCCATAAGTGTGGGGAATCTATTCAAAAATGATATTGAGGTTTCTAATATCATTTTTTTCTAAACTGAATAGTTTGCGCGGGAGACACTTCCAAAGTGGTAAAATGTTGGTCCCCTCCCCCCCCTGTAACTTCTAAAATAAGAGAATGATAAAACTAAAAAAAATATATGATATACATTACCATGCAAACTTCCACCGAAAATTGGTTTGAACGAGATTTAGTAAGTAGTTTTTTTTAATACGTCATAAATCGTAGACCGCAATTTACCTTTCATTCAATCAACTCAAATATAAAAACAAAATTGGCAAAAAGCAAGGTCTTACAGCACAAATAAAGGAAAAATTCCAAAAAATAAAAAAAGTTGAAAATTAAAGGTGTCCCCATACATATATAAATACGCCAATTAATAAAGACCTCTGAGTTGTATCGGCACTCATACAATTTAGAGGTCTAGCTTAATTGGCGCCAACCTCAAATTAGGTAAATAAATAAAATTGTGCATTTCTCGTGATGGATGAACGATGGACGAAGTTTGTACGGAACCCTCGGTGTGCGAGTCCAACTCTCACTTGGCCGGTTTTTTATTTAATTTTATGATAACCTATAGTTTTCCCGAGGTCGCATGACAGTGGTTTAATTATCGTAGCAACCGTCAATAAGGTAACCCGTAACTCAAATACAGTTTTATTATTTAACGACTCCATCGAGGGTAATGAAAAGTAACTTCGTTTGTGGCCACGCCGCAACGTCGGCTTTTAATAAACGGAGTTACTGCTTTCAAAAATGCAATTTACTGGAGTACTTTATCGCACGCTATCAGTATATCGAAATTCACTTATTTGCATTAGTGATTCTACAATATAATACATATTTACGTTACAGCTGATCTGCTTTTAAATACACCGTAAATATATTTCTCCGAAAGACATCTTTGGACTCTATAATTTCACATAATATAGGTATATATATAGGTACGTATTATTAAAATGTCCCCAAGGACGTGAAACAAAAATGTCTAAAGAATAAGTTTATAACTTTAAATCTACCCGCTACATTATTGTCGTGTACCCACTCTATTCACGAGCACATTGTTAGGGTTAACAAGTATACCTTACGACTACTTTAGTATCTACTACGTTGCTCTTTAAAAACAACAATGAAAATTCATTTCTTTCTCTAGAGATTGTAGTTTTTATTTCACAGCATAAAATATTCTTCAAGCTTTTATCACATAAAATATAATGGCTGTAGCAATTAGGGTGTACTTACATAATTATTTACATCCGTGGTACACTTTGAGGCGTCTTAACGGTAATTTCTGGAATAAAATTAAATTAATTCTGTCCTGTCAGGAACTGTCTCAGTAAAATTGCAAACACAAGTAATTATGAGCAGCTAAGGTAAATGACTATCTGAGCATATAACCAATAAAAATAATATATCCGGTACCTTCTTCTTCTTTATATGGCTCTCCACTACTGGAGGTTTGCCATCAGCTCAGCGAATCTAGTCCTGTCTTGCGCCAAGTGGAAAAGTTGTTCAACGCTGGCAATCTTCGTCTACTCCCGGATGTTCCGCAACCACGTCTTTTTCTTCTGCCAACGCGTTGCTTTCCTATTACTTTCCCCATCATTATGAGCTGGAATAGCTGGTACCTCTCATGTCTTAATACGTGATCGAGATACCCAACCTTTCTGCGTTTGATGGTTCGCAACAGTTCCCGGGTCTTCCCGACGCGCTGTAGAACCTTCTCATTTGAGACCTTCTGTGTCCAGCTAATGCGTAGCATTCTACGGTAGCACCACATCTCAAAAGCTTCGAGACGCTTCTGGGTGTCAACTTTCAGGGTCCAAGCCTCACTACCGTACAACACCACTGGCCACACATAACAATGGAGTATCCTTATTCTAAGCTTGGTATAAAGTTTACGCCTACATAAAGCTCTCTCCATTTTCTTAAAGATTGCTCGGGCGATTTCAATCCAGGGAACAGATTTTTGATTTTTCATTCACCCAAACACCGAGATACTTATATTGCCGAACCCGCTCAAGATCTAGACCGGCTATTTTAATTATAGGATATATAGGTCTGTGTTGCTTGATGCGACCAAGAACTTGGTTTTATATCCGGTACAGATAAATTCAATTAACATTTTTGAACAGAGCAATACATTTGTATGTCATACAGAAGTTTTGGAATTAAACAATAATGAACAAAAACACAGACAGGGCTAACAAATACTTATGAATCATTGAATCAGCAGACAGATTTTAGTCTAAGCATTTTAGAAATAACAACGAATGTTTACCGTTACTTATTTTTCTATGAATTGTTAACACTTTTTTAATAAACGGAAAACGAATAAGCGTTTACAGGCGAGGCCGACGTAATTGCTTTGGGCGATAGCATGGTGGCGTAAAATTAACAGCTCGCTACGCGTTTTGTTTGCTTACATCTACGTTATTCGTAAACGCAAAGTAAAGCTTTCGACACTGACTTTTATAACTTTCTACGAATACCACGCAATAAGGCTAATCACAAATTTAGCCTAAAAATGATTCAACAAGTAGTACGCATTCACATTTTGAGGTGCTCACTATTTACAAATAATTACCTAACGAATGTTTGTTTTTGTAAACCATTTGTTTACCTTAAGTTTAGTTTGTTTATCTTAAACTGAACTGATTTCTTAGTGTTACCTACATCAAATATTTACTAGCCCGAATCAAATGTTTTCTTAACACATAATTTTATGTACTTGTCAAAAATGCAACAATAATTATGGTTGCACTTAAAATGACGTAGAAAATTATCCTTATATAAGGTTTTTTATGCACGTTTTATGTGCGACCCTCGCTTCGTCTGAGTGCTATACGGGCTCCGAGAAACGACTCACAGTACATTTTATTACGAACGGGGGATATAAAACTTCGAGGATCTCAAAGAATCCAAATTCTTAGCGTTTTTCTTGTGTCATGTTTAAATCAATATGTAAGTATATAAAGGAAGTCCTGACTGACTGATTGAAAGAGAGTGGTTCGCAGAACCTAAACTAGATAGAAGTCATAATTCCATGACATTTTGAGGATAAATTCCTTTTGTTAAGAAATAATTTACCGTAATTCAACCCCTAAGAGGTAGAATAAGGGTTTGCGGGGGAAACGAAAGTTGAAATGTTGAGGTTAAAAACATATTTTTGAAAATTTACCGTTTTTCGGAGCTCATATCTAGACAACTATTGGGAATAGATAAAAAGTGCATAGAATCAAAGTTTATAGAAAATTTTATCAGCTATAAAGAAAAAACCAAAAAACGGGCTTACCTCCGAGGGGTGGGGACCGACTATTAGCATGTTTGTCTCCTAACTAGTCCAAACAAAGTTCCAAAATTAAACTTTCTGCTTTCGACCATTCCATCCACGCCCCCCTTTTGAGCACTCATTTATGACTACTAGATTGTTTTTTATTTTGTAATTAAATTTATTATTCCACGTTATCTTGCGATAAGCCGTTAAAAAGATAGCTGGCTTACTCAACTCACTACCTATCTAACCGAAGGCGGAAATGCAAATCTTTTAAACCTAGCTTTTGGGTATCTTTGTTATGGCTTTGACCAACCGGCGTGTTCCGACAGCTGCACAGAGAGCCAGTTATCTTCAGGACTTTGTGTGATTACCACTTTTGGCCATGTCAGCGCTTATCACTTTGAGGTTGAGGTCAACCCATAAGCAAACAAACCTATTCATACGAAAAAAAGGTTTAGAAAAATACATAAGGTACATACATTAAGGGCGAAAATACAGTAAATCCTCATGTCTTTTAGAACCGAACAAGCGTCATTGTAGTGCGACGACGACGCCACGCAGCGCAATGGAGCAGTATGGCATCGCCCTAACTTAAAATATATAATATAGAAAAATAAATATCACTTCAGGACTTCAATTTAATCATTATTTATTTATGTAACTATTAATTGTGAAAATGGTTAGCTCCACATAATTTTTACACGAGCGGATCTCTCTCGATACTGGTACCGCAAAATAAATGTACAATCACCACGACAATCACTTGCAGAGAATACAGATTAGTAATACATTCCTCCCACGCTATTTAATAATTAAATGTTGTATGAGAAAATCACTTGAGAAGTAGGCAACATCTAGTCACTTCTTACGAACAAAGAGATCATTTTAAGAATTAATTCAACTGGTACTCATACAATTGATAACTAGGATTTACTTACTATTGTTGTACCATTAGATGTAGGTACTTATCAGTATTATTTTGGACTTGTACGCCACGGTTTCCCTCCCATCCCTGATATGCCAGAAATAAGCTGGTCTCCTCTGACAATATTCATCAGCAACAAAAAGGTTGACTTACTTCATTTATATAAATAAATAAAATAAAGATAAACCAGATATAAAATAAATATACCAAGAAATAAATAAGATATGCCAAAGATAAAGATTCAAAATGCATATTGACAAAGACTTTATATTAGATTTGTCACGTTCTTCTATAATATTGGGTTAATCAAAATACAGATAAAATATTGATTGAATCGTTTACACAAATCTGAGCATTCCACTGACTTCTATGGTGCGTAACATCGAATAAACTAATTCGATTGATATTTATTAAAGAAATGTTGAGTAGCGTAAATGTTCAGCTTTCCAGTACACTGATGGCGTGGCGTGATATTCCTTTGATCCCATACCGAGTTACTGGAAAATATCACACGAAAACATCCGGATTTGCGCTGTCAATAACAGTAGCTCTAAATTCAGTTGGGATGTCACATATTTTATTGGCACGATTTGTGATATGATATATTCACGTACATACTAAATCCTATACGCAGAGTCTACCATTACCATTTGTTTGGAATATTTATTTAAATATCGCATGTTAACACCTGCGCATGTTCTACATGAAATGATAAACATTTAATTGAGAGCATGATTCAAGTCCCATTCTTGTTAATTATCGAGTTATTCAATTAATTTGACAATTATGAACAGCGGATAAATAAATCTAGTTAACAAGGAATTAAGGTTCATTATTTTGGAATTCAAACTAAAATACGGAGTATGAATGATGTATGACGACAGAATACTATATATCATAACTAGACCGCGCTGTGCCGTCATATCGAATAAACCAGCGACTCCTAAAAACATTTCAGCAAAAGCAAGGTGAAAGATTAAAGTGTGTAATAAATAAAACGTGTCATTTAATTATTACTGTGTTGAAAATAAGCACGTAGATTCAGGTGGCTATTTGTGAAAGTCACGAGTCAGATTCCCAGTCCACGTCGCGCAGCGGCGCGCGGCGCGGCGTGCCGGCAGCTTTGGAAAATGTGGAAAACATTTTGAATTCATTTCTCAAGTCGTAATATCAGTCTTTCAGAGCATTGTGTCTGTATTGTTACATTCAATATAATTTCGACATAACAAGATAAATAAATGAATCGCCGAATATCAAAAAACATTTATTACGATAAAATATTCATTTGGTCAGCCATTGTTAATGGAAATGTTACTTATAGTGAACTTAGACTGCAATTTTTCCGCCAGATAATATTATGTCGTCGAGGTTGTTGTTTGATCGCAACATAAAGTTTGATACTATTAAAATATTATTTTATTTAACGAGTTTCTAGTTGTTTGGGCGTTGTTCAAGATTAGCCTACGTTCATTCTTTACACAACTCCTTCTATTAACTCCTTCATTATAGCAGATTCACACAATGTTCATATTTGACAAAGTTTATTTTTATCTCTCATGCCGTTATAAACATAATAAAATCGAGATGAGCGCCTATAACGAGATGTTACGAAGGAAAATCTGATAGAATACAGACATGATCGTGTTACTTAGGGAATACCTAATACGTACCTAAGCTAATTTTTTTTTTTTTTTTTACTTTGTATAGGCTTGTGTTTGACCACAATCTCACTATGGTAGGTGATGATGTGGCCGAAGGTGGTAAGCACACAAAGCCTAGAAGGATCTGGCTCTCAAGTGCAGCTGCCGGAACACACCAATAGGTGTTTTGGCGACAGATTTTCAACCTGAGGGTGGTAGCCAGCCAGGCGGGTACTACAAAGTACCCTACTACCGTGCTATGGTTTCCTCACGATGTTTTCCTTCACCGAAAGCTCAAGCTCATTGTAGGATTCGAACCCACGACCTTCGCCGCGGCGTCCGACGTCACTACCACTGAGCTATCATCGCCTTAAATACAAAGTAAACATAACATACGCCAGCTATCTATACAGATATGTCTATTGATTAGTAGAGACGCACAAATGTCAAGCTAAGTGAATGCACTCATAAATAAAGTCAATTGAGATATGTAGAATTCTATGTGACACATACTAAATAAATTAAGCTTTCTCTTTTAAAGTTGCTGAAACTCATAAAATCTCTAAAGGTGCCCCAGTCATTGCACTTTAGAGTTGGGGTGAGTACAGGTTGTAGACGATAGCAGCTGTGATAGGTATAGTTATGAACCGCAACATATTTTTAATATCGGATATTATTATGAAATATTTTTTTATATCTATGACATAAAAATAATTTAATGGGTTTAGCTCCGCTTCTCGCTCCGCTTCGCTCCATTTTATTCCGCTTAGTGGTACATCCATTAAACATTTTAAACAATTCTTCTGATCTCCACCAAGACTGTTTTCACTGAAGCGGAGCAGGGCGAGATATGGATTTCAAGCAACCTGATTGGTTTATTCTTACACGTCTCGTCTCTTCTCCGCTTGTCGCTCTTTAGTCAAAATCATCAGATTTGTGTAATCAATGAGCTTTCAAAGAATATTATGAGTTCTGTTTTATATATCTCTTCCACATTCATAGATTAGGTATATCTTATGGGCACTATATTCATATTCTTGGCTAAGCGCCACATTAAGTGAAGAAGTTTACAAAGTAAATAGTTTAAGATTCTTAAGAAAAGTCTTACAGAGCGATAAAATAAGCTTTGCTTATTCCAAATTCAGCCTTGGGCCGTTATCTACCACCTGCCGCAATACTTGCATCTTTGCATTTTGGTATCCATTGCATTATCTTTCAACAACACACCTTTTTGAGGTGGTTTTGAATTTGGTCTATATATATTTTTTAAATTGTTATTACAGTAGAAGTGTTCTATAATAAAATATTTTCGAGGTGTTTTCATTTTATAAGGTGGTGATTACTTAATGTTGGTGCAGCATATCGCTTTTCAACATCACAATGATAATTACGTAGCAAATGTTCATCCTACCCTTCACCATCAACAACGAGACTCTTTGGGTTCAATTATTTCTGTACGTTTATTGATACGTTTTCCTGATTCCTATCTATAATAATGTTTTCAACGAAGCGCCGTATCTCGAGATGAGGCACATTTCGCTCCACAATTCCATATAAAACACTCGCAATTCTTAGATTACTGACGTAGGTCAATGAGCTGTCAATGGGAGTCAGTGCTGACATATAAAATAGGATTTTCGAATGTAATAGAGCTGGGAAAGTATGCAAAAATTTAAACCAGTATCAATTTAGTAATGTATTAAAAAATTGTATATGTTTCAACAGCCTACGCATTTTCAATGAAAAGCTCCCATTTAATTATTCATTTGTTTACACTAAAGGAGATAAAAGGCTTTATAATTATATTTTGCTTTTGAAATATTAATCCATTATGTCCCGGGAATTGTGACGGAAATTCAGGAAGGAAACAACAGCTTTTTTCGTAACACAATTCATTCAGAATTTGAAAAGAAAGCGAACGATAGCAAGAGTCTTCACGTTTTCGGATCTTAGTGCCGTGAGAATGCCAATAAACCAAGTTTTACGAGGACAGGTAAATTAGTACAGGAAAGTGGGGAACTTGCGGAGCGGTACCAAATGTCACTAATGTCAAATAGGTTGCGACTCAGCGGCTCCATTGTAAAACATAATTCAAGTCCGTGTGACAAAAGCATACTTTTGCTTTGAAATGCTATCGTCACGAATAATATTTTTAGAAATAAAATTATAACTTCATTATTTTTTACTTTGAAGCGTTAGGGACACTAAAAAATCTTGTGCCAAACTTTGAAATATTATCGATATCTATAATAAAGCTGTGCAGAGACTTCAACTTTTTATTTTAAATACAATTAAGTGACGCAACGTGTCAAAGTTATATTTTTTAGTTTATGGAGCTTGTATAAAACTATGTAAGTTATGTCATTTTGAATAAAGTGTTCAAGTAAGACTATGTTTTCTTATTTTAAATCCGCAAGTATTTATTATGTATTAAAATCTTAGTTGTACATATTATCGAATCTATTTGCCTCTATAATAATCTAATGTTCATGAACAGGTAGACCCAATGTTACTTAAAACAAATTGAACATTTTAAAAGTAACCTAGATACTTTTACTGAACTAAGAATTCTCCAAGTAACAGAAATAAAATGAATAACCATTTCTGGAACCATTTTATATCCGAATACACATATAACTCTAAACTCTAAGCCACCGCAAAATGTTTATCTGTCATGACGACATTAACAAACAGTTATGTTACTACGAATGCTTCTCTATGCAGACTATTTTGAGCGACATACATAATGATGAGCATAAAATATGGCGTCGAGACAACCAAATCGTTAGTGAAGGAATCAATGGTCCGCAATGAACGTTCCCCAGACATGCTTTAAGTATAAATTGAGACAAACATCTTTTACACCCGGCAACTAACATTCCATCGTTATATTGTTATTAATAATTTATTGAAACTTGTTTTATTTGCGCTGGCTATTTATTTTTCGAATCAGAAGAGAACAAACCGTACAATAACAACAATAAGGCATTACTTGCTGTAAATATATCATTTGTAACTAGGTATATTCATTAAGAAAATTTACGACATAATGTTCTTAAGGCTCCAGTCTCCCTAAAATCAGTGTTCTTGCGGAATTTATCAGAAAAGAAATATTGTTTTTTAGTCATCAGAAAAGCAATAAATGAAATATATTTTACGTTATTTTAAAGTGTGAGATTTGAAGTTTTCAATACATATTTTATTTTTTAATTTGACGCCACTTTTATTAGCTTTGTGAGGCTTTAAACATACCTCTATTTACGTTCCACGCGTAGAGGATCTCATTCATGCACACGCCACGAAAAAAATATTAAAAAAAACAAGAACTGTATTCAGATTACATTTGTCGGCAAATCCTCTACAATAATCTTATCTAGTTACTTTTTTTCAAAATCGTCTCAATTTCTTATTGAAACTGCTTTAAAAAGTTATAAATTTCTGAATTTGACCCTTGCAAAACATATATTTTTTTCTATTACAAAGTAATGGTTTAGAGAAATCACACTTTAACCACTCCTAAAGCAACTACTTATCTGTCGAATAAAAAATATATGCATTCAAAAAATCATTTGAAATAAATTTACTTAAACTAACTAAACAAATAAAACATAAAACGCATCAAAATTCCATTCAATTCCGCTGGGAATTGACAGCGTTCGTTGTGGAACGTAAATAGAGGTATGTTTAAAGCCTCACAAAGCTAATAAAAGTGGCGTCAAATTAAAAAATAAAATATGTATTGGAAATTTCAAATCTCACACTTTAAAATAACGTAAAATATATTTCATTTATTGCTTTTCTGATGACTGAAAAACAATATTTCTTTTCTGATAAATTCCGCAAGAACACTGATTTTAGGGAGACTGGAGCCTTAACTGATTCATAAATTAAAAAGGTTATTTATTTTCAATTAATTTTATTTCACTAGCTATTAGGTACTACATTATTGAGTACTTACTATTTATTATTTTATGGCTTTACCCGCGTTCGTAATCGATCCTAAGTTTACCCGGTTCATACATTCATATAATCTATGCATAGTGTAAATGCGACTTGTATGTAGATAATCTAAAACAAAGGATGTGTTAGACCTATCTTCATAAAGGGTAAGTATAATTAATGTTCAAATTATTGACCCATAACACTCCATTCTTCTATTAATAAAATTGTGGAATAGTTTGTAAGTGAACAGATACATATATGGTGTAATTATCTATATATGTATGTATTTACAAAAGAAAAGTAGTATATGTAGTATATCAGTTATCTGGCTTCCATAGTACAAGCTCTGCTTAGTTTGGGGTCAGGTGGCCATGTGTGAGGAATAATGTCCCAGAATATTTATTTATTTATTATTATTATTTATATATCATCTAAGTATAAGAGTAATGACGTAATCTATGAAAAACAATATGGTTCCTAACATGGTAAAGAGGCGAATAATTTTCTTTCAATGTTCACAGAAAACATTAATAGAATATTATATATTAAAACACGTCTCGGCAGTGTTTATCATAAAACTTTTCGCTAGCTTTTGATACTATAGCTACATCATGAGTAGCTGCGAAATAAGCTCTGTAATTAGATATTATCCTAGGACATAATAATATCCAAGGACGAACACAACGGTCACTACTGCTGAGCTATCATCATTATACATTTTAAAGAATGTAATTAATTATTATTAGAACATAAATTACACATTTTCATAGAATTCTGATCCTTATCCACAGAATAAGAAATAGTATTTTTGTACCTTAACTATCAAATTACATGTTGCTTTATAAAATGAGTGCTTTATCTTTTAGTTTGTTGATTTAGTAACGAAACAATTAGCTAATAAAAGTTTACTTTGTGACGAATTGGGAATGAAATGCATAAGGTAATCTAAGTGGCCAAAGTAAAATATGTGAACGAATAAAATACAATAAATATAGAGAAGTATATAAGATAGTAGTAGAATTTAAAAACAGACGTTGGTTTTCCATAACAGAAGTATACACAACTTCATAAAGATTTTCCGCCCTTTGCATCCAATCTCACCCTACTTTAAAGCCGTCTGGCCATCTGGTGCGGGCATCTAACGCTGCACTTTCCACATCAACTTCTATCTAAGTTTCTGTTTACCTACTATACACCCACAATGAAATAACTGCAACTAATCAATTTTTGTTGTACGTAAATAGTAAATACCTATAATACGCCAAATAATTCACATCCAATATTTACACGAGTAGGTACATATTAGATATTTCAACAGTAAATGTATACCTACCTACTTGTACTGAGGTGTGATAGCCTGATCGGCATACACTTTGACGTTGTCAATGAAAGGAAAAAGCCGAAATAGGATACTTGTGGTTTAGTACATCGTAAATCTGCTGAACAAGGGATACAAAAAACGACCATTAGCCTGAAAACTCTCATATTAAACGTTACATTTTTTATGTCGCTGGAAGTAATATAATAATTGCCATGAAAGATCCTCTCCTACTAATATTATAAATGCGAAAGTTTGGAAAGATGGATGTTTGTTACTCAAACAAGAACGGGTAAACGGATTTGGATGAAATGTGGCACAGAGATAGATTATTATCTAGAATAGCACATAGGCTACTTTTTATCCCGGGAAAACATAAGAAACCTCGGGGTGAAACCGCGGGACGGAATATAGTTATATATATGCCGAATGTATATTTCGAGACGGCATATTTTAAAAACCTAGTTAGAACCTAGAAATTCGTCATCCTGTTTTACTATGGGACTAAGTCTGAGATAACGAAATAAAATTGTTCAGCATGACGAACCTAACATAAGTTTCGAAAACATGCCATCTCGATATATCCCCCCAGCATATCGATATTATTTATTGTCTCTTTGTAAGGCGAATACCAAAATAATTAAACGAAATAATTGTATCATTTTGAGATTTATTACGGAACATTGCCACCAATTTTTTACACTGCTCCCGAATTGAGTTAACTCCGCAATCCGCCCTTAATAACGCCCAAAATTGTGTGTAAATTTTAATAAATTTAATTTGTTCAGCAATATTATGGCATGCTAATGAGAATCTCTCGTTTTCGTGAGCATAACTCTCGTACCAAGGCCAAAGTAAATCCAGTGAAATGCTCATAAGAATATAATTGAATGTCTCAGTTTCTCGCTTCCAATTCTCAGAGTGAGTGACGTAATCTGGATCGTACCAATGAATTGTGATTTCAGCAAGCGTTCAATTAACTACGTTCAGTCATATTGGTACGGCTCAAAGTCAAAACAATTTAGAATACATGCTCTAAGCTTATTGTTAAACTAACAATTTCTTAGAAGTTTTAGACTATATTAGCCCGTGGCAAAGATTCATCGGTCGGTATCACAATCTATTCAATCTATTTCATCTTATTAATTTCATTGATTTAAAAAATCATTTTTATTATTGGTTTTTATAGAACGTTGGCGAAAATTCGAGAAAACCAAATTAAAATATGTAAATTACAATATTACTCATAATACATAGTAGACTATTACTTGAATATTACAGATATAATAACCTAAAAATCACCAAGTAAAGTTGAATATTTCTTAAGTAACATACATTTACAGCTCTTCTATGTACCTACGTTGAAATGAGACTATTTTACACAAGCTAATGGGAGAAGTCTATTTTGAGTTGATCACGAGTATCATCCGTTTTTAAGACATTTTTAATGTCACTGATAAACTATATGAAACACAATCACGTAACTCTAGGTCTTAGGTTCCGTACGTCAGACCGTAATCTCCGAAGTCATTTAATAAACTTTCAATTCATTCATCAAAAATGGGGTACCTACCTACCTACCGGCGACCGATTTCTCTGCGATAGGATCATCTTTTTTGCTGAAAAGGGTACAGATGGGCATTTACTCCCATCGAGAGATTCAGTACACAAATACATGTCACCAATAAACCTTTTTTATCTAAGTCAAAAGATACAATTTGTTGGAACAGTTCTTGATACAAATAAATAAATATTCAGGGAATACCTTCATAACTAAGTAGAGCTTGTGCTATGGAAAGGTATATAATTAATAAGATATTACTTATAAATATATATGGAAGACATGTCTTTATCCTGGTTGGGAATCGAACCGGTAACGTTGCAGCCTAGCCTCCACGCCCTCGCCAACCAGCCCGTCAAGCCAAAAAGTATTATGTATAGTAACTTAACATTATAACTTATTGAGCTAAAAATACCTAAGTTATCAAGTTTTTCAAATATGTGTTTATTTACAAAAGTCTAATACGGCTTCGACTGAATTTATACATATTGAAATTGTGAATTGAATCAATCCATCACACATAATTATAATCACAGTAAAGTTGCAAAAATAATGTAAAAAGGATTGTTAAGTATTTTCTTAAAAAGAAGAGAAAACGAAATAAAGCCTTGACAATTCATTCACAAGAGTTCATTAACCTCACTTTAAAAAAATACATACTGTCTTATAATTTTCAGGTATAGCGATATAATATGTAATTTAATCTTAAACAGCAGTGAATGATTATGTCCTTCATTGTTAACTAGCCTTTGCCGAAACGACTACCTACTTTATTGCAAATTAAATATATTTGGCAATCACTTTCATATTAAATTGATAGATTTTGGCATCATAAAATAAATGAATACGTATTTAGTTGATGTTGATTAAATTGAACACTATTAATACTTATCCAGATTTTTTATCAGTCTATTAACGTCCCATAACGATATAAGCCACTCTCAATACTGATTTATTGAGCCGAAAATAATTATAGCACTACTGACATAACAAGGTCCATTCTACACTTACAAAGTACAGGAAGCAATTCGAGAACAAAACAATTTGCAGCGTCTCATTTCAACCTCAGCACATAATACATAATCACATAAAAACACAGCTGTTGTGCCAATGGTAGGTAAATGTGTTGCATAACTTCTAAATATATTTTAAAAGTAAAAAAACTAATATATCTATCTATCTAACTAAATCATCTATCGGAATGAACTGTCCAGAAAAAGACAATTACCTACATACATAGTCAAGTTATAAACAACAACATAATATATGAATGTACCTAAAGAATAAAGTTCTTACTAATTTTTCTATCGGAAAAATCTAACATAAATCCGATAAAAAAATATTTATGATATTATACTCTATTTTTGAACACATTCTTAACATACTCTATTATTGAACACATTGGAAAACCCAACGATATCTGTTGCGGTTCCACGAAAATACAGACATAATTGTTTTCCTACTAGTAACAAGCCAACAACCACAGAATGGAAATTGTAAAGGTTCATCCACTCGATTCCGAGAGTGCTCCAATACATCCATATTATGATGCATTTCCGCAATTCTTTTGTACCACTACGCTCGTAACCTCGCTGCGACGTGCATTTCATTAAAAAGCAAATAGCTTTGAGAAAAAGAACAAAAACAATGTAAAAAAAGCTTCGTTTCTTCCATGAATTATAAAAAAATGAATATCAAACGTACATCTGTTGTGTTTCAGAACGCCGTGACCTGTACCGCCGCGCCGCCGCCCTTTACGAGTAGTAGAGTCCATTAACTTATTAGCGGAGATACTGTTAGTTAGTATGCAATAAATGTAAAAGGTAGAAAGAAAATAAAACTGTTTTACATATTTTTTACATACATTATACACTTGTAAATAGCTCTTCACGGTAGTAGGATCAGTCCTACTGCGGTAACGAAAGTAGTATTATTCTAGTCAAGTGGCTCTTTGTTAAGTATAATATAAAACAGTGCCACTAACATTCTATTTTCTTGAGCTCGTACTCAAGAAAATAGAATGTTAGGGGTTCATTTAAGAAGATATTACCCCAAGCCAACTCCGTTCAAAACGACGAGTGTTCTATTTTGGATTTCTACGAATAAAAAAAAACGAAGTGAAAAAACAGGATGAAGTATTATTTAAACCTGTCGGAAAGTCAAATTCCCGGTATAATCTATAAAGTTTCAAAATTACAAGAGCTTAAAATCTTACAATTTTTGATCCAAAAAACGCTGATGATTTTAATTTTTTTTTTCTTATCGATAGGCTTTGTCGCTGAGCGACCACATCGCCTAATAAATTATAAGTACAAAGATACAACAAAAAACAATAATATTACAACTAAGAAGCTTATAACAAGAGATATGAATATTAATTTTCTATGGTTTTTAACTTGATATTTTGGTAACTATCTCTATAATACCGAAAAAATCGAAACTTCGGTAATAAGGTAATACAATACCGGTATTTAAAATGCAGATATTTAGTCCAGTATTCCGGTATTTTGGTATTACCGAAAACCGGTATCCATGCTCTATATAAAACTGAATCATTAATATGATATTTTGGTATTCTTTAACCGAATAAACGGTCTCTTATTTCTGAAAATAATTCAAATTCAAATTCAAAAATCATTTATTCAGTTTAGGCCCTAATAAGGCACTTATGAACGTTACAAATGATTCTATCACCGGTTCGCAATACACTTGGACTGAGAAGACTCCGGCAAGAAACTCAGCAAGGGACATTTTTTATAGATCTTTGTTCTTTTTTATTTATTTAAAAATTTAATTACTAATAACAAAGTTTATAAAATTTTAATGAAATAGTTTGTGTAGCGAACATTTCATTTAAATGCATTCTTGTCTTCTATAAAATCAGAAACTTTATAGTACCCTTTCTTACATAACTTTTGTTTAACTAATTTTTTAAATCTATACACAACTAGTACAGAGAGATAAATGCGACATATTAACATGACCTCTGTCACGAAAACATGTTGAATTTTCCGTCAAGGTACCATATTATGTCCGTCAAGTAATTTATTTATTTTGTTGAGAATATAGCATAAGATGTCACACAAAGAGGGTAGTACAGTCCGTCACACAAGTGAAGGGCAGACCCAAATGAAAGTGGACCCACGCGGTCATTAAATATAAATAAGGGATGTCATTTCTGTAAGAAAACTGTTGAATGTTTGTCTTGTGTCAAATGTATCAAAATACATAACAGTGAAAAAAGGTTCAAGTTTGGTTTGTTTACGTTTAGCATCACACCTACCGTAAGATCTCTAACCTCGGTTTACCTATTCTTATGAAATGCATTACAAATCTGTAGATTTTTAATATTAGAAAAATATTAAAAAATATTTTTTTGTCTATGTAGCAATCATCGCGTAAAAGTAGATGCCGATTACGATACATTTTTATTACAAAATAGGAAACCTAACTCAGTGTAACATATAGTTTTTTTTCATCGCAATATATTATTCAATCAAAAGATATATTAGTTTTAATATTTTCAAGATGGACATCAATATAATGTTAAAATTTGAATGTTTGTGACTCAACCATGCATAAACGGCTGAATGGATCTGGATGAAACTTGGCACAGAGATAGATAATATCCTGGAATAAAACTCAAGATAATTTTTAAGGCAGAAGCTAGTATGAAATAAAACTACAATGTGTAAACCTATGTCAATGCACCATTCTTACTTTTTAGTTTAAAAGTGACTTAACAATATTATTCTCTGTAATATTTACAAATTCTTTACTGTTTTCAGATATTTTCCCTTGTATACCTACGCCTTTATGACCTACCTCGTTGCATTTTAGTGTCACTAATATAAAATCACCTGGAAATGGTTTTGGTTTTGATCATGTAAGGAGTAAGTGATAAAAGGGTGATTTTCTAACGTCATTATTTCAAGATTGTAAGAGGTTAATTAATAAAATTACAATTCTAGATGATTACGTAGGATTTTCAATAATACTTTTATTTTCTAAAAACGTGTCAGATGATCATGTAACTAAACCATGTTTCAGGTGGAACTGCATAATTAATTAAATTATTTTCAATATAAATTATTTCAAAAAACTTTATGCATTTTTAAGAGGCAACCTGGTTCTAAGTCAAAGGTAGCACTTTGAAGAGCGTTGGTCGTCAAGTACTTTGTCGAGGTCACTCAAAGGGCATGGATTTTACGCTTTGATGGCGCACCTATGGTGAAAACCTGAGGTAAGTAGGTACCGGAGGTGGTGCGTATTAAAGAAGCCTTTTACATAAATTCTCTAATATTCCTGGGGAGAACAATTCTTTGTTTCATGATGTTTGGTCTATTTCTTTTGAAAGAAGTTTTATACGGTATCTTCATGTTAACCTACAATCTACTTTATTACATGTTTATAACGCTTTCTGTGTCCGATGTAAGGTGGTAATACGAATATATGATATGGCTTTATTTTTTACGTGATTTAAAGGGTTAGGTACATTGACTCTTTTAAATAATGTTTATTTATTTTTATAATTTATCAACATTACGCGTGATTTGTTATTTGTTTTTTTTTTTTCATTTATATAGGACAACCATCAAGGCATAGATTGGATCAATTACTTATGTACCTACTATGCAATGATAAAAGAAGTTTAAATGCTGCCACAATTACAGGCTGTCACGGCATGCAATGAGGACAGTTACAGTTTGGTTAGTTTCAAAGTTACTTGAAAAATACTGATAGCATTACATTAAAAGATTGAGATGTACAATACAATTTGAGCAAATTATGATGCCATACGTATTGGTGGGTGGTATTATATTAAAAATAATAAATAAAACCATATGATTAATTTTTAGCACATTACTCTTAAATCAAGTAAAATAAAAAAAGAATAACC
Source organism: Tetheella fluctuosa (assembly GCA_951216915.1). Lineage (NCBI taxonomy): Eukaryota > Metazoa > Arthropoda > Insecta > Lepidoptera > Drepanidae > Tetheella > Tetheella fluctuosa. Next base: position 8,229,876 of record OX578219.1, on the reverse strand, counting down.
TGAATCAGTAACTTTAATGTCTTAATTTGTATTAGACACGAGGATGAGTGCTTGTATTGTTTTATAACATAATTTAATTTGTTACATAATTATGATCCTATTTTAATCGCAAACAAATCAAATCTGCGTTGTTAAGATAACAGTGGATTTTATTTAGTGCTCCGTTTTTGTTGAGTTCATCTCATCCCGTTTATTTATCTGTGATCAAGCGGAAAGCTATTAAAACGCAAATAAAAAATGTCATAACTTTGGAATGACGGTCGATCATCTACTCATAGTTTTAATGTGTTCTGGTTGGCCTTTGCTTCAAAACGTGGATCTCAGTTATTACTTCATCCAGTTCGTTTGAAACATATTGCAAGTAATCGTCGGCATCTCAAAGAATAATTTCGTTTTAAAATAATTCATTATAATCAGATTAGCAAGAAAATCAATGTTCTTTTTAGTAACATCCCACCGATTTATTTTTTGTTGTACATACCTATCAACTACAGCAAAATATTCCAAAGGAAATAAAACAGATTCAACTGTTATAAACTTAATACGTCCATACGTTTGCATATCCATCAGGTAACATCCGAAATCAATCACCCTTCGCTGGCGATCCATCATCGAGTTGGCACTCGTATATTGTGTATTTAGTATAAAACCTTTCACACAAAATGTTCAATTGCAGATAAGTATCTACTGGCCCGAGTAAGGGTCAGCTTTTTGTAAACAAATGTAAGAGAATGTATATACACACTAGTGAAGTGACCGAATAATATATTTTACTTTTGAATTACACTGTGTTAGTATTTATTGTTTGCATAATTTCTTTGGAATAAAACTAACATTTCGTTACAAAAAAAAAACAACAATGTCAATCCTCCCAATCACCCCCACTCTGGCTAATAATTAGAAAGTGGTAAACATTAATGTAATATTCTTCATGCAAGCTTTAGTCCATGATGATCTTCAACGAATTATCAACATAAGAATAAAAAAATACACCTTCGATCGACTTATGATAAAAAAAACTATGTTTGAATAGATTACATATCCAGCAACCAGCAAAATAATTTTTACTGTCTTTGAACTCGCAATAAAATAGTACACCAGTTTAAAGTTTATTTTTCAATCTAATTACACATTATATTCGTGCAATAAAAAAAGGTACTGAAAAAATGTACTCTAGTTATAATTATAACATAAAAATGTTGGTCTAAATACATCACTAGAGTACACACTTGCATGGAGTATTTTCAATTCGTTTTACATGCCTAGTTTGTTTTGAATAGGAGTATTCCAGAATACACTTTCCTCTTACATATTATGAGTACAGTTGCCAAAATGTAAACCATAACATTAAACTATATTTTTCGGCAACCCTGTTATAATGAAATAACGCACAATACAAATAGATTACCTACAATATTTCATTTTATTCTGTACTTTTGGTTTGTAGGTAATTATTTTGTATGTGTAATTAATTAATTATTAATGTGCTTTCTGATAGCGACTTTTTTGATTTAGATTATTTTATATAAGCTTCTTACTTTTAAGTATTTTTTAAATTTTAAAAAATCCTTTTGTTAATAAATTAAATAACTTTACTCATTATGCAACATCCACAGCACTTAACAATATTAAAGTTAATATTACAGTAAAGTTACAATTACAAACAATGTAAGTACCTTAATTGAATTTACTTTCCGTTAACATATTTTATAGCAATACATTATAAAAAATAACAATTAATGAATTTTAGAATGTGGTAGGTAGCTGGTTTATAATATATGTAAAAATTAAAATAACAAACTCAGCTAAAATAAAATCGGACCGCTAACCTACGTCCAAATAAAAATGAATGAATATTCAATATCATAATAAAATTTCAACGTTTCTACTTTAATTCAGTTCAAGTTCTTGGCACTTTTGACGGGATAAAATGTTAATTAAAAAAAATATTTTACAAAATTAAAATATTAAGGAAGAGTTAGAAAAATGAGCTACAATTTTATTTTGGGCGTTCATTCAGAAAATTCAACAAAGGCAAAAAATACATATAAACGATCTTGGCAGGTAGATCCAATTACTAAATTCTTAGAAATGTTTTAATTTATTTTTAGAACTCCGTATTTCAGTTGTTCTTTGAGAATAAGAGTTTTAATATTCGTTTTATGATATCAATTTTCTATATTAAAATTGATGAAAATACAGATTCATTCATATTGAAATCCGTGAGATGTTTATGTAACTATGATTTCTACATATTCATCAGATACTTCGCTCCCTCATTTATAATTATCCGCGAGTAATTTGTAACAATTAATTCGTAACGAGTAAGGTAATTACAACTACAATTAAATACATGAACCGCTATGCTGACGATGATGCGCTTGGATAATAATATTATTCATCGACATTAAAATAAAGATCCTCTTAATTTTAGGATTGGCATTTTATATAATTTCATATTTCATCATGATTCACATTTTTAACTTTTTGTGATACTTATCTTTTAATAGGTTTGTCTGAAATGAGTTTTGAAGCTTTGATGTAACTCATCTCTTTTTATAACAAACTTTTGAAAGAAAAAGCGATTTATTCCGAAAACACCAAATAAAAACCTGAATTAACCTGAAAAAATTTCAACTGCACATTCATATTAATTTTAATAAGACTCACCGAACATTAGCGAGAGTGTGACGACGGCTCTTGAGGTACCTGCCGTGGTACTTCTGCAGCTCGCCGATGCTGCCCTGTTCAGCCTGCATCCTGCCGTGCGGCGGCGGCGGCGGCGCGGGCGCAACCTCCTCGCCGGCCTGACCAGGCGATGCGCTGACCGTGCCGGTGGAGCCACGCTTACGCGCTTTATTAGACTTCCTAGCCGCCGCCGATATACATATCTTCACTGATGATGGACTACCGAAACTACGCTTCTTTCCAGAACTTCTCGACGACGTAAACACAGTGTCAGTACTACTTTTTGTACTCTTATAAGAAGGTGTGATTGTTGTATCTGTGGCGTCTTCGAGAGGCCAATCCGAATCGTCCTCCTCCTCGATACCCGGCAACGGGGACTGTTGACCAATCGGTCGCGGTGAGTTTATTACTGGCTCTGGAGCGACTGCAAACAAGTAATAAATACAGTAAACAAACACGTCCGAAGGGATGTCGTTAGTCATTTAGGTCCCGAATTATTCAAGCTACTTACGTAGAACGAAGATTTGCTAAACGACTTCTGGCACCGAAATAAATTTATTAGATTGTGTCATATCCAAGTCTACCGTCGGTCATAGATATTTCTCTGTTCCTAAAAGCCGAATATTCTCAAAATTTCGAACCTTAACTAAAAGTAAAGAAATAATGAGACAGCCGATAGCCTCTTTACATTGTTATACGCGAAGTTCTCTTTCTTGAATTAATCTTTCGCACAATTTCCAATAAATATCATAATAAAATGCCTAAGATCAATATTCATATAATAAAATAGCCTTTTGGTGGCCAGCTATGGTGAACTTACACGTAATTATGGATTATGGAGTATGTACTTGTATAAAAATTATATATTCTGAACTCGTTGTTCTGCGTTCCGGGATAAGCTTTTAACGCGTTATTTCCACTTCCCTAGAGAAATTGAGTTCAAGCTTTGAACAGAATATAAATTATGTTTTTTTTTTTTCTATACCTATAACCGATCGATTTTCTAATTAGATAAACCGTAACAAGAGAGCCTATGAGCCCATATTTATATTCAATAAAATGTAAAAATAAAACATCATTTTATATTTTATTTTTACATTTTATAATTTTATTGGATTGAATATTAGATGTATCGTATCCAACAAAATTTTATATTTTACTTAACATTGATTGAACTTTTATATAAGTCAGGAGAGGGATCGACGTAATTCATTATGTAAATTGTACCTGTGGCTGAAAAATACGACAGATGAGAGACAGCTTAGGAATTTGGAAAAGTTATAAGAGGAAGGTATTCGAGTAAGAACTGCTGGGTTGTAATGATGATTGATACGTCCCCAAAGAGGCGGAGACGTATATTAAAACAATGAACTTTATATACATTTATTTTTCATTACTATATGTCTGTGTTTGACCAAAAATGGCCATGGTAAGTGACGATGTGGCCGAAGGAAGTAACCACATAAAATCTAGAAGTAACATGCTTTCAAGCTTAGTTGCCAGATACACTGAGCACATGAGGGTGGTATGTAGCCAGCCATGCGGGTACTACAGAGTACCACCGTGCTACAGTTTCCTCACAAAAGTATATAAATATTTATATTTTCTTTCAGCAAAAGTTTAAGCTCATGTTAGGATTCGAACCCATCACGGCATTCGACGTCACTACCACTGAGCTATAATTGCTTTAATTAATAAAGTTTGACAAGTATAACATAATCGATTCACAATTCTTGGGATTCATATTGTTGTACATTATTGTAACTCACTTAAATGCATATAATCTGAGTGCACAGTGTAGACTATCTATCTAGCGATATTGCGCAGTGCACACATGAAATAAGCCCTTGCATACTGGCCGAATCTCTAGACCTGTACCCATCACTACAAGAATGAAGCCGTACATGAAGTCATAAAATTTTGTAGCCGTCGCAATAAAATAAATTATTATACTTCGCCAGTTTTTTTCTATATAGGTATATTAATTCACCTGCTAAAGGAATTGAAGTCATATCGACTCATAAATTATTTATTACTACGCCCAAAAGTGGTATCAAAGTGGTTCATCATATTATTTTTAATGCTGTCACATTATTTATTAAGTATAGTTCCAGAAATGTTAGTTTTTAGTCGGTCTCTAATGTGGTTGAAAAGGTGTCTTTTTGGGTGTTTTAATGTAATTAAAGTTAAGGTTGTGTTTTGCAATAATCTCACTATCTTAAGTGAATCATCACGTGAGATTTTCAACATCAGTAGCCAAAGGTGATAAGCACACAAAGCCTAGAAGGAACTGGCGCTTAAGCGCAACTGCCAAAACATACCGTTAAGGCGACGATATACGCAAAATGATGATTCTAAATTAAGTTTTTCTCTGTTTTCCTAATTTCGCGATTCCTATTAATGCGACAGATTTTTAAAAAATATATTATATGTTAAACAAGAGGATCTTAGCCAGGGAACTATTTTTTTAATACTTAATTTTTTTTTATGATAACGTCAGAAAAAAACCAAGAATATGTAAAATCTTTAAAATTGTAAATATTTTTCTCCTATTTACCCATCCAAATAACTTGTAAATATTAACAGACATTCTTAGATCTACTTAATACAAAGGGAACTATTTTGTTACTTTTCCAAAAAATCAATCCGTTTTTTTTAATAAAATTAAAACGTCGTTTTTACTAGGAAATAGCCTTTGTACCTTCTCTCTTTCTCGCCCGTTAGTTTAGTGCGGGACAGCGCTAATTGGGTATATCGTCCCCTTAAGTGCTTGGAGTCAGATTTTCAACCTGAGGGTGGTGGCCAGCTAGGTGGGCACTACGAAGTACCTATCCACCGTGCTATGGTTCATCTTATCATCATGTTTTCTTCTACCGAAAACTTAAGCTCATTGTATGATTCAAACCCACGACCTTTGCACGGCATTCGACGGGTAGACCGATAGTACCACCGCGTTATATTATTCATGAGGTGGGCATTCACAGAATCGATATTGTAGTAAACGGTAGCAGCATTGTTAAAATCATGAAACTGATAGCACTGCTACTTCTAGAGGCAATTTCTTTTAATTTTTGTGTGTCAGATAATTTCAGATGGGATTACTTGTTACGATTACGTAAAACCGTAATACGACCTAGTTATGAAATAGCAAACGATATACAATTTAATTCATTAATAGATTTGGTATTGATGAATCTGCCGTAAATTCGGCAAAATGAATTGCATTAGCAATATTACTCGAGCTTCCTTTTTAGCCTTCTTTTTTAACAATGACTAAAGCGAATGAAATAAAATTTATTGTAAGAATTCTCCATGTATTTGACTTTATTTTGTCCATTGCATAATACGATTGGTTAACTTTTATAACACAAAACAATTCTGATACTATAATTGGTACAAACGTTATATGAAATATATTTTTAGTTTTTAAATTAAACAATAAAATTAACCATTTTGTCGCATACGTCCGTTCCGTTTACGCGAGTTTTCTATGAGAGGTCGCTATAGTAGGGTGCGACGCAACACGTTGAATTTCAGATTTTTATTTTAACGCGGCGTCACCTTAAGATGATAATATCCATGTTGTGTTAAATAGTCTGATAAATATTTTTAATTGCATTGAGATATAAACTAATTAATAACGATCATAACTATATACAATACAGGATCGGTTATATTGATTCCAACAAATTCAAAGAAACAATGCATAAAAAATAATGCAGTTCGAATAACGTCCTATGAGCTACAGTAAATGGATTTGATAACAAAAGCAATTGCAATCATTTAACAACAGACGCGGGAACAGCGTGTTTTTATATTAACCGTTTTAAAGTAAGCACAATAGTGGCACACAAACACTACGTTCTGTGTACACTTAATAGCATTGCCGAGCGTGAAACACTGAATACGAGTAGGTACCAGGTATGAGTACTTGGAATCCAAACGCCCGCAATCACAGCAAATGGATTCCATTCCTCCCAACTTGCAAATTTAATCAACTTGAATGCCCTTGTATCGTAAAGTCAATCGTTCGTAATATAAACAATACATTGCATTGTTATGGAATAGAGACATCACCATTGATTTTTAAACTGAGTAACGACCTGTGTTCAACCTTGATTATTTGGGGCACATAACTCTACATTAACACAATGTCAATATAATACAATGACATGTCCAAAGAAAACAAATATAACAACGAACGTCTACTCTTGAAGATTGAACGGTTTGTTTCACAAAAAAAAAATGTCTGAGCCATAAATAATTTTCTATTTTTTTTTCTCTAACAGCTCACTTTACCTTTATGAAAAGAGACGATTACGTTAGTAAATCTTGGGAATTAACTGAAACCAAAGCACAAATAATAATAAATGTCTTCTAGCTGTTATGATTACTGAAATATTTTATTGTATTATTTAATTTTGGAAGAACAACCTTTTTTACAAAAGAGCATAAGATAAGCTTACAGCTTTGACTGTCGTACTACAACGACATTCAAAATCATTCTTGCCGTCATAATTTGGTAGGACTTTTCAAATTATATATCAAGAAGATAAAAACAATGAAACAAATATCAATGGATTTTTATAATTATTGTTGGTTTTAAAAACAGTCTTGTAAACAAAGATTGTTAAAATAATAAAAAAAATATGTAAGAAAGATTTATGAATATGAAAATATCACAAAAGCCAAACATTACCTACACATCCTTTACGTATTTTCAATCAATGTGCCGATTAAATGGAAATAATTTTCCCTTTCCATTGAGTTCGGTTCACTGAATTATAAAAGGTAGTCAGAATAATATGTTGCTGCGGCCTTTTCTAACAAAACATAAAATAAATTATCATGAATAAATACATTATTTTCATAAATGGTTCACTGGGCTTTGATATTTGACGATAAATTATCGACCATTTACTTTCTTTTCAAAAACGAATTTGGTACTTATTTGGTTCTTTAGTTGGTCTAAACCAATAAATAAGTTCATAAATATATCTTGTTATACCCCTATGGTGGCAAACAAGCTTATGGCCCGCCCATTGGTAAGCGTTTACAGTAACCTATTGACGCTTGCAACACCAGGGGTCTCTTTCGCGTTATGCCGACCCTAAAAAAATAAAACCAAACAATTATTGCTATGGGCTATGCTATGATGAAACTTGCGTTTCACTGCACAAAGTGAAACTATTTAAAATTAATGGTAAAAGTTTCATGTTTTTGATGTGAACCGGAAGTTATCATTAGCATAAATACATATAATATCGTAAGATAAAACCATCATGCACAAAGCAATAAAACTTTATTCACCGCTCCCAGATGAATAAATGTAAAAGTAATCTATTTTTGTAAACCTAAATATAATTACTGACTGAATGACTCATGAACTGACCTAGAAATATAAAATTGTGGTAATTCGGTAATTTCTCTGGCAATAGGTTACAACCATGTTACAACTACGTAAGGAACTTTGGTAAAAAGAAAATAAATATTCTGGGACATTGATGTTTAAATTACATACAAATTAAGTTAACACGTTAAGCAAATGAAAAAATTGTTTGGGTCACGCGCAGGATAGGGTTCCAAAGTCAGTATGATGCGGTAAAGTCTAAGACTAACAATGAACTTACATTTTAAAAAATGTTTAGAAACGATATGCGCAACATTTCATTTACTTATAGTCTCATTGTATATTATACTGAAGAGAAATTGCTCATAAACTAGTAAAGCCTACATACCAGTGAGACTTTTCCTTTTAAATTCAACATATACCTGTGTGTGTCGTTTAGATTTTTCGAAGTAGCAGTTTAGCGTGTTCACGCAACTCTAACAAAAATGACATATTTAATGCTTGATATTTCGAAAACGAATATTTATATGAAAAAAGTTTTTGAGGTAGGTAATCATAACCTCACTTTACATGTAGGGAAAGTATTATACTTATCATTTTTTTTCCAAGAATTTACCTAATAAGTTTGTATACGTCATAGATATTCGTGCAAAATTTCAGCTTGATATCACTGGTAGTCTTCGACTAAAATGATCATGAGTGACAGACGGACATAGTTGACATGACGAAACTACAATAATGTTTGTCTTCAAAACCCAAAAAAAAAAAACAATTATAAAAAATATATATACTATAATAAGTACTTGTATGTATTTATGAGCTGTAAAAAGTTAGAAAATATTAAAATGCCCGACGGCTGAACAAAGTAAAAAACCTATCAGAGAGTCGATATTATAATGCGGCAGCAAAATCCTTTAATACTTAAATTCTTCAGTAATATCTACCATGAAAGATCGATCTACATTTTACATTCAGCCTTCGTTACTATCGCAAACGTGGTAAAGGACATATATAAAAATGCGACTTTTAGTGCTGAAAATTGGGTTTAATTTAAAGTAAACATAGAGAGACGGGACTCTGCCACTCTGCCAGTACCGTTGGTGTCGGTCGGCGATCGATCCGTCTCCCGACTGTTTGTGCGGCTAAATACAAAGGCCCGTAATTATGTAAAGTTGCATTTGGCTTGACAACAGCTAATTTTCTAACTATACTTTATGCTCAAGATTTGCGCAAAAATGTTAAATCATTATTATTAGGGCATAAATGCATATTGATATTTTATTTATTTCATCTAAGACGTTTCTTATTAAAGTTCCAGAACTATAAACACTATCGTTTATTGATCAATTTGACAGTGGTACGACTAGACCCATGGGACTAGATAAATTTAGGCTTAGTGGCCCAAGACCCAAAATGATGTGATAACATTTTTAAAGTATATTGTAGGTACTTTTTTAACAGAGTTCATATAAAAACAATACTGAATATTTATTTCAGATGCGGCCCATAATTTATTTCATTTCATTGTCACAATATCAATAAAAATTAAATACGAACAGTATCGCTTTTGAAATATATCAAATAAGATCAGTATATCATATTAGTATATGAAATACGATCAGTTGTTGGCAAGCGCATCACTTAAGGCTCCAGTCTCCCTAAAATCAGTGTTCTTGCGGAATTTATCAGAAAATAAATATTGTTTTTTAGTCATCAGAAAAGCAATAAATGAAATATAGTGAAATATATTAAATGAAATATATTAACAATGAACCGATTTGGTTAATTTTTATTTAAAATTATTTTTAACTATCTTCCGCCCCGCGGTTTCACCTGCGTTCCCAGGGATCTTATGTTTTCCCGGGATAAAAGTAGCCTATGTTCTTTTTCATACCATAGGGTATCTGCATATCAAATTTCATCGCGATTGGTTCAGCGATTTAAGCGTGAAAAGGTAACAAACAAACTCACTTCCGCATTTATAATATTAATATAGCCGATAAAGATTTTAGTGAATGATAAAACCCATGAAAAACCGATATTTTTGCGTAAGCCGGTTTATTGAGGAAGGTTATATACATTTCATCCCGAGAACGCAGGTAAAGCCGCGGGGGACAGCTAGTACTGAAAAAAGAAAGAATCAATTCGTAGCATGATTTCTAGTTCTCTTTTAGTTAAGTCAATAGATAACTTTAAGGCCCTTCTATCGCATTAGGTACCCACCTGTATTGTAAATAAATAAATAGAGTGGAAATAAAATATTGTATTTTTTCTTAGACGGATAAGAATATAGAGCTAATTTATAAAGTTATGAAACCGAGTTATGAATACGAGTAGGTGTGTGTGAAATATATATTTTTTTATACTACTAGGTGGCAAACATGCTTACGGGCCACCTGATGGTAAGCGGTTACCGTAGTCTATAGACGCTCATAACACCACCGGCAAAGAAAATACAATATAATATTTTCCCTGTCAAGGGTATCACTCACGCGTTGCCAACCTTGAGACATGAAGTTGTTAAGTCTCCTGTGCCTGTAATTTCACCGGCTCCCATACCCTCCTAACCGAAACACAGTAATACAAGTGCACTACTATTTCACGGCGGAATTAGATATGGTGGTAGTAATTCCCCGGGCGAACTCTGCACTAAGAGTTCTACTACCTTCTAAAAATTCGTATTTGATCCCGTTCTAGAGTATCATGTATGTGAATTAAACTTTTTATGTTCATATCATTCACCAATATTAAAATATCTCCCAAATACCAACACTTATAATTCATATAGAGCTCAGGAGAAATTGGCTTCTTATAGTAACTGAGTACGTAGTCTACACTAACATCTTTTATACCTTATAAAAAAAAAGTATAATCATTTTTTTTTAATTTTCTATTTTTATCTGGTCGTTACAATACATTGTTATTTTAGCAAATAAAAAAACGATAAAGTAGTTCTTAAACCTGAAATACTCAAGATGATTAAAGTGACATTTGCGCATGATTTTAAGAATTCTTTAATTCAAGTGAACAATTGAAAAATTTGCACATACATAATATATATTTAATATTGATTTAAATCACAGTACATCAATTTTAAGTAAATTACCGTAAGTTAATTAAAATCAAAAATCGGTTTGAATTCACCGAAAATACATAACCTTTGTAAAGTATGATGAGGGACAGTACCTACAAAATTATATTTTTACAAAGCTTGTATTTGTCAACTTGTTAGGAGTTACAAGACATTTTTCAAAGTATGGTTATTGTAGACAACATAATTTATATTCTTATTAGCTTTCCTACAGTAACATGCATGGCTTGGTCGTTTAAAGTTAAGAGACCTGACAGTAACAAAGTTTTTGTTCGTATTTAATTATCAAGTCACCTTTAACTTACTCAACTACGACTAGAGTAACTTAAAGTCGTTTAGCAAACTTCGTATCTCCGTAGATACTGATTTATTATCAGGTAAGTATCATCAGATTCTTTGAATCATAATGTGTGTTATATTTTTTTTTGAAAATATTTCTTATTCATTTAATGTTGTTATGACCATAACAAAGTTTGTCATTGGACTGAAGTCTTTTATGAAAAAAATCGTTACAACATGCAAATCTAATGAATGAACTGATATTTTGCTCAATTGCACAAATATGACTATGCATAAATGTGACCGATACACAAATAAATATATAGGTTTTCTTTAATTTTTTTTTTTCTATTATTTATACAAATATTAACATACGTGACTTCAGACAGCTTAATTATTCGGATATAAGTTATTATATAGCGTGTGATTATCGTCCATCGTTCGTTTTATTTTGTCTGCAGGGCACAGACTTTCCTCTTTGATATAACTTAAATCACCATAATAACGAGGAGGGTTGACTTAATCACCATTCCAGATACGGCAATGGTAACTACAAACTCGACCCATATTGAAAGATTATGTACATGATCGAACCCATCCTCTAGTTCAGTACCCTAGTGTGAGCAACGTGTGAAACGTATTATATCAAACACCAATATTGTGTGGTATTTAGCTCTATGAGCTGGAAATGCTATTTAGTACCTCTCGCCTATATAATTTCGTAGAGGTTCTACGAAATTGACATAAGCGATAGTAAGTACAGTGTTATCTTTAGGACATGGATTTTGCATTGAAGTAAATGGATTTATGTATATATCGGCCTATTAATCAGTTTATGTCTTATAGTCTTATATCTCCGGTCACACTAATGCAAAAATCACGTCAAAAAAAAACACTGGGTCATTACGAACACCATATACTTATGTTAGCAGATAGAGATAAAATAAAAATGTAGAAGTTGCTTACCATATTCTTCATGTGTAGAGTGTGGGCTGCCCTCGCGCAGAGCATAATCGGCGTCATCGAGGGGCGCCGCCGCGCGCGCCCCGCACCAGGGCACGCAGCAACGGAACACCCCGCCTCCGACCACCTTGGTGCCGTGCGCGACCACCGAGCCAATGCGCCCGCGCTACGCGCAAAACCCCCACATATACCCTCACAGCCACCAGTAACCATACGTCACGTAACACTCAGTTTTCAGAAGAAAAGCACAGCTGTCACTCTCACTATCCCTTGGCACTTTATCGTAGATTAAAAAATTATGTAACACGTTAAAGTAGTTCAGTCTTAGAAGTTGACTTAAGTTAAAGATATGTCAGTCGATTTATTACGATAGGGATCTTAGATATTTTTTTATTACACTTTAGAAAAGGGGAAATAGATAGTAGGAAAAATGTACTTTAGTGTTCAATAAAAATATATTCAAAGTATTTTTTACCTCCCAAATATTTTACCGAGTCATTATTATCGTACTATTTGTTTCATTTTATTTTAATGTTCACTTTAACTCAGTTGTGCTGTCTTTGTGACATGAATCTATCAATAAACGATTAATGAGTATGGGTATGAAAGACATGGCTTTGTATGCTATCGATTTATAAGTCAGGGTTACACGGTATTTGTATTATTGGTACCTACTTACCTATCTATTATCTTGTACAAATTTTGTTACAGTATAAGTATATCATACATATAATTGACGTTCATCTATGTATGTAAACGTTAAAATGTATTAGATACCTAGGTTTTTCATTCATTATTATAATATACAGTTTTAATTCTACCAGTTGAGATTTCGTGACTATGAATTGATACGCATAGATCAAAGTGCGTATAACGATGTGCCATCTTATGGCTTATTGCCAGAGAGAGATTGAGTGCTTCACAGGTTATCACTGAGAATACCTGTTTAATATCCAATAACATGAAAAACTATAGTTATGTATCAGTGAACTAGACTGAAATATATGTATTTTTTAATTTCTCAAAGTATCGTAAAAATACTATAAAAATAGTTCCTTCATAAAAAGATGCAATCAATAACTTTATTTCCGATGGATTATAGGATTTGTAAGGTTATAAATATAATATCGTTTGCTACTAATCCCGCATCTCTCGCAAAATCTCGAAATATGACGTCCAAATCCACTTGTACTGTAGGTAGATTCGTCAAACTCGAAGGATTTTCTTCCTTCATCGCTTGAGCCTTAGATAAATCAATTTGTGCAGAAAAGTCTATTTGAACAACAATTCGAACAGTTAAGAATACAAACAATATTTTATACAACATAAAAACTATATTAGATACTATCTATAACATCTATATTACTGCAAAATGTCGTTAGTAATATTTATTATACCTATGGCGTAGGTATACAGTTTCTGTCCTTCAATTACTTTGAGAATTTGTTCTTTTGAAGACTTCTTGTGAGTTGTCAAAGTATCTCGTTACACATTATTGTAAGACCTAAAACAAAGTTACTATTCTGCTAAGATGTTTATTTTAGAAGGTTTATTTGATATTGAAAATCTTTTTTCAAAAATTAATCAAACGACAGTGATAATATCCTACCTATTTCAAAAACACTGAAACCGCAATCTTGCCGAAATTTTGCATGACTTTAGGATAACGACTACAGATAATGGGAATATTATTATCCTTTTTATATAAAATTATATAATTCATGTACCTACTTCTTAACACAGTCATGTATATAGGTACCTACACATTAGTAAGTACAATTGAAGTTCAAATTATTTTGTATTCAAGTTTCAACACAATTTCATACATACTATATTCTTTTAATTAAATAGTTTGTTTAGCGTAGCAAAAATGGAAACAATTTATTGAAATACCTACTTGGTATTTTTATCTTCAGCTTCCAAGCACGCAATCCAAAAATTCCAAAATAAACCATCAACTTAAAGATTTTCTTTTTGATCTCTTAAAAATACATGGCTGCAGATGAACAAAAATAATAAAATCACTATTACGTGAAAGAAGATAAGAAAAAGAAATTTATTTAAATGGAGCCTATATATTATTTCGGTCAAGGTCGTTACATAAATAATCGCACGTAACATGTGACGATGTTGGCCAAATTGTGCGACAAATAACTTCCTAGTTTCGTTGTATTGCAGTATTAACGCGTACTGCCTATTGATCAAACGACACATTTTCATTAATTCAACGGTCAATGTAGCATGAATAGGAATAATTGATATTATTATGATTGGGCAAGGAATTGCCACCAATAGCTATCGGCACAATCAATTACTTCTAGTTGAGCGGTCGCTGGGTTCAATTGTAGAGTCATTTTTGTACGTCGTTGTCGTTAGCCGTCAGTCGTCACAGCACTGACAACTAGGTACCTAATGGATAAATATGCACTTGAAGTTCTATGGTCTGCTAAGTATTTTCTTTGAGAGAAACGATCTGTCATTCCACGTCATTGTAAAACTGTTTCTTAATTAAAACAAAAAATGTACCTACGTTGTCAAGTCTCGTCGTAAGTACCACGAAAATGTTAATAGGTACCTACTGCGATATTATTTTTGGTTCTGGGTCGTTTATAAATTACTAAAAATCAGTCAAGAATTTGCATGCAAGTTAGTCTACCAGTATACTAAACAATGGTTTAGTAAACAAAACATTTGAATACCTATATGTTTTAAATAGCATGATCATTTTTGCAACTCGAAATCACACTTACTTAGGTATTTCAGTCATGTTTTTGTAGAATATCTTAACCTTGACATTTTGTTAGGCTTAAGAATCTTTTAATAATTTAAATAACAAAAAAATACTTATTCTTAACAATATCATATAATAATAGTTATGAACTTATATAATTACTTTATTTCAAGGGGCTCAGGGACTAGCTCTGTAGTAGTTCCCCTGCTAAGGATAATACCACTGGGAATCACTTCTGGCATCTATAAGAGAAAATTGCAAAGGGGTTTTGGTTATTGCAAAATAGCGTGATTTTATTAAATGTAATTACTCGTAGCATATGTATGTATACAGTATTTATCAAGCTGTCTATCAATAATTGTCTCTTGCATAAACAATTTGCTATTTTAATATATTATATACCTACAATATAGAACACGGTTAAAGTTTATAAAAATAAAATGATTAGATTTGATGTCGTTATTTCAATATTAATTTAGATGTGCAAAATATATTTTTAGTGACGTTTTCTAGACAATTATTGTTGTATATCATTAGATCGATACACCTAAAAAAGATTTTTATCTGAATATTATGTACTACCTATATATTAATTTATAAAATAAATGATCTATCCGAAAAATGCTTTATTTATTACAAAGGCTTAAAATGCATTTTAAATTCCTTTCACATTCAAAAGTTTTTTTTTTCTATTAAACCCATGGAATTCGATTCTATGATACTATGAGCTCATTTCTGTAGTACCTGCATGATACAGGTACCTACAATTAATTCACTAGTTACAAATTAGTAAGTACCTACTTAATTATTGTTGTGTTAATAATTTGTTTATGCCAAAGTTCTGCAATGGCTATGAAATGGGCAAAATATTAACAAACGTTACACGTTAAACGTTAACAAATGCTATACAAAAATTAAAACGGAAGTAAAAATGTTTACATGTCATAGACAAAATGTCATAGGATCTTTTTAAATTCACGATATGTTAAACCTTCAAAACCTTCATGGTCAAGTTATTATATTTGATATTGAAAATTCAAATATAACACCCACTCAATGTGCCACGAACGACACGACTTTGCCTAAAAATACCCAAACAACATCAACGTATGAAAGATTTGATGACAGGATGCGATAAAATGTAATATAGGTACCTATTTATAATAATGTCAAAATGCAGATGAGGCTTTATCTTGAATAATTTACATTCATTTATTAAGGTTAATTAATTAGACTTACTCACATAATGCGTAGATATTTTAGTTTATCTGCCCTAAGACGTATTAAAACGCTACCATAACAGGGATTAATAATTGCGAAAGTTTGCATCGAATCATGATGTAAACTACATTTTAACTTACAATAAAATTGGCCCATTGTGTTATTTCACGATAAAGCAAACAAACATTCAACAAGTAGGACATAAAGTAAACATAAACGCTTATACGCATTTCAATGCAAAAAAATGAAATGATTGCTCTTATTTTTTCATATATCAGTAGCATATTTCCCATCAATTGATTTCCCCAGAGGAATTGGCCCGCAGGCCGCACTCTAATCTGCGGTAGTATTTTTAACAAGCCCATATTTTATCGACGAGTCTACATAAATTAAAACGAGTCATAAAACATCTTCCTACTTCAGGGAACCTTGACACATTTACAGAATTACTTGTATTTTACACATTAAGTACTTATAAGCAATACTGCGCAAAGCGCTAATGCATGTTTTTTACCGCGTGATATTCGGATTAAACTGTTATCTCGTGTGTCGTAACAGGTTACAATGATCGCTACGCACGAGTAATATACTCCTAAACAAGGTAACGTGCTCCACTAAACAGCTCGTGGTTCGATAGCATACGAAAACCATTTAACATAATCGTGACAACAAAAACGAGTCACCGATGAGTGAAATCTGTCATAGATGAGACGGTATATCTCAATTCAAAATATACACACATAAAACAATGCCCCAATGGCACACTGCACTTCGTAGATGGGAGCGTGACTGACACGACACAAGCCAAAGTAAGGCGCAGTTCCACCATCCACCGGTAGCCGAGCTCACGCTGAGCGCACAGAGATGCTGGTGTTCAGTAGTGCATCTCACACGTTTCCCACATACGCGGCGAGGTGACGAGGCGGCGTCAGCGGAGCGGCCCCGAGCGTCGCGACGGCCGGCAGACCGCGACTGGAGCGTCGCTGCGCGTCGCAGCCTAGGGCACCGAGCGAGCAGGACGAACATACTCGTCGACTATCCACTCGACCTACGATTCTAGCCCTTGAGCCCAACTGTTTGATTTCTATTTACTTTGGCCGATGCCAGTCTCTTGTGTTATTGTAGGACGACAAAAGGGTTTTCACCCCGCGAACCGTCCGATCCCGAGAACAGTGTTACATAGACGCTAGAGATAGAGATGCTGCGTGGCCTTTCCTATCATATGGGTAGTTTTGATGTTATGTCACTATTGAACGTGCTTGTGCCTTGTTGTTTGGCCGTGAATGTGTTTTAACCGTGCACTCATTTGGACCATTATGATAAGATTGAATTACTGACAACAAACATACCGAAAGTCTAAATAGACTATAGCCAAGTAAAAATAAACAAAATAATTAGGTGTAAATAATAATCATAACAATATTTTGTTAAATTTCACCTTGACATTTCGGTCAAGGAAGTTCGAAAAAATGAGCATCATTAGTCTAGACTTCACCTCGTTTCACGTTTGGAGATAATGATGCAATTATATCTTACGGCAAATTATTAAAGAAAATATAAGAACGACGTTATTAGATTAATTATACATTTTATATGACAATATTAAGACTAATGGAAGATAATTATTTATACTTAAATAAGAATTAGATTTATTTATTTGTAATAAATAAATCCTACTTATATGAGTCGGTGATTATAGGAATTAAATAAAACGTGAAAAAGACTAAACGCTAATAGGCTATCTCGATTGTAAATATAAATTATTTGTCTATATTATGGGTTTACTTACATCATACATTTTATCATATGGAATTGGATGGATCACTGATGTTATAGATTTCAGCTGATCATTCTGTAACGAAACGGCAATGCGTGAGGATTTGAATATTCACACCTAAATACCTATATAAGTTTACTTGACATCTACATTTTGTAAGAAAATATGACAAAATGTTACATGATACGAACAGAAACATTCCTTTCTAATATACATGTAGTACCTATTAGTTTGTTGTTGTTAGTTAATATAAACTATATATAACATATTTACATTAAAAAAACATGATTAATCATCTTCGTATTTAGAAAAAAAATAAACATTTTCCAATAGAGATTTATACAACCTTCGAATGTAATAACATTGCCTACTATATTATGTAGGTATACTTAATTATATTAATCATAAAGATTTGCATAGCTGAGCTTCTCAGAAACTAGTATGATGATCCTACTAGTATTACAATATTAACCTTCAAATATCGACAATAGAGTAATATTGCTCCAATTTAAATGAAACGAATTCTCAAAGCTAAAGTCTACGTAGTTAGTATAATAATTGTGTAGACTCGAAACAAATGATATTATTTTGCTAGCTCTTTGATTTTAAGATTAGATAAATAGAGCTTTCCTCCAGAGGTCAAAAAGCGACAGAACCTAAACATAATTTGGCTTCTCAAAGGCTAGTACCTACTCCAGAAGCATATCGCAGGGTTTCAATAGTTTTATGCTCCATGAGATTTTCCGCTGAAATTCTGTAGATTTTTTTTTATTTGTTTAGTTTTGTTCTAACTAATGTCATAGTAATAACTAATGTAATGTCATGAGATTGTTATACCATTAGTCCACTCCTTAGATAGTAATATAAATGTAAGGCAATATGGTTTTATAATATTGTCCCAAAATCATTTTTATTAATAAGTGAAGAGTTTTAATCATCCATATAGAGCTGAAATTTGAAGATTAATAATCCATATAGAGGTGTAATTTCATATTTGGTGTTTTAGAATAAAGATTAAATTATTTTTAAATATATGCAGTACCTGGGTCGATCAACTATTCTTTGTACCTAACCATGTCCCCATTACAAAAAAATAAAAATCTCCAAAATAATTAATGCTTTTTAATATTTTATTGCTGTACGGTGAACCAAGAATAGATAATTGTATATCTAATTTGTAAATTTAACCAAATCCATACCAAATACTTTTATTTTTATTGATAACTTAGGGGACCTCATCACTCTCTCCTTTAAAATCTCAGTGTCCCCACAGCAGTGCTGTAATTTTTTATCGGATTGTTTATGATTTTTTATATAGGAGCATGCCATTATCGGCTAATATTATTATTATGCAATAGTTTTCCCTTTAATATTCAATAAATTATAATATAATTAAAGGAAATAATATATTTAAATTAATTTTACAAATCTTGTCCCCAGCTTGTCACTTAAATCAATGTCCCTTCAGTAACCATTATTGTATTAAGTAGATCAAGTCATAGATGGCTCTAGTTGTAGTTAATCGAAGCATTGACTTACTGGTACTCGTGTCACGTGATTCCGCCATTTTTATTTTTAGCCAATAATCGCCACTTGCCCACATGGCGTGTGATAGCTAACGTGTGTTTATTCGATGTCCCCAAAGTTCCGACGTAAAAATTGGTAAGTACTCATTAATTCAATACAATAATTGACATGGATTACATTAAATAAGTCTGTTTTTAATTTGTGATAATCAATTCTGTATTATTCTTGAGGAAAAGGAATATGATTAAGTTATAACCTATAAAAGTCTCATCCGTTACCGGTCCCTTCAGTTACTGTAAATGGTAACTTAGAAGACCTAATGGTAACTTGGTGGACATTTATCGTTGTACTATTTAACATTATTCTATTTCAAAGTAAAATCTTTGAAAAGTAAAAGATTTTTTTATATCCGGGAAATATTCTTTGCATATTAGTTGTTATATTTTTTCGTTTTGAATTTTATCTCCACTGATATTATTAAGAATTCCGATCATCGTATTTCTAAAATTATTTTTTACATTTGAAAGATACATAATAAATTATAGTTATTTTTCTCTGGAGAAGCCGGGGCCGGTCGCTAGTAATAAAAACAATTTGTCTTGTTACAGACTAAAATAAACATGGCTCTTACATCGGCTGAAAAGCAAAAACGATATAGGGAAAAACTAAAGAATAATCCGCAAAAATATGAAGAAACTAAAAAAAAACAAAGAACGCACTATCACAAAAAGAAAAGACTGATTAAAGATTTTTCTGCTAAGGAGAAAAGTAATGCACGAATGATTTGGAAGCTTCGGAAACGTCAACAACGTCAACGCAAAAGAGCGCTTGAAAATGTAATTAATGATACACCTCCCGGATCTCCAGAACCGCAACAATTTGACAATGTGCGAATATTGCTCCGAAACCAAGGCATAGTTTCACCTGCTGTGAGTTTCTCTAGTTCAACTACAAGTAGAGCAAACAGAGGAAGGAAAACGATAAGAAGAGATAGAACTAAACTATACAGAGATAACCAAAAGCTTCAAAAGGAAAATGAAAATCTAAAACTGAAATATGAAAAATATAAAAAAAGGTTTCACCGAATTAAAAAGAAAAAGCAGGAAGAAATTAAGAACACAAACTCATCAGAAAAGAAATATAAAATTTTAACAAGCGCTATTAATCAAAGATATAAGGATATTAAGAAAATGGCTGAAAAACAATTATTTAAACGATTATTCATTGGTTCCACGGTACGTGAATCGAGAGTAAAGAAACAGTTGGTAAAAGACAGCTTGAATTTAGTAGGAACAATGAGATCAAGTTTAAAACCAGACAAAGGTAATACGGATTTGCAAAATAAAATAAAAATATTTTTTAACCGAGATGATGTATCGAGAAACACAGCAGGAAAGAAAGAAACAGTTACGAAAGATAAAAAGAAACTCCAAAAGAGATATCTTTTGGATACCATGAAGAATCTCTATAAAACATTTAAGCAAGAAAATCCAGATATTTCATCATGTTCTTACTTTTATTTTACTAAATGTCGGCCCTGGTATGTAAAAGTACCATCAGTTGATGGGCGTGAGATGTGCCTGTGCAAAATTCATTCCAACATATTGTACAAGGCAATTGCATTAAATGGTAAACAGATACTGAAAACAAAAGATTTGAGTCAAATAATAATGTACACTGTTTGTGATTCTAGGAATAAGGACTGCATGTATGGATCATGTAATGATTGTAAAGGAAAGATGATAAAATACGATGAAACAAAGACTAAAGGTAAAGTTTGTTATAGTGAATGGACTAGGAAAGAGGAAAGATATACAAAAGAAGGGAAAAACATAAAGTCTATTAAAAATGTGAAAGAAACGAAAGAAGTATCAATACAAGATTTAATCAAAGATTTCGAAATAGAGCTGGTTGTACTCAAAAAGCATGTATATAATATGAACACTCAATACAAAAACTTTAGGCACTGCATAGATGAAATGCAAATACATGAAGCCACCATTCTAGCAGATTTTAGTGAAAACTACAACTGTAAATATAATGAAGAAGTGCAGGCACATCACTTTGGTGGATCCAGGCAGCAACTTTCACTCCACACGGTTATGGTTTACATGATGGATAATGACAAGAAAATTATTGCTGAATCTTTTTGTACCGTATCGTCTTATAATCTACATCAGCCTGCTGCAATTTGGGCACATTTGCATCCTATCTTGAGAAACATCAGATTGAGGTTCCCTGAAGTAAAAACTCTTCATTTCTTTAGTGATGGTCCATTTACACAATACAGGCAAAAGCAAAACTTTTATTTAGCTTGTACAAAACCCTTTAAATATGACTTTGAAGCGGTGACCTGGTCATTTTTTGAAGCCGGTCACGGCAAAGGACCTGCTGACGGCATTGGTGGCTTTTTAAAACGAACAGCAGACGGTATTGTTGCTAGAGGAAAAGACATTTCTAACATTGAACAATTTGTTGATGCTTTGCAAGAAACGAGCAAGATTGTACTGTTTATAATAACCAAAGAAGATATCGAAATGGTTTCAAAAGAACTTCCAATAAACATTACAAGATTGCAAGGTACTTTGCACGTACACCAAGTGTTCACTTCCAATTACGGTGAATTAATGCACCGTACTTTGAGTTGTTTTTG
Organism: Tetheella fluctuosa; assembly: GCA_951216915.1. Lineage (NCBI taxonomy): Eukaryota > Metazoa > Arthropoda > Insecta > Lepidoptera > Drepanidae > Tetheella > Tetheella fluctuosa. Next base: position 8,207,596 of record OX578219.1, on the reverse strand, counting down.
CGAACGAGGATTTTGCAGGTGCTTAGAACCTAAAATTTACCATCCTATTCCTCTGGGATCAACAACAACTGCTGACGCATCAGCTTACAATAATACTGCAATGCCGATTCATCCATCTTCTACGGATTCAGCAGACACTCGTTTATCTCCTATATCTTCTGATGACGATGTACCACTTAACTTAATTAAGTCAAGATGTTCTGGTGCTGCAGAAACTACTGCTAGCAAACCACTAGCGGAAATAAACTACATAGACTTAGCCAAGGACGTGGGTAAACGAGGAGCTGTTTACGATATGGTTTACGGCTCCTTAGATGCATCTGATGAAGAAAATCAGCCTACCTCTTCTGGGAATAGTAAAATGCTACCAAGTAACGGTGATTTCCTTTTAGTAAAAGTTCATGCTGGTAAGAATAAAACGTATACTTACGCAAGCATTGCACAGGATGATCTCGAAGATGATGGCGAGGTAAAAGTGATGTTTCTCCGGGCTTACAAGGGTGCGACTACGTTTCAATTAAATGAAAAAGATATCGCGTATGTTGAATATAACGATATAATAAAAATTCTACCAAAACCTAGAGAGTTAATTATAAAAGGAAAAGTTCACTATGATTTTCAACAACCATTAGACATTTTTGAAAAATAATTTAATTTGACGCATTGTTATTAATGATAATTTAAAATAATTTGTTTTACTTTTAGACTGATTATATATTAAGACTGATACTTCTAGCGAGAAGCTATTGATTAAGATTTAGTGAGCCTATTTGTGTTACTTTATTTTTAAAATGAAAGTAATATCAATTCAAAGTAAAGCTTTATATTGATCTCGTAACCAAATTAAGAAAATAAGTGAGATGTTTATGGTACAAATATAAAAGTAAAAATTACTTAATTACGTTATATTAGAGGATATCTACAGTTTTGTTTTCTTATTTTAATTTTTTTATTATTAATGTTTATTATTGTCTGTAATAGATCCAAATTAATGTTGGTAGTAAATAAACCATTTTTTGACGTTATTTATGTCTATTACGTTATCGAAATGTCTCTTAGGTTACTAATTTGTCCCCAAAATTTTAGAAGATTAATTGCCATTTAATCGTATGAAAAAGTATTTTCTTACATCAATATTATATTTACGAAAATTAGTAAAGTAATGACTTCACACATCTTGAAAATCTAGTTATGTACATTAGTGATTTTAGATTTACATTAAAAATGACTTCACAAAAAGTTCAAAAGTAACTTAAGAGACACAATAACATCGTTTTTAATTGGTTATATCATCAGTTTTGTTTCGATAACTAATTTGTAGAGTGTATAATTCTTAGCACTTCTAAATAAACTGATTTTCTAACAAAATATAATAGTTTTATTTTAATGAAGACCAATTTATCAGCAAGTAACATAGGGGACGAAAAACGTGACTACAACAAGTCAAATTAAAAAAAAAGTGCTTTATTTTTAAAAACTTGCACTGCTGATAGGTTGGAATTAATTTTCAATATCCTTGCTGTTGATTACTTAGTTAGAATTATTGATTTGTTTACATTTTTATTTTGAAATTTATTTTTTGAATTGAATCGTTTGGGTACAAAGAATAGTTGATTGACCCACCTACAGAAACCTGTGTTTAATTTATACACATACATAACTTAAGTACTTGATAGAAACAATCAGTTTTTTCAAAATATTTTAATTTAATATATTGAAACTGTAAAATAATGTGATTTAAGTAAAAAAAATCTTGCGTTATTTAATATCTATTCATATCAAAAACTACAGAAGTGGGCTGTAACCACAACATGTAGGTTAGATTATTCTGTCAATGAGGTTTATGCATGTTTACTGGTATGGTGCCCAGTATCCTACCCAGAGCCGAATGATATAGAATTATAGACCATAACACAAAACTAATTCATCGTGGTAATTTCTAAATACTAAAGACAAATTCTTAGAAAAATGTTTTAGTTAGCTATTTGCCACCTAATATTTTGGGAACTAGGTGCGATTTAACTGGGTTCACATTGTTTCAATACACAAACACTCACTTATATTGAAACCGGTATTATAATATTTTCAAGAGAAAATAACTGAACTTTCGTTCTAAAGTAGGAAACTCTTTAAATATTGATCGGAGACAAAGAGGCGGGCAAAGCCTTAGTTTCCAATAGACGTTTGTAAATCAGTCAAACAAGATTAATGCTTTTGGTATATTGAGATTCATCGTCGTTGTAGCTCCATTTAATACAGCGTGGTGCGTTAGACACCTTTCCTCTAAAGAGGCCTATGAATAGATCCACAGTAAATATAAGTACATTAAAACAGTACTCCATATAAAATTCCAGAGTGATGCAACAGGCATATAACACACTAAGCCACGTGAAACGATTTAGCTCAGATCGAGGCTGAAGAAGCCCGGAAACAAATACAGATGCGTAACCGTCAACCACGATTTCGTCCTCGCCGGCGAGGACCGTCGCGGCGTCCCTCCCAGTCTCGTCCCGTTTAAACGCGGCCCGAGCTGCCTATTAAGCAATCCGACCGATCCCCAAATAATATATTTTATTTGCATGCTAAGTCCTCCCCTATTCCCCTGGCAACGGCCGAGGTCGAGCCCCACAGGGGGCAGCCTCAGGCTACCGTTGCCTAAATTTATTTAGTTTTAAGTCACGGCTGAGAGCCCTCAGCGCTCGCCGTATAGTCCGCGTAACGGTGGAAGAAGGTCCCCTGGAACCACCACCTTTCTGTTCCAGTCCAAAAAAAAAAAAAAAAGTGAAACGATCAGTCACCGAAATGTCTCACATGTGGTAATAGGACACAAAAACTCCATCTCGTTAAATTGTTTCCTATTTTATTGGATAATGAATGTGCATACCTTCTGTTCTCGTGATGTTCTGCGGCTCACCTGTATGATAAAGTAATGTAGCACTGTAATACTGTTCGGGCTACATACTGTGTCGAATCGGAGCGTCAATTTCCACGCCAAATCGATCACTATTTATAACTAAGATCGACTACGTTCTAGTTAGCCCTGTTTTTAATTTGCTTATACGAATGTCTACGTAATTCACATACGTAAGTGAATGATATATGGTTATAGATCATTGAGAGTTATTTATACTTGTGGGCCTACAAACATTGATTAGTGCCAGACCTTTACAATAAAATCGTGTGCCACATTTTGTTTCAAATAAACCATTCCCGAAGTGTTTTCATACTGGTTCATACCTACTGTCTCATATTTTGATAGCGCATTACAAGCCCAAGTCGTATTGAAATACATAGGTCTTCAATTGTGTTGAATTATCATGAAGATATAATATATACATACATCAGCCTAATTAAATAGATTGCTCTCCTCTGCAAAATAATTTGATAATTAAACATATCCACCGGGTATGACATTTAGCTTTAATGTTTTTACGATTCACCATATTTTCACTCTTGTGATTACTGATTAATGAATATCCAAATATTATCAAAGCATATTAAGAACGTGGGTTCAAAACAGGATAAGCCGTTTGCGAATAACGAAAAGAGGGCTGATTTGTTTCCTTTGAACGTATTTTTAACTGATTCTGATATTTTTCAATAGGAACTTTTTTATGTATCAACGTTTTGTAGAACCTATACCTAATACTATCATAGTATTATGCCACAGTGTGCTTATACCCATCTATAAGTTTAAAAGTGATGTGCGGAATACAATAACTATCATGGAATAAAGCACACTATGAAAGTGTGATAAAATTATTGAAAGAAAATTGAGAGAGGAAAGTCAGATCACCCAAAAGCTTTGTTTAGCCGGTTGGTGTGATTGGTAATATACACTATTTATCACGCCATAGGCTGTGAATTACATTCCACCCAGGACAGAAAGGTGTGCCTGAAAATACCTGCTGTTTCTTCAAGCTATGTATTGCAGATAGAGCACACTTGCATCAGCTAGCTCTACCTACAAGTTCGATGTGGTTGTTGGCTAACATCCAGAAAAAATAAAATCTGTCGCTAAGCAGCTACTGATGAGTTTCGACAGTTGCACTTGAAAGGTAGTTGTATTCTAAGCTTCATAGAAGGTTGACAATACATTGGCAATCCTCCTAGTATTGCAAATATCCATAGGCGAAGATAGCCACTTACCATCAGCTTGCATGTCAGGCTTCTGACAAAAAAATATATACTAAGGGTTGCCCTGGGCCCTGATTATATGAGTAAGTGTGTAGACTACTAAAGGGGTTGGATAGACTCCAAATAATTGGGAACAGGACACGCGGTTAATGATTAACGAAATATTATTTTTCATAAAATTTACTCTTTAATCGCATTACACAGCATTACTTAGGTACCTCGTACGGTACTACCAAAATTATGAATATTATTTATACACAGATTCATGATTTGCTAGTCCATTAAAATTACCGTTTAGTTACGGAAAATATGGTAAAATACGCGTGAACGAACATATAGATATTAGAGAAAAATCTATTCTTCTCATTAATGGAATACTTTTCATTTTTTTTTTACATAAAGCATATTATTATTGAATCAATAAACAGGTAGGTATAGATATTTCTTCATTGCAATAATGAGGCTATGTATAAACTGAGCCAAGTCTCTAGTATACCATGTGTGGCAAACTCGAATAGCAAAGTAATTATAGTCCATTCTAATGCCTACTTTGCGAATGTAGTATGTGACTAACTGTAGAACAATAGTCGATTAAATATTATTATCATATGATTTCCAAAATTGTAGGTTCACGTTTCGTCCTCAATCTCATTGTTTGATACTAGGTTAACCTTTTTGGCAAAACAAAACCTGTGCGATGCTCCATCCAAGGTCTAAAACCATTATTTATGTAGAGTTGGTATAAAAGTAAGTATATTATGAACACGTAAATAGCGAAGATTATTTCGTATTTGTCAACAAAGTATGAGAAATTCTACGCGGGCGTTAAGAGCATAAGATAAACAATGTGTGTGCATTGGCAGTCGCCTGTGGTAAATATCTGTGACACCTGTGCTCCTTGATATAACCATAAATAATAGTGACCTAACATTTTATGTTATGATACATACATTTAATTTTAAATTTAAATTAGGTACATTTAATTACGGTAACCTGGCTATCCGACAAACATTTCATATTTATTTAACGTGTCTAATATGTGACATAAACCATAGTCTTTAGTTGTTGAATGTTTAAAGACGTACCATAAACATGATTTTCTGCACAGATTTTCTGTATAAAATTTCCCACTTATTGTCTATTTTTCTAAAGTCTGTCAGATATCAGACAATGGATAAATTAATGATAATAATAATAGCTATATGCTCGAAAGGGTGGAAGTGCTCAATCTGCGTAATAACGGGGAAACCCGCTCACGAGCCTTCTCGCGATGGTGAAACCGTTGCACACCTCTCTACACCCTTAGCTGCTGACACCAATGTTGCTCCCTCTGTCACCTTGGTTTTGGTGACTTTTTTTGGTGGCCCATTTAGTTGATGTCACATTCATTCAATCCTGTAATTAGGGCCGTAGGGCTCAGCCATAAAGTAAATAAAGAAGCCCACTCATGTTCGTTTAATAAAGGTAATAATACACCAGCGTGCATGATTGCACTACAAATAAATAGGATAGCTTTCGACCGATGCTTGTAAATATTGAAGTGGCAATCTTTTGTAGTAGGTATATAAATAAAATAATTAAATTAAACGTTATATTAGATGTTATATGAAATTATTAACATTTTTTTTACTGTAAAAATATATAGGTAGGTACTTAGGCGTGAAAATTGCATGGTACTGGCCACTAAGGAATGGGACCAAACTGAGCTATTGGCGTTAACTACAGGAACGCAGGTGTATCTGATACAGAAAACAAACAAAGGATCGAACATGAAAGTAAGTGATGAAAACTTTGATGTTGTTTTTTTCCGAAACCGACGGGCTTTCAGCTCTAATCCTTGGCTGTGAAATAACATATTAGCTAACATATAATGCTTTGCTCTTACCTTTCAACGTATGCATACGTCAACCTATAACAAATCTTTCATTTTAACTAATCTAGCCCTGTAAACATCCTAAATATAGATTTATCTTCTGCTCTATGCAGAAGCAGTGACCTATTTCCTCGTTTCCATGAGAACTAAGTAAAATTCCATGTTAGTGCTAACTCGTGACTACGGCATCTAAAGCTGATTGGCAGAAAATTTACAATTCAGATCAGAGCCTCGAACCTAAAAGCGAAGTCGTTTATCGGGTCTAATAATAATAGGAATCCATGTATCTAATAGCCACAATTACCTAATAGTAGTATTTTCTTAAAGATTTTTGTCAGTCAATCGAAAAATCGTTTAGAGAAAAGTATTAAAGCCACATTGTATGTACTTAAACTGCCAATATGCCAAAATAAAATAAGCTTGTCATCTCATAAATTTTCGTATTTAATTTTGTTTATCTAAAATGTTCTCAATATTAAAAAATCACGAATTTATTATAATCTATTACTAATATTTTTCAATATTATTAATAATATTTATAATCATACATTTTTAAGAGAAAAAATAAATGAGATACAGTCTTATTATTCGATAGAATAAAATGGCAGCTCAGTAAAGATAGGATGCCCAACACTATATTTGAAACTTTGTATAGTACAAATAAGTCATCAAAGTCAAAATGGGTTTTTTGTGGCTTAATGGCTTAATTGCCATTTGTTCATAAAATGCTTTTAAGTAACAGTGAAAATCATTGAAAATTGAGACAATGTTACAGATGACAGAATATTGCCAACATGAAAATATTATCATATTAGCACCACATCCTATACTTTGATGGGCCGGTTGGCGTGGTTGGTAAGATACCCTATCAAATCACGCCGCAGGTTGTGGGTTCGATTCCCACTCAGGACAAACATTTGTGTGCGTGAACATGTCTGTTTGTCCTGTGTCTGGGTGTAATTATCTATATATGTATATATCTACAAAAGAAAAGTAGTATATGTAGTATACTACCTATCAGTTATCTGGCTTCCATAGCACAAGCTCTGCTTAGCTTGGAGTCAGATGGCCGTGTTTGAGGAATAATGTCCCAGAATATTTATTTTATTATATTAATAACACTTAAATCCACTTGACAAAAAGAAAAAAAGTAAGAAGCTTATATAAAATAGTCTAAATTAAAAAAGTCGCTATCTTTTATTTTATTATTATTATATATGCAATATCAGAGTTGGTCCCGTAATAAAAGTTGTTCATATTGATGAGTACTTCAACCCCTGCGAGTATGGCCAGTGACTAAAAAATCACACTGTATACTAGCCCTCTACAATTTAAAAGAAAAAAACCTTCCAAGTTCCTTGAAACTTTCTTGAAAAACGTGATTAGAAAGACGAATTGTTTATAATAATAATATTCTCTTCGAATTTTGTAGTAGTACATTATTAAAATATAGTAACATAGTTAATGTTGTCAAATTATAAGTACCTGAGCAGATATTAAATATTTTCCCTCAGTTATTTTAACAATAAAATACAATAGCTCGTGAGTCAATTTGCAAATAGCAACTAATTGAATTAATTTTAAATATGACTGACTCACTCTTAAATGTATATCTGTTTTCTTCTCGTATAAATATTTTATTGCTGATAGTTCCACAAAAAAAAAGCAACAACAAAATAAAATTAAATATAAACAGAAAAGGAAAGAAATAAATACTTCTACAAAATCAGTCTGAATTCCCCACCTCTAGAACAGCATCTAAAATTTGAGTTTGATACGAAGATTTCTATTTTAGTTTTCATAATTTTGTTTGAAACCAAAGATATTAAAAAAAATATATCAAGAACTATCGTATTTGCTTGTTTCACAGTCTAATTGAAATAATATTATAAGGACTTCCGGACAAGTCACTTAAAAAAAAGCCAAGATCGTCCGTGTCCGAAAAAAATACGGATGTTTCTAGAACACTCATTTAGTTGAAATGGGTTTATTGATACAACCGTTTGTCTAATTAATTAACTGACAGAAACATTTTGTCGTAATTAACAACAGTGATAGCCCGAAGTAGAAACTAAAAAGCTAAACGAAGCATGTTGTGGATTTCTACGTCTTATACAGTCTTATGTACAGGCCAGGCAATGTTTTATGTTTTTGCGCACCTACACTGTACGGGGCGAAGGAAACAAATCTGCTCACACCCCATTTCATTACTTATCTGTAAAGTTATGCACGTGACTTAACGTAACGGAGCAAACGTCAACGAATACGCTTATAAAATGCCACGTACGACATTATAAATACTTACATATTCCTACTTGTTGCAGTATCTTTTTTAAATATTTTGTTTATTTTTACAAATTTAAACAAAAGGTAAATAAGATAACCTGAACCTGAAACAATATTGAATTAGATGGTGTCGTACCTACCTGTGTTATACTTTTAATTAATAACGTAAAATCAAATAAATACTTTTAATTACAATGTTCTTAAAATTAATAGTGTTTATATTTTTTACTGTCTTGAGGGATTTTATATATAACTAGCTTCTGCCCGTGGATTCACTCGTGTTCCTGGGTTGGAATGATCGTATGTACTATTCCAGAGCCTAAAGATCCATACAACCGTTTCAGAGTCGATTTATAAATCCTATATGTATATAATTATTTATAAATATTTAGACGCCAACAAAGTTATTATACGGGGTGATAAAAGTTGTTCATATTGATGAGTACTTCCACCCCTACTAATATTGCCAGTGACTAAAAAGTCACCCAGTATATAAAATCGTATTTGTCTTCTTTAATTACTACATGATCCTACCTTGCACATGTTCAGACACGCACTTTACCGTTTTTTTACTATAAAAAATTAATCTACACATGACTAAAGTATTCTCTGAAGATTTTTCGTAACCAATTTCCTTGTTTCACGAATAATATATAAATTGTACTCATGTCGATATAAATTTTTAGATGACACGTACATCGTATCATCTCGACACGATGTAATTTGAGGAAATTATATAACAATAAATAAATTAACTGCTAGACAGTTTTAAAATTAATTAATCGATCACCTTTATTCCCTCTGAGCTATGGTTGCTAAATCTATACTAATATTATAAAGCTGAAGAGTTTGTTTGTTTGTTTGAACGCGCTAATCTCAGGAACTACTGGTTCGAATTGGAAAATTATTTTAGTGTTGGATAGTCCATTTATCGAGGAAGGCTATAGGCTACTTTTATCCCGGGAAAACATAAGATCCCTTGAGAATATATCATTTATAACCTATAAATAATATATTATCTATATCCTATATAATATATATATATATCCTATTCATCATAACACTTGCCTTCACAATTTCTTTACAAATACTTCTCTTCAACAGGCCTTTCATAAAAGGTTATGCTTGTGTAAAAAAATAATAACGCTCATCGAATATTTTCTCTAAAAATATAAACAAGTCGAGAGATCTGAGATAAGTTAACGTAAAAGGCATCTATTGGCTCAATTAAAGGCCCACACAAATTACTTTCCTTTGTTCCTTACTTTTGTTGTTTCTACGTACGACATTCTAGTATGTAATTACAGCGTGTACTCCCCGGCACACAAACAGTGGGTCGCCGCTATTATGTCCATTACGTACCACAAAGTTTGCCTATTTTCGTAATACAAACAGGCGTGGCCAATACTCAACATTGACTCGATCAATACAGAAATGGTACGAATACATAATTTTAATGTTTGTTTATGACGTATAAAAAATAATGAAAAGGGTACATACAAATTAGATTCAAATTGACATAAGAGCCATCACGCGCAATTTTCCAATCATAAATAGTTAATGCTACAGTAATTTCTTTTTATGTATTATGTCTCTTAGCTTTTTAATTCAATGATAGGAACTAAATACCAATGTCTAATATCTTTCTATGAAGCTAGCAATGGATAAATGATGTTTACGTCAATAAACTAAGTAAATCTAGCCCACTAAATAGGTTTACCACTATCAACAACAAAATAAATATGTATTCTGAAATAATGCGATATTTTGATTACATAATACATAGACCACACATTATGTTTCGCCTCTAAAAACGAGCATATGGTGGCTACCCATTATAATATTGTGACCGAAACATAATGGCACTATTGTAGAAGTACCTATCATTGTGTGGCCACCGGATACGGCATTATGCATCTGCCGCGGCCGAAGTGATAAATGACTTTTAATTTAATCACTAGATATTGCGATCTAATCTATATTGGTCAATAGAATTCATAATCAGGACTAGAACTAATTAGTCATGCGAAATGTTGAATGAATTTATTACTATCGTAGATACAATAAAGCATCAGTCGTTAATTGGTTACCTTATGAGTCATTAATTCCTTAGTTATTTCTATTTACGGCTCACCTGAAACAAAAAATAGGTATGTTATTAGTTGTATAATTTAGGAAGTAATAGAAAAATTTAGAAAATTATACAACAAATCATATAAATAAATCAATGACATCATATAAATTATACAAAAGTCCACTCATCTGTGTGAAAATTATGCTAATAGATATTATTTAAGCTTTATCAAGACTCTAAATAAAACACTCAATTCTGTGTAAGAAACCACAATCTGAGCTTTCAAAGTTTCTGCAATTTATGAAGACATCTAATTAAACATTTAACTGGCTTCTTTCACTTCAATTACACTAAGCAATGCTTACATTTTCTGCAGATCTATACGCAGGGATTTACGTCATGTGGGAACTTGTGAAAGAAGGTTACATATATTTAAATTTATCCTACAAGTTGCAAAGTAGGCAAAATGCACTATGTTTGTGTTCTTATATTGGCCAACGGGTGGTAGAAAATTACTAAAGCTTTTGACTTTCAATGTTTTGAGCAACGGCATCAATATATTATTATAGTATACTATATATTATGATGATGATGATGATTTTTAGTCACTTGCAATACTTGCAGAAGTACTTATCAATATGAACTACTTTTATCAAGGGACCAACTCTGATATCGCGTAAAATAAACCGGTTGCTTCATACATTTTGGTCGAGTAGGTATTGATTTTTTGTATGGAACAGCTAATATTTTTTTCATGACTTCACAGTTAGTCTCATAATAAAAGTTGTTCATATTGATGAGTGCTTCCACCCCTGCAAGTATTGCCAGTGACTAAAAAATCTGCTGGAAATTATCTAATACTTGAACGAAACATGGTTTGCGTAATCACATAGTTGGCTCAGTTATATTTCTCTGAGGCAGCTACAATCAGTTTACACTATTTGTTCAGGTTAATACGCGGTTTTTGTTGCCCCTGTCAGGTTTGTCACCAGTATTCGAATGAACTTTTGCACCCGTCAAAAAATTCATATAGCAATAGCTCTATCATAAATATTCAGTAGGTACCCTGACGGCGTCAAATACCACGAATTTCTGAAAATATTAGAACATTCATGTCCCCTTTAAGGCATACCCAAGTTACCCAAGTATATAGACAAAGTCAAAGTAAAAAAAAACAATGTTTAGGAATCAAAATTACTTAAATATGAATAAATAAATAAAAACATGATCTCTCAGAAAGTCACAGAAGAAATATATTCTCTCTAAAATGGTTTTATTTATTGAAACATAAATATTATTCATTAGTTTGGTTTTAGTTATAAGCTACAATATGTCCATTTTATGCGAAAGCAGCACAGCACAGCACACCTTTATCTTAAATATCTCCTTTGAGAAATGAAACCTAAACGTCTGGAGATAAACAAACAAAGTTCTTTGCCTACGACTACATAAGTACGCCGGTAAATTTTCATAGTGGACGGAAACTCGCGCTTGTGAATTTAAGTTCGTAGATAAATCAAAAGATAATTGTTGGTTCTGTTTTCAGAATATTTAACTTTAAAGCAATTTTTTTTTTTAAATAGCTTTTATTTAAACGCTCTAAAAAGAAGAATTTTTCCTTAAAAATTTTAACTATCAACTTATAACTTCATTACATACAATTTATATGATCATTAAAGCTCAGCTACTAAAAAGTCTCGTCTCAGGGACGACTTGGCTTGTTTCTAATTTTTTGAAATATTTTTTATATTTAACATTATTATCCTATAACATACAAAACTAATAATTTTGCAGAATAAGAATTAGTATTTTTAACTAGTACTTTAAGTTTTTTTTTTATAACCATAGACGTCATTTCATCCTCGAATGAACTAATATTGTCATAAAACTTGTAAATATATTTAAATTATTATTGTAGAATGCTATAATAATTTTATTGAATTTATTATTGTGTATGCGATGATAGCTTAGTCGTCGTGACGTCGTATGCCACGGCGAAGGTCGTGGGTTCAACCCTATCACCTACAATGAGCTTGAGCTTTCGGTGAAGGAAAACTTCGTGCGGAAACGTAAATCGTGCTTGTCAGCCCACTGACTTAAAAAAATACATACTTATTTAACTCATCATAAAAGTTGCAAAAAAATTACAATAATAGTTCCTAATTCAATAGGTTATATAATGTTGTCCGCGGTCACAACCACGCTTATAGGTAATACATTTTGTGAATACATAATTCAATTTTCAAGGTTGCGTTTCAAATATTCCTTATATTTTCCAGGAATAAGGTTGCTTAATAAGCAAACTAAAGTATTAATTAATTTAAGGTTTAAAAGCCTTAGTTTATTGTATCGCTAATCCTTGAATATTGCTCGACCTGTTTTAAAATACTCAGTTAACTATGCCTAAAACTTTTGTAAGCAACTGCAAATGAAGCAAAACTCCGCGCTTAACATTTGTAAGTATAAAGAACCAATAAATCATTGTCTCAAACATAAAGCTAATTGGGTTTAGCTATAGAAGGTATACAATAAACTTTGCTGCCGACACTTGACGATTGGTTTTGCGTGTAAACTGTGACGTGTCACAGTTTACACGCTTAAAAACTGCCTAGTAAGAATTGAGTGATACTTCGTTAAGCTGCGTTTCTTCAAAGGCCAGACATAATATATTATGTATAGAATATAAATATATAGAATATCAGAGATGATTCACTGAGAGATGATTCTCTCTCCGAAACCATAAAACTTGTATTTTTAAGGTTCCGTCATTTGACCTTATATACTCACGTGTCCGCCCGTCCGCCTGTCACAGAGACTTTTCTTGAAAACTTCGTAACGTATAAATATGAAATTTGGGATATTATTTTTCATATTTTTTTGTTCCGGTAGTTCCATAGGGAGGGAATCCAAACGAGCTAATTGTGCGAGCCCGACAGACTCTTGGCCAGTTTTAATTTCTATAGGTAACAGCCATAATATGACATTCGCCTATTCCCGAAAAAATATTTTCAAAAACTAAATTGCGCGAACCTAAATGGTATTTGATCGATATTTTATCATATCGTAACGTGCATGTACTTACGAGTTTCATTATTAATTTTAAAAAAACTATTTTATTTTTACACTACAGCGATGCAACAATATATTTATATCACAGGTGAAACTGCTAGATAATAGCTAGTAATGTAAATAAATATTACAATAAAATACATTTCCTGTGAAGCTTGCAATCATTTCCGATCCATAATTTCCGTTGAATTGTTCATGTCAAATGTGCCTGACATTTACAAGCCGTTTTATGCATCATATATAGGTACATGGCCTTTAAATGTGACTGGCACTGAGATTATTAAATAAGCTTTGAGAAATATTTACTAACAATAGATAAAATTTTACGTCTGCATGCTGCCATCATACTTTTTAGCCATAATTTTCATCATTTTCATAGTTATATGCTAACATTACAAATAGACAGAAACATTAAAAAACGCATGTTTTGGTAACAAGTAAACCTCCTTAGGTCTCATGAAATTTTATCCGTATTTTCTTTTACTTTTTAAAAGGTTTGATAGCATCCCACCGTGGTAAATAATGATGTGGCCAATCCAAAAATCCTAAGAGGGAAAACTGGCTCTCAAATGCAGTATTTGAGATTTGCCAACTACGTACCGATGTATACCAGTTTTGAACTCGTAAGTAGTATATACATACAGTCATACATGAACTACGAAGTATCCGACCTCCGTGCTACGATTTGCTTCACCGAAAGCTTGAGTTTTCCCTGAGCTCTATCTAGCTCACTCAAGCACTCGACATCACTACCTTCTACAAATAATTTTAAATTACTCATTTCTATCTGCAATATGCATGTACTTGTAGATGTTTAATCTGTTGTAAGTTATCTGCCTTTAGTACTAGTTATTTACAGTTTGATATTAGTAGCATCAATGTATACTGACAACCTTTGCAATCACAAACAGACCTCAAAAGCAGTAGGTATACTGTTTGAATGCGATGCATAATCAAATGCAAAACTGTAAATTGGAATCCATCTACTTCAGTTTGTGATTTAATATTAAATCTGTGCTTCATTTTGGTGAGAAATATTGTACACACCACACCGAAAATTAGGTAGACTTGGCATTATTTTCTTTGCATAAACTTAAACTGCTTTTCTACTCACGCAATGACATTAACTGAGTTTCTCGTTAGTTTTTCATAGTTCAAGATTAATTTCTGAACCGATGGTAACTTCAGAAGCTTAAACTATCCTACTACTATTTGACTTTAATTAATTACTCACTTTACATAATTTAACACATTTAAATGCCGCATTTGAATTTTATGCTCAATTTTTTACTTGGAAATCTTTTCAGAAACAATAAAGCTTTAATAGCTGCGAGCAAGGGCAGGGCAACAAGTGACAATAATTACATTTACGTCGCAATGTTGCCGCAACTATTTCCCATAGGCAACATTTATTCATTTTTACGTTTAATATCATAAACTCACTAACGATGGATGCTTATAGGTAACTAACTGATTTAGGCCAGATTTTATAATACACTTTTTATATCTACCCTTTGTTATGTTTTTGCTTCCCTACATCTATTATATTATTTAGATTAACAACGTGACATGATAATAAATCAATAACAATCAAAAGCTACTATATAGTAAGCTCGTAACCAGTAAAGTAAATAATCAGAAGTATCGTACACTGAACACTGAAATTAATTCAGGATAATCCTGATTTGGACGATGTGAAATACCTGCCCGTTGTGTATAGGGCGGTGTAGGTATGTATACTCGTATGTGTCATTGAGAACGGATTACTAAGGATTATGCCATAATACCAACATGAACAGATTTTGTTCTCTATTGAATGGATTTTAATATTTATAATTCGTTTTGTGTTAATATTTGGCAATTGAGCGTTACTCAAGCATTATTCAACGTCCTAGTACCTACCTAAATCTACCAAACAAATTAGGAAAATTATAAAAAAAATATTACAAAGCTGAAGAGTTTGTTTGTTTGGTTGGAACTACTAGTTTGAATTGAAAAATTCTTTTAGTGTTGGATAGCCCATTTTTATGCCGGTAAAACATAAGATCGGGAACGCGGGTCTAAGATAAATAAATAGATAGATAGATTACACAGTTATTTATGTAAAATATGCTTGACTGCAGATAATTTACAAACTAGCTACTTATTTTATTTGGTTATGGCCAGCGATGGACGTCGACGTCTGATTACGGTTGAGTAACAGTAATGGTGGAATTGAAAAGGAATTCTAAATTCACTTAGAATGTAGAAGATTCTTTATCGTGCAGTCATATTTATGACGATTCGATACTTTGCATGTTCTGAAATCTATGAAAATATTTGCAGTTTCTACAGTAGGTAATGGAAATAGTGTATTTTAGTGCTGACCTCACAGTAAAAGTTTTCATATTGATAAGCATTTCCACCCATTAAAGCACTGCAAATGAATTACCCACAACTCTGTAGATACCTATATACTAATCATACACATAGGCATTCAATAGGGTGGTAAACATGACATTTAGTTTTGAGTAGTTTCTACAAATAGGTAGTAGTTGATATCGTGGAGACACAACTTGGTACTGGTAAATGTCATTCAAAGCAAATCGATTAATCACGTTCCAAATGTACATTAAGATACATTTAGGCAACATGGCCAAATCCTAGTAAGTGAATAAAGCTGATTACGTACCTACAGGTATATAAATTTATCTGAATGCTCTATTTAAATTCAAAATAGCAAAGATAATCTGTTTTAGACCTGTTGCTGATAAAATATTATTCAGAATCCCCGCCGTGCGTTGCATTAGGTAGGTACCTCTTGTTTTGCTTGCCAGAAACCTTCACGTGCGTTCGCACAATAACTCACCAAAGTTTCATCGCCACTTATCAGAAAAATGGCATAAACATACATACGCTACAAACAAACAATTAGACAAACATAGATTTTTGCATATGTTGACTTGCTAATTCCCGGCGTGTGTAGCATGCAATTTATTCAGAAATCATGGCGCACAACAACTTGCCACAGCATAGGTAATCGCAATATGAATGGTATAGGAGTGCATACGATTCAAACAAACAAACTAACTGATAAACTATCATTGTTTTTAATATTGTTTTATTAATTACCTCTTCTCGTCATGTGTAATCTATTTTATCAATTTAATCTTTTAACAATTATTCCAGAGATAAATAAGTGTCTAACTTAACAGCTATGAATAAAAGGACGAGGTTTAAATTTAATTCATATTAAATCAAAACTCGTAACAGTTAATTAATAGTTGATCGGATGATATTAAATTAAGCTAATGCTGTAAATTTCAAAATCATTTTACGCTACATTCACTAACTTCTGAATAGAACCGCTGTTATGAAAGACTAATGACCAAATCTAATCGCGGCTTAAAAATATTTTTGCTCCGTAACGCTACGTAGCTATGCCATTTATTAAGTAGGTAAGTATCTTCACTAATTGTTTAAATGACCTTAGGCTTTGGTAGGTACTTTATCCGTCTTTATAGACCTTGGCTGAAATGCATCCCAATTTAAGCAACTGTTTAAAAACTGCTTATCAATTGAACTGACGACCTTTGGTTAAACGGTTGATGAGGTGACATTTTGATAAACTTTTTTTTATATTTCAGGTTGCTCGTCAAGCAGGCAGACAGTCCACTGGAAATACCGCCGCCTATGGACATTTGCAATAGGTACTAGGGGGATTGCCGATGTATTGCCGACCCTGGCTGGAGAGCTCTGTTTACTTTCCTTTTGAAAAATACCATATCGTAGCGCTGAGAGAAAAGTAATGGTAATAAATTCAACCTTTATAGACCATAAAATTTAAACTTCCTTGCGACTTACGAGACTTACTACGTGTATGTATATAATACTAGCTAAACCCAGCCACGCTTCACTGTAGATCAATTTCGCGAAACGCTTAGAATTTCCCGTTCCCGTAAGAGTTTAGTGATAAAAAGTATATAAATAGAAATAAAAATATATAGAAATGACACGTATTCTAAAAGTTTCAGGTCAATCCATTGATCACTTTTTGATACACGGACACAAACATGCCTACGGAAGCTGAATTTCTATATAATTATAAAGTTATAGTATAAGTAATAAACTATGTGGATGTAAAAATGTTAATCGGTTACCTATAAAATTGTAGATAATTGACTTTTTCATAAATAATGTGTAAATTCACAACTTTTTATAATAAAAACTAACAACATTTTAATAGGAAATTTGCTCTCAAATGCAGCAGCCAGATGCATCACGCAACATACCGGTACATACTTACTACGACAGATTATCATCATGAACCAACCATCCCAATCCCATAGCCAACCATCGAATACATATTACAAAGGTACTTCCCTACTATCGCCCTAATAGGTATATATATATATATTAAAATATGAAAAAAGGAATGCAACCTCCCTACACAGCATAGATGACTAGGGCGACTCATTTTTCGGGACACGAAATCACTTCCACGGCAGTGACACTAAAAACCGGTCAGGCGATCCCTTCCTGATGGGGTAAGCGGACGCTTCCTAATGTCCCCAAAGTCATTACATAATGGTTTCCAAATTCTCATGAGATCTTACTGGCAAACAACAATCCACTAAGGAAGTTAATAGACATTGTAGTAAAAAGAAAAAAGAATAAATTGGTATTCTAGAATCACCAAAAATTTAATGGATGGATAGTGTTTGGATACCTAATATTTCATTCAAATTAGTTGTTTAACTAAATAAATAAAGTAGGTTTTAGCGAATCTGTATAAACCATAAATACAACATAATATCGTAGCTTCCTGCGTAATTCATGTTTTATTTCAGTAGGAGCACTATTTCAAACAATGAAAATGTAAATCTTCTTTATAAATCTTCCTTCGCTAAGCAACCTGGACCGGGCCGATATCGATTGAATCTGAAGGCAACTGCTTCATTCCACGTAAAAGCTTCTAAAGCAGTAAACATGAAAATAGATGTCTATAGGGAATGAGTTCTTTGTCACGGGGCCGACCATGACAAGTAGAAAGTTTTACACCACGAAGCCTTTTAAAAACTCATAACAACTTTTTAAACTTTTTCATTTACACATTTTTGTGATTTGAAATATCAATAAATACCTACGAATTCAAGTTTTTTCAAATTATTTAAAATACCTACATATAAATTTTAGAAACGAATTTTGGCTACACGTTTTAGGAATATGTCTTTAATTAAATAGCTGATATAAAAAAAGACGGGCAATACCTATACTTAAGGTCCTAAAGTACATTTCTTATCTGTTGAGCACCTTTTTTTTTTTCAAAGAAGACATTAAACTAGCACAAAGTTTTAGTACCTTACTAGCTTTCCCCCCGCGGTTTCACCCGCGGACCCGAGGGCTATTTTCTTATGTTTTCCCGGAATAAAAAGTAGCCTATGTGCTATTCCAGACTATAATCTATCTCTGTGACATGTCCTGCCGTGATTGAGTAACACAAACATCCATCCATCCAAGCAAACTTTCGCATTTATAATTAGTAGGATTTCCTTAGGTGATTGCTGGAAAGCGTCGACATGGATTGTCGTAAAAACTTTTTGACTTATATTACCTAATATTAGGGTGAACTGACGGCCTTTATAAAGGTTTTACTTAGATTTAGGACTCCGTCGAAAGTAATGTGTGATTTGAATATGCAAATTCAAGTTTAGCTTAATTTGCGGCACCACCTGGTCTTCTTATTTTATATCTAATAGTGGGTACCCAATTACATGCGTTATAAAGGCGGAGAGGTCGGAGGTCGAAGCACTATAGGCATCTAGAGGGCCCTAATTTGAATACTAGGTACCTATTATATTATGATTTAGGCAAAAGTCAAGGCTGCTTGTAAATTCATTAAGGTTAATACAGTTTACTAATTTGTATATACGCCCTCTGGCTAATTTTGAATCTTCGTTTCGAGTTTTAGGTTAGAACTAGACACATAATCACCACTGAAATGTTATTGTTGGTATAATGGTAGTGCTGTTGCTTTGAAGTTTTGTAGGTACCTAACAGTGTTATACGTTTGGGAACAATTGAATGTCATGATCGTGACGATATGAATTTTTCTCGGGTTTATGCTTCCCACTTATAAAATGATCCTTTGTTAATTTTCAAAACAATATAAGTCTGCTAAATATAACAGTACGTTGTATGCATATACATACGTTTCTTTCGGAACGAAAAGTAAATAATTAGCTTCATCTAAACCTATACGAAAGTTCTGCAAGAGTCGATAAAGTGTTTTTTATTAGCTGTTTAGTAAAGGCTTCCAACATTTACACAAAGGTAACTGTTAATTAGCTTCGACTTAGAAACCTTCTAAACAACAAACAAACATGATGTACATTCCAGGAAAATATCGTTTTGTTAATTAATCTTAATAAGAAGGAGGACTGTTAGTACTCAGCAATGGAATAAAAAAAGCGATTTCGCACAAGAACTCTTGGTGAGTTTAATCGCAATCGGATGAATCCTACTTACCTATAAGAGCGCATACGCTACAAACAAATAAACAAACAGACAGACAAACATTGACTTTTATATCTATAGATATGTATAGCTTTCAGTCCGCTACTGTATCGTCGTGACCGAGATGAGCCAGCAACAGCCTCGCGACCTTTTTGCGGCTGTATAGCTACTGTGTCGCTACATATACAGTTGCACTCTATCGATTCAGCATCGTTACTGCAACGAATCAACCGTGCAATATAATCAATGTACAGGCACGGCTGGTTCTACAGTATTATTATCGATTTTAATAATAGATTGTTTTGGAAGAATAGAATATAGTAAACGAAATAATATAATAAGTGGTAAAATTATTTTTAAAAAAATACATTCATCCCTCAAAAGGACCGTACTTTATTTATTAGGACCTTATATATTTTTTTAAACAAACATGTAGGTACAGCTTTTGAAATTAAACTTAATTCTGCCAAACTGCACAGCAGTTAATTTATAACCTATGTACGTAACTATTTTCTATAACTCAAAAATATTTATTTTGTCCTTCAAAAACAAAAACAAATGCTTACCACCTATGCCATAAATATTATTTTATTTATTACAGAAAAGTAAAAGCGCTATTTTTTTTTTTTCAAAATGCAGACTAGCAGGCAATTGGTCCGCCTAATTGTAAGTGGCTACTGTCGCTTATAGACAATAGTAATACCAGGGGGTTTGCTTATGTGATGCGTTGACGACCTTTACAAAACTAGAAAGCATCTGGCTCTCAAGTGCAACTGCGCTGTTACACACCAAATAGTGTTTCAACTTGAGGGTTTAGTACCAGCTAGGTGAGGACTATAAAGTACTCTACCAACGAGCTATTAGGTTAGTTTTTTCACGATGTTTTCCTTAATCGAGAGCTCAAGCTCAATGTAGGATTCAAGTCCATGACCTTCGCTTCGTCATGGATTCCGACGTTAGTACCAATGAGCTATCATCGCTTCAACAAATTGAGCAAAATAAACATAAAAGTCGGAAAATATTGGGTAACCTTTTTAATATAGAAATAGGTATGTTGTTGCTTAACTTTTACCCGTATTCAAATAAAATCATAAATATTGACGCATGTGAAATAAAACCCTAAAAACCAGCTTATCCATTTTAATGATTCATGGCAAAGGTATCGATCGTATCCCGTCCACCATCTGGCATCTGTCTGCGGCCCTCGCGCCCACCTTACGTCTCCTTTAAAATCCGTCCATCTTACACCCGCTATCCCTATTTTGTTACAAATCCTACTGTTGCTTTTGTAATAGGTACAACACACGTATCAGAGCCTTTTCAATCTTACGCGAAATTCTTTGTTTGGTCATGACCTTTGTAGTTATTCACCTGAACTACAATTTGTTAGACCTCACATGACAAGGGGCAAGGGCAAGGGCTGGCGTCTACCTAGGACAACGGATTAGCGTTGCTAATCAACGTGGTAACGCTGCCAGCCTTCTTGGTACGTTTACACAGGGCCGCGATCTAGGACAGTAGTCCTAAAAATAATTGTTGTAATTTTTTTATTCTTTTTATATTTATGTATACTTATTTATTTTATATTATGTTAGTTTAATTGGGCACATTTTAAATTTCTTATTGTTGTATTTAATCAATCGTTTGTTAGAACTTATAAAAATATGTGTATCACTTTGCATAAATTATAAGCGCACGTGCCCACAATATTAATGCAATGCAATTAATTTGATCTTTCGTCTACAGCGCTAAAGACCGCATGGAGATAACGAGTGCGAGTACTGTGTATAATTTAGTAGTGTAGGCGTCACAGGGACTAGTCATAAATATTAATTTTATTTTTACTCAAATGAATAAAATGAGAAGGCATTTTAATAAAAAGAAATCGACGTAAGAACAGGCTCATTAGGTAAGCTTTACCTTTAAAATGTATGTCATAAATTTTAACTGGCGTTATAATAGGTTTTATTAATAAATTGCTTTGTAAGAATAGAATTTAATTAACAGTACTTTGAATATTACCAGATTAAACAAAAAGGTTACTATGGAATACCTAAAATAATAAAACCTATAAATTTATCTTATAATCTATAAGCTACATACTGTATACTGTGTGTATATTCCTCCATAAAAATCAAAAATATTATTTTTGTCCTTCAGATACAGAAACAAAAGTTGACGAAAAATACTTATTCATATGAGAGAGTAAATAAGATTTCCAAAAATTTACCATTAAAAAGTTCAAAGGTGATTTTAGGGTGATGTTCCAGATAATCTCTACAAAAACCTTCGTTAGTTTATCGTTATGCAAAAGATAAAAGGGTCACGGGTCTGTGAAAGGATGTTAAAACGCTGTGTGTAAAGCCAAGCGATGGCAACCCCACGCAGAACTGAGGGGGTTACCCAGGAACTCGTAAACTTTTACACCCTTCTCGGGACCATTTGAATAAAATAAGTTTTAAAGTTCTCGCTTTTAAATTAATTAAAGGCATCAATTAGAACTTCGAATTTTTTATTGGTATATGAATTTACTACTTTTTAATAGTTTTGCTGTTAAAAAAGTTTAAACGATTTTTAACAACAACTGTAAACTGTGAAATATAATTTATGTATGTTTGAGCAGTTGCACTTGAGAGCCAGTTTCATTACAAATATTCTGCGACTAAATTGCGTAAATACTTATCAACTTCAGACAAATCATCACGTATAGTAAGATTGTGATCAAAATCAAACACAATAGCATCAATACTAAAAATATAGATATTTCAAAAATATTTTTTGCAGGAGCTTTCATATATTACTGGCACGGGGGAAACATTATCTATATACTGTACGACTTGTCATATCATACGGGTCGCCCTCGTTTATGCGTTATATCATATATGTATGAAAACGACTGTCTTTCAATAGTATAATATAAAAATATTAAATACTGCATGGCAACTCTTCCTCACGTTATTTACTCGAGCATAGTCCAATAAAATGCTATTTTTCATGCCACTAGTACATACCTATAAACATTCATTGACGGGCCGGTTGGCGTGGTTGGTAAGATAACCTATCTATCACGCCGCAGGTCGTGGGTTCGATTCCCACTCAGGACAAACATTTGTGTGCATGAACATGTCTGTTTGTCCTGAGTCTGGGTGTAATTATCTATATATGTATGTATTTACAAAAGAAAAAGTAGTATATGTAGTATATCAGTTATCTGGCTTCCATAGTACAAGCTCTGCTTAGTTTGGGGTCAGATGGCCGTGTGTGAGGAATAATGTCCCAGAATATTTATTTATTATTTATTTATTCTCGACTTTCTGACGTATTTTTAAAAATAACACGTATACGTAGTGGGTTCTTGTGACGTAATCATGTCATCACCCACTGCCACCCTTTTAATAACAACTTTAATTTCTCATTCACATTATTTCGGATAAAGGCATGTTTTATATTTTATAAGGGATCATTATTCATCCCATTACCTATCATCTCGACGATACGATATGATAAAGATGACTCGACATTTTAGTCTTATCTCGAATCTGGTATCTTATCTACTGGCGAAGCTACTAGGTGAAGGTCAATATCATCATCAGCTACTTCTATCCATAATTATGCACTTCTAAGCTCTTAGTTTTACGTAGTACTATTAAGTATTCTGTGGTTTTAGTAGATATTATTTTATTTTCTTGACTCGCTTTTTTATATATGTAGGTAGCTAGTTTTTTGACGCGCGTCCGATTCGCGAGCCAAGGGGTAAGTAAAATTGTTGGGCAGTTTTGCTACATTCACATTGGTAACCTATTTGAATAATTAATTGTCTCGTGAACGACCTTTAGTGGAATCATAGAAAATAGCAAGTATACTACATTACCAAGTATAAAATTACGCACACCTAAAACCTTCGTATTTCAAAACAAAAATATAGTTGCAAGCGAGTACAAACGTGATAAATAGATTATGCCGAGGTGCATCAATTTTATCTTATTACATACTTAAATAGTAAGTAAATAAAAATAAACACTATCCTTCGCTGCACACTATCCTGCGCTGCGCACATAAAGGCGGTCCGCGCGCGCGCCGCCTTTGTGGCAGGACGACTCCACTGTCTAATCAACGCCCGGTCTAAACTTGCCCTAAAAAGCAAGGTTAGACTCTAGACCGCGTGTATCCGTCCCGTCATGACATACGCGAGCACCGTGTTCGCTCACGTTGCTCCTAAGCAACTTCACACCCTTCAGGTATTACAAAATAAAAAAAAATAAAAAAAAAACAGCGCTTTCACGTTCGACATTTAATGTATTTTATGTCTTTTACGGAGTCCGGAAACTTTGCACCGACCCTAACAATCAGTAGGTATGGTCTATAACATGTAAAATTGCGTGTTATTACAGGACTACCCCTTGCCCTAAGGCAATTAACAGCTGCTTATGTTTGACTCTGATAGGCTTTATTTCCTTATTGCGTGTATACATAGTAGACCTGAAAAAAAATACTATGATAGGGTGATAGTTTGTGCTAGTGCCATTACATAAGATGGATGTCTACAGTCATCCAAAAAATCATTTTTGTGTGGGATTGATGTAAGGAAACGTTAAATAATCACGTAACAACAGATGTTGCTTTTCTACTAATAAAGACAATTGTTGATGTCCATCTTGCCTAGGCTACATATTATTATAGGTTTGGCTAATCATACGTTTGAAAATTGCACTAATTTTCAAACGTTGGTATATATTTACTACATGTACTACCTACCTCATATCCAGAATTGTAGTATCTTTAGCAACTTCGACGTGTCATAAGTACCCTCCTACCTAGGGCCTAAACTGAATCAAAGCCTGTGACAGAAAATATAAATGCCTAGCCAATTTTATCCTAGTTACCAGTTACCAATCCAGTTTATAGGTCGTTTCGCTTATGCCTGACTATAAATATGAAAATGATTTATTGATGTCTCGAGCGTTTTGCATCTTTTGGACCAATTGCAATGATCATTTGTAGTAAGTAACTGATATAGGTAATAGAACTACAATTTATCATTGTCATTTATACATTTATGTATCAATTGGGTATGAATTTTTAATAAGTTAAATTCAATTTAGTGTTTGTATGTTCTGAATTTATACATGTTGTTTAAAATTTGGATAGATACCGATGGAATTAAGTTATCATGATTTAATAAACCATGTTGAAGCAACCACGGGTTATTTTAAAAAGTAGCGTATGTCACTCTCCGGTCCATACATGCAAAGATATAGTATCTTTGCAAAAAATCACGTCAATCAGTTTCTTCTTTGCCGCTGCTACGTGAAAGAAGGACAAACCAACAAAAAAATTTTAGCTTTTAATAATAGTGAGGATAATAAAAAAGAGGTATAAGTAATATAATAAATTAGAGATTCTGAATCATCAGCTGTTGAGAACTAATCGCGTGTCAATTAAAACTAAAGCTATTCAAAGTTTACACACGTGGTTCTATAAATAATGTTGTAGGTACAACACAGTCTGCTAATTTACAACTACTGAAATCGGGAACTTTCAAAGTCAATGTCAAGCAGTTTCTTCAACTTTAGCCTTGAGAAACTAAAATTAATATTAAATCTCTATATGAATACACTATTATTATACTTAGATATACGATACGAAAATCACTTTTTTATTGTAAATAGGTACCTACATACAAGCCTACAACACTAGTTTGACTTCAAATTCACCGTGGTATGCTATCTAAACATACCAATAGGTGCATGGCGACAATTTTCAACATACTAAGTACTATCTACAGCAAAGCTCTCGCTTAAACACAAATACATATTTTAAACACTGTATATAAAACACAAGGTTCACTGCAAAGCGCAGCTATTCCTAGGCATCTTTAACACCAACAAAGTGAGCTTGAGCTGACTAAGCAAAAGTTAAAGTATTCATATTATGGAGAAGTTTGCAACATAGCCTCCTGCTGTTAATACTTAAACTTAGACATTTAAATTTAAAAAAAACATGAAATCTCTATTGATCGTATGCGCGTTTTCGAATGAGAACATCTGGCTGAAACAAGTTAAGTTCAGTGATACCTACTTTCATAAATGTGCGAACATATTTCCACGTTTTTTTCGCGAAAATACAAGTGTAGCGACGATTTTAGACCAATGTTTCGTGAACTTATAATATCGTTTTATAGAATATAATAGAATGTCATTTTTTGACATAGTTGGTTTCGTAAAACAGCCTGTTAAAACTAAATTATACACTTGCAAGATTAAACTTGTCAAGCATATTACAAAATATAGATAGTTGTAATTTTACAATAATAATTAATCTTAAGTAAGCAATGATTTATGGTATATAAAGCAAAGGCATTTCTTCAGTTTAGGCCCTAAGAGGGCACTTATGAAGGTCAAAGTTACTACCGGTTCGGAAGCCAAGCTTTGGGCTGGAAAGGGTAGCAAAAAGAGTACATAAATATTATCAAGACACATCGTATGGTGTGTATTTATTTAGATATCATTGCCTGCATTCAATTTATAGGCACCATGCTTTGCATAGTACAATTGAAGGCCTGTAACTCAAACTGAAACAATAAATATTAATTTTATGAGTTTTCTATTTACTTGCATCTTGAAAACTACCTCTTTGATCATTTTCAAGACTCTAGTTCAACGGATTATCATTATTTAGTGATTGAGTGTTTGGAAGCCTATAATTTTTTGCGCTCACATTTGTGGAATCTCGACCTTAGTGTCTATCTAACTCATATTAATTTCGAGAGTTTAGCTACCGGAATAAATGCTGGGGATGTGAGAAAAGTGCTCGAATGGGTAAATATACACGCGTAGTTGCAAGTTGCCGGCCTTTTTTCAAACATTGACTGAAACACTGCCGTGTGTCTATAATAATATAGTATATGTGGGTGAATAAATGATTATGATGTTTTGCGTCTATGATAGTTAATTTCAACCAATTTTCTTTACGTAGAGAAATTAAACAAAAAATAACGTCTCATTGCAATCAGAGCTCTCAATACAGAAAATATTTTAAATAAAGCTTTAATCTATACTATAATAAAACAGTAGAGGCCGGTGTGTCTGTACATTGAAGAAATGTTATAAAAATAGAAAGGGGGTAACTAAAGAAGGGTAATAGAACAAAAACCAGCGATTTTTAGAATTCTTTACTGTCTGTCTGTCTGTATGTTCACGCACATCTTCGGAAATACTCAACGGATTTGCATGTAGTTTTCACAGGTAGGCAGAGCTTTATTTGGGGCAGAATATAGGCTTCGTTTCATTAAAATCGGATGTTGCAAAAAATGTTATCGTCATTTTAAGATTTTTATAGAAAGTCAGGACGTGCTAACGACGCGATCGGTCTTTTAAAAATTATAAAAAAAATATTGCGAATAACTTTACGGAATACTTACACGTAATAAACTACCTTCTATTTCGATTTTGCTTTGTGATTTGGTTTATTTGACATAGATATATTATATTGTCATGTATTTTTGACACAAGATGGCGTTGTAATGTTTTCAACGAGTGTTCATGTAAGGATATTTTTCTTATGTATAAATATATGTGAGACAGTAGTAAGTATTAGTAATTAATACGATATACCTACATTACGATTACGACATAACTTTGATTTTACATGCTAAGGAAAGACACAGATAATTATATTTCGTACAATTTTCCATTGTGGATTTGTTAATTTGATCTGGATTTACTTTAAAAATCGTCGCTTTGGAGGCCAATCAATAGAGCTAAGTCACAAATTTTACGAAATGGAGTTAAGTGTAGTCCAAAGATTATATACCTACTAGCTGTCCCCCGCGGTTTCACCCACGTAGCGGTAATGAAATGAAAATGAAATTAAAATATTTTTTATTCAAATAGGCCTTCACAAGCACTTATGAATAGTCTGACAAATAAAAAAATAGCCTACGACCGATTCTCAGACCTACCGAATATACACAAAAAAAATCATAAGAATCAGAGCCGTTTTGGAGGAGTTTGCAGACAAACACTATGACACGAGAATTTTATATAGGTATTAGATGTCGCAGGATGATTTGGTAATTCGAATTTTCGCGAAAATCCTAGGAATGTTGGGAAAACACGGATAGTAAGAAAATGGTGAAAACATTTCTAAAATCTCTTCCTGTTCAGAAACGATTCGGATACTTTAGGTTAGAAGTAGTTGCCGCTATAACAACAAATACTAAAAACAAAGTTTTTTTTTAACTGCACGGAAACGTTTCATATTGAGAAATGTTTCACCATTGTTTTCAGCATTTTCTTATTATCCGTGTTTTCGCAATATTCCTAGAATTTTCGCGAAAATTCGAATAATCAAATCATCCTACGAAATCATAGAATTTCAATAAAAGCTAAAGATTCTATGCCGCTTAAATTCAACGTTTTTTCTTAAAGTGAAATGTAAATATTTTGTGGTCAATAGTTCTAAGAGCTCATAGAATTTTTTTTTTCTTCACATGTTTGTATGCATTGCTTGAACAATGAGCTACTTCTTTGGCTGATTTTACTCTGGATTTGTACTCGGCTGGTGTCCATTGACACTTTCATCATTTATTGGGTGATCTCTAATCTGGCTTTTATTAAAATTAATTAAACAGAACATAAATCAGCGATTTTTTGAATTATTTTCTGTCTGTCTGTTGGTTCACGCACATTTCCGAAACCACTAAACGGATTTTCATGTAGATTTCACAGGTAGACAGAATCTAATTAATTTGGGGTAGAATATAGGTAGTCATTGTTTCATTAAAATCGGATATTGCAAAAAAGTTATCGTTATTTAAAGATTTTTGGAATTAACTTTTATAAGTAGGTACCACTGTTCGTTTCATCGAAATTGGCTAACGGGAAAAAAGTTATAGAAATTTTATAAAGTCTGCGCGAGCGAAGCTGCGGGCAAACAGCTAGTATAGAATATGAGTAGGCATTTTAAAAATAATATTTACTAATTATATTCCTCAGTAAAATTAACATACAATAATGAGGAAATTCATAACGTACAGGAAGCAATTTACGCGTCTGGACTGGAGTAAGTGCCGGGCGCGATTCACAAAGACGGCAACGGAGCCGAGATAAGGGTCTCTGTGAAGAGACTTGGCGCAATCTAAAGCTCAAATCTAGCAGACTACAAGTTAGATTACTATGTAGTACACTGGATACAACAGTTGATAAAACAGAACATTAATCTTGCAACGTACCTTTGAAAGCAAAACCGCAAGTTATCACACCACTTGAATAATTTTCGGAACTCCCTGAAATGTAGGTATCAAATTGAAATTAGTCGTGTTATATAATGTAGGTATAATGTTTTTATTACAAAGTTTGCCCAATTTGCCCAGAAGGTGTAGGTCCTGTTTGTTTCGGTTTCACGCAAAAAATCAGAATGGAATTTCTTGGGGTGTCCATAGACTTCAAAAGGATTGGGATGTAAACAAATTATACTTTAATCTTTTTATTTTTCTGACAGGTTGGACTTACTCAGTTGATTTAATGGTTTGTACGGTAAAATGTGGAAGCTATTACGCAAATAATGTTGAAAATATGCATGAAAGTGTGAAAAGAGTTTACACCATCTACCTATAATAGCTTTGAAACAATATTTTCAAGGTTGTAAAATGATATAGTTGGGGCCATCCACAATTTTTACAACCGAATAATAAATAATTATTCTGAGAATAAAAAGAACTGATAAAAAAAAAAAACACTTTTACTGCAATAATGTGTATCTATGCTGCGTCTCTACAGAGTATTTTATGGCAGGTACGCACGTATAATTTAAACATGTAACGTGGTAACAGATGTTTTGTTGAAAAAAAGTTTTACAGTAAGCTATGCCACGCAGTTAAAACACGCTCCGAATGCGAATCTGTTGGCTATAACTAATTGAAAAACGATGT
This sequence comes from Tetheella fluctuosa, assembly GCA_951216915.1. Classification (NCBI taxonomy): domain Eukaryota; kingdom Metazoa; phylum Arthropoda; class Insecta; order Lepidoptera; family Drepanidae; genus Tetheella; species Tetheella fluctuosa. The sequence goes on along the minus strand of OX578219.1, from coordinate 8,177,731 downwards.
CCCATAAAACGGAGCACTGTTATGAAGCGGTACGCATTAAACTAAAAACTTTTGGCAACTCAGCATTAAATTCATTTTAGTGCTAACATGACTCCACTTTTATCCCATGAAGAAAATCAGAATTTTTGACTTCGACTTGGTATTAATATAAATGCAATTTATTTTATTGATATAGTTTTAAAACAATAAAGTTAGTTTTATAAAAAAAGTGCTTGGTAGAGCGTAGTTTATGGTGAGGCGCGGGTAGTAGTATGTAGGGTATGTAAACCGTGCCGCTGCGCCGCGACGCCGGCCGTATCGACCGCCACCACCGCCTGTTGAATGCCGACGACCCCCTACGCCACCACACCCCGCCACCCCAAGACCTTACCCACCCCTTATACTTTTCACGTGCTTAAAATAGAAGCGTGCAATGTCGATATTTCAAACATTAGCCTGCCACAGGACATTGAGCGTAACTAATTCACCGATATGATACGTTTGGAATTCCTTTGTTCATTTGTTTATCGTTTAATTTAAAACCCTCTCAAATATTACACGGGCCATGCTTATTCGAATCGAATGTAAGGATTGAGTTATATGGTAACAACCAAAGTGTAATGATATCAATTATTTATTTAGGCACAAAAAAGGTCACCGTGTTATTTTAGCGTAACGTATTTACAAGTTTTTCTATGAACTGAATAACATAATAATATTTTTGACATGAAAGGTTTTATGTGCCATCTACCATTTAAACAGGCGAAAATATACTCATGTCATCCCTATTCATAAGGCGGCTGAAGTTTGTCACAAATAATTCCACGAATGTAACAAATTTATCAAACAACAAGTTTTACCTATATCGTACACAAGCTTCAAGCACAAGTTTCAACTTTCACATTTGTCGAGTATTCGGAGTATTTTGCAACCGTAGCTGATAGTGCTTTTTCATTATTGAAATGGTTTTGTTGGCATTCAAAAGTTCTATTTATTCAATTACTATAACATACATTATTCGCAGAAGTTAATGATATAAAAAATGCTTGCACAATAGTTAAGTCCCTAGATATTGAATAATAGCTTACACTAAACCTGTCTCCTTTTAACTAGTAAGTTACGACACACGTGTAGTATGTACCAACAATATTTTAAAATAATTTAAAACGTGGTAGGTAACCTAAATTAAAGTACCTTCAATATTAGCTTAGAAAATGGGAATCCTGACACGAGTGAAATCGTGTGGAGAAAATAAGTAATGAAACCAATCGCGGGATTCGATTCGGTTCACGTGACGTGTGGACTCCTCTACGGTGTTTATTTACCTTTGTAAATATAGGATAGTGGCTCTCTTACCTTTTATTGAATCGACCATTTCATTAATAAAAAATACAAAAAGTATCTCTTTTATTTGTTTCCCTTCTTTAGAAAAACTGAATTATATTTTCAACTTCAAATTTTGTTTTTCTATTGTGTACAATAATCATCATCATCATATTAACGAAGGGATATCCACTTCTAAACAAAGACATTCCTCAAGGATTTTTCAAACAAATCAATGTTCCTAAATATAATGTAACTAGTGATTCTATTAAATATAAAATGTTAATAGATATGGGCCGGAAAAAAAATATTTTTAAATGTTATATATTAAATCAATAATTCACAGTCGTTTTAACATTTAGTCTCGAGAAGGTTTTAAGTAAATTATTACCTTTACCTAATAGTGGTCACTATAATTAAACCAGTTAAGCTGCTTACAGATCGATGTAACTATGTCTAACGTCTAACAATCTCCAATTTGCCGTGTCTGGCCAAGTAATTAAGCCAACACTCCTTCTTGTTTGATTTAGTAGGTGCCTATTAACCAGGAACCCTCTAGGGAGCAGAATTTAATGAAATTAACTACCTTTGTCGATAAATACCAATAACTTTTTAGTATGTTTGAACACCTACATACCTATTCAAAATAATGATACATTCTTTCTCGTAGATTATATTCATAAAACTTGACATCAAAAAATCTGTACATCAGTATAACAGTAGATTTTGAATCATAATGTGCTTTGAAATATAATACATTCCAGTGAAAAATGAATGCTAACGACATCTGCCTCCCATAGTGTGCATTTCTTTGAAAAGAAAATACGTTTTAATAAAGCGCCATCTTTTGAAATTTTCCGATACTAAATGAAAACAACATAGCCGGAAAAGTGTGTTTAGTTCAAAGGTCAAGCATTAGATGGCGTTTAAAACGGTCCAGAGAGCTTTATATTTATTTATTGGCGCAGTGTAACCATCGGGATAAAATGAAAATTGAACACAATCACGAGGCCTCCATAAAAAAAAAATAATGTCTAAAGTGTACAATACACCAGAAAATTTTAACACAATAGGTAGTGTTCATTTGGTGTGCACGATATTTTGAAGCCTAAAAGCACAAGCCTTTTTTGAAAAATAAATTTTATTTATTAGATTTATACAGTTACCTACGTCGACAATATGTACTATGCACAATTATAGAGCAACACACAATGCCGTATTCTTCACGTTTATTTCCAGTCGTCCTTGAACTAGTTCACCTCAATTGGGCTCAAACAATATTCAAGAATGAAACAAACAGTGGTATATTTTAGACACTTCCAAGAAAATACGGTTAAAGAAAATATTTGCAATTCATTTTTACATTGTGATAAAGTTATGTAGCAGGCTAAGTAAGGATAATCCGGAATAGATCATACCTTTATGAATTACGACATCAATCGGTAGCCACATCCGATCCTCGAGACCCTCTTCACTGCAAAATTGGAATGTCACAATGTGCCATAGAATAACTGACCTAAACTGACCGGGAAAAAGGCAAATGAAAAAGATGCGAATTACAGTATATTTTTATTACAACAACATCAAATATGTCCCGAGCTCGTTCATATTGAAGAGACCTCTTAGGGAAAGGGAAATCAGGATAAAAGTAAACTAAATATAAGCTTATCCAAGGACGGGTGTTCCGCCAGCGTAACTTTGCTTTCAGTATTGCGTCGACAAGATTTTGGAGATAAGCTCTGTACAACTAGAGATTTCGTAGCCTATACGTTTACATGAACGATGTAGTATTATCTCGTTCCTAACTCGTTTTGAAGAACAAATGGTTTATGAAAATAGTATTCATGTACTTACATTAGCTATATACCTACTTACAAACAACTTCATACTTGTAACATATTATTATTTTGCAACGTACCTAGTTCAAATTAATTGCCTTGCCTGGCTAACTGCCACCCTGAAGTTGAAATTCAGGGGTTACTACAGGGGTTTTCCGGCAAATGCATTTGAAAGCCAGTTACCTTGTAGGTTTTGTGAAGGTCAATAACACAGTGCTAATCCCCCTGGTATTGCTAATGTCCAAAGGCGACGCAGGCGGTCACCACTTACCATGAGGTGAACGTCTGCTTACTTGTCAACCTAATTATCTATACCTACTACATAGGTACTACAAATAATTAAAATTGAAGTGGTTTGTAATGTCAAAATAACAGCTTTCTACTAAATGCACATGAAAGTATATACAGCACTTATAACAAAACGTCAATTTTGAATTTTTTGTTTGTCTGTCTGTCGGTCTGTCTGTCGGTCTGTCTGTCTATTTGTTCCGGCTAATCTCCGAAACGGAAATGCGAATGTTATTGTGAATTAATTTTACATTCCATTAGACTGTATTTCACAAGCTGATGTCACGGGGAGATGATAATAAAGCGGTAAAGTTTGCTTTCTTCGTTCGCTGACATTTGGAGATTTAATCGATACCTTAACAATTTTTAAATAATCAAACTTTGTGTGTAATATCGCTTACCTATGTCCAATGTCCAAACCAACATAATGAAAATTCTTCACATATCTGGTACAAAAGTAAGTACTATATTACATGCCACACTACAAACAAAGGCTTATTTCAAACAATTGATGTTCAAATCAAAGTTCAAAAGCTTTGTGATATTTATTTCAATATGTTCGGATTTAGGACTTTTTATTTGATTCCGTGTAAAGTACCTATGTCCAATTTCATTTAAAGTATATTTCTCATGTTTATTTCAAATAGTGCATACGTTTTAAAATTAAACGTTGGGCATTTTACCACTATAGAACATTCTGAAATGTCTAAAAAAATATATATAATGGTAGACACCATTATATAATATATATTTTTTTACAAACTTTAAAAATATTGTTTTACTTTTATATAAAATTTATTTATTAATAGCTTCGGCCCCGCGGTTTCACTCGCGCTCCCAAGGTATCTTATTTTTCCTGGATAATAAGTATCTTATAATGTTAATCCAGAATATATTCTATATGTATGCTATCAGTTTTTGCGTGAAAGCGTAACAAACATCCAGACATCCTCACAAACTTTGTAATTCAAAATATTAGTAGGATAATTTCAAGTAGGTATAACATATACTTCGGTAAGCTTAGATATTAGAGATGTTTGCAAAATATTATTTGAACCTGTTCTATAAATATATTGTTTGCATATAAAATATGGAATCATAAAACAGAAAGCTATCAATCGATCACGATGTCGAGGAGTAAAAACAAACATGCCACAGGTTCGAAAAGTAATGATGTATACGGACGTACGTACTTAGGTATTTTATTTTTGTTTAGCCTAAAAATATTCGTAACAGGTGTGTTTTATATTCTTAGGTTTTAGGGTTCCGTACCTCAAAAGGTAAAAAAAAGACATCCCCTCCAAGTTTCACGTCACTTGCATTTTCTGGGGGATTTTTGTTAAATTACTTGAATGTAACATTGATTATGAATACGCGTGAATCGATAAATAATATAGTTATAATTATTTCCTTGATATAATCAACAAACTGTTTTTAATCATCGGATTCAGTTATTCTATTATTTATTATACTTATGGTATGGCAAAATAATCCCCGCTCATTCGTATCGTAATGAATGACATAATATTCAGATAATCTGCGTAATTGGATAAATCATGAATTTATTGCATAATAGTCATCATAGCCCATTTGTTGATAAGTTGCGAAACAAAAATTCTGCATTTAGATTAAATGGAATAAAATATACTTATTTATAAATCTGAACGAAATACCTAAAATCACGGCGCAGGAAGCTAGATGATAATTAATTATACACAATACACAAAACCGGCCAAGTGCATATCGGGCCACACGCAATGTAGGGTTCCGTAGTTGCCCATCACAGTAATGTGGACTAAGAAGGGCTTTTTGTTGTTTCATGTGTTTTCGTTGTTAACATTTAACGTTACTCGTAAACTTGTAAAGCCTACTTAGCTGTGATAGTTTTTCTTTTAACTTTTTTATATATACTACTGTTGTGAATTTTTTCACATATCCAAAAACAACCATTTAGCTAGCACTTTAAAGTTTTATTTCACAAACGGATCCCTGAATCGAAAAATTGTTATTACAAACCCACAATATTTTTGTAAGACGTATCCAACGATACCCACACCATGAGATAGACGAGAAAAAAAAACATCCTCACTTTACGTGTACCTACCACCTAAAAAAAAATTTTTTTCGATATTTTATTTTACCACTTTGTCGTCGTGATTAATCAAGCTACAGCTTACCAAGCTACAGCTTACCAAGCAACAGCTTAGTACTAAGAGTATCTGTGCTAAGCTGCGGACAGATAGACAGAAATTCAAGAACTATCTGTGTATAGATTTAAAAAGCTAATTAAACAAAAGTTATGTAAGAAAGGGTACTATAGAGTTTCTGATTTTGTGGAAGACAAGAATGCATTTAAATGAAATGTTCGCTCAACAAACTATTTCAAAATAACTTTATAAACATTGTAATTAGTAATTAAATTATATTACTTAAAAAAAACGATTAAAATATCCCTTGCTGAGTTTCTTGCCGGAGTCTTCTCAGTCTAAGTGTATTCCGAACCGGTGGTAGAATCATTTTCATTGTATTGTAACGTTCATAAGTGCCTTATTAGGGCCTAAACTGAATAAATGAGTTTTGATTTGATTTGACAGACGGACATGGCGAAACTATAAGGGTTACTTGTTGACTGCGGAACCCTAAAAATTTGAAAAAAAATTGCTAAGTAGAATTGCTGGCATAACTTTTAGATAACAATCATTTAGATTATTAGTTGAAGGTAATAAACTAAACGGTCAATGACGTACTGTCAATTAATACAATTCAACATATTGAACATTAAAAAGTTTCACACTTACCGAGATTAATATTTACAAATTTACCTACAACACAACCGTAAAATATTCCGTCACGCAAATTGTTGGCACGAAAGGTATAATAAGTCCTAAATCTAATGTAAACCTCTATTCATAAACAAATTGAACCAGTTTCACACGAAGAAAACGGCAATAACATTTGATTACAAAGCATTTTTTCAAATTAAAAGTGTTGATAATGTGTTTGACAATATTTTATTATAGACTTCCTATTATAGGTAGGCATTTAACATTTTTTCTTTGTCGTTAATGTATTCTTAAATACGTAGAGATTCGTATACGTTTCAATAGGTAATCAATCATCAATAGTAAAAATCCTTCAGAGACCATCTCAATGCCCAATCTCACTCAATTTACTCGTAGGTTGCGAATGGGATATCATCTGATTGGCTTCGATATAAGTAGGTACGTCTTATCCTGTCATATTATTCTTTGAAACATTTATTTTATTTATATTCCTGTGCTTAGTTAATGTATTATATTACTATTATTCTATATATTGTTGAAATAGTGTTGAGTGCTGGTACTTTTGATGATATTTTATGAATATAATGACTATTTTATTTATATTTGACTATTCTATCTGTTCTAGAATCACGAAAAAAATCTCTTAAATCACTAGGCACTGTTTTTTTTTACACAACAAAGTCAGCAAATAAGCATACGGGCCGACTGGTGGTAAGTAAGCGGTTACCGTAGACTAAGGACGCTTGCAACACCCGGGGCATCACTCATGCGTTAGTCGTTACCGACAGTTCTACCCCTCACCGTTGACCTCTGGCAACCTTCCCACGCGTAGGAATACAACATTCAGTTGTTTGTCTACGGAATTCCGTAAGGTAGAATTTAACAATTTGTTTTTAATTTTGTACTCCTGTTATGATAAATAGAATAACTTTTTACTGTTAAAATAAATTTAATAGATATCCCAATCTAAACAAATAATAAACAGCCAAGTTAAATCTCTAAAATACTATATGAGATTTTTCTTAATCTTTAATGACAGAATCAAGAAAATTAAAAATCTCTCTCTTTATAATTTAATCTGTTTACTATTCAAAACAAAAACATGATATAAAGTAATACCTACTTCGTTTACAAACAAGTGCTTCTTGAAAAGATTGTGCGCACTTGCAGTGTCGCACACTCGAGGAAGTTTTGTAAATTTACTAAAATACGTTCGCTGGCACGCACTTCGCTCTTTATAAAATATGTTTTTAATTATTAATTGTTATCTTACTTCTGCTTTTTTTCAGCAAGGACATACCTAACTACCACCATTATTTACTATTTTAATTAAAAAAAAAAAAAAACAATTACGACCCCGTTTAAAAGTAGGTACTAGGACTACGTTTTATTTAAAAATCTTCTTTTGAAAATTTAGCTTGAAAATGATTTAAAAATTTCAATTTTTTCTTTCTGGATTATTGGGTAACTAAAATTAAAACGGCAATATCGACCAAATAGCATGTGTTGCTGTTTACAACTCACCTAATCCTAAACTAGCCATTTTACAGAAATTATCTGTTTTCTAAAGATGCTAGCCGTTTTCTATTGTGGCAGATTCTACAATTAAACTACGACATATTATATGTCATCAGTTTTCCTTATCACTCGCAAGTAAGTGATACATCTATCAAAAAAATACGTTTCTATCTAGCCTAGCACAAAACTTTTTGACATGTAGGTACATGAGCGTGAAGCACTTAACAAATATTATAGGAAAACATATTTAACTACTATTTGGATGTTTTTTCTTCTATATTTGAACACAATTTTTGATGCGAATCTAATTTGTTTACGATACACTACCATGGTATGAAAAATATTTTGAACTCAACATTAACAACTCATGCCCGCGAAGCTTCTTTAGTTACACCCTTTCTATTTTTATTACGTTTCTTCATTGTACAGACACACCGGATTCTACTGTTTTATTATACACTCAGAGGCACAATTAACCGCCCACCCGGCTAAAGCGACGTAACTTTGTATACAATAACTAAACACTTATGAAGTTGAATGACAATTAAAGCAATATTCGATTAATTTTGTATTTTTTTTCATGTGATATTATCCAAAGTATAATATTGCCAAGAAAAAAAATCATTCCAAAATGATTTTTTGAAGTTACATCGGAGAATGTAAGTGGGCGGTTAATTGTGCCTCTGAGTGTATGTATATGTAGATATAGATAGATGGCAAGATTGCGTTTAATTTTATGCTGCTACGTGCTTCGAGGGTGTTATCAAATCATTATCGAAATCGATCGCCGAGTACTTTGGTTTCTTTCCGATTTCGTCATGTTATTTCTGTTAATGACTTTCTAGTTAAGCTATTATATTAAAATTGAACACATTGTATCTTCGTATGAATGAAACGAAATGACAAACCGGAACCAAATGGCAAGTAAACAGGGGGAGTCTGCACTTGTCTTACAATTGGTGGGAGAATTATTGTATGATAGATTAGAACACTTGGATCACATAATACTAATGTACACGACTCACTAATATCAGCCCTGAAAAGAAAAGAGGAGAAAGATGTATTGTCTACGACGAAAAGTAGGTCAGCAAGACAATCGGTCTTAAGTTGGGCTGACAATCAGGCTTACAAAAAAAATGACGTCTACTAAAACTTGGACTTTATCCCTCAAGAGAATACATCTCTACAGGTAGTGAACAAGAAGAAATACCTAATAACTTTAAACGAGCCATTCTAGTATATTATATATATTTCTTGTATCTCCGAAAGGGCTCTAACGATTTGGATCAAATTTTGTATTTAGATAAGGTTTTGCTAAATTAGTTTATTTATATAGGCGTCTTTCCTGAAAAAACGATTTCACAAAATGTCGGTTGCTCAGGTACTAAATAATAATTCACGCAACAGACATGCTACAAATCTCAAAGAATAAAAAATATGATTAAATGATAAGAGATAAAAAAGAGAAGAAAGTCATGTAATAACTTAATAGTGCTAATCATTAAACAAAGTAGATACCTATATCAAAGAGCGGATACATAAGGTTTCTCTGAAGAGTACAAATGGATGCCCATAACATCCTACGGTAATTTAATATTCCTTCATTGGCCCTTGCGGTCGCCAGATGTCCTACCTACGTCATTGTACGCAATGATAGCTATAAATCGAAATTGGAATCGTCTTATAGCATCCTGAAGATGTAACTTATGACGGAAGCTCTTAGCACCCAAAGGGAATTCGTTGCAGTTTAAATATATGATTGATACTAGCGGCTACTACTTTGTAGGTAGGGTAAAATGGGGTAATGGGAGTCACTTAAGCAAAAATTCAAATAAAAAATTATTACAAAATAAAATCTTTATTGAAACCGCCTCACAACAAAATCTACTTAATTAGCTATCATTTGAGATCAATAGTAATCACTTTGGTAATCAACTTTGGAAAATAAAGAAGTTGGAAAAATAAACAGATTTGACTCTCATTGCACCGAGGTGAGGGCAATTAGAGTCATAGAAATTCTAGCTTAAATCGCAAACATAACTTTTGGCAGAATCGACTTTTGGTAGTTCTCACACTTACTTTCGGGATCTAAACAAAAATAAAAACAGTATAAATTATTTAAGTAATTTAATCTAGCTAGATGCATTATTTACCTGCCTGACTCTCATTACCCACAACAACAAAAATGAGAAAAAAATATAGAAAATACACATTAGTTAGACACGTGATTAAAGTTTCTCATCATACTTTTGAATGTGCGGCTAAACGTATATAAAAATTACAAGCAAATAGATCAACAAATGTGCCACTACTACGTTTATTTTGAGTGGTTGAAAAATTACATAGACGCGGCGCAAATCAAAACACTTCTCTAATTTCCGCTGTGGCAGCCATACAGGCGCGAGCGACTTACACCGACAGCAAGGGGTCAAGAGCGTGATGGGGCGACCGTATACTCGTCACTAGTGTTTATGATTTTGTAGATATGTGGGTGATTCCCATTGCCCGGTCTTCCCCTACTTTGGGCCGCCCGTACCATTCGCGTGCCATCTGAACATATTGTTTTTCTAGCTCCTTGATTTCAAAAATAAAATTGTGCAAATCTGTGATTATCATTATGATTAATATTAAAACTTGCGACTCTGTAATACACTTCTCATCAGAAAAATCGAAACGGTACTGCAACAAAACCTCTGAATTTTGTTTTATTTTTACATTAAACAAAAGAAAGTAATATTGCCAGATTATTGCGGATACCTATTATAAGGTATCGTTTAACGAATATTAATGTTTAAAATTAAAATTAAATTTGTTTAAATATCGTGTTTCTTTCAATATGTGTTTTTTTTTCCTTTAAGAAGAATTTGTAAAATTTTAGAAAACGTACCGCATGGAAGCAGTCATTAGAGCCTGGGGAGGAAATACGAGATACTGGATACACTTTTTATAAACTCATTCTGTACGTACATGCTATGGAACTCTACGTAATGTGACATGTACTTAGCCAGTTTTATATTAATTTCATGTTTTTCTTTATAACTAACATAGCAGTTACTTCGAAGATGGCATAATCATTTAGTTAAATCCTATTTATACAAAATAAAGATTAAAAATAAAAACGTTTTAAGCAACAATGTATTACTAATAGGAGTTGATTAATGACTAGACACAATATCATAATGAGCTAGGTAATTTCAAACTGTAACCACATGAGTGTACTAACAACAATGTAGTTTCTCAAACATTGTCCAAGAACCTATTATTCAACATAATACTGATAAATATATGTCCAGCTATAATGTAAAATATTTATGATACTATATTATGTATTATAACGTAACAAACTATAAATGCCAATTCTTTAAAGCCCTAAAAAAAGAATGCTTGATGCTGTCATCACCAAATATCATACATACGCTCGATCTTGAAATTGGTAGTGAATAATTCATATAATTATCATCAATATTTCTCTTAGTTCCCTATATTGCAGCAATAATTATAGAAACTTGAATTTTGCACTAAAAGAAAATTCAACGCGATTTAAACAAAAACTCGTAACAGTGATAGAAGTAAAATATAAAAGTTAAGTTTAGATAGTTTTTCGACCTTCGATATAATCGGACTAGTAAGTTGCTAACTAATGCCATAGTACAAGAGCTGATTAATGCATTTATAAAATTATTAGATCATAGATAGCTTTATTAGTCCCGTTACGTCTAAATGTTGTTAATCGGTGAGCCATAGAGATGACACGTCATGTTAACCTTGTTAAACAGACAATAAATTGCATGTTCAGCGTAATTTAACCTATACCTCTGGAGGTTTTCATAATAAAGTTAATGATCTATTAAAAATACGTCCGTACTAAAAGAAGAGACATATTTATGTGCTTTCAAATACCCACGAGGCACATTTGGAAAGGAAACCGACTATATTTTTAATGTATATATTAATATAGTTAGTATTATATATTTAAATATTTACAAAACATTTATTTACAACATCCTAACTAATATTACAAATGCGAATGTGGGTTTGTTTTTTTATTTATTTGTTTGTTTGTTACGTTTTCACGCCTAAACCGCTAAACCAATCGCGATGAAATTTGGTACGCAGACACCCTATGGTATGAAGAAAGACATAGGCTACTTTTTTTCTTAAGTACGCGGGTGAAAATAATAAAAAAAATATAAAAAACGCCTACAATTGCTATCGATTTTCTTCCCACGACGTCATCCCACAAAAGTTTATCTATTATTATCTCTTTTGTACAAACAATTGTTTTATTTTATTGCTACCAAATCCACATAAATATAGTAAAGAAAGATGTGAAATTTGCAAATAAAATGGAAATATATTGAGTGTTCTAGCAGTGGATGTTCCGGGCATGACAACTAATTCAATAAAATATCACGTGAAACATGATATGTCAAAATTATTTTATAATTTAATCACAAACAAAAAACAGGCTAACGTTCACCTACGTAAATGACGTTTTTTTTTCACCATTGCAAGGTTAGGGATGTATAATACCTAAGAGACGTAATGTGAGCTAAAAAATATATACCTTGTGGTAACATGATTTTTAAATGAGTTTAAAAGTATGTAAAATACGCTGGTATTTACATCTCGGTATTTACATCATCGCTAGCAGATAGGAATAAGTAAAAGTAAGTAAAATAAATAAGTAATGATTTTTTTTATAATAAAGTATGATATAGAAACAGTGTTTTAAATAATCGGCCAATCAATAGCATCCATTGGTGAACCAATTTACGAATAAATAAGTAATAAATGCAACCAAGCAACTTTGTTCTTGGCAAAATGCCACATGGACTCGATCTGACCTTATTGACTATTATGTAGGATTTAGTTGACGATATGCTAATGTACTTCGAGCAAAGAGCCATTTTTTGTAGGTATATCAATTTCCAAATACTATTATTTTACCTAATATGAGTGACCTACTCATAGATGAACAGTGGCCGCCTGAATTTTAAAACTCTGTAATTCTAAAGGGGTTGCTACACGGTTGTCAATCGGCCAACAACCGAGGACTAATAGAGGGCGTTGGTTTCCGTGGCATAGTTTTTTTATATGATACTTTTATAAGCTCTAGGGTGTAATTAAATTTAAAAAAAATGATTGTTTTGAAAGTGCCCTTTCTGTAATAATCGTTTAGACTCCTGAACGCCTAACGCATGAAGAGCACGAGTCGAAAGTAGAATGAGGTAGATCGACTAAAACCCCCATTATACCTACATCTAATCTAGTTCATCATCTATGCCATAATACAGCATACCTGCGATAAGACTGCGGTGCGACGGGCCAGCTCCGGCGCGAGCGCAGCACGAGAGCGACGCGTGGCATCGAACCATGCGCGTTGCTCATCTGCGGCGCGGACGTGCGCTTGCGACTCCACCCGCGGCGCCCGCTGTTCGCGCCCCACAGGTGTGATGTGCCGTGTTCTGAAAATAGTTTACCCGTAACTTACCATCTTCAGCCACATCATAACTTTCCACGGTGAAATTGTGTTCAAACACAAGCCTAACCCAAGTAAAAAAAACATAATAAAATATAATGAATGGAGTTAAGGAATACGTCTACAAGAGTTCTTAAGTATAGATGAAGTAGGGCTTTATTTAAACTTTTGATGACATCTCATAATATGGCCAAAGAAGGGTTTTCGATAAGATTTTTTATTCTCTACTACTACTACCGGAGCATCGGCCTTAATTATAAGTTTAATAACCAATATGAGTGATGTTACAGATTGACTTAAAGACAAAATAAAAATATAAAGCCTAGAAATAAAGATTCATTGTTATTATTATTCGCTAGACCATTTTTTAACATACTTTTTGTATTGTTTGATTGCTAAATTTGGCTCGTCTTGCAAAATTACTTTATTTTTATAATTTTCTACTTACAGAAAGATTTTCACATGGTGCATAAATACATAAACTACGAATAAACTAAGAATACTCCAATATCTAAACATAAAATTGACGTGTTCTGTGCTCATAGATAAAAAAATAAAATAATAAAAATGAATAGAACTTTTGATAATAACTGATAATCACATGTATTGAATTGGTGATTTTGCTATTATTTACATTCCAAAACTTCGACTTTGCCCCCAACCTGATTTGGTGGTGTGAGGCATTCCGTCACAGAATTGCGATTATTTAATGTATTTAAACGTTTTATTAATTCTGACATTGTTAATAAAATGATGACAATATTTTCGCTTATTCATTACTTTTCACTGTCCATTGAAAATTAAATTCCATCTCATTGTTCATATTTCAATAACCGACTATTTCTAGAATAATGAACAATCCTTTGTTTGCTTTTACTTTACATGCACAAGATACCTTTCCAATACTAGATCCTTCCATATACTATAATAGCCTTCCGCCCCGCGGTTTCACCCGCGATCCCCTATTTTATCCCTACAGAAATTCACCTTCGTAAATCTTGTAGTTTCTTATTTTCGTAGATTTCGTGAGTAATATTTCGCATTTATTATAAATGATTAAATTTTCAGCCGCAGCTTGTGGCATGTAACTTACCCAGTGTTGAAAGTATACGATTTGGTAACATGTTTTTAACACAATTTCAAGCCGACATAATGATACAATTACGTCTTGGCCCGTTTACGGTATATTGATCCCCGTTCCAAGCTTTTCATCGCCTTTTTAAATGCAAATTAACCCACGGTAACGCCTTTAAAAGTCTTTGTACCAAACCATAACCCACCTGTATTATTTTCCCTTCTTTATTACCTGCTTGTAGTCACGTCATTCAATTCGAACAATGGAAGCTAGCCTATGATAGGTATAATTATTTACATCGCAGGAATTCGCTTCGGAGATCGTTGCCCGGCAACAATCAATTAATTACTTTAGCAATGTGAGAAAGTCCATTGCTCGATTATTGACTTGAAGCGCGAAGCTCAATATTATTTGAAGGTATTTGAATATCTTATCTATTAAGTAGGTATATCTTTGATGGACCAAACTTTGTGCAAGAAATTTATAAACCCTGATTTCAAACCTACCTTACATTATATATTTTAACGTTAACCTTATATTTAGATTACTTACATTATTTACATTAACCTTATATTTAAAAATGTCAAAAAAAAGCCTAAATAATTATCCGAGTACCTACGTTCTTCACACACAGCCTTTGGAGATAAAACTATGCAGATCTTGTATTATGGAGACCAGATATCTGATATGCTACTTGTTAATTATATTTTTAATAGATAATTATACCCAGAATCAGAACAAACAGTAGGTAATGTAAACAAATGCCCTGGGTGGAATCCGAACCCCGACCAGTGGCGTAGTAGTCAACTGTTATGTAAATTTACAATGCAATTAACGAACTATTACGGACAAAAAATAGTGTAAACCTGGGTTTTCTTGCACCTTGATCTATTCACTTTAAATCACAAAAAAACGACACTTAACTAAACACTTCCACTCACTCACTACTTAATAGATATATCTGCGTGTTTTCTAAAGTTCTACAACTACCTACATCGTTTAGCAGTATGTTTAGTAAGTGGCAAGGAATAAAACGTGACTAGCCTTTTGACGTCAAATAACTACGCAGTTTGATAAAATTATCATGTTAGGCAATAATAATATGTATACTCAAAACATTTTTACGCAATGATAGTCGGGCCTGTTCTTGAAACGGGATACCTATTAGCTGCAGCGTTTAGTGAACGCTGCTCAAATATAGGTAACACGGACTTGTTTATAAACGTACCTATGGAGAGAAGTACCTTTTTGAATTTAGGCAAAATTTAATTAGTAAAATTATAAACACAAAATACTCACGCATATATAGGTTTGGATGTGGTCCTTGTTCCGAGCATGCCCGACGCCCGCGCGCGCTTAATAGCACCTCTCTACGTGGAGGCTCCGGTGCCATTTCCTCAGAGTCACTCATATCCTCAGGGGCTGCGCAAGCGCCACCGCCCTCCTCCCTACCCTCCTCAACGACACAAGCCGACATAACTATGTTAATTAACCTCTTTAGATCTATGTCAATATTTGTTAAAACACTTTCTGCACTATGTGAGTATACACACAGTTTTTTAAACACACTTTTTCACTATCACTTGCACTGTAAGTCACGTTTTCATGAGATGGTTACGAATGTTTCTGGTTTATTTTTTATCTGAAACAAATAGACAAGTGTAATAATAAAATGTATTCATTTGCCGCTGCGGTCATAAAATAGGAAAATAATATTTTGAAATAAACAAAATTGAGATTTACTTCAGAGTAGAGTTAAAATACATCCTCACTCACCATGGTGAGTTTGTGTTCAAACACAGGCCTATGGTTAGTGTATAATAACAAAAATAATAATAAACAAGACCGTACGATGCACATATTCAATACAAGATACAATTATTTTAAAGAATACTGAAAAAATACCTACTGCGAGTAGCTTTCGCATTTCGGATTCACCTCATTGACCTGCATTTTAAAGAAAATGCGTTGTCCTTTCCGTGCAAAGAAGTATGTTCTACTTCTCGGACAAATTTCAGAGTCAATTTAAGTAATCTAGCCGTAAATGCAGAAAAAAGCTAACATTAGCATTTATAATTACATAATATTCAGATGTTCACATAGGTATTTTTTAAAACGATACAAAATATTTTTAAAAAAATAAGATTCATTTTATTTATTCTGTCTTTATTTTTTTTTTAATTACAATAAAGTCCGCAGTGAGACTTCAAACAGCCTCGCTTTCCATGACAACGTGACGGCAATTAAAATTTTACAGCGATACTTAGTTAGATATACAAAGAAAAGGACATAAGTAAGTCATGATAGGAGGATAAAAAAGAGATCAAGGAGGAACTATTTTTACAAAAGTTATTCCAGCCAGAGAAAACAATTACTTCTAGCACTAGTATAATATTATAAAATAATAGATTTCACAAAAAGCCTTCACAAAAGTTGTCTGAAACTATTAGCCCACCGGAGAGCTTTCGGTTTTCTTTGTGTGTTTTAGGATACAATAGAATGTAGGTATACCTATTCCTAAAAGCCACAGCCTTTTTCTTCAATGCACCTCACGCTATCGCAGCGGAGTTCATACCCATACCACAGCTTATATGACTTTTTACGCTGTGCCCATACTTTACTGTCTGCACTTATTAGAACTGGGCGGTTTTTATGATATTTTCTTCTGCTTGGATTAATTGTGGAGCTTTCTTTTGAAGTTTTCTTCATACAGAACTTTAGTATGGGGCTCTTCAAAAAAGGTGTGAAAAGGTTTCTGCAGTTTCGGTGACGTTTACATTACATTCGTTGTAGGTATCCACATACAACGTCAAAATTTAGTTCTCCAAAACTCCTTGATAATTCTATAAGTTCATAACGGTTAATTGGTCACGGTACCTATCATAAAATAACATAATGTATTGCATATTTAGAATACAGCGTTCACCTGCACAGATAGTCAGATTTAAATTCTTGAATGAGAATAAAATGCGCTCATTGACAGTTTGAATTGCAACTACAGCCATAAGTATAAAAAATAATACTTTCATAAATTTGTTACACGCTACAGACTCGCCTGCTCAATACGTGAAACAAAATTAATAGCTGCCATTCGCACAACAAACTCCATGTGATTTAAAAAAAAAAAACAATTTTAAATAGAGAATATTTAAAAATTTTTTTTTTTCTTGACATGACGTGTTTGTAGTTCGCCCCAACAAGCAAAATATTTTCACACTTTTCCTTACCAACCATATTGATCGAGTAGCAGCCACAGACAGGAACTTTATTACTTTAATCGAATAATCCCCTGGGTATCCAAGCTTCCATTTCAACACATTTCAATTTCTGATAAGTTAAGCGCAAAATTGCGTAAGTTACAAACAACTTTCAATTAGATAACAATTTAATATCATAATGTGTACTAACGTGAAAACGATTCGTATATAATAATTAAGAATGGAATTTATGATAACAATGAAGCTTAATAAACCTAAATAATATATTTATTAAAATAAACTTCTAACAAAAAATATAGTGTACTATAAAATACCTAGGTAGGAACTCGAGTTCCTTGTTTCTAATTCTAACACACAATATTTATTGCGGAAATAAAATTGTTTTGTAGTTCTTAGTACTAGTTTTAATTATATTGAGCTCTCTATTTGCATTTCCGTATCGGCTTACAGAGCAGTCTATGTAGAATGAAAGGAATCAGACTTTCGTAACTAATCACTGCTGTTAAAATACAAGTTCTATAGATACACAAACAGTTATGATAAATCGGATTGAATATATATTTTGTTACTCAAATAAAGAATGATGTAAGAAATTCTTGTTTGTTAGAGTTCTCCCTTTTTAGTACCTAAAGCTTCAAAAGAAACGATGCCTACAAAGTTCCATTGCTTAGTCTACAGTCTTTACTTTCAGTTATTTCAAGCCTTCTATCTATTATTATGCACTAACTTTTTACTCCGCGATATCCTATTTTACCCCCTTATGGGTTTCATTTCGGAAAATACTTTCTTAGTACACCCTTATGTATCAACCCAATCCGTGCAAAGAAAGTGAGAAAAATATCTTGTCTTCCCATAAACTTATAGGTTGAATTTTTAAAAACGTCAAAATATGTGTTTCATTCATTTTGTCAATGAGCATTAATATAAGATAGGCATCCGCAGATATATATGTACACTAGATAACGCAAATGCATGTACTTCCCGTGTCCGCACCCCGACAAAGCGTCAAGGTTGGCCGTCGCTACTTACAGTCCGCGCGTGTCTGTTGTTGAAGCCGCGAAAACTAAAAAATGCCTCGTTGCGTGATAATTAATAGCCCAAAAATTTCGAGCCCCCAAAGGCAAGGACATATTTCCTATCACAAGCAAGTTATTTTAAAATTATATTATGCGTAAATATTCTGTTGAAAGGGCATCCAATCTCTCACACATCTCATTTAATTCCCTTGTATTTTTTATCTCCACTTAAATCAATTGTTTTGTGATATAATCTGACTAATGGTCGGCAGAAGTAATTATTTGGTTTATACTTTTATTTCGTGTCTAACGAATATCTTACTAATCTACCGTGCCACAGCCTGTGTATGTTTGTAAATCAATCACGCCGTAGCTGAACGTACATCAAATCCTGAAGTTACATAAAGGAAATTTTTAATCATGGGTAAACATTAGCTCCCTTGAAGTGGATAAAACCGCGATATACAAGTAATTATTGCAAATTAAACTGCATTTCCAAGCTAAGTAGGGGTCGATGGGGTAAAGACCGTCGCCTTGCCCCACGGGACGTCAGGTAACGCCTCGGCTTCGCTCAATACCCAACCCACTGTTACGAGGAACAGGCGAACTCTATTATTCCAAATCTAATCTTTTTACCCATCTTGGAAACATTAATTAAAAGGGGAAAATATTATGTAAGTGGGAAGAGCTAAATATTTTTTTATTTATATAAGATAAGTACCTGAAAGACGCTCATTGAGATTAAAGTAAAATAAAGTAAGACTTCGAGTATCTATATACTTTCTGTCTTTTACATTTTGCTATTATCACACTACAGAACACTAACTCGTTAAACTAAATTTATGTGAAGGTACCTATTTAATTGTTTATTTACGTTGTTTCCGCTAAGTAAAAAGTCATCAACAACTATTTTCTCCACACAAGTTAGTTTGTACATACATTTATGACTCTTTAATGTCTAAAACTACATGAGATACTTACCAATAGAACTAGGTATTCGGTACGTTTGCAATGACGCAAAATTAACATTTCTAATCAAAGTTGAGCATGAATGAGTGATTTCAAAATTAATTCCATAGATTCTGTCAAATTCAGAAGTAATGACTGACAGCTGTCATGTCATTATCAAACTGAAGCCAATTTTTATGCATGTAGACGTCGAAGAAGAATAATAGTGAGCCATTAATTTTATAACATATACCAACTAAATTCAAAAATAATTATAATGAACTACTGAAAACTGTCAAGGTTATTCAACATAATAATAATGAAACTCACAATATAACGACAAACTTACCTACACTATTGGTGTCTGGTAGTATGAGAAAGAATTGTCTCATAGAATATGTAGGTAATACTATACTTACTACCATCCAATAGGAATTTCTAATGTTATTAAGCTTTTATTTATCTAAATACCGATATCTTCTCACTTCTACATTTCTTCAACAATAACACTGACATACCATAGACACCAGCGCAGTAGCTGTGTACAATAACAATCCCTAAGTTTATTTTCTTCTCTAGTTTCATCCTTTCAGACTTGATTATGTCTTAACTACCTACATTAATTTAAGTACTCTTAATGTACTTACTAACTTGCTTTTTGGCCAATTAAAGACTTTCAAACTAACAATTTCATTTTAAGCCAACAGAAAACATGAAAAACATACTATACCAAAACATCGCGGAAAGTCTAATATCGCGTTATGACAGGAAATTCTGGCGAATAAAGGCATTAGGCGGAGGCGGATCGGTGTTAAAAATATTTTAAAACACCGCTCGCCTAATCCATGTAAATCTTTTCAGAAACAAGATTTGTATAGAGTCCGCATGTTCGTTAGATACAAAAAATCGCCATTTTCAAGTTATTTTTGGAAGCGAACAGTCAAAATTTACGAATATGTGTCAACTTTAGTTATTACTTACTGTGCATTTGCAGTTAGCTAAATATACCCACAGATTAGTTCTCAAAAAGTTGTTATACAATCTGCGATGAGAGTTATTCTAGAAGTTTCTTTGAGTGATTGAAATGACATGAAAAGATTCACACATACTTAAAAAACGCTTATGAAAAGTATACCAGATAAAAAATACCTACATAAATTTTCCATCTTAAGGGAAATAGTAAAGGGCAGAAATTCCTTCTTTTAGAGTCGATAACTTGAGTCATTCAAAAAAAATATGAGTTGTGTACCAGCATGTTGCAAACAACATGCTTGGAACATGCTGGTACGATTGATATTAAACTTTCTTGCGTGCGCATTCTTCATGCGATAATTGATAAATAAAATAAAAAAATACTTAGACGACAATTGTAAAAAGTTATAGGTACTTTTCTTATCAAGATATTACATCAAGATACGATACCTGGATTGGAAAAAAAAAACTGTTTTACTAACTTGAAATCTTTTAAACTTAACGATTCCTGAAATTCAATTTTATAACCTTCCTAGTTTTGGGACGCGCGTCCCATTCGCGAGCCAAACGACTAACTAATTACTTGACGAACGTGGCATTTACAAATATTTTCTATAATAAATACGTGGAAATAATTATTTTATAAGGGTTGCCCGCTCTCAGGTAAATTGGGTCGTGACATTGATTTGAAAGGATCGTACCGGTCACTTCGGTCAATCCAGCACAAGCCCCTGTCCGTTTTGAATAAACAAGTCAATTGGAATATTGACATACCATATGACTTTTTCATATCAATATGAAACGGACTCATATCCATAAACTACTTATTTACGATAAAATAACATCAAATTACGTATCTGGTCTGTCGAAGGGCCGCGAAGGCCGCCACACATCTATTTGTATCAATGTACTATACTATACTTTAATAAAAGTACTTCTAATTACAAACTTGCCTCGGTAGTTGATCCTATTTCACCAACTTTACCTATAAGTTTCGCATGGGTAACTCATCATAAGTTACAAATTATCTGGAAGAATGTTCTCTAGGCTTGAGTTCCAAGGTACTAACAAAATGTTTGGCCCCTTAACAAAGTTAGACAAATTGCTTATTTTAATGTTCAATTAAAATAAGCAATTTATCTAACTTTGCTTTAAATATGATAGATGATTAATTTTAAATATATCCATCCATCAATATGAAGTGAAACAACCTTTAGAGTTTTGGGCTAAAGAATATTTATTTTGCTTTGAAGATTCGAATAAGAAAAGGAAGATAGTAAATTAATTTCAACTCTTACATTTGGACATAGTAATTATCCTCAAATTTAAAGGTTTTTTTACTATGTTAGGCCTTTATTTGACCACAATCTCACCATGGTAAGTTATATCTATGTATAGCGCATAAATATGTAGCTAGATAGGTAAGTACACTGTGACTTAGGTACGTTAGTTAATTGCCTCTACTACTAGAATTGCATTTTGCAAACAAAGCCCATTATGAGAGTTGATCTACCAATCAGAAGCCGCATTCTAAACTCAGTCAGATGTATTTTACATATATACCTACACCCTATATGGAAATCAAACCTGTAGCGTGGAAGTCTGGGTATCGAACCTGCTCGCCAATGTACAATTTTGGAAAATAATGAATTAAAAAAAATGTCTCGCGTCAACAACAACAAATTAATGCTTTGAAACAGATTTGTACTAGTCCACTGAATCAACAAAAACATCTAATATATTCAGCTCCGAAAAAAAGTAGATAAATATTGACTGACAAGCTTCGCATGTCTTCTGGAGAGGGTCAGAATACTCTTTCAGATAATATGCCGGTCGAAGACGTCGACGTCTCTTATCAATTACAAAGAAATCTGGAAAATAACCAGAATCACCTGAATTGATGGATTCAGTTACTAATTCACATGAAAAACAAGGAGACCAGTCTACTTCAATTTCTAGCCCATCAATTAATACTGCACCTGAAATTAACTTAGAACCTGAGGAAAATAAAATTGGCATACACACATCATCGAAACGCAAGAAAGTTTATATAATTGGAGGAAATCAATGCGTCGGTGTGACTCCTTATCTGATAAAATCTAGACTTCACACGATGTATGAAGACTACCAGTTTATGTCATTTGTGAAGCCGGGCGCATCTACGGGAGAGATATTGCGCACATGCAAGTTATTTAACTTCACAGAAGATGATCAAATTTTGTTGTCAGTGGGGCAACTTGACACAAATCTCAATGAAGTGATGATTGATTTGGTATTGATAACCTAGAACTAAATCATGATTTGCAAGAGGTCATGATTATAGAACCCAAAAAAGGCACTATACCTTACTACTTTCCATTAATAGAACGACAAATCAGTAACAAGAATGAATCATTTTTTCGAATCTAAAATAAATTGTAATAATACTAATGTTTTTCAAATTTTTCACCAAAACATAGCTAGCATTTTATCCAAAAGACAATTATTGGTAGTGGCTTTGAGTGATCTTAGCGATAGGAGTATGGAACCGGATATTATTTGTCTATCAGAGACGTTTGTAAAAAGAAATGATGAAACTAATATGAATGTAAACGGTTATACACTAGGTTCTTTCTATTTTAGACCTAAGGCTGGAGTGTGTATACTCTCGAGGAAGGGAATCAAATATTATGAGTTAAGCTTTGATAAAACTCTAGCAAGCGATAAAACGTTTGACTGTCGTGGCGTACATATATTTAATCCAGAAATGTATATTATCTGTTGTTATCGCACACCCAATTCTAGTACAGATGCGTTCTTCTTAAAAATGGACGGACTTTTACGTAAAGTGTGTCTAAACGTTTATAAACTAGTCTAACTGTTTGTTGTGGTCGCTAATGACCTTAGATGTTAAAAAGCGACCTAAAATAAATAAAAAAACTAATAAAAAAATTGTTTTGGTCGGAGATCATTAATACTATAAAAAAAGTAGGGACACTCAACATTTATTGGATATGGTCAGTAATTATCGTCTTAAACTCCACATTGATAAACCAACACGGCTGCAAGCTTGCATTGATCACATTATAAGCAATATTGATAACGCCACAGGTGAATTATTACATCTTGGCCTGTCAGTACATGGTACAGCCGCAAGTATTAAAATTCTGCATATCAAATAAAACTAGTATTCCCGAAGTTATACATAGAAACAAAAAAGATTATAGCGAAGAGAATATAGTAAAATTTAAAGATTACATAAAAAGCATCTCGTTCTCGGATGTTTACAAAATATGTGATCTCAACGAAAGTTTTGATGCTTTTCACGAAAAAAATGTGCTTTCCCATTATTAAGCAAAAAATATCAAACTTTAACAAAAAAACTAAATGGATAACTAATGGGATAAAAAGAAGCTGTAAAGTCAAGAGACTGCTACGTTTTAAATATTACAATAAAAAACATTTATGTGTAAAACAAATTACTTAAACTATTCTAAACTGCTGCGCAAATGAGACATTTGTTATTTTTTTGTGTGATTAATTGACTTAAATCGAATTAAATACAATGTATATTTGTACGCCATTATGGCAAAACATGAAGAACTTAGACTTAAAAATTAACATCTATGTATGTACAACCATGTTTCTGGCAAATAAATAAATCTGAATCTGATTCTCATCCTGGATAAACATTAGTGTGCATGAAAATGCCTGTTGGTCCGATTAATTATTTATATTAATAAAATTTACGTTAGCGATATCTTGGTGACAAGTTCTGCTTACTTTTTCGCCTCCCTATATTTTAATTATTAAGTGCTTAATCCATATAAAGTATAATATAATGCCACTACTTTACGAGAGACAAGTTTACGCTGTAACCATTGTATCTACACTTGGATAACTATATAAATATAGCCAAAAGTAATATTATCCGAGAGTTTTTGAAACTGTTAGATAAATTGTATATTCGATATAATATAATATTATACATTCCATTATTATAGATAAGAATAGGTATAGCAAATAATAGCTCTATAGAAAACTGAAACACATGAAAATCAAACTACTTCCATCTTTTTCACTGTAAAATAGTTGAATAGATAAGATACCTATATATGTACTAAGTATAAAGTTTTTCTACGAGTTAGACCAAATTACTATAGCAGTTGAAAAAGCGACACACTTAAATTAAAATACTAACTAATAACTTATTCTATTTTTATATAAAATTTAATATTTTCATCTATTTCACACATCTATAGCAATAAAATTCCCAGGGTACCCTCTTAGGCTTTGTATGATTGCCACTTTCAACCACATCACCACTTAGGTACTACGATGAAATGGTGGTGAAATGCAAGCCATGTAATATGACAAATTCTCTAAAATATATTTTTTTATGTTTTATATAGAAAATGATTTCATGTAAATAGCAAAAAAACCTCTAGAATGATAACTATAATTCATTAATTTAGGCATTCTTAACAAATAATTATATTATTTTTAAGATCATAATATTCTGTAGAAAGATAACATGCCATATTATTGACTCTATCATGTATCTACCTAGACAATAGGTACCAACACAAAGTAAATAGAAAGCGGAAGAGAAGCCGGAGTGGCATACCCATTAAGTTAAATTGTTTGCTTTTGTGCGCGATCACAAACAAACTTGTGGGGAAAATGTCTTCTACATTATTATGAGGACTCTCGAACATGTCAGCTTAAATCTTTTACTTTTATAATGGAAAGAAAAGCAAATAGAGAAAATAAAAACATTACACTCGTTTACGCGAAAGCGATATTAACACTTTTTTCCTTCAGTCATTTTCCATTAGTTGAAATATGTGAAGATAATTTCAAACTTGTGGTATTGAAATATTATTATAACCAATAATAATAATGGTTATTAATAAAATATAAATGTTATCTTTTATAAATAGCATTTTATCCTGAAAAACTTACCTACCTAACTGGATTTAATAAAACTTTTCTAAAATTATAAAACGTAAGTAACTTAGCACTCAAGTGTCATGTAGTAAGTTATACCTATATAATGGGCATTTAATTACTTAAACTTACAGGATATATTTTAACTTTGTTATCTCGGGGTCGACGCTGGGAAATTCGGTCAGCCCCAGTGGAACTATCAACGCTTATTATGTGAAATTACCACCACGTTAATAATAAAATGTGTCACATTAAAATGTTAAGTATCGCCCTGACTTATCTCGTCATAAAATAAAACTAGCTATTTAATGTACCTACTATCAGTTTATTTCCTCAGTGTATCCCTGGTTGATGAGATGAGTAGGGATTACTTGAGAAATCAAAATATTTTTTTGAAGCGACCAAAAATTTTGTTCTATTTTGGTTTGACGTCTACTTTTACTGCATGGGTACTTACTATTACTAATTCGTAAAATGGTTTGTTTTGATGCAACCAGCTGTTAGTGCCTTATCGTTTGTTATGCGTTCGCGTCATAAAGTAAGCAAATTCTTTTTACCCATGACTGAACGGAGAAAAGATATGCGATTGAGATAAGTGGTTTTGTGTACCTTTGTCTGTTTATGTAGCAACTTTACTGGACAATATCGTTATGAAATTACTAGAAGGCACAATTTTTTTTTTTTTTTTTACATAGATGGAATAAATTATTCCATGAAGTTTGGAATATAGGAGTATCTAGGTAATGCCTACAAAGACACCTAATAATACATTAACATTATGGTAGGGTAGGTACTTACTTCACTATCCATCTGTCACTGAAAGGAATATGCTTTAAGAATATAAATAGACTCATTATAGTTTTTAAAAAAATGGCTTCGTGCCAATGATAATGTCACAGTACCTAAGTATTGTTAGTCCGTCATAATATTGCGTTACTATGCGCTGTAATGCGAAATTTATTAGGTGACAATATGGTAAGGAACCTTTGGTGTGCGAGACAAACTCACATTTTGCCGATTTATTCATACTACTTAGTATTGAAACGTAAAAGCATCGCGCGAAAACTGTCCGCGAGATTGTGAAAAACTTAGTAGGTACCTACTGCTTTTACCTAAGACGTCTATCAGAAAATCTAAATATGTCAAGTAAAACTTAGAAAACGAAGTAAGTATAGAAAAGTATGTTTGAGATAAACTCAGCAGATTTTTTTTAGAAATTAAATTGAAACCAGCTGATAATCAGGTCAAATCTATTAAACTAAATAAGCATTCACAATATGTATCAGACTAAAAAGCAATCATTTGTAAATACAATTCAATAGCTAATTCTTAATAAACGTAGGTATTTTACCAAGAATTCTTAATCAATATAATTCAGGCATTCGAAAACTATTATGTGTCTATCTATTGTAGTAGGTTTGGTTGGTAATGGTAATTTGCAAATCGATGGCAGCAAAGTAGAAGAAGACATCTACAAAATTGCAATTTTACAAGAGACCACATTTAGAAAAAAATAGTGACCATTTTGAGAGTTATGGACCGATTAACATGAAATTTTCTTTGATGTATTAAAATAACATTCTTTATTGATTGTTTAACAGGTTTTATCGATATATCGTTGTTTTACTGAAATAATGTAGATGTCTTTTTTACACAGAAAAAACTTTGACGTAGAAGAAGACATCTGCCTGATATCCGTTAATAGGTTGTGATCAAAAAAGCGAATGGGCGTAAACACGGACATCTGCCATTTGTCCGTTTCTTTGAATATCCTTAAAAGTATTATTGGAGATTATTATATTATATTCTAGTTTACTTATCTTCAATATTTTTATTTATTTATTTATATTGTGATTAAAAAAGCGGCCATTCGCTAATACTTTAAGGTTATTTTAAAAAACGGACAAGTGCCAGATGTCCGTGTTTACGAAAATTCGATTTTTTGATCACAACGTATAAACGGATATCAGGCAGATTTCTTCTTCTACGTCAAAGTTTTTGCAGTACCGTGTTTACGCAGATAACCGCTGCATACTAGAATGAGACAAGTGACTGATGGTATTATTTACGTTTCAATCATCTGTCGAAGCTCCGAAGTAAAGGCGGACAATGGCAGATGTCCGTTTCTACTGCGATGCTTTTTAAAAATCATGTGTAGATGTCTTCATTTACGTTCCAGATTTTCTTCATAATTTTGAAATATGAAATAATTTTAATACAGACTTGTAGATAGGGCTTATATAAGCTCATTTTTGTAATAAAAAAATACGCAAAAATGTAGATGTTCGTATCTACTTTGCGGCCATCGAAATATCAATCGTTATAGGTATTTTAAATAATGGTAAGCATTTAAAACTGAAACGCTAAATTCTGGCAAACTATTAACAAAGGCTTAGTGTACACGAAATCCGTCTGACACCGACATTGCATGCATCGGCAGGTGCTTGGCACAGGCGCCATGTTCACCGAAATTCACCAAATGGCGCCACTCACTCCAATTAAACTAAACGTAGGTAACTTATTATGTTCAATACCAAAACGTTTTTTTTTTTCATCACTGCACCACCGTACTGAGTTGTATTTCGATGTATAACGTATCTATCTATCTAAGTAGGTAGGTATTTACCACATTAAAATAATAAATTAAATAGTCAATTGAATTGAGAATGAAATGAAAATGAGACGACAAAAATGACGCGTCGCGAGCGACCGCTCCGTACCGATTCTAGTAGTGTACCTATCACAGCGCAGTTGTATGAAGCTTTGTCTCTGTCCATTTCTTTACTTTGTGGCTAAGACAAGCATCAACTTGTGGGAACTCCTTGAAAATCCGTTATTAGTTGCTATGTAACTTTTTAACAGTATCAAAGGAAATTCCAAAAATGTTTAAATGACGATAACTTTTTTTTTGCAACATCCGATTTTAATGAAGCATATATTCTGCTCGAATTGAAACTCTGTCTACCTGTGAAAACTACATGCAAATCTGTTCAGTAGTTCCGAAGATGTGCGTTAACAAACAGACAGACAGAAAAGAATTCTAAAAACCGCTGGTTTATGTTCTAGGTATTACCCTTCTTTAGTTACCCCTTTTCTATTTTTATTACTTTTCTTCAATGTACAGACACACCGGAGTCTACTGTTTTATTGTATGTATAGATTGTATTCTGAGGTAAAACCGCTGGTGAATAGTTTTTACCCCTATCGTGCAAACTATATCATTATATACCTATATAAGTATAACCTTGCCCTAAGTTTTCTCATTAATGCTGTTGAAGGATTTCAGACTAGCTATGTCTGCCCTAGACGTAGGCATTTTTACGAGTGGATCCAGATTGAGCTCCATATCATGTTATCAAAACGTAGAGACGTTTTGATAACATGATATGGAGCTGGATACGGGTGATGTGCATAAGTGGTAATGCAAACCAGACCCTTGAAAAACTTTACACTCATAGATAAATATAGACTACTTATACATTTTCAGTAACTGTTATTTAGAATGCGTCATGCCAGACTTTGTCTCACCCTTCTAATTAATTAAATTGTGTCAAGACCGTTTTACGTTAAAACTCAAATTGAAGAAAGTATTAAGTGTTCATTTAGTTAAAGAAAGTGAAATTATAATGGCCATGTTCAAGAGTACTCTATAGTCAAATTTCGAATGTTCTACTTCCATTTTATCTTAATAATTTTGGAAATGTGAATGTAATTCCGCAAAATTCTCCAAATTTTTAACTCGAGATAATTTTACAAGAAGAAGTGTTTTATAGAAACAGTAGTAAGCGCCACAGCTTTTTATTCCATCTCCAATTCGTTATTTGTTTTTATTTTAAGACCCTCAATTACTTTCAAAGTCACTCAGGCCCTTATATGGGGTGACAACACCCACTTTGGGAAATACTAGGCTAGAAGGTCCAATGATTTACACATTCATACATCACTGTTAAGACTATCAAACGAGACTGAAACTTTTATAACACCATATTTTTGTCTTGTGTATGTTCTTATCCTTTTTTTGTATTAGTCTCGCATAAGTAGTAGGTATCAAATGTTCATACTTCAAGCTGTCAGCTTTTCGAAAACACAAAACACAAACAAAGTTAAAAAAAAAAAACTAATAAGTTTATTTAAACTTTTTTATTAATTAGTATTTATCTCTGCCTTTACATAATGACTGAAACATACCTACCTAAATGTCATCTTTGATAAATATCAAATAATATACTGACAGTTGCCTATTGGTAAAATAAAAACACGAAAATTGACAATGAATCAACTGTCTAACATACACTACACCAATTATTTTCAAACTGCTTTATTGAATAAATAAACGAAAAATATATTATTGAAGCTCAAACTCTGCGGGTCGCAATAATTATGATATTCTTTTTGATGAATATTGATGTGGTAATTCTTTTCATGTTCGCATTCCCGCGTTCCCAGATAGCAATTAGGCGTCTGAAACGTAATTTCATACTGGCCAAACAAGCCTCCATCTCCGCTCCAATATATATATATACATAATATGATACCCGTATTGATACTTATTATCAATTCATTATTGCTGCTTAGTTCTTTCTATTCTTATTCTATAATAATGAATATACTTAAACTAAACTACTAAACTTTATTTTTACATGTTTGAGTGATTATAGTTTATTTATATATCTTGTATTAATGATAGAAACCATAAGTATTTTAGTAATTTATCTTCGATAGTGAATTGCCTAATAGTGAAGTCATAAAGTAAATTGCCCTGTCAAAGATTATTGTCCACTCCCGGGAAAAAGGACGCCCTTTGCGTGACATTAATTACGTTCCAATCTCCCCAATACTATCTATACTTATAGCCAATATAGGATTTATTTAATTATTCATATTTATCTAAATTCTTAGTTTGGACTAAAGCAAGATGACAGCTGCCTATGAAAAAAGGCAGTAAGTATCAAGTATGGAACCGGACTGGTATTATTATGTTACACTTTGATATTTTAAAGCATGATAAAACTTTTTAAACTAAGAGCCACTTTCAGTAACGAATAAAAAGTTGAGAATGTGTGTTAATAAGTGAACAATTTGTTGTAACAAATGGATAGTTCGCCAGCGAAGCGGCTCCAGTTTTATTGTGTCGTGCGAGGGACGTGTCGGTTGTCAGTATAGCTCTCAGCAAGATTGCACGTACCGTGCCGGGAATAATGTGACAAAACGACCTTTCAAAAAGAAATTAGCTTAAACGTTTTCTCGCTATTCACGACCTTTTAAGTATGTGCAACGCGTATTTTAAAAGGCATACATGTTAAATTGTATTGGCGTTTTGAAATATTATTGGAGAGCAAAGAAAAATCCATAAGAATTGTATACGTCTACTTTTAATGTTCGTTGTTACAAATTTATTCATCACCAAAATATAAAACAAAATATTGATTTATTCAACTGAAGATAGACATACCTACTCTCTGCTCCTCCTCTCTCTCTCTTTTCTTTTCTCTAGTATCTTTGCCCCCATGATTCTACCTGTGTTGTCGGGGATCTTTTGCTATTCTGGGTCCAGGGTATGATCAAAATATATATGTACGATCGATATTTCATCCAAATCCATATAATTAGGTTGTGACCAACATTCTCACATATTATACGTGTGTATAGACACAATCATATATATATAATTATGTATACGTTATTTTACTACTAGCTTTCACACCATTTCGCACTAGGTTTCACCCGCGTTCTCTATGCAAAAATCACGTTGCGTGTGAAAGAAGGACAAACCAAAAAAATACGCGCACTATAGTAGCTAACACAATCTGACCATGATAATTTTATAGCAGGAACTGTGTGTCGATTTCGTTTTGAATGTACTATTGCTAACATTATAAAACATTCAGTGGATGGAAGAAATGATAATACTTTCCAAATTGCTTTCAAACTCTCTGCTAAGAAGAAAAGCTTTTGTATTCAGAGCAATTGTCCCAATTCATAATCGATGTTCAGTACAAAAATGTAGTGATCTACGTTTTATATTATGTCCATTATTTTCAAAATTTTTGTATGCGAAGCTTCGGGATGAGATACAAAATAAAAAAATATAAGGAACGAATTGGCGCAGTCAGCAAATGAGGTGCGTTGATACGCCGCGTTATTTGATTTTTCGTACACTTCTTATTCTGTCGGGTTTCCCATGACACCTCACAATTATTTTTTCTTTTTCATTTGTTTCAAGTATCCTTGTGAAGAGGAGTTACGTTCTAACGATGAAAAACTGCACGACGTCCTATCAAAGTTCACAGCCACATCCGTACGTACACTCTCGACATACTTAGATGGTGGTTCTTAGTTTTAAACCGCTTGACATTTGTCACTTAGCACTCATACTGGCTGTGGGTGGTTTCAGACAGAGGTTTTATTCATATTTTTATGGAATCACCGTTAGTCTGGCTAGATCCTGTTATAGTTGACCGTAATTAAGATTTTTTAATTTCTCTGACCATCATCTAAGGTATTTAAAAGTAAAGCAACGTTACGCTTTACGTTAAAAACCAAATTAAACACAAACATCTAAAAATAATTGCTCAGTAAGTAATAATTATTTACTGTCGTCTGGCTCTTTGATTGGCGAAGCTAACCAATTGGTTCGAAACTATCCAGGACCTTATTGACAGGTCCTAGTTGAACCTGAACAAACAACCAAACCCATTATTAAATTCCAAACTTTGCGACGCAACGGAAATAACTAAACTAGTAAGAGTTTGCATATTAAAATTTATGAATTTATTTACCATGTTTATTGACTTATTCCTTTTGTATAGTGACTATCCATCAATCAGTATATGTTTATTTATTTGTGCAAAAATACAGTTCAATGTCAAAATGAATAGAAATGGCGTTGTAAATAATAATAACATTGTGATATACCAGTCCGAACTTAATGAAATTTTCTAATTAAAGCACAGATATCTTTTAATTACGACAGTAATCAGATTTCAAAATTAAGATGAGCTTAAGCGTTATCTTATAAGCTTGGATCATCCTGCCGCTTAACTAAGGAAGATAAATATATAAGAAAAATAAGGAGTTGGTATAGGTAGGTTTCTCAGTTAGTAGACGAAAATGTACCTAACATCTAATATCTCAACAGCCATTGCTTGTTATTTGTTCATGCTTAACCGACTGTCTCTAATTTGGCTGGGCTGTCGTGCTTGCCGACAACACTTTCAACTTTTCATATGGAATAAAACTGGCAATATTATTTATAATATAATGTAGGTACTAGCTTCTGCTTCGTGGTTTCATCCGCGTTTCCAAAGGATCCAAAGTTTTCCTAGGATAATAATATTCTATATTTAATATCAGGAAATGATTATATTTTTGTGCCAAATATAATCAAAATCCGTTCAGATATTAGAGCTTAATTTAATTATTAACACCTACACAAACATCGCATCTGTAAGTACCTATAGTTAAAATTTTGTTTTCAAATTGATTAGTGTCAAACCTCGATCTATGATAAGTGATTATGCAGCCAAAAGTAGTAGAAGAAGAATATATACATTTATTCAGGACAACACACAATATTACATTTCATTACTTACATTACAACAGGTAAATATTAATCTGATGTTCAAGATGCCAAGAATATGTCCCGACTCGGCATAATGCTACGGTTGATAACAAAACGAACCCTAGCTCTGGACACAATGCCTAGCGAGCGGATGATTTGTTAGATAACTCATAACATATTACCTATGATGGATATTTAAGTGCTTTCAAACACTAGGTCATAATAAATAAACTGTTCCTCTGACAAAAAAAAATCTAATAACATCAAATCAAACGGAAATCGGCAAATAAATCGTAAAAGTAAATTATTAGGGCCGGTAGCTCTCAATTATGGGAGGTATCTGCCAGGGGCATAAATAAGTTAATACTTCGAACCGATTAACTACTAAACTTTGTAATTGAATTTAGTGTAAACTGAAATTGCTTTCATAAAATGTGTTGCAGGTTGTATTTATAAAAGAACTAGATGACCCGATGAACTTCGTACCCCGTGAGATCGATAATATTGGCCGCATCGTGTACGGTTTGAGTTATAAAATTTCGTTTTTTTTTCGATTTTTCTGCTGGTCGTTTATGTTTATTTTCTTTTTCCTAAACCATCCCAGTATTCAGGCAAACAAAACCTCGGTCGAGTCATTTTTAAGTTTTTTTCGAGACTAATTTTTTATTTATACTATGTTATTTTTTTGTCAGAATGCTTTTGAATTTGTTTAGAATAATATTTCTGTGGCAATATTTAAAATTGTGTCGTGCCGAATAGTTTCGTACTATCGTAAATCATCAATAAACGATATTATTATATATTTTCTTTGTATAAGTTTAAGAATTTAAATTATATATGAGCCATTCAAGAGTTCGTTCTCTTGAATTAGACACCTAATGGCATTAGGCTCATATTCTCCTGTCTCCTCCGAGTAGCCTAACTTTTTATAATTTCAAACGAAAATTGTTCTCTATATCTTTGCATAGTTGCGATATAATTTAGTCTACTATTATATTACATAAACATATTTATGTACTTACTCGTAATGTATGCATTCCGATATAAGACTGTTAGGTTGGATGTTTTTTTGATAAGCCTTTACGGAATTTTGATGTATTTTTAAAGACATTGCTAGTGGTGGTTATTACATCTTCTTGTGTTCATGTTCTTTAGGATAGGATTCAAATATTTGCGCAAATTCATTTAGAATTATATAAATGGTTAGTAAGAAATCCTTCCTGATAGCTGTAAATGTTCAAATCTTCATACATCTTACCTCTCATCGGTAATCAAAATCTATATCAACAAATATTACAAGGGTCAATGAATTATCGATTGTTGGGTTGCGTGCGGCGGGTAACCGAACAGGTATGCGAACGAATAAGGGCAATATAGGTGCTGCTCTGGGATAGTATAGTCCCAGGAAAGTAGGAATATAAGTATTATGTTATACTATCTATTTTTTTTTTTTTAAATAAATATTCTGGGACATTATTCCTCACACACGGCCATCTGACCCCAAACTAAGCAGAGCTTGTGCTATGGAAGCCAGATAACTGATATACTACATATACTACTTTTCTTTTGTAAATACATACATATATAGATAATTACACCCAGACACAGGACAAACAGACATGTTCACGCACACAAATGTTTGTCCTGAGTGGGAATCGAACCCACGACCAGCGGCGTGATAGATAGGGTATCTTACCAACCACGCCAACCGGCCCGTCAAAATTATTATTATTTAAAAATATATATCTATGGATATATATTTTTAAATAATGTTTTGTAGATACATACCTACCTACTCTACTTACCCTATTTACATCGTACCTTTATTTTAATTTTACCGACAAATATAATACAAGCAATTTAGGTTTCACATGCATGGAAACAATAAGCAATAGGAGCCGTATTCTTAGAATTCTTCCTTTGCCCAATATTAAGAACAAGTTTCACTCGCGTTCCATTCCAGATGGATTTAATTGATTTTTCGGATGAAAAGAGCCCTATATTAATATGGTCTATTATAATACATATACGTAAAAATTAGTTAAATGATATCTACTAGTACCTATGATAATAATAAGATAATGTTACAAGGTAGAGCACCAAGCGCCAAGGTAATTTTCTAAGAACAAAATCTAAAGTTATGCACATAGTCGACGACTGAGTTTGACTAACAAACGGATTTTTACATTAAATATCAGATACTAAAACTCCTTAGAGACCAAACAAATCAGACATTCGTCGTATAAAGAATTCGCTGAAACCTATCGAACGATATCCACGCAAATATTTTAAATTACATCAAAAGCTTTCGTAAAATAGCATTATTTTTGAAAGACTTGATCGTAGAAGTTATGAGACAAAATAAAAGATAGATAAAAAGGTTTATGCCTACATGTATGATAAACATTTTCATTGATTGGTGTAGATGTTTAATACCTTGACTGCCACGACACAGGTTGTGGGTTCGATTCCCACCCATGACAAACATTTGTATGCATGAACATGTCGCTTTGTTCAGAGTCTGGGTGTAACTATTTTTATGTAATATGTATATTATGGAGTAGGCATATCAGATATCTGGTTTCCATTAGCACAAGCTCTGAAGAGTTTCAGGTCAGATGGCCATGTGTGAATAATGTCTAACGATATTGATATATTTCAAAAAGAAGAAAATTCTAAGTCAATTTAATATTAATATAACGACAACCAGCCGTGTATTTACAAAATTTATACTTTGAAATAATATCGCAAGTCAAAAATTCATAGATTAGCTTTTGTTCATGCAAAATCATCAAAACAACGCGGCCTCCATCCGACGTGACCTTGGTAAAAATTATAAGACTGCTGTTACATATTTGCTTTTAAAGAGTACTAAAACATGGCATATAATTCCAGACTCCAGGAGAAACAGGAAGTCTGTTATGATTTCTCCTAAACTACTAACAATTGAATAGGTAGTAAAAATAGGTACAGGCTCATCTTTTGAGCGGTACTAAATATTAGACTATCACTTTTGTGTTGTAGACAGCCAGGCTGATAACGAGAAATTGCAATTTAACAAGCGTCATGATCGCACGGACCCCTTTGGACGCGCTTATTACGAGACTCGCGGTACGAATTTTCTTGAAAGGGGTAGTAATACTTGGCGTATGACCGATGACTCCAGGAGGTAGGTCGGTGTTGTCCTGGTGAGTGGTTTTATTTTTCTTATGATCAAAAAATGGTAGAAAAATACTATAAGTATCCTAATATTTATTTATCTATTCAATTACATAATATTTTTTATAACATTAATCGTAACCATACTATTAGGCAATACCAACCTTTTAATTCACGAATATTACAGATTGTGTGTAAAATAATTTTTCAAGTAGTAATTAATAATATTTTAATTAATGTAGCAAATAAATATTAATTTTATAGTTAAATTTAATTCAACAAGTAATTACATAATTATACGTATTTAAAATGCAATTAACGTTTTTGCACAGTGTTAGTTTCGTAATAATTTCTAATCCTTCGTCCATTTTTTATTTCGTAACATACCTATGGTCAATCCTTTTCCCGAAGCTGGCAGAGTCGTGGTTCAAAGGAAATTAAGCTGTAATTTAATTAACTTTAATTTCCACGAACCTGTTTCCTTACCTTAATATAAATGTTAATAATACCAAATAATACGTGTCTTACGGTCTTACTTCTGTCTTGCCAGTTACCGACAAATGAGAGTAGGTTGCGACTTATTGTATTTATTTATATTAAAAAGTACAGAATTTCCGATGTTATTTAGCTTAGATTTTAACAAAATTAAATGTAACAGGAAAAAGTAATAATATATCTGATAAGAATTATGTTTGCTCTATTTTGTTGCTTATTGTAATTTATATTTCCCTAGAATGGATCAAAAATATATCTTAATCTTTTTCCCTTCATTGTACATGTAGGTATAGCTTTAAATTTATTCCTAACTGAGATCGGCTACAGCGAGGTTAGTAGCATCCTCGCCGGCTTAATCAGAAATAGTATAAAAGTTGTTTATTCATCGTCTTTATATATGTACGTACAAAGTATATTATACCTCCAAACCCCTTCTCGTTCGGATTTACCCACTATCCTTTTCAGTTAAAATTCCGTCAGGTTTTTCACGATTTCACTAGTCCTTTATTGTACAGAGATAAATTCGAAACATTTCTTAGAAAAATGAATTCCTTCACCCGATTATTTAGCGTGGGATTTATTTATTTATTAGACTGTTTATCATTTAGTTATCCCTTCATATACCAATTTATTTTGTTCTATGTTTGTGTAAAAAGATATAGGTATTTTTATTTCAACGAGAAAATATTTTTATTACTACTACTACTATTATAACTGATGATGTACCCGATTATTATTAGCACACAAAGCCTACAAGAGATCTGGCTCTCGAATGCAATTGCCGGAATATACTGATAGGTAGATACATAACTACTAGCGACAAAGGACATTGGGAGGATTTCATAAATGCATTCGACTATAAACTAGAAAACATTGAACCCACTTCAAAATAAACATGTGTTGGAATTTGTCATCACTGAGATATCAACACTGTAAAATGTAATACAAATAAAGGCATAATTATCACTAAATAAAGATGACACACATGATATAGGTAATACAGTTGTTAATTAACCTACAAGATGCACAATAGAATCACTAGATAATCTTACATAGTGGCTATATAACGGAACTAGACTACATACTAGAACTACGTAGGTACTCTGCAACCGTCACTCAAACTGCTACAACAATACGTTAGCCTAACTACGTATTGGCCGACAAAATCCGGAATCTAACTCTGGGACACGTGTAGTACGTTGTATAGATACTTATCAAAAATTGATATTACATGGCCTATTCATGTAACCGTACAATGAAAGCCGGTCATGCAATCAACGAAACGAGCCTATTGTGACAAATGTGATACCTCCATTTCTATACGATGCATTGAATTCGAAATATTGCTTATTTAAGGAATTCACTATTGTCAGCTTTGGTTGTCCCCATTTCTGTGCACAGACAAACCGTCTTTATTGAAGAGAGAATGTAATGTAACTCAATGTCATCAGATTCATGAAAGCACTTTATACATTTCATATCACACGAGCTATTATTATGCTTTGATCGTGTGATCTATGAATGTATATTTTCCGGTTACGAGACAAACTACTTAGCCTTATAAATCCAAACTTATATACACATGACACACCTTTGAGCTAAATAATACATCTAAAAAGTGATTTTCTTTTCCTTTTTAACCGACTTCATAATTTATTTTCTAACGACATACCTACTTACCTACCGAACAATCGAGCCCAAATAAAAAATACCTAAGATGAACTTCCTACCATTAACTGTTATGGCCTGGGATTACTGTTGGGTCTAGGCTTGCGTATTTTGCATTTAAATATAAATTTTGTTTTAAATAAATTGAATCATCTACTCAATACCGAAACATAATGTTATTCCCATTACTTCCAAATCGATTCATTAGTTTCGAAGGCTACAACAAACAAATAACACGGTATAATGTAAAAGTTTAACAGGGCTTTAATTTAACCCAACAATGCTTTTAGAGAGAGGTGGACTAGTAACCACAAAACATTGTTACTCCGCAACCGAGACCACAGTATTATGTTATGATGTAGAGTGACGTTGTATTACATTTTTAGGTATAAAGACGTCTTATTATTTATTTACCCACCAGTTTCATTGTCATGCTAACAAACAACAGCGTGTGAAGGTTTGTTTATTATTTGGATTAAATGTTTTTTCGTGTCAGTATCAGAAATAAAGCGGTGTGTTTGACGTCATAACTGCCTTGCACTTAACACATTTATTTTACCTGCTGTATTTATCAAATAAATATTTTTTCGGGTCATAATATCAGCAACAGTAGGTAGAGGTAATAAAACACGCGAGTGGCGAATATCTCTGAAACGTCGCTCTATGTCATCCTGCATAAAAACATGCACATCTGCCATCTTAGCAATTTTAAAAAACCTTCCTGACAACTTAATTAATTTTGAATGTTTAAAAATTCAATTTATAAGCCCCTAACAGCTGAACATTATTTGTGTATGTATAATATTTTGATATAGGTACTAATTCATAATCTGATAGAGACGTTAATTTTGTAACTAAACTGCTAACTTCTTTTATTATTATGATTTGCTAAATACAAAGGAATCACATTACTTATAACCAGAAGTGGTTCATAAATATACCACTATTCTTGTACCATTCGAGTCACTCACTGTTGTAAACGAAATCGTTTAATAAGGCAGCACAGAATTATAAAAGATACAAAAACAGTTTATTTTGTATTTTATTTACAAGTACTTAAATCATGCCGTCTCTCAAGTTGAGAGAAGAGTAAATTATTTTATGACGCGAAGTGGAACGCTACGAAGGCGTTTCAGTAAACCACCGCGAAACCCACTTTTGTACCTTATTTCAATTTATAATTCTCTTCGAAAATTCGCGACATTACTGAGGTTACCTACTGTATCACACAGGATTATAACATAGAAGATGTTTAATTTTGTTATGTCTCCATATCTTATCTTTATGTGTTCGTACAATTTCACCTACTTTAATTTTACCCTTACGACATCAAAGCGGTAGATATCAGATAAAGTGATAAAAAAAAACGTGTGGCACTCGGGGACTGCCGCAGTAAAGCTATTGCATAGCATTTATTTATCAACTTATGCAATTATAATGATTTATTTATTTTTTATTTAGGCATTTTTTTTAATAGAACCTATACACCTATATACCTTCTCACAAACAGTGTGGGAGGTGTTAGGTTTTTTCGTTACGGTTTTTTTAAATCAAAATTTCTTGATTCGGTCTCAAACCCCGAAGCCCGCGATAAAAGCTGTACAATAGCTTAAAAATCCATTATTTCTATATATTTTGTTCAAATATTGCCTCAGCTATTCAGCGTGGTAATGTAGCTGGCGTTCTTCCCACTAATTTGGACAAATCATTTGATGTACGATGCCTAATATGTTTGAGTATGTCGTGATTTTATGCTTAATTTTATTCAACATTTTCGAAAGACTGCATATTTACGGTCACTCCACTGGTAATGAACCTAATAAGGGTCTACGGCGAACTGATATTCAGGTTTATAGACATTAATAATTTTAGAGATTAGCTTACACCATAAAATCAGCAAGAGCTTTTGTAGGAGATACCGAAGTAAAATAACCTTACAAATTGCAGTAGCTTAAATCAACTGCCTAACAGTTTAGCTAAAAAAAAGTTACGATAAGTTGGCGGCTTCATAACTAGTCTAATTAATATTATTGTCAACTATCAGTACGACAATTATGTGAACTGCAAACTTAGATCTTAAGATACATATGACTGTTCAGTCAAAGTTATACAATGCCACTACAGTAACCCAATGGTACTCCGAATAGGTAACGTACTACCCTAACTTCATGGTCACATATTATGTGATCAATCTTATGAGACGCGATAACCCTGAGCCGCTTACACACAAGTTGCTGTGTCAAAGATTTATTCATGTGATACATACCTATAAAAACCGCAAATAATATGTACCAACCTAATTGATGTGGTTTCGGGTTGTTGTGATATTAAGTGCTTTTAGTATATGATTGCTCGTGTGGTAGGTACATAATTATTACATGCTATAACTAAGGCAAAATAGTTATATAAAGGAATAACTTATAAAGGGTTATTAAGAAATATAATATATTATGTTTATTACACAAAACAGGTCACAAAATCATACCACAGCAAAATCACAGGATAGAAGACTTACTCTTACCTACGGCTACACATATAGATAGGTCCACTTTTTTATTTTGAAACAATTAGTAGATGGCGGACTAATGGGCGAGCGCTGAGGGCTCAGATCTACCTATTTATTAACTTGATAAATAGCTAAAGTGTATGTGATATTTCTTCTATAATTATACACTATATTTCTTCCGATAACGGTAAATCCAATACGATTACAATGGAACATTTTTGAAATTCACTGCCCAAAGAAGTCTTATGAAAATGCTCTTTAAGAAAAATTTTTTAATAAACTCGCCTCCTTCATGCTCAGCGTTGATTTATTACGTTGACGTTAAGAATTTCTCTATCACATTCTGTTTATCATAATTTAATCCTCGTTTAATTATTTTAATAAGAATATTTACGATTTCTACATTAGCGTATAGCGTAACATAGTTTACAACGACATATTATTTAGTATTCAACTCACTCTATCGGACAGTGACATTGAATCAAAATATTTCAAAAGTAGAGAATATTCACTGGCAGCATAGACTTTCATTCAGTAAAGTCTTCATTAAAATTTCTGCAAGAAAATCGATAAAATCTACAGTCACATAGAAAATGTTGCTGCAACAATTTACTCTGTAAGAAAATTGTTATTTTACGACAACTCTAACTCGTACGTATATTATTAGATGACCGACTACAAAGAAACGATAGTAAGTAAGTAGTACTATCGTGTATAACTCGTAAACGCACGTAGGTATGTGCAGTGATTAATGTAGTGTACTGTGTAGGTTAGATGAATATTAGACACTTACATTTTATTGTCTGTGATATTCACTGAATATCTATTAAATACAATATTATTTACTATAGTATTAAGTGTAACGGTTACAGCACGTAGTTTCTAGTGTGATCATATTTTGCGTTTAAAAACGCAATCGTCTGGTCGTCGCAAGTGCAGCGCAGCAAGGGTCGCTTTCAAACCACACTACTACACCCTTCTATCGTTGGTTACAGTAACGTGCACGTATGTATTTATCGACCACCTTTATGATATTTTCAAACGATGTTTTTATTACTCGGTCAGCTGCTGACCGGTCAATCGGATAGTAACTATTCATCAGTGCATCCACCAGCTACTACAAGAACTAGTTTTGACGTGGTTTTATTTACGTTGCTTGCCGTTTAAACAGTGGTTTAGTTAAATAGTTTTGATAAGAGTGTAAATAGTTTGTCTAATAATCTATCTATTTTGTTTCAAAAATATTATTTCTATTTCAAACAAACACGAGATTTTATTAATACTTTGTCCGCTTTTTATTTAATCTGCTGTTATTTTAGCTCTTACAAACACAATTCTAACTCTAATATTATAAATGCGAAAGTGAGTTTGTTTGTTTGTTACCTTTCACGCTTAAAACGCTGAATCGATCGCGATGTAATTTGGTATGCAGATAGCCTATGGTACGGAGAAGAACATAGGCAACTTTTTTTCTCGGGAACCCGGGTAAAACCACGGGGTGGAAGCTAGTAAAACATAAGAACGACGCGACGTAGTGTAGGTCAAAAACATAAATGTAAAAACTAGCCAAGTTCTTCGACTGAAAAAAATTTAAATTCTAAAAATTTGCCAAGTTCACCTCTTACGCTTGTCTGTTGAACTTTGGCTTCAATTTGTAAGTTTTCTTTATAAAAACTTTAAGCAGGACTTAACATACCATATTGAGTATTAGAATAAGACGATTCATAAGTTTTTTGTGAAAATATTTGATTTATTTGAGTTTGTGGGATCATAAGCCTTAGTAACTCGTATTAATTTAAAAACTTTGGATTT
This sequence comes from Tetheella fluctuosa, assembly GCA_951216915.1. Classification (NCBI taxonomy): domain Eukaryota; kingdom Metazoa; phylum Arthropoda; class Insecta; order Lepidoptera; family Drepanidae; genus Tetheella; species Tetheella fluctuosa. The sequence goes on along the minus strand of OX578219.1, from coordinate 8,135,161 downwards.
ACTGGAACGAAAGTTGTGGTAAGTGCTCGAATATGTTCGTGTTGATATAGACACAAGGAGATGCACATTGCCAGCTTTTTACAAACTTGACCTGACACACTACCGAGTGTCTAGATAAAATTTGTTATTTCTCGGTATTTTATGTTCCACTTTATATTGCATTACTTGGATAAAATGGATCGTGTTCCAGCTGCAACATATTATTATTCATAGCTTTTCATACTCATTTCGATATTTCTTTGCTGAAAATATAATAGGTAATAGGTACAACTAGTTACCTACCTAACTTCACTAAACGTACTAATATAAAATTTCTGATTTACTTAACGGTTAGTAAATGTTCTGGTTTATATTTTTTAATGTATCAAAAGATCAAAATCCTGTGAACCCTAAATGATGGTCAGCTCAAAAGGTTAATGGCTGAAATAATGTTGTTACTTCTACCAACAAAATGATATGTAGACAGGTTGGCAGGAATTTGTTGATAAGGGGCCACATCGTGGTTCTTGAGTGTTGACTAAGAGCTCTTTGAACGTTGTTTAATTTGGCGTAAATTTGCGTGTGCTCCAGCGACTCCTAAATTGTTCTTTTTGGAACTTTTTACAGCTCGTTGAAATCTTTCACAGAAAGCAAAGTTAGATGTTAGTAATCATATGCGTCTATTCCAAATATTTTTTGAAATATAGATTTCTAGCATTCCCGTAGCAGCTTTGCTCACGATCATTTGTTATTTTGCTCACTGCTCAAAACGACAAATGATCATTTCCATAAAAAAAAATTAAACAGTTAGAATTCAATTTTTTTTTTTATTTGGGAATCAAACAGTTATTTCTTAAAATTGTCTTAAAATAATGTTTCGGTATCGACATTCCGAGCTATGTCCAGTTTCGAGGTCATTTAGGTCAAAGTCAAACTCAAAAGCTTAAAAAATGGGGTTTGCTTAATATGTATGTCTAAGCGGCAAGCACCACTCCAGCGGCTGCAGCTTTACAATGCGCAGGTTAGGCCGCATATGGAGTACTGCTCACACCTCTGAGCAGCTTGCCTCGATGCAATGGCGGGCCACTCGTATCGTTGATGATCCCGAACTCACTGGCGGTTTGTAACCTCAACTTTCGAAGAGATATAGGCTCTCTCTGTGTGTACTAAACGTGTATATAAAATGCACCCCATTTTCTCAAAAACTTTTTGAACTAGTGTCATCACTGCTCGACGGCAATGTAGAGCTCCTCGTCATATCCTTGAGCCACCTCGATCATCCACACAACGATTCGGTCAGATGTTCCTCGTGCGGACCAAGAGGATGTGTGATGAACTCCCCATTACGGTTTTTCCTCAGCGCTACGATATGGGGTTCTTAAAAAAAAAGCGTCAAAAGTCTCTTCAAGGTCGGCATATATGTATATCGGCAATCCCCCTGGCAATCGTATAGGCGCGTGTCCGTCCACTTACCATCAGGTGGGTAAATGCTGTGTTCAAGATGATTGAGGTACCTAAAGATTAAACTATTAAAGTAATAAAATGCTCAACTTTGCAAGGTTTTATACGTTTAAGTGAAACAAGGGTTTCCACTCTGCCCCGGTATTTCGTCAAATGACGTGCGTTAATGTACCACGATAATAATTCCATTATATTCATAATTTTATTACATCCAGGATTTCATTACCCGTCCATTATCGCTCCAAAATCGTTTAAATCAAACAAGTTGTTCTCTTTAAAGTTAAAATACTGTACTTAATGCATGCGTAACATTACTTATTTTATATTACTTTATTCATTCGGGATAAAAAAAAACAGTAATGCAACAAATATCTATTATACCATCATGGTGTTGGTATATTCACAAGTTACAAGTTCTACTTAGGCCGAATTGTAAAACAATATTAAGTTACTTCTGCCCATGGATGAATGAACACAACTATTTTGTCAAACCGAAGCTTTGTTTTCAAAAATGGCTTAAAAATTATCAACTTCAATCTGTATAAATCTAATCATAATTCACAGGTTACTAAGGTGTTAAGTTTGTAACATTAAATTATGTCAAGTTATTAAGCACTTTGTAAAGTCATAGACATATAAATAAAACAAAAAATTCAAAGATCGGTCCGCGGTCCGAAACTCCCCCTGCTATTTTTGAAGTGGTCGATTCGGTCCGGTGTCAGAATGAATATAAAACCATAGTGTTTTTTTTAAGTTTTGGTACTGATGGATAGAAAAGTCTAACTATGGAAATAATAATCATCCAAAATAAAAGCTTGTAAAAAATATTCGTATGTAAGCAAAAAAAAAAACTCGTAACAATTAATAAAAAAAAAACTACGGATTTTTTATCACGGATTCATAGACATTAAAAAATTATATGCCCCAAGTAAACAAATTGCTTGGCATCAAGGTGCCTTGGTATTATATTAGTGAATGCCCTTGGATGTCTTTTCTAATTAAAATTGTTTTATCTACCTCAAAGCTTTCACTGGAAATTGGGGCAATAAAAACGAATAAAAGGGCAATAACCTATTACCTACACGTCTATCCTACATTCAATGACGACTTTTTCGATAATAAGTGAAATCAATTAGTAGCATACTATCTTTTACTATAATATATGATTTTTAATTAATTGAATTCATTAATTGTAAAAGCGTTGGAAGTAATAAAGTAACAGTACGTGTGTGTACGTAGTACGTAAGTCTATGTTTTTGCAGTATCTATACTATAGTAACATTATATAGGTATATGTTTAAAAACCTTGCTTACCGTCCTTGAAGAGATTAATTCTCTAGTATGACTTTTGTTTTTAGGTTGATTATTTTTATATGGTACCTAATTAAAATAGGCACATGCTAATATTATTATATTGTAGGATGGATACTTAAAGATGTTTTGAATGCAATGTGGCTTTCGTCATGCTGAACAACTTTTACTAAGGGATCAACTCTGTAATCGCGAGAAAAATATTAACTTTTTTTTATACAAAAGTTCAACAACAACAGACGTCCACTGCCAGCAGTGGACGTCTTGCGGAAGTCTTGCGTCTTGCTATGTCCTGAAGGGAAGCCTATATCCAGCCAGACATAGGTTTCCCCTAAGGATCTCCAATAGGTCTTAATCTTATACATTCTTATTTACTATAAGTTGTAATGCTATCCGTACCATCACATTCAAAGGTGCATTTTGCAGGATTAGGTATTCAAGTAGGTGATTCACTAGTTAGCAAACCGTAAGTAGATGATGATGAGACGACTAAATCCTATTTTAAGCTACTATTCAAATTATAAGCAAACAAATAACGGGTCCTAAGTTATAAAGGACTATACCCAGCTTTAAAATTTTTTTGAAGGTAAACTGACAAATTCATTATTGTATCAATTGAATAAAAGTATACGTCGAATTACATTATCTTCTATAAAGGATTCACCCAAAATTTACTTTGACTAGCTCTCTGTTGCCTCGTGCTTCACTCTCGTATAGGTATCTATTGAAGTTGTTACATTGATTTTATTAGTCAATCAACACAGGCGTTATTTTCATCTTAAATTGATTTCTCGTTTATATTAAGACCTTATTTACCTATTCCGTGATATTAAGACTTAATTTCCCAAATAACTCAAACAATAGTTAGAGAACCTAAGACTAATTAAAGAACGTCCTCTTTTTACAAGTGATTCAAAAATTAATTTAAAGTAATCGTCTTCTCAGACTGAATTATGGACTCATCAAACGGCAAAGAGCGACGGTATGTAGGACACGATGGGCTTTTACGAGATGTGCAGTGTCAGCAGCTTGAGAGCTTTATCAGCACACAGTTTGAGTTAACTGGTTCGTATCTATATATTGCTTTATTATATTCTGCACACCTAGGTGTGTTTCTTATCTTATAAACCTGCAAGTATCCTACTTGTGCATCTATACGATTTTTACTATCTAGTCTGCATCTCGGTATTATATTATACAAGCTTACCGCCCCGCGATTTAACCCTTTACGCAATTTTTGGGAAACCAGACGATATAAAAAGTTACCTACATAAATGACATAAACGATAACCAAAACAATAAACAAATATAATCATATAAAACAATTTTAGGTAATTTGTTATTTTCGTGAATCGATCGTTCCAACCAGTATAAATACCTGGACATGTTTATCTTCTAGCTATACTAGTAAAATCCCAAACATGTTATTTGATGTGGGAACTGGACACACATACGAGGTTTAATCAAGATATCGGGTGCGGCACTTGGGACAGGCGTGGCATGGAGGACTTTATATTATAAGAGTTTGTCGATGAATTACATCGCACTCTGAAGACGAAAGAGGGTGCAATATTATGTGTAGGACCTACGGAAATTAGGTACATAAACTTTCCGAGTATCATACGATTCTATTATCATGTCACGTTGAAGCACTTTAAAAGGCATTATTATGATATAAAAATCACGGTTGCTCCATATCAGGTTTGTAATATTAAAGGCCAATACACGAACATGCAATATAAAACGTGCAATTATAGTAGGTACGCTACCCCTGTGGATACTAAAGGTATCTTTCCGCACGCAGTAACAGACGACAGATTATGGATGGAGACAGGTCTCCGTTAGACCGCTATATACGTGCGGTAACGTACATTAATAATAAGCAATATCAAGAAACAAATTATTAACTGACAAAAAAACAATTTTACCTACTGCCTGTGACCTTATGAAAATCATTTACACAAGTTTATAATAAAATTCACTGGATATTTTAAAAATACCGAATTTCTTAAGTTGAAAAAAGTAAAGAAGTTTTTACTGATATACTTGTCACACAAACCCCTCTATATCCATAAAGTGTAACAACAGGAGCAAATCTAGTTAAAACTTTTTCCAGCTTGATTTTACCGGAGCCAACCGTCAGGCTTCCATCACCTGTTGTCATGCAAATTACTTCATGTACCTTCACAGAGTTATATATACTTATATATATCTGCTAACGGGTGAGGAACCGAAATCTATTTCGTTTCATGTAGTCTCTGCGAATTAAATTGAACTAGCTTAACGCTATGATTTTACTCGAAAATAATGAAGTTTTTTTTTAATTGGTCTACTTATGACTGATAACACCTCCATGCCAACTCCTATTTACATATCTAACCTACAGATTTAATTTTTATCAAAATTGCCCCAGAGACTCGCTAGTTCTTGATTGCCTCGAGTCTCAAATTTCAAAAAAAATTGGACTATGTGTTAATTTCATGATTTTTGTTGTTTTTAACAAATTCCAGCTATCTTTTTAACATTATTGCAAAAAAAATATAGTTGTCGTGTTACGTAACATCATTCCATAATTTTAAGTGATAATGCCGAAACTCAGCATAGCTCAAGTATCTATACCTGTAACTTTAATTGATAATTGAAAATGCCAGAGGACCTTTAGGTACTTACCACACGCATCGAGTAGCTCAGTCCAGCATCGCTCGTTCACACCGAAACTGGAATGATGCTTGGAAAAAAGTACTGTTTAGTGATGAGCTCCGGTGCTAGATAATATTAGAGTTTGTAATGTATGAATGTTATCTATGGTAGAGGTTTTAGTACTAGTCTATGGGGACGCTAGATAAAAAGATGGCTGTAAAAGTGCTTGTGATTCAAATAATAAAAAGTTCTAAAAAACCTGCTAGTTTGGTTTATTATGTTACTGATAGACATTACAGAGTCAAAGTATGGAGAAGACGCGGCGCGGAGAAAGATACAATAATAACATTGGTAGAGGCTCAGTAAAGATATAGAGTGGCATTTGCATAGGGTTCCTAGGGGTCCGGGTTCCTGACTGCGGCACGATTAATAAAAAAAACATTACACACTACCATGCGTTACATACAAACGCATGACACCACTTGTCAGTCGTGCGTGACATCTCTATGCTTTGTCGATTACGAGGCAAAGACAAACTGTGAAGCAAGTGAAGTGTTTTTCTTTACATTCTTAATATATTATACTCTTTTTTTTAATTATGATCAAATTTTGACCACTGGGCGACCACTAGTTTTAATAAAGTGAGTTTTGTTTTCTTCAACAAGGTAAAATTTATTTATTAATTTTAATCAATGTTCAATAAACACAAATAAAATATATTTTATGCTTATTTGTCCCGTTTTTTTTTCGTTCCACTATGTCCAAGAGTAATAGACATTATTCCTCACACACGGCCATCTGCCCCAAACTAAGCAGAGCTTGTACTATGGAAGCCAGAGAACTGATATACTACATATACTACTTTTCTTTTGTAAATACATACATATATAGATAATAACACCCAGACTCAGGACAAACAGACATGTACATGCACACAAATGTTTGTCCTGAGTGGGAATCTTACCAACCACGCCAACCGGCCCGTCAAGTATTATCCAAATCCGTTCAGACATTACGGCATGATTAAGCATCCAATATTCATATTTTCACGTTTGGAATTTTAGTAGAATGTGGATAAAATACCAATGTGCGATGAGCGGTGATAGAAAAATTATGCAAATAATCTATTTTTGTGTCAAACGTGAACATAGGAAATGGAAAAACTGATGGAGTAAGTGAAGCGGATTCTTTAGGAAATTCAACTGTCACTTGCGATGTGACATTGGTTCACTGAAGAAACTTGATTCGCAGATGTAGCTCAGTCACATGACTATTTGAAAGATAATATGGTATGTACATTCATAGACGGTATTGCAGATTATTATTTGTGATTACGTAATGCTTAGTTAGTTACTAAAACGCCAAATACATAGATCTTATACTTAGTTGAAGTAATTTTAAGATGCTTCGTTCGATATGAAAAGGAGATAATAAACACATACAGATGAATGAAAAATCGATGTTTTAAATTCTCTCAATGAACCGAAACTGGTCGTCTAATGGCGTGTACAGAATAACCATACAATGGCGGATATATGCTAACAAACGGATAATAACTAACGAATGTGAAGAGTGAAACCGAACCCTTAGTACGCTCTCGTACGCTTAGTCTGTACGTGCCATAATAAGTCTCATGTCATATTCCAGTATTAGATACTGGTATTACCAACAAACGTAGACACTTTACTACTCTCATTAAAGACTTCAATAACATCAATCCTCAAATTTATATTAATCGGACCTATTGCTACAACGATTTACGTTTCCCTGAATTTACTCTATTAGTCTACCCCGTCTATTTTATCTACTCAAGCTGTTCTTCTGAATACCTGTAGTTCTAAAATTCATTGTACTTAAATCTAGTCTATTCTATACGGTGAACTTATTATAATATTCTGAGAATTTGTTTGATAAGGTCCTTGATTTATCTATTTATAATGCTATTACTTGGGCTTTGCAAATCATTTCTACCTATCCTCATTCCTACCATACTTCATCTTAATTTGAGTTATCATACCATATATCCATGGCCATTATATTCTCTTTATTTGAAGCAAACCTAAAGTTTTTGCATACTTTAATCATATTATTAATTTCTTCTTCTGATAAACTAATTTCTCGCCACTCTACCTACTCATCTATCACACAGACACCTCATCATTCTCATATCAGTCAAAGCCATCGTATTGATGACGCATAGATGTCGACAGGTGTGTGCCTATTGTCTAAACAGGGTTGTTTACTACTCTGATACTATGTCTGCTCTACACACACTGGTTTTGATTGGTTTTAGAAGCAAAGGACATTGACCATATATCTATTATTGAGTACTACGGCATAATTATTCTGCGGTATCACCCGTGTTCCCGAGAAAAAAATAGCCTATGTCCCTTTCCGTATCATAGGCCATCTGCGTACCAAATTTCATCGCGATCGGATTAGGCGTGAAAAGGTAACAGGCAGATTTACTTTCGCATTTGTAATATTAGTATGGATACATTATTATTGTTGGGCATAGGATCAGTACCCTTAATTCTAAACCATTTTATATGGTAAATAATTTACTCTCTGTCAAGATTAATTATTAATAGTAGAAAAGAAATTACATTATTTCAAATAATACGGCTGTAAATGATATTATTATTTAATTTTAAATTTAACTCTTTTAGCTTCAGGTTAAATAAGACTCCTGCAGGAGTTCTGTTAGAAAATATGAAACATATTATTTACAACAATAAGGTATAATTATTCATCATGTTTCGGCTATCCAATTATTAAAACGAGGAAAAAGTAATAGACTCTTTATACATGTCAAATGATGGTAAGTATATCTTATTCTTCAACAAACTTTTTATATTTATTTATTGATTATACTCAAATGTCTGGTACGTTTGATGTACTTTATTACGATCTTGTTATTATGGTGATCATAAAGAAACTCTGAAACAATTTGTTTAGATTCAATCATAGCCCACCTTGTCATGAGTCACCGTTTGATGCAAAATTTTGACAATCGTCTTTACACTCCTGTGTGGTCAGTTAATAACATTTGCATTGTATTTTATACATACCTTCTAAGTATTTCCTGTTAACTACAGGTCTCGATCCAACTCAAGCCTATTACATACTATGTAAAATTTTCGTGATGTTTCATTATATGCGTTAAATAAATTAAATTTATTGAAGTTATTTATTTATAAATCTATACTAGGTATATAATTAAAGCTGAAGAGTTTGTATGTTTGTTTGTTTAGTTGAACGCGCTAATCTCAGGACTACTGGTTCGAATTGAAAAAATATTTTAGTGTTGGATAGCTCATTTATCGAGGAAGGCTATAGGCAATAGCAGCTGAAACATAAGATCCCTCGGGAACGCGGGTGAAACCGGGGGCCGGAAGCTAGTAATTGATATAATTGATAATGTAAGCCATAGTAAGTGTTACATTGAATAAAATTTATAGATATTGATAACAGGCTAGTGTCACTTCCTTGTAAACTTCTGGCTCCCAAACTAAGTAAATACTTGTATCTTCCCTGTGACAGTTTTTATTGTTAGCCTTTACATTTTTATAAGGCATATTTTTTTATAAAAAGATTATTTTCCTCAACATTACTGTTAGAAATAATAATAATAATAATGTTTCTAAGAAAATGGACTCGGGGATTTCTTGAAACATGGACCATCCATATATTTAATACAGCTCATTGAACTAACAGTCTATATATACCATGCCCTAAAACATTGGAATTTCCAATGATTCACCATTCTTACAATTATTTATCGGTCTGTATTTATCGCTTTGAATTCACCAAACGTTTATGTGTTGAATCGGCTGTATGCAGTTATAAGTTCCACCAACTGTAACATACTTGTTAAAAATAGGTCATGTTAAGTCTATCTAATTACAGGAACTTGTAGAAAAAAAACTGGCAAAGTGCGTATCGAGCCACGCGCAATGTAGGGTTCCGTAGTTGCCTATCACACTAATATGGACTATGTTACTACCCGTTTTACACAACTTACAACTTTATTAAGTAAAACCCGAATATTTTTCAATGGAATTTGTACGAAATTTTTACTTTTCCAAGTAAGTACATTTTATAAGTTGGTCTATTACTCGTAAACTTGTAAAGCCTACTCAGCTGTGATAGTTTTTTTTTTAACTTCGTTATATATCCAAATACAACCATATAGCTGGTAGGGGGCTAAAATAATTTGCACTTTAAAGCTTAATATTTCACAAACGGATCCCTGAATCGAAAAATTGTTCTAACAAATCCGCAATATTTTTGAAAGACCTATCCAAGGATACTCCACATCATGGGGTATACGAGAAAAAAAAACATCCACACTTTACGTGTAGACCAAACTACCCTAAAATGTTTTTTTTTTTAAGATTTTATTTTACCGTTTTGACGGCGTGATTAATATGTATTATATGTTTTATGTCCATGCCAAATTACAGTTTTGTAGTACTAAGAGTCTCTTGGGCTAAGCTGCGGACAGACAGACAGGCAGACAGACAGATAGACGGACATGGCGAAACTATAAGGGTTCCTTGTTGACTACGGAATCCTGATAAAAAATTAAAGATAAATTATTATAATAATAATACGCATAAAGTCATATTCCCAATTCGTGTTAACTTTTTTTTTGGTCGTGATAAATACAACATGAGTAATAAATACCCATTTTAAATTCGAAATCATTAAATGTTTAAAAAAAAATACAATAAATGACGAAGAAACGGGAAAAAATAATTATATATAGAATCCGTTTTCCTTTTAGGAGTTGAGCTCTGAAAACGTAAACAGAAAACTATGATATTAACTTACTTTTCGTCCGTACCTCTATTATTTACTTCCGTAACTTATTACAGTCCATAGGTAGGTATATAATATTTCATTATTGTAAAATCGATATTTTATAATATCAATTATATCAAAGAAAGATTTTCCTGTTATATTTTTTAGCTAGTTAACAGACAAACATTATATTAGTAATTTTAACAAAAAAAATACAACTCATATCTAAATAATTGAAAGTCAAGGTTGTGAGCGGGTATTCGATTTGTACGCCTCTCTATGTCTGTGTATCTATGTGTTCTTTAACATACATAGCCACTTGATATATGATAATACATGGTAACGTAAGAATACTATCCTATCGTAACTTTAATAATATAAATGTGAATGTGAGATTGTTTGTATATTTGTTACCTTTTCACGCCTAAACCGCTGAACCGATCGCGCTGAAATTTAATATGCAGATAGCCTATGGTATGGAGAAGGACATGGGCTACTTTTTTCTCGGGAACGTAGGTGAAACCGCGGAGGATAGCTAGTAGGAAATAAAGAAGGGTCTGACCGCTGTTTCCTGTGACACTTGTGCTATCGCTCTTACAGCCCGCACGTTGATGTACAAAATGAATAAAAACTAGAACCCAATTGGTTATCCCACTTTGCGAGTAGGTTAAATTGAAACCTTTTGGTGCTAAACTCATGTCCTGAGGGTCTATTCCAAAAAACGATACTCGATAGTCCGATCATCGTTTTGAAATAGAATAGCCAATAGAACGGCACGAACTTACGTCTCCTCAGTATTGCTGCAATTCTAATGGTAATATTTCAAAACGACTATTGTGTACCACTGCTTCAAGTTTTTAAGCCATCATAATAAATTAAATTGAGAAGGTGATTACAATTTTGTTTACTTAGTAATTGAATTTACGTTTGTAAACAATGTAGTAGAAAAATGAGATTTACAATGAAGACGTTGAACACAGACAATTTGTTTTATTTTTGTTCACTAACTTCTGGAATACTGTCTGCATGATTATAAACGACCAAATTAACATTATTTCAGGGCATGACAAATAAATCAAATATTAAAAAACGGCACACAGTTGGAATAAGCATATCGCGCATTGAAAACAGAAAGAAATATATTATTACTCACCTAATAAACAGTTTACAATGTTAACATTACAATACACTGGAACAGTCACATCCAACACACTTTTTAACACTTGATCTCATTATTTACTTGGGTATTTAGCACGATACCATGTGTTGCAAGCGGTTAATTTAGACAAACATAACAGAAGTAGTTCACATTAAAACTGACATCTTAACATCCATGTCCTAAAAACGAATGAGTGAAATTGTTCTATTTCGTATTTTTTTAGGTTTCTAAATTGTTTCGAGAATGCTACGGATCGAGCCGCGCTACGCGTCGTAGCTCGTAGCTGCGTCGTAGAGCATTGAGGCGGGCGGGCATTCGGAACGCGACTAGCAGACTGGCGGCATGGCAGCCTGCAGCTATGACCGACAGTCGCGAGACACTTGAAACTAGCTATAGGTATGCTACATTCACGTAGAGCCCCTCTGATATGTACGTACGTATTGTATACCTAGTGTATACTTACCTAGCATACTACGGTTCGCGTCTGTAAACAAGACCGCACCGCGCCATAGCGTGTCTACTTATCACAGCAATCACTGATAAATATCACATATGACTGCATAATAGCTACACTACATGTCTTTGTTACGACGACCCCACAGTCGCATCAGTACATTTAGATTTTACATTCAAATAAGCGAACGAATTTACATTCGTAAATGTACTTATGAAACAATGTACCAGACATCACAAAGGTTAATCCTTCCCCTTTAAGTAGTAAATTACAAAGTAGGGTATTATAGGATATTAGCAAATACAAATTAAATTACAAACCTCCGCTGTTACGTTAAAAAAATTGAGTTGGTAGAGTAATACACCTTTGTAGGTACATTTACCTTGTTACTTTGTATTTTACATCAATAATTACCTACCAAGAAAACGTTCATTAAAACTCTAAAACAATATTAATGTTAATCTTGTCAGAGACATACTTTGTTATAAATTTTTAAGAGAATTTAGATGATTAACACTCTGCTCAGCGAAGATTTGAAAGTGTACTCTACTCATTTACATTAAATTAACAAAGTTAATATATTCAAATCCCATATCAACTCGCAAAACCTATCAAATTATGCTAACAACCAAATCACGCCGACAATAGGCAAACAAATTAAAAAAGTAATCCAACGTATGTATTAGAATAATCGCGTGATACTCTATAGTGAAGCCACCCATCATGTTTGATATCATAAAATAAATAGGCGTTTTCAATGTAAATTATAGAAACTGGAATAAATATTACTACCTACTATAAAATAATGATATTGATCAACATGTACACATTGTACAAAATTTGTACATTACTTTTCAACAGGAAATTGTTGCTAAAATCATTACGGAGTACGAATTCTAAGTGGCGCCGCTAGAGAGTACGCTTCCTAGCGGCGACACGTAGCTGTAGGTACACTAATTATCGGCATACGTACATTATGTACGTTCAAAGTACATTATATTACGCTATGATAGATCGCTAGCGATTGAGGTGGCGTCGCTGGAGAGTAGCACGCGAATAATTGAATCACTATAATAAATAAATTGTATAAATAATATTATACCTATATAGTATAGACTACAGACCTATTTTGAAATTATATAGGGTACATATTGCAACAGCTTGCGTTCGGCATAGGATCACGGCACACGGCATTCTGGAAGAAACTAATAAAAACCGTCTCGTCGTTCTTCTCAATTTCGGCCTACATGTCTGGTTAATTTGCTACTCAATAGTGAACTGAATATAAAACTTGCAGGTAATATTACTTAAATAATTACCTTCAGTGGTTCTGGCCTAGCCCGCAACAGCAGATAAGTTATGACTGCACGTTATTACAATCAGTCTTTATTACACTATGGGGTTACTGGAAAAATATCACTAGTGATATTTTCGTGGCCCCACATGTGGAAGATAAAACGGTGAATGTGTGCTATCTCACGTTATGTGAAATGAACCCGCTGAGCTATTAATGTAATAAGCTGCAATAAGTGTACGAAATTGTGATCAGTACCTAATATCTATCATCGCAAAAACGCCCTAGATTACAAGCATAATCCTTTTAGTAAACTTTGTGTTCTGCACCACCACTATGTGACTATGGGCATAGATGATACACAATTACTAACTAACTATTGCAAATTATATATTTTAGTGTAACCCTATAGTTAAAACTTTTTATGTTTATGCGCTAAATTAATGCGAAAATTACTAAACATTTATTATAGGAACCTGGGTACAAATGGATGCGACCTACTTTAAAATAATCAATAGTCTTCCTTCAACATTTTTGACCCAATTATAATTACAAAATTTACTTTACCTTTATCTTCGTTACTACTACATTATCAATTCCTGCACCTACCTCTATTCAAAGTTAGATTATATCCAGCTTCCTGTAAAAGGTTAATAGTGCGCGCTGCACTTTAATCATAAGTTCTAATTAACTTAAACCGTCTAAATTGCCTCTTTGCGTGTAAAGATATTTATTATTAATTAAAATCGCCATTCAAACATGATGATAAATAAATCAGTTAAACGTAATTACGGTTTTTATTTGCTAACTAGCTGTTCCGCGCGGTTTCACCTGCGTTCCCGAGGGATCTTGCGTTTTCCCGGAATAAAAGTAGCCTATAGCCTTTGAAAGAAAGAAAACCGAACCGGTTGTTCCTGAGATTGAGTTTGAGTATGTTTTATTAAATACAGTAGAAACAGCATAAGACGATCACTCTTAATACGATTTTTCGCATAATACGCCACTTTACGCCTGTCCCTGCAACTTGAGACATGTTTTCATACATTTTTTAACACTTAATACGATCGTCATCCCGTTTAAATAGAAGAACCCGTAATACTGCAGGGTCTTCCTGGATATTCGTCCACCAATGTGGCACCTTACGAAATTCAATCAATTGAAGATCTTATTGAGAATGTGAATAACACTCAAAAAGAGGCCCTAAGTGATAATGATGAAGACGAAGATGAGTCAACTCCGCCTTTATCAAACGCCCAGGCATTATCAGCTGTTAATGATTTAAGACGCTATGTAGCTTCATTGATTCAAAGCGAAGACGTACTGTAAAAGTTAAATTATGTTGAAAATCTTGCAAATTGCTAATGTATCAAAATCTTTCTGTCAAACCAAAATAATTTATTACTTTAAATGAATAATTAATACCTTCATATATGAAATTAGAACATTATACCTACATAATAATATGTAGTACGTTTTATTTTCCCTATCCCGCATAATACGCTTTCTACTGTACTTATTTTCTGTCCCGCGGCCAATACAAAAATGTATTTAAGCCAATAAAACCATCGACAACAAACAATGTGGTAGCGTATCTAAGCTGGAAACTTTGCCAATAGTAAATCTACCATACCTACAAACTTAGCTAACAACTTAACGATTATTCCTACTTGTTGACCCATTTCTAAATTGGATCACAATGTAGGTGCTGACGATAGTTTACGCAAATCTTTAGGGGTATGGAATTAGTCAGACAGGCTTTAATATCTTCGAAGGGATTTGAGAGTGAAGCAAACGTCTTATGTGTTGCGAGATAAGTTTCAGTACAAATTTAGATTATTTCCATGGTAACATTTCTCAAACAAATGTTTGCCATCCCTTATACATAAGAACGCTCGCGCTACTATATGTCTATGTATCGAACTTAAAGTTGGCTTCACACCCGTGACTTTCTATTTACGTAAATGTGATATAAGAATTATTAGATGATTCTTCTCAAGTTCTCATGTTGTTCAAATCGTAGTAGATTCTGACGCCCAATGCACATATTTGTATAGATAGATACGTGTAAAAGCTTGACGAAGTATATAAATAGGCCATTATGATAAAGGTTTGATCGATACGGCAAAATAGTTAACAATATTATAATGACCTTGTCTGTATGTGATAAAAGTTTACTAACAACAGCTTGTTGTTTGTTTTTATGCTGGGTAATGGTGAAATAGAAAAATTGCTCAGCGGGGAGTCAATTGCAGAGATCGATCGAACAGTCAGGGTACACATTTAGTTATTTTGTTTACTACGAATTTGATAACAGCTCCTATAATTTTTTTTACCTACCTATATTTTTTTCTAATAATTCCTACAAAAGATACTCAAAAAGTCATTATTTCATCAAGCTCGTATTTGTCAAAAAACATTTTTGTGACAGAATATTACATATCATATACATACATATAGGTATAACATATAAGATCTTAACCAATATTTGTTTTGTAAGTAAGTACCTAGCCAATTAACGCTACTAATGAACTTATTTGTTCAAAGAAGGGAAATGGCAGACGCTATATTCAGTCAAAGATATTATATCTGTATATATTATTATACCTCGGCAAACTTCTTATATTTCGTGTTCATACAAGTATTGGGAAAGCGGATTTGTTATGGAATCGTCTCGGAAGCCAACCAGAATAGGAAAGAAACTCTATGTAGACACAATGTAAATAGCAACATCCGAGCAAAATGAATGTAAAGACTTTATTAAATTCTTTTTATTTTACTCGAGCTAAGATTTCTAGTTAAAAAGTTTCTGCATTTATATGAATCCCATACATGACTAGATATTTTAACTGAATTTGGTAATAGTTTGTCCCCTCTTACAAGAGGAAGAACTACTTACTTGAGAAACAGCTACCACAACTAAACAGCAGCAAAGATAGAAAAGACAATCGCTTTATCTACACTTGGTTGAACGGAAAGAACTCAAAACCAATAGATAAGTTGATTCCACGCATACCTGCATGTACCTATTCACAATGGATTACCTGCACACTGCACAGTCTAGAACTTTATCTGGGCAAGACTATCCTTTTGATGTCTGTATGACTCATATCAGTGGCGGATTTGCAAGTTTGCCGCCAGCAGGCCATTTTGCCGACCCTACTGACCTCTTCAATTCGATACCCTATAGTGTTTCACAATCATATTTATTTTAAAAGAATTGTCAATGAAATTGCAACTTTATGATTTGTGCGTCCTCATTACATCAGTTTTTTTCCGTTATTAGTATAATTGTGTTGTGAACTATTGGGTCGATATAACAATTCCTAGATTATTTTTACAACCCACGGTTCAGTGAAGATTACACAAGAAATAGTTTTTGGGTACCTATATTTCTGACTACTTATAAGGTGGGATAAGGTATACCTTAAACCTACCTACACATTTTATATGAACACAGCTTACACAAAATATTGGACATTCGGTAAACGTAGTTAAAATTAAATATATTTCATTGCACTTACAGTTTAAAAACAATACGAACAATAACCCTATTAAATTATCTGTTAACAATCCGGTTGATGGTGACAATGAAATCAATTAAGTTTGAAAGTTTTACATTGCCTTTATTCGCGATTTTATATCCGCAAAATCATCAATTATAGATATTATCGTCGTATGAAATCTTGTTCATTAGTTCAGACTCAATGGACAAAAGAGCTAAGGTAGATAGTTTTTCACCCGCATGGACGTCATTTTTTTATAACACTACCCTGGACGTGTAGCCTCATAGGCTCCTTCATTTGAAAGTGTTTTTTTTAATAAGATTATTTAAAATCACTTAAAAATTATATTTTAATCAAAGTTTAGGCTTGTGGAAACAAAAATACGTGAATATAAATAAATAAATAAAATAAATAAATATTCTGGGACATTATACCTCACACACGGCCATCTGACCCCAAATTAAGCAGAGCTTGTACTATGGAAGCCAGATAACTGATATACTACATATACTACTTTTCTTTTGTAAATACATACATATATAGATAATTACACCCAGACATAGGACAAACAGACATGCTCATGCACACATATGTTTGTCCTGAGTGGGAATCGAACCCACGACCTGCGGCGTGATAGATAGGGTATCTTACCGACCACGCCAACCGGCCCGTCAATAGAATAGAATCAACTTTCTTTTTTTTTTTTAAACATGCGAAAATCAACAGTTATGGTACTTTTTAGGTGGACTATAGTTATGTTTGTCCAATGAAACAGCCTTTAAGATACGCGATATTATTCAGCTAGCTAGAGAATCTCACTGTACTTGTGAAGAAATAAGGCATATAAGTCGCTTCCATTTTGATTGCATATCATTAGTCATACTGGTATAGATTTGTCATCGCGTGCAGCAATGCAATGACATCTTAGTACTTGTTATAATGTCACCCTGCTTGGCAACCAAGTCCATTAGGTATACCTGTCTAGTAAACCAATAATACCTAGGTTTGTACCTATAATACATATTCGATCGCGCCACCCCTACCTAACCTAAGTAACGCAAATATTGATTGCAAAAACACAACTTCTTTGTAAAATGGTATTGTGTGTTAGTAGATAGGTACCTACACTTATCACACAATGGTGAGGGTTTAGATGAAACGTATGAACAAAGTTAAACAAAGTCAATATAATTATAAATTATAGCTCAATTTTAATATGTAATATTTTGAGGCAAATTACAAAGAGGTGCTTCTGAATGTCTTTCGTGAATCGAACCTTTCGTGATGAAAACCTGGAATTTGGAAACATCCACCTGCATTCCCTCATGAAAAAACTACGACATCATAGTTCATACATAGTCCAGGTGATACACCATAGAAGCCTAAATGAACTTTATCTACATTATACCTAGATATATGTACGTGAGGTATACTAAATAGAATTTAATTAAATCCTATCAAATACCCTAATAACCTGAGTATATTTGAGCCTTAGCTAGACTTTATGGGAATATATTTGTCACAACAAAAAATATTAACGATTCCCAGTTGTAATAATATCGACATGCTAAGGTTAAAAGCTATATAAAATAAATAAATAAATATTCTGGGACATATAATAATCTTAATTTATGACCTCGCTCGGCAAATGAACTCACAAACTAACCATAGCATGAAGCAGTCTGATAAAAATGTGATTGAGATCCAGTAGTCTGTTTCACCCATCGAGTTCTATGTAATATATTATTATCATCAAAATCAAGATAATGTAATGTAAGTAGCAAGTTATATAGGAGATCTTTCAATGCGTGGGTAGGTAATACGGAATGTAGCCCACATATTGAACATAATATATACGTCACAGCAGGTCATGTGCAACGAGCAACGTGGTCGCCACGTTGCTTGTAACAAATGACTACTGCCTGGCTTTGTTTGTGAACCTTACGATTACTCACATCACAGTCACACACAGCACAGCGTAACTTAACTACCTAACCTACTAGAGAAAATAACGTATGCTAAACAAAAATAATATTGTATTGCCTCTAACTTGGTGTCTCCAGCTGTCATGTTCCATATGTAATGTGTTAGTTAGCAACCTAGCCTCTCAGTGTATTATCAAGATATCAATATAATATATTGATATCTTGATAATACCATATTATGGTAATGACTTGATTTGGCATACATTCAATTTTTAGCTATTTGTTGTTTGCCAGAGCTGCAATTATTTTATTGAAGAAATAAAACTGACTCTCAAGCGTCGGCCACCTAATCATTTCATCATCATCATCTTCTCAGCCGCAACGCGTCCACTGCTGGACATAGGCCGCCTCTAATGATCATAACCTTATCATTTACCAGGGTGAAATTATAGAATCTCATAGTTAGAGAACTCGAGAAGCTATTTTATAAATAGGAAAGGTTTACATTGCTATCAAAATATAATTTAATGTTCACACCTGATACCTACCACGCTCCTATCATGTATCGCTCCCGTCTCGCCCTAGTTCTTAAATCAAGCAATAAAATATGGAATGTCCATCATATTTTTACCAGGAAATATTTTATCTTCGTAGGAAATAATCCACCCATCCGTGTCGCGTTGTTTCATATTTTAATACTTTGAAAGTGTCTAGAGCAAAGTGGAACAAGAAGCTTTGTCAGTACTTTACAAGGTTGGTATGTAGGTACCTATTATTTTTGTCAACTGTGCTCACTTTGCAAAATTCGAAATATGCAGAAAATGTGAAAGATACGTAGATCCCTGTACCTATAGGTATCTTGCATCTATCAATCTTTAGAAAATATCTTCCTACACTACTCCTAATTTAAACTTTAAGAAGAAAAAAAAATTCACGCTTAAATCTCGGCACAATAGCAGGTAATAGTGCTAAACATTTTTTTTATTTCAAACATATGAATTTGGCGCCCCCTCAAATTGCCGCCCAGGGTGGGTTTGCCCCAGGAGCTAAGGATGTTATATTACAAATAGTTACAATAAACATTGCAATAGCAAAGACAATTATGTATATGCCAATAGACAACTGTAAATAAATAATTAAGGTTGCATAGTAATTAACATAACCCTTGCCTTTGCATGCCGTAACCCGGCAAAAACGCCAATTTACGAGATTTTAGACCTTCATACTAATTGCTATTATGAAAGAAGAACTTTTTCTGGTAAAATGTTTTCCACCAAGATAATTAAAACCATCTGAAGGGTAAATAACAAGATATTTAGCTAAGGTCTAACTAAGAGCGATCTATCTACCGCATCATACAGATATAATCCCATCTGGGTGAACCAGTGGCTGAAATGGAGATAATTTTACGCTGCGTTAAGGTTTGGAAGGATTTGTGAGTGAATTTATTGTGGTTTCCCGCCTGTTTACTGCGCTATAAAGAAGTCATAAAAATAAACCTGTCCTTAATTGGATAGGTATCCTGTAACACTCTTCTCTTGTCTGGCTCATACTTACGAAATGGTAGTAGACAAAAAATGACGTTCAATGAGAGTATATCCTTATATTGAATAAAATTTTCTTATTTCTTATTTCATTGGCTATCTAAGGATAGATTAAAATCTTTGTACCTACTCTTATAGAGACATTAAGGAAATGTGTTTCTTGCACAAACATTATCTATACATATAAAATGCTTTGTCGTGAATGACTGACGATCAACGCACAGCCTAAACAGCTGATCGTAGAGACCTGAAACTTGGGGGCTGTGTTCTTTGTATGACGTAGGCATCCGATAAGAAAGGATTTTCCGACACCCCTAAGCGGGTGAAAAACGGAGGCAAAGTTTGTATGGGACAACGTGATTCCTTGGTCCAATCTACTTAAAATTTTGCATAAACAATCTTTAACAGAATTGATTGAAGATGTGTTTCGTATTTTATTGAAATTCATCGCCTAACATGGTTAAAAAGGGGTAGAAAGTTATTTTGGGGGTGATTTGCATCGAAGTTGATATCAATACTCCTTAGTGCTTTTGATTTAAATTACATTTTATTTTGACATAATAAATATTATGTTTGAAAACTCAATCCGTCAATAAATATTTTTCGGGTCAGATTTATTTGAAACTTGATATTAATATTTGTCAACACAATTAATGAAACACGTAGGTATGTCGGTGTTTTTCGAAATTCTTACCCTAAGGGGTAAAAGGATGCATAAGTTTTATGGAACGACAATTTTTGGAATGGAGTAAGGAGGTACAGTTTGTAGGGATCGGGGCTTCTTTTTATGACGTAGGGTTAAACAAAGAAAGGATTTCTGAAATTCAGCCCCTAAGAGGTTAAAATAGGGGTGTACGTTTGTATGAAAATAAGTTGTTTCCATAAAAATTGATATTTGGGCTCCTGGCTAGAACTAAGAAAAATGTTTTGTAGAATTAATCGGGGGAAATATATTTTGTAAGTGTCTTTATTGTGGAAAGTAGTTGGAATACGAATCTTACGTAAATATTGCGCAGTGCAGATTATTAGGGTTTTTATTATTATCATCTCTCTCTTTTTTCTTTTGATGCAAAAGTGTGTATGGGAAAACATATTTTTTTCATGGTATGAATGTGAAAAAATTTAAAGGTATTTTAGACGAGAAGACATTTCGTAATTTCCCGAGCTGCCCATCCGAGTTGGATTCGGCGATTGACCTCTTTCTCAAAGTTGGAATTACCTAGTTGGACTGTTTGTCCTAGGTAGACGTACGAGTCAACAACTTCGAGAACCAAGCTACCAACTGATACCAGGGTGGGCACAACACGGGCGTTTGACATAATTTTCGTCTTGTCCATGTTCGTTTTAAAGCCCACCCGTTGTGTAACTCGATTGAGGTCATCGAGCATCGTGCTGAGCTCCTCCGTCGTTTTTGCCATGACCACAATGTCGTCGGCAAATCGAAGGTGAGTGATGTGTTCGCCGTTAATATTGATGCCGAGTCTTTCCATTCCAGAAGCTTGATGGCGTCTTCCATGGTGGCAGTAAACAGTTTCGGAGAAATAACGTCTCCCTGTTTTACGCCTCTTTTCAATGAAATCACCTTCAAGCTCTGCTCCTGTACTCGAACTGACATATGCTGATTGCTGGCGTTATTATACAAACACTTCAACTCTTCGATGTACCGATAGTCGATGCGGCTACGTTGGAGAGACTCAAGCACCGCCCAAGTTTCAACCGAATCAAAGGCTTTCTCATAGTCCACAAACGCTAAGCATAATCTTCTGTATAACTTGCCACAACGTATGGTATTGTACCCTTTTCGGAAACTGGCTTGTTCGGGAGGGTGGAAGACATCAAACCTGCGTTCGAGACGATTCGTGATGACCCTTGAAAACAGTTTATAAACATGGCTCAGAAGCGTGATGGGTCTGTAGTTCTTCAAAAAAGTATTATCACCTTACTTGAAGAACAGCACCACCTCGCCTCTGTTCCAAGTTTCTGGCGTGTTGCCCTCGAACAACGAGCAAAGTCACGTAATTTTACCAAAAACGCTCGTAAAATGCGGTAAGTTTACGGTCA
The DNA here is from genome assembly GCA_951216915.1 of Tetheella fluctuosa. Classification (NCBI taxonomy): domain Eukaryota; kingdom Metazoa; phylum Arthropoda; class Insecta; order Lepidoptera; family Drepanidae; genus Tetheella; species Tetheella fluctuosa. The sequence continues at coordinate 8,113,024 of OX578219.1, read as the reverse complement.
TTTATATAGATTACCGTAAACTTACCGTCGAGTTATGACAGTTTAAATTTTGATTTCTTTTAAATCCCGCGCGCGTATAGTTGCAAAATAATCACGCGACGTTGCCGATTAGTGTAGGAAGTCATCGAAGTTAAAGTCGCATCGACTTACCGTAACTTACGGTAAGATATCATTATTTACCGTAGTTACCATAAGTTACCGTAAGTTACCGGCGTAATTTTACAGCTTTGCATCGCTAGTCGTTGGCCTCGCTGCTGACGGGCTTAGCGACCAAAGTGTATAGCTACGCATAGAACCTCTCTATCTCTCCCAGAACCTCTGCTTTGGTCGACTCTATACTGCCATCTTCCCTCTTAAGCTTTGTCAACTGGCCTTGCGCAACAGACTTGTCCTTTGCAAACACTTAGGAGACTTTGTTCTGATCTATATTCTGTTTAATACGGCTTGTATTAAAGAGACGTATATTGTGTCGCAAGGACCTCGGTTAGTCCCAAAATGTCCCAGTGTAACCTACTCAGTTCCTCTTCCAGCTCAATAATCTTCTCATCTGTCCTCAAAGTGCGTATGTTGTGTATTACCAGGGCCAGTCGTCGTAGCTGGGCGTCTGCCGGGGATTCTTAGCACCCCTGTTCCGCCGTTACCGTGGCCGCTACTCGAGTCAGGAATAGCAGAGCTGCCGGGGACTGGGGGCCTGGTCTTACTGTTGCACATCATATAGGGGGTATTTGCCAATACTCGCCACGCTTGGCAGGCGGGTTGGCGAGCGCAGTTGGGTGGTGGCATTTTGTTGTTGGGTGGACTTTTCTAAAGCCGGTACCGCCACGGCCTAAAATCTAATACCTCAGTATCAATGGCGCGTTCTGAAAAACAGTTAATTATTACCTGACAGTAGCATACTATATTATCTTATTTGCACTTGATTTGAAAATTTCATAAAATCCTGCTGTCAGGCAACAATTTCAGGGGGGCTAAAATTTATCAAAATATTTTTAAAAAGAAGTTTAGGCCCTCTAAAAAGCTGCTCAAGCAATATTGCTAATGCAATTTATTTTTCCGAATTTACGGAAGATTAATCAATACCAAATATTTTAATGAATTAAACTGTATATATGTGACTATTTGTAGTGACTATTTTACATAAAACATTATTATTATTGAAATAAGTAGGATCTGCCGAGAATTCGAAAAATAAATTGCATTAGCAATATTGCTTGAGCAGCTTTTTAGAGGGCCTAAACTTCTTTTTAAAAATATTTTGATAAATTTTTTTTGTGCTGTTTTATCACAATTAGCACAATCCTAGTGCGTTTTCGCGGATGGCTTAGCGCATTTTTACAATAGCAGTTGCTAACACTGTTTGGTTGGTCCTGCTTGTCATTCATACAACGTTCCCTTTGCGTTCCCCTCTTTCGTGCGTTCTTTTCGTTCCTTTTTGTATCACTGATACCGGTCAAAGAAAATAGGTAGGTATATGATAAAAACTGGAATTGGTATCCGGGTTTATATTTTTATTTTGAGCGGAGGCGATTGGTGGATTTGTACTGAAAACAGATTAGGCTGTATGAGCTTTGATCCCTTTGCCTACCCAGAATGGATGAAACAAATAAAAAAAGCGTGGTAACCATGAAGATTTAAATAAAAAGTTAAAAACTTAACAACAAAATTCAACGATGAAAACAGCACAAAACAGACTGCAATGGAAATACAGCTATGTTATTCTGTACTTAAATTCGACAGTGAATTCTCTAAGTGACTATCATAGATGAATATTATACTAGCGGTGACTATTCTCTATCTCACTCGTGAACTCCTGATTACCGAGTTTTACGAGCGAGACAGACAATAGTCACTTCGAGAATTCACTGTCGAGTTTTAGTACAGAATAGCATAGCAGAAACCAAACAAAATATTGTAAACAATCACGACACGGTCCGTTGAATTAATTAAAAATAAAATCTTCCTAACTCATAACTAACTGCCTGTTATCCTCTCTAAAAAGATCAAGTTTATGGCTTCATTTGTGTGTGACCTCTGCTCGTCAGAAATAGTTTTTATGGGATTTTGCAAAAAATATATATTATATAATATGTTTGGCCGCCTGCATGTGCATGACACTGATTAACCTACCTAAAAATCGATTCTAAATTAACAAAAAAAAAATATAATTATTTGGGTTTCGTTCCTTCACCGTGAATTACGTTCCTTTTCAGACATCACTGCGTTCTAAATCTCGTATCACTACTGGCAGCACTGCATTCATAGATAACTAACCGCTTGCCTTGTTGTGTTATGCGTTTATAATCTTCGTATTCTTCGTGTGTGTACCTAACTCTTTGTAACTATTAGTTTATTTTGAACTTATTGAACCAACTTCAAAATGGTGAAACTAACTACAGAGCTGATTCAAAATTCTATGCAATACATGAACCCTTGTAGGGATCGGGAATTGGACCTGAGAGGTTAGTTTTTTACGAAGTTTCTTGCCCATCTTGTTGTGATATCAATTTAGAAGCTAACTGCTGTATGTACTATAAGCATCGATGTCTTCTAATGGAATGCAATACCCTGACCAATGTCCCCATAACATTGTACCTATATTATTCCTCTATCATAGGTTGTATTTTATTTTCAGGTTATAAGATTCCTCAGATTGAAAACATGGGAGCTACATTAGACCAGTTTGATACCATAGATTTCTCAGATAATGATGTCAGGAAGCTAGATGGATTCCCTCTATTGAAAAGGCTAAAATGCTTATTGTTAAACAGTAATAGAATTGTGTAAGTATTCATTTTCAGATTTTGTGTTTAGTTTCATCTATGGAGTTGTTTGATGACTATGCATGATATTCTATTGAGCTTTCCTACCTGTCAAATTAGTCACAGTTTTTGAGTTTCAATCTTGGTTGACGAAATAGCTAAATGGATGTAACTTCTCTTTCTTATTATTACTGGACTTATGAAATAATATTATGTAGGTTGCTCCTTTCAGTTTTACTAGGTATATTAATAACTAATTTCGTTTTTCCACTCTAATTTCCTACGATAAATGAGGTTGGATATCTAGTTTGATGTAATCTGTCAGTAATTAAAATCATGATAAATGTGATAATGAACTCTTCAGAAAATAATAAGTATGTACATTTTACAGGCGAATTGGTGAAAATTTGGAACAGTATATACCAAATTTGGAGTCTCTGATACTAACAAACAACAACATCTCAGAGCTTGGTGATTTAGATCCATTGGCAACATTGTCCAAATTACGAACTCTATCACTTATGCACAACCCAGTTGCCAATAAACAACATTACAGGTAAAATCACTAATGTTCAATTGTACTCTAACATACTGACCAAAGTCTGTAGTCATGATACTAATACATTCCTTTCCAATTCTGTCAGAAATAAAATATCATTGACCTTAATTATTGAGATGATAATACTTTGAAAGTACATGCCTGGCTACTTATCACCTTGGGTTGATCCACATTATTACATACCTCATGATATCCAAAATGTAATTAAGGTGTTCTTGTTACAGAGCATATATTGCATATAAATTACCCGAACTACGATTATTGGACTTTAGAAAGATAAAACAGAAAGAGAGAGATGAAGCCAATTCTCTGTTCAAAAGTAAGAAAGGGAAAGAAATACAGAAAGAGATCACAAGAAAAGCTAAAACATTTGTTCCTGGTGGAAATATGCCTGACCCTAAGGTCACAAGTAAGTAGAAAAAGCATGTATGTGTTATTTCAACAAGGATTGTTCACTACCTAAATCCAACTGGTTGTAATTATCTATATATGTATGTATTTACAAAAGAAAGGTAGTATATGTAGTATATCAGTTGTCTGGTTTCCACAGTACAAGCTCTGCTTAGTTTGGGGTCAGATGGCCGTGTGTGAGGAATAATGTCCCAGAATATTTATTTTATTTAACTCTTGTGTTTAGAAATACTTGAGGTTTGACTGATAATTACAGTCAATACTATTCTTGCCAATGTTAATTTTCAATATTGAATCCAGTAGTTTAAATTGGCAATTTATTATTAGGGTAGTGGTGTATTAGTATTAACATCAGTGAAAATGGCCACATAGTTTCGTAGCTTAGCTTTCACATCCTCGCATCATAGCTGCATAGCACACCTCTGGTGGAAAAGCAGCCTTAAGCTTGTCAATAGATAGCTACTAAATAAAATGCAACGAAGGCTCAAATGCAAAAACCCACAAGATCTATTATTGTGTAGTGTAGATCGCATAATGATGAAGCAACATTGTTAATGAACAATCTATCTAATAATCAATTCACGAACAAAAGAGAAAATGGTACTAAACTATTTTGTATGTAGGTTTTTAGGTGTTTTAAGTCTACTCAAATAGTGTAGAAAAATATATTTAAACAAAAAATGATCTTTACCCATTTATTTTTTTCCTAGATCTTACTCCTCAAGAAATTCACAAGATCAGAGAAGCAATCAGAAATGCTTCATCTCTACAGGAGGTTGAGAGACTGACCCGGATGTTGCAATCTGGTCAGATTCCTGGACAGAAACCATTGCCTCAGACATATTCTAATGGACAACGTAAGATTTTAAATACTTTTATATTTAAATTGATTAACTTGTTTCTGCAACTCATTTTATAAAACCAAAAGGTGTAAATTTGGGTAAAACTAAAAAGTTCCAGTCGTCATTTTGTTTACAAATGCTCTATGTTAACTACACTTTTAAAATTTAACATTATTAAATTTCATCATAGTATATTAATTTATTAAGAATGCTAAGTATTATAATTGGATTCATTTATTTGGTATGACAAAAACATTGTTAGTACCATGAATAAGATTCCAATTTGTATTTTCAGATCATCAAGTGGAGAAGACATCAGATTATTTTGAGGCCCAGTACATTATTCAAATAATATATTATTGTCAATCCTTTCTTTTTAAATTCATGAAACAAAGAGTATACAATAAAGTGTACTTGGCCACAAATATGAGTAAAGGGCTTTTACATGTTGTATGATGACTAATTTAATCTTGTGATTTCAGAGGAGAATGTTGAGGAAATGGAGACCGATCACACAAATGGACAATAAGGTTTCAACAAAATTTGTAGCTGTAAGAACAGATATTGTTAAGAACTTTCAACTTTTTTTTCATTAAAATTGTATTTATGCTGGTAAGAACAGAATTTATGGAACTACACATGTATATTTTGCTTGAAGGTAGATACTACACAAATGATATTTAGCAAAAGGACAGATACATACCCAATACATTCAAGACCCTGGTATAGTTACAATGATAGTGTTTACACATTGAAGCACTATCGTTTTCTATAACAGCTCATAAGATAATTACGAGAAAACCATATTTTGTCTTACAAAAATAAAATTAATCTTTTCATCATCATGTCATCTTTTATTATAATTGTTTTACATTAATTACAATAGTTAATTCAAAAATTCCTTAGCTTTTAAGTATAATAATGCATCATTTCCAGCATCTAAAAATACTGTATAAATAGTTGGTAGAATTATGTTTCGTCCCATGAGCTCCTTTATAGTAGGTCTTTTATTAGGTAAAATGGATAACATAGAGTCAACAAGGTCTTGCATCCCTCTTTCATATACTGTCATATCTATTGGATGAACACTTCCACTTGTAATTGCTTTAACTAATCCAACCAGAGTCTATAAAAAACAAGCCAATATATCATTTCATTTTGAGACTATCTTATTCAAATTATTGATAATAATTTCAAAAAATATCACCTCAGACTCAAAAGCTCTTTTATGAGTACACATTTCATACAGTAAGCATCCAAGGGCCCAAACATCGCTTTTTGTATCATATGGTTTTCCCTCGCATAGTTCGGGAGCCAAGTAATAAGGAGTACCTATAACCGTCGATGTTTTCTTTGCACTAAAAAAATACGTTTTAATTTGCAACAAAAGAATATGACATAATAATGGTTTACAATCCCATTACTTTTTTTGTAATGTAGGAGTATAGAAATGGTCATACCATTACCTGGCTAACATCTTCGAGATACCAAAATCGCCTATTTTGACCACTACACCGTGTTTACCAGTCAACAAAATATTTTCTGCTTTCAAATCCCTATGAATTATATCCAAATTGTGAATGTAATTCACTCCAAGTAGGACCTGGCAGAAGTAGAAAAGAATTTCCTGAAAAATAGGTAAGTACGTAAGTATATAAGTTTGTTTTTTTCAAAATAATATATATAAAAATTACGTGTCACGTTGTTTGTCCGCGATGGACTCCCTAAACTACTGAACCGATTTTAAATTTGATTTGCACACCGTGTGCAATTTGATCCAAATTGAAAGACAGGATAGCTTACATCCCAATTTATAGCAATTTTATTGCAAATTATTTGTCTATTATTTGACAGTCACAGAACGTCGATAGTCACAGATAGTGCGCAGAACGGATGGTCGATGGGGCCGAAGAGTTCTGGATTGGAGACCACGGACCGGCAAGCGCAGCGTAGGACGTCCGCTTACAAGGTGGACAGACGTCTTGTAAAGGTCGTTGGAAAACGCTGGATGCAGGCCGTCTTTTTGAGATCATTAGGGGAGGCCTATGTCCAGCAGTGGACGTCTTGCGGCTGAGATGATGATGATGACAGTCACAATTATCTGTTAGCTCCAAACGATTCTAACAGATGGCGATATCTGTTGACTGGATTGGAAAGTATTCAATAGATGACGCTATAGCCTATCTATGGTATGGAGAAGAACATAGGCTACGTTTTATCCCGGGAAAACATAAGATCCCTGGGGAGCGCAGGTGAAACTGCAGGTCAATTTATTTATGCTTATTAAAAAATATTGGCGTAATATGCTCTGCTAGCCGTGCGAAGCCGGGGCGGGTCGCTAGTATATATTTTATTCTGGGCGGTTCACAGACTGATTCCCGCGGTAGAACTGGTAGAAGAACTGTCAATAGCCTAGCTCTAATGACTAAACCCTGACCCCATTATTAAGTGAATAAAACCCAATATATAGAGTAGAGTATAATGTACTTTGTTTCCTGCCAGTAGTCCTAGTACGACAGTCGATAGACACATCTCTTTCAAGAAAAGTCTGCAGACAAGGTGATAACGTGAGAAAACGGTTAAGAAGAGATTATTTTAGTGGATTTGCCGACAAATGTAATCTGAATACATTTCTTATTTTTGTTATATTTTTTCGTGGCGTGTGCATGAATGAGACCTACGCGTGGAACGTAAATATAGGTATGTATGTATGTTAAAGCCTCACAAAGCTACTAAAAGTAGCGTCAAATAAAAAAAAAGGTTTTGGAAGCTTAAAATCTCACACTTTAAAATAACGTAAAATGTAATTTTTAAGTATTGCTTTTCTGATTACTAAAAAAAATATTTATTATCTGATAAATTCCGCAAGAACAATGATTTTAGGGAGACCGGAGCCTTAACGTCTTAAAACGGTTTTATAAGTTGGTCGACTATTACTCGTAAACTTGTAAAGCCTACTTATAGCTGTGATAGGTTTCCTATTTACTTTTGTATGTTTGTAAATTCTTTCATCATTAGAATGTTACATTATCCCTGAGTAACATGGGCCATATTTTATCCCGGGGACGCGGGTGAAACCGCGCGGAAAAGTTAGTACAGGCAGGAGGGGGGGGGGGGGGACTCTTGACTCAAAAATTAGCACTTTAAAGCTCAATATTTCACAAATGGATCCCTGAATCGAAAAATTGTTTTCGCAAACCCACAATATTTTTGAAAGACCTATCCAACGATACCCCACGCCAACGAGACGAGAAAAAAACAACATCCCCACTAAAAGTCTTAAGTAAAATACTTAGGTACCTATTTGTTATCTACCAGTAACTTTTCGCTATCTGAGCCACAGTATCTGGTAACTACCAGGGTATATTAGTTATACCCACCTGTTGTTTTATACATTTCGGACATCTCTGATACATGAACTCTGCTAGATTCCCGCTAGTGGCGTACTCCATTGATATCATGACATGTTTGTCCATATAAATACAATCATAGAATTTAATTATATTTGGATGGTTCACTGTTGACAAAATGTTGACTTCATTTGCTATACCCTGAAATAAAAGTGAAGTAAGACGTTTCTTCATATATGTAGGTGCCTACTTAGTATTATTTATTTTTAATCATAAAGTAATAAAAATTAGGTAGGTATGGAATAATTTAATTTAAAAGTGTCGTACCTGTTTATGATCCTGAATTTTTATATTTAGTTCAATATCTTTGACTATAGTTAGTAAATTATTTTCACGTTTTTCACATAAATAAACATTTCTGAAAATAAATACTATTTGCGTTGAATAAAGCTGAGGGTAAAAATTACAGTGTTTCGTACTCAGTAGGTATGACATGCACCTACGTACCTACCCATAAGTGCCTTTTCCTATGGTCTTCAAAATCAGGAAATTTTTATTTTTAAACCTTTTCCGAATATCCATTTTCTACATTTATTCATAAACTTCTAAGCAATATTACTACAGAAAACGTCTATGGAGAGATCAGAGGAATACATACAACTGACACTAAAATAATGTGCTCATTCATAGCAAGCAACTACTCAGTTTCATACTACCCACTGTTATAAAAAAATACCCTACTTTTCTTTAATTACAATAAAAATGCGAATGTTTAGACGTCTTAACTTGGTAGGTACATACCTATTAAGCGCCTTATTCACCATCCAGCACCGCTGTCCAGCGGCTCAAGGACGCGTAGCTGGACGTGGTGGCATACACGAAATAGGTAAATGAGGTTGGAAAGGCCTTGAGGAACTTTTGTACTAGATAGAACCACAGAATAAAGATGTAACCAGTACGGAAACTATCTACAAACGGACGAAACGGCTCACTCACACAAAGATGCGCATCGACAGGGGTCCTAAGCGGTTTTCGCGGTGCTGTCAGTAGTGAGTGCCGCGTCAAGACGACTGGTCACGTACAAGTTTATTTCCGCGATCTTTTTAAAAATGCCACGAGCGTATTGCGTAGTATACTACGTATACGGCTGTTTGAACTCTGCTTCAACAAAACCGGAGATATCGTTTTTTTAAGATCATATTAAGTTCGTAAAACATAACACAAAATACAAATCTAAGATGGCGGCTGCAATAGATTATAATATAATTATGAACTACAACGTCATAGGTGTCGTTTTTATGGTTTTCGAAGGTGTTGAAGCCGTTAGTGCTGTCAAAATAGAAATCCAAGATGGCGGCTGCAATAGATTATCGTCTTTTTCGAGATGGGTGTCGTTTTCATGGTTTTTGAGGATGTTTTAGCCGATAGTACTGTCTAAATGTAAATCCAAGATGGCGGCTGCAAGAAAATATGAACTTTTTCGTCATGGATGTCGTTTTTATGGTTTTTGAGGGTGTTGAAGCCGATAGTGCTTTTGCAGTCAATAATTTGTAATTTATGAAGAATAAAGGTATTTTTTTGCAATGGTTTTTTAAGTACTAGGTATCACACGCATTTTTGGGGTTGGTACGCGCCTAGCGCGCGCCCAACCGCAGCTCGCCTACGCTCCCGCCAAAACTTGTAAAAGGTTATGCCATAATGATAAGTTAGTAACCTACCAAAAAAAAAAAAAGATCTTCAAGCTGTGTGTAAATATTAAACTGTTTTCCGTATTTTAAACTATCGAGATTAACCGACACAATGAGATACCTATTTTAAATTTTATTTGTAAACTAGCTATTTCAATTCGATTAATTGGTCACTAGTCACTACAGAAAATATAATGTTTTGATAAAAAAAAAACAATACTATAAAACATTAAAAGTGTCAACCCTATTGCTTCAATGGAGTGTAGGTAATTATTTTATCAACTAGGCTTAGTTTCCATACTGGTTACATCTTTATACTGTGATTGAACCGCTATCGCCGGTTGCACACACTTACACGACATGTCATATTTGCAATACATAAATAACTTAACAGTCGTTGGTCAAGTTTGCACGGTTTTGATAATTTGTGAAATATTAATATTGCAATATTTGACGTCACAGTAATTATTGCCAATTAAGTGACATTTGCATACTTTTGTGCAAATATTATTGTGCAAAATTAGAAAAAAAAGAATAAATATTTAAAACTGATAACTGAAAGTGGTGTGCAAAATATTTATTAAGGAAAATATTAATGAATAATGCTGGATTGTTTAACAACTATAAAATAACTAAGAAAATATAAATTGCACAAATACTGAAATATGTTATTTACTGGTATTTCAGTTAGAGATGTGCCCATATTTATCGATATTTTTTTACAGTAGACTTTTCATTGGGGTGCATTACATTGTCAATATTATAACGATCCAAGTATCGCAAGTATTGAAATTGGGCTATTACATTGGCAATAATCATCATCAGTATGCCATTGAATTTACTGGAGTGATGTCGTGTGAAATGGATAATAGTATCGCATGCGCTTAAAAAATCAAACGTGAGAAAGCGTTGATTGAAAGACTAGATTTTAAAGCAAAATCAATATAGGTACTCATTTGAACATTACGCGAGAAATGATCTTGGGCGGCGCTAACGGAGTATATTAATATCAGTTTTAACAAAAGCTTGGATGCTAGTAACACACTGTATAAAAATAACTTAAAATTTCAAACCACGCGTAAGGTAAGTTTACCTGGAGAAATAAAATATACATAATAATATGTTAAAGTTTTATCAACAACATGGTATAAATAAAACATTCATTCATTTTTAATTGATTTATACTCTACAAAGCTAAAAGCACTAGAGAAATCAATAGTTATAATAATTTGTAAAATTTGTCGACTTATAGTTCAAGTAAATCGAGAAAACGGAACGAGTTTAGTCAAAGTCAATTTGTCCATCTTCGATATCCCTTCGGTCCGTTCGATATTCATATCGAAAGGCTCCGAGAATCGGAATTATTGAAATATTAGATATTTTTGTAAGTGATGATAGATCGATCCCAGTATATTGTGATATGGCCATCTTCGAGAATCGGTTCTGGCACATACCTGTAGTACGGTACCTCAGACGTCACCAGGCGATATTTCAGGGCAAGTTGCTGGTTGATTATCCTGGCCACTTGGTTGTGCCTGTGCAAATACTCACCGTATGCGAGACGCGAACAACAAGAGATGATATGTCTGAGGGATTCACCAGGGCGATGACATGCCCGACATACGTCGATAGTGCCATCCCGCAGGATAAATCTCCGGTAGTTTTTCGTCATCACAACCTCGTCCATAATTGCACAGACAAAACCTTCGGGTTTCCCCAAAGAGGTCACCGAATTGTAGCCAGGCCACGGAAGCTTTTAGATCCACTTCGGGTCCATTAAGGGCCCGATAGTACCTTCCATGGAGTTCTTTGCCCTGCCATACCTTCCTGCGATCATCTGTAGTGAGCACAACAGGCCTGCGCCAGTTTTCTCTAGCTAAAGATAGAGGCGTCAGTCCATTGTCCACTGCGACAACAATCGCATGCATACCCCCGACAGCGTGGAGAAAATACACCTCGCGGTTATGTAGGGTTTTATTATTATAATTCGGATGTTTATATTTTTTTAATGTTTGTTCGAGCATAATTATTTTTATAATAAACACTTTCAACATTTAAAAAATCGACGTCGGACGAACTAAAAGTCATGATGGCCACTACGGACAGATGTACCCGTTTCTTTATACATGTTTTACCTGCACCGAGCAGTACCAACCTGCACCTATAAGTAGGAACCGAAAATCTGCTTCTTTATGAAAACACCCTAAAGGGCGTCACACACGGTCTTTTCGTTCGATAGTTGGTTTTTTCATGGATAAATTGAAATATCGAAACATTAAATATCGCTCAAAAATATCGATCAATCGAACAAATAACATCGATATATCGATATATTTTCAACAAAGTACAAACTTTTATTTATGTCGTGTGTATTTTAATTAGTAGTTTATCAACTGAACTGAACCTAACCTACCCAGTTTATCGAAAACAATATTGCACTACAACAATAAGTATATTCGGGCTCAATTTGATTACATACAGAATTTGTACTGAAACCACACAATGGGGCAGATAATGGGATCTTTTAACGCCCGAGATGTTGATCTTTTCATGGACGATAAACCTACATTCGACCCACAAGCTGGATTCGCTTACGATAGAAAAGAACGAGGTAATTAATTTCAACATAGTATCGTGAGTTAACCTGTTACCTACATAATTTATTTGTAACTGTCAGGAAAATAATAGTTATATAATTAAATTCTATAGGTTAGAATCTTTGATTATTTATATCTAATCAAAAGTTAGAATAGACATTCAATACAGCATAACATTCCTACCAAAGATCTTCATAATGCTTTGATAATTCATGTCACTGACTTTGGAATATTTTTTAAATGTAGATTGCTCAAACCTATCTTTTATTAGTTCAAAACAGCTTAAAACCTTTCTACCCATTCTGGGTAGTCACCAAGCCATATTTTTCTTACAATAAAAATTTACAATAATGGTTGGAATGTTATCCATTACAGAAATGATTGCTCGGGAGGAAGACCTTGTCTCTGCGAGGATTCCACCAAAATACAGAGACTTTTGCTCCCACTATTTGTTGGAATATCAGCAATGCCGCTACAAGCACATGCCTTTGTTGTATAAATGTGCCCATGAGAAGCATCATTACTTGAACTGTGAACATGAAGAGTATGTATGATTTTATGTTTACCAAATTTCAAATTATAAAGCAAAAGAAAATTAATGGGTTCCGCTTGCAAGTAAACTCCGCTTGCAAGTAAACTTAATGTGGTTATTTAACTTAGGCTTTCAGCTAGTAATACAGTATGTTAAGCCAAAGTAGCATTTACTTTGTTTACAGTTTATTTTATTTTTGTTTTCTATTCTCAATCTCGTTTCAGTCTTTTTAGTTTAAATTGTTTTACTTTTGCAGTCTGATTTTTTTAATGGTACATATATCTATCTATATTATATACAGGGTGAATTTTTCAAGTGGGTGTGGATAGCCAAATCCTAAACTATAAGGAATAGCGAAAAATACTTAAAGGAGTCTCGAGCCCGATTTTGATGAAAACTAAAACTGCATCATTGGATTTAAAAAAAATCAATATTCCTAGCCAGGAATCGAACCCATTGATTTTGAAATAAAAAACAGAAACTATTATTACACCATCCGATAGTGTTGCTAATAAGGATAAATTTCTGGGAAGTAATAATATACGGCAAACTAAAGCAAAATGTTGAATTTTAATAAATGGATTTATATTTTCAAAATTTAGTAGCTTCTGTCGGACACTACAGTTTTCCGATAAGGCTCAACTATATTATTGTAACATAATTAACCATAGAATTAGCAGATAAACCTTATTGTGATGGAATATCATTCATTTTTCTTTGACATTCTTAAGTAACTAATATTATGTTTCGGAACTATAACAAATTAAATAGAAAGAAAGAAGAAAGAAAAACTATTTATTGACCCACAAAGTCGCATCACGAATAGGTACTAAACTAATAACTAATACTAAACCTATTCTCTTTATTACAGCTATGTTCTCCGTATGAAAGAATTTGAGCGTGAACGTCGCCTCAGAATTCGGGAAAATCGTGTAGTTGCAGCGGCATAAAAATTATCAAATGTAGAAATCATGAGTTGTTTATAAATTATATGTTACCATTAATAGAATTACAGCAAAATATACCTATTTTTACTCTTAAATGCCCTGTGCTTATGTTTTAGGGTAAATATCATTCATTATAGTGTCGTAGCCGACCGTCCGGCGTCCGTCCGTTTATTCGTACGTCACACCATACAACAATATGCGTGCGTTAGCATCTGTAGTAGTCTGTGATTACCACAGTCTATGTAACTCCAGTCCGGCCAACGGGCACGTCTAGACAGCAATCGTGCGGGGTGAAGGGCGGTAGCGAGCCCAAGCTACCATACACATCGCTTGGGTAGGACACAATGCAGCATTTCGTACTATGTTTTTTACGCTTTGATATTACTAGTATATAAAAAGTAGGTACTCTGTGACACAAACAGTCAAACATAATAGATAGATAGACTGTGATAGTAGTTTAGTCTCGTTATTATTTATACCTATAGAAAATGTAAAATACCTATAGCCTAAGTAATCTAGAAGAAAATATAAGAACATTTGCATTTTTACTTTTTTATATTCGCAAAGATAGCCCAGATAATAAGCAATCAATGTGTGCATTTTCTCGCGCGCGTAATTATTCACAAACTACCAATTAAGGCGAAGCCTTGAAGATTTTGGTTGCAAGGATTCCGATTTTTCTCAACAATGACTGAAGCGAATGAACTGAAATTTATTGTAAGAATTCATCATGTCTTGGACTTTATTTTGTACGTTGCATAACACGATTGGTTAACTTTTATAACACAAAATAATCAAAAAGATCTCTAAAATAAGAGATTCCAATTTTACCGGCGTTGAGGATCGATTTGAGGTTCCAAAATTTCTACAGATTATATTAATTGAAACTGATACTATAAATTGTACTTAAGTTTTATGAAATATATTTGTAGATTTTAAATTAAACAATAAAAACCATTTTGTCGCATACGCCCGTTCCGTTTACGCGGGTTTTCTATGAGAGGTCGCTATAGTAGGGAGCGGGACGCAGCACATTGAATTTCAGATTTTTAAGCTTAGCGCGGCGTCACCTTAAATAGAGAATTATATTAATTACGGAGCGAGCGGAGGACCGCTGACGTCACGCAACAAGCGCGCGCCAAAGAGTATATAATCACTACGTTTTAACGCGCGCTATCTCGGAAATTTTTAGTGTTCAAAACTTCTCACGGTCATAACTTCTGTAATACTGCATAGAATATACAAATTAAGGAAAATTATACTAAAAAGTATTTTAGACCCTGGTTTATGGCACTAGTATCAATCCTACCTACCATTCCTACCCCGTGCGTAGGGCTGCCAAGCGTTCGGCTTTAGCCGGACATTAGACGTTTTATACCAATATTTTTGTTTTTATGGCTTTTTGTCGAGCGTAGCCTGTTCAAATGCAATGAAATGACCCACAAAAATGAACCTATGAAGTATCCAGTCAGTATTTTTCAACGTCTAGCAAAAGCTTCTCATTTTTGGAAAAGTTTGCCATAATGTCCGCCGTCCAGTCTTATTATCCAACATTCGGCTTTTTCAATGCTTCCATAAACAACCTTATCTTCATAAAGCGATGAAAAGGTGTCCGTCGAAAGGTCGAAATCCGTCATATTATATTAGGGTGGCGCTACAGTAACAGCAACAGCAGGGTAAATAAAGAAAGCGTTAAAAGTTATTAGTTGAGGTTTTGTAAATTGTACTGTCCGAGTAGATAGGGCTTGAAGCTGAAACTACGGGTCTGGCTGTTTGAATCAGGGTGCTGGGGAAGCCCTCTACCTTTTACGAGCGACTCGCATGAGTACCAGGGATGTTGCGAATGTCATATTTTTCACATTCGCGAATGCGAATACAAATGTTTAGGTTACGAATGTGTGAATGCGAATGTTAAGAATAACTTTAAAAAAAACTTAACTCAACTTAAGTCATTATTTTTATTAATTATAATAGGAATATTAAAAAATATTAGAACAGTAAACCAGTGTTACACCTATACGGTAATTATATCTAATAGTCAAAGTTCAAAACAGGCATATTATATTTCAGGAAAAGTAATTGCCGCCTTTTCGCCCATGAGGCGATTTCTAAGGGGCTCGTATAAAGCCAGCTACACTGAAAAATTGCTCACTCGGAAAAGACTTATTTATTTACGTAATGATTATTTACAACTGACTGACAAGACCACAAACACAAAATAAGCCAAACTAACAAAGCAAGCAGCGAGAAATAAACGATTTCTAATGGTCGAATAAAACACATGATGCCTTCTGAGCGTGCAAGGATCGACCAACCGCGCTGCCACCGGGCGAGACTCGACACGACCTGCACACATTCGCATTCGCAAAACATTCGCATCGCTTGATGCGAATGCGAATGCGAATGTCGATGCGAATCATTTGCATAAGCGAATGCGAATTCGTAACATCCCTAATGAGTACCATAACGAAGTGGCGGCAAGATCTACTGTGCAGATGGTCCCGGTATTCTGTACGTACAGTGGTATAAGTGGTATATATATATATAGTCGTATACATCTTTCGGTTGGTATAAGTGTGGCTACTATAATAAATCTCAGAAGTTATTGTGGAGGGTTATGTACTGAGGCCCCATTTGTCAGTCCATATCTATCCACGTGCCAAAAAGAGATAAACATTGCGGCAACCCGAGACAAACTCTTGCAAAAAGTGACCTACTAAGATAGTTTAACCACTTTAGTCACCAAAAATATTAAATTACAGACGTAAAAAAAATAAAAACAAATTACGCGTGTAAATACCACTGCGGTAGTACTGTAAGTGCTACACTCAGACCAAGTAATAAAGGTACCAGTGCTACATTTTTACCACATACCCTTTACGCTAGCGCCATTCTGAAGGGTTTTTGAACTATTATTTACAGCTTACAGCTGGATACTTTCTTAACTTGTCCCCCACATAGTGATTTTATCCTCTTTGGTCCCCCATATAAGACGGTTCTCCTTAGCTCTGCCCTCTATAGTTCAGCCTATCGAAAAAAAAACTTGGCATCCCAACCCAACCCTTACACTAAACGGTCACCGATGGGAGACACGCGAGGCTAAGCAGCCTGTTCGTGTTTCTATCTCCATGACAAGGGAGTGTAAACTAATAAAAGGGGTTTCAACTAATTTACCCTTATTTTTTATATCAGAAGGCTTACTAGCAGGCAGGGGATCCATGTGCTGGTAAGTGGCTACCAATACCTATGGATTTTAGCAATACCAAGGGATTACCAATGTAACCAACACATTAAGATTTTGTAACGAATATATCTTATGTTTCATTTTATTCAATCAAGTCAACTTTGTGCCCTTATCGACTGAACCAAGGTGAAGTGGTTATTACACTACCCTATTTAGAGAGACTAATCTACTATTGAGAGTAATCTTGGTCTTTTCGACCATTTGACCTTGTGTAGGGTACTTTAGGTTCGCTATGGCCATAGACTAACGAATATCATGACAACCCTTACAAGAAATCGATAATGTTGCCATTTTATAAAAATATTTGCTGATATGTTTTTAGACGTGTTGAAGTATGACAACAAAGATGTATTTTCTTTGACATAGTTATAAATTTCGCTGTGGAAATGGCTAACACTAACTTAGAAATGTCATACAATTATATGCTCTAATGACAGTTATCTATAAAGTCTACATGACATTATGTGACGTAGTCGTCCATCTATAATTTTTGTAAACACGCTTGTCGAATACACAAATTCTATAGAATAGTTGAATAGGCTATTTATTGCGGAAGTAATGGCTTCCTAAAATTTAATTGCAGACATTATTTTATTAGCGATAATTAAAAACAAATAGTACGATATGAATTTTTATTTGTCATAAACAAGAGCGAAACGTGAATAATTGTGCCATCCGGCATATTTCTCTTCCTATTTCATGCCGCGTCCTGTAAAATAGCTACAAAGAGTAACAACCCGGAGAAGAAGGATTTATTAGTGTCTCAAAAAGAAACTGCTTCCAATCTGAAATCAGTGTACCTATATTTGTAATCGTTGTAACTGTATTTTAGCATCTCGTTTCTTCGTTTGTAAAAATGTCAATCACAGTTATGACTCGCGGCATATATTGATGGATCTGAAATAAAAGTTAAATCAGCATGATGGATGATGCCGGTGGTACGAATTCCGCGAAGAATAAAATGAAGGCCATGGTTGAGGATGAGGAGGAAGAATCGGAGGAAGAGATGTGGGACAGCGATGACGACGATGAGACCATCGCAAGGATACAGCGCGCTCACTTCGCGCAGGCGGCGGCTATGAACCCTAGGCGCCGTGCGGCACCCAGAGCCAGGCCCATGAGCCATAAGAGGAAAATGGAAGCCGTCAAAAGCTTTCATGATTTTACCAAGAAACTCAAAAAAGACACTGGCATAACTATACGCAGCTTAGTTGGTAACAACGTTCTAGAATTAAGTGACTTTTCAAGTGAAGACAATAAGTCTGACAGTGATGGTTTATCAGAGGAAGAGTTTGTAGTTAATCCTAATGCTGTGAAAGAGCTTAATGAAGAGAACGAGAGCTATATTGACCCCGAGACAGGTGATATTGTTGAAGGCAAACAAAAACCTATAAACACAGAACAGAGTTCTGCAGAGCAGCTTATGAAGTCTGAACCTGAACTGGAACCAGAACCAACACCATTAGAAGAACCTAAAACCCTTTCAATTAGTGATATAATAAATGAAGGAGATTTGGATCTTACTAAAAATGTAGAAATATCTGAAGTAGAGGAAGGTGAGCTGTGTTCTGAAAAGACTGCTGAAGAATTATTGGACATGAAACAAGAAGAAAGCAGTCAAGACTTTGACATTACTGAGAAATTAAAGGAAATGGGTGAAATAAGTGTTAAACCTATAAAGAAAGAAGAAGAAGATGAAGAAGGAGATTCCCAAAGTGAGGGTGATAAAAAGACTGAAAGTGAGGAAGAGGTAAGAATTTATTATTTAAATGTTAAACCCCTGTGCATCTCTAAACTATATAATAAAAAAAGAATTCCAGGAATTGCTATTCAACTTCTTATATTGTAATTATCATGAGATATAAACTTCTCCTAGTTCTCTGTAGAAGCAAGGACCTTATTTCTTTTTATTATGCACTCTTAATATTGTTCATACATTTGATTAATTGCCAAGAAAGTATGACTAACAAATCATAATAATCAGGTCTTGCAGATGCCCTCAGGAACAGCTTTTGGCAACCTTTTATTATTAGAAAGACAAAAATGTTTGACTTTACTAATCCATCAGGCTGGGATCCATAGGCTTGTGCCCCACATGCCATTATGGAAAAGATGTTGCTGATAATAATCATTGTAATTTTTAACATTGTAGAAAAAACAGAATCCAAATGCTTTGAATGTGCGTCGCAACATCAGAGAAGTAATGGATGAAAAAAACTTAGATGCATCAACTCTAGCTGCCCAACGTCAAGAGTCAGAGCGGTTGGCACGTGTTCAGGAACAACAACGAATCATCAGAGAGGTAAACTACCTTGTTGAATACTTACGTGAAATAGTATCAAAACTTGATTTTATGATTTTTCATTCATTCATTCACATCCATAGGTGCAGAGACAAATTGCTCAAAATCGGCAAAATAAAATTCATCAGAAAACTTTATCTCTCCTTCAAGGAGGATCATCTTTGTTGAAGAAGTCTCTTCCTGGACAAAAATTGAAGTATGTGATTTATTGTTGTTATCAGAATGTATTAACATTTTTTGAATAACACTGTTGAATACTGTATTGTATAATGTTCTTTATAATGCAACTTTTCTAGCTTACCAAACACAGTCCTAGTAAAATTACCATCAGGTGAAGTGAAGAAGTCTTCTATGAAACAAGGGCAGGTTGAAGTGACTAAAATTTCAAAGCCAACAACTTCAGGGACATCTCTTAAACTGGGGAAAACCGATCAGAAAGCTGAGAGAAAAGAGGTATGATTCAGAAACTACACTCATTTAAGCATTTAAAAAAATCTGCCTTAAAAACAGGCACAGAGTATTCAACTGTATATAATAATATAAATTTAATTAATTAATTTCAAATATAAATATGGATACATAATTTATTTAATTAAGGTATGATAAACAACACGAAGTTTACCTACTTTGAAATTACATATAAAAAGCTCTCAGTTTTACATAGTACACAATTTGACCCTCTCCCAAAGCCCTTCTATTAGATTTTGCTTTCCACACCCAGCCCAGTTGGACTATGTTTTTGGTTTTGTAAAAACGAAACTAAGCCTATAATGTTAAATTTTGGGTTGCCTGCACTATGCACGACTGAAAGGTTAACATAAATCTATATAACTATAGCTATTACGTCAATAAGAAACAATCACATAGAAATCGCCGTCTTCCACCAAATGTTAGCGATTGCGTCAACAAAAGATGATGCGGCGTCTTGAGACTTACAGCGTCTAATCTGTGGATTAGGTAGATATTGAGCCTTTAAAAAGTATTTATGCATCCGCTGATTATTAACAATTAATTTTAGGTTGTAGAAATTGTCGATAGTAGCAGTGGAGAGGAGTCGTCGTCCTCGTCTTCAGACTCTGATGATTGCATAATGCTGTCAGATTCAGAAGTGCCGCCTAGTCCAGAAGCAGATGAAGATCCTAATAATTCAGGTAGGTTACTGAGTTAACCTGTTTATCTTTCCCAGTGATCATCATCAACATCTTTATCTCATCCGCAATCCGTCCACTGCTGGACATAGGCCTCCTCTAAGGATCTCCCATGATCCCAGTGATCACTTATTCTTATTTCTGAAGCTCATTGTACTAATTCAAATGCTTATTTATACATAAATGTGGGGATATCAGTTATGCATAGTCTGACTCTAACTCTAACTCTAAATAATATTATTATTATGTAACATTTTTTTCCAAATTTGGTCATCAAAATATTTAATTTTTCAGGTCTACATGTAAATGATACATACAATCAACCAGATGAACAAGGTCGCGTGTTGATCAACATTGGTCATCCAGAGAATGAGGAAGATATATTTTTGGCGCCGCAGATTGCGAGAGTTATAAAGCCCCATCAGGTATGTGTAATAAAACATCTACTAATACTGTAAATGCGAACGTTTATGTTGCTGATTATAAATTTTAGACAACCTGTAAGGCTACCTTTCTACCAGAGATGTGCTAAGCTGCATAGCGAGAGATGTGTATGATAATATGAACCATTAGTCTGCGTTACCACCAGAGATGCGTAGCGAGGGATGTGTTTTTATCCACCAATAGAATCATCGCTTTATTTTCACAGCTTAGCATGTAGCTATCCTATTGGTGGAAATGTAGCCTTAGGATAATTTGATTTTCATAACGTAGCTTACCTCTGGTGGAAAAGGTTTCAACAAAATGAAAAAATGAAATGAAAATGAAAATGAATGGAAATGAAATGAAAAAATGAAAATATTTTTTATTCAAATAGGCCTTCACAAGCACTTATGAATAGTCTGACTAACGCAAAGCGATGAGAAGGGATGCGTGAGAGGTGTAGTTAGTTACCTACGTGTTAGACACATAGTTTCGTAGCTCAGTTTTAGCCTCGCTCACCGCTAAGCTACCTCGTACATCTCTGTTGGAAATGCAGCTTAAATCTTCCGATGTTGAAATATTATCAGCAGCATGGTTTATTTAACAGGTGACCAAAGAGCTGGCGCTTACCTCGGGCAACGTATAAGTCTTGCAATTCAACGAGGTAACGTCGCCAGCTTTTTGAGAACCATGCCTGCAGGTGGCGATCTAAACGCAATTTTCTATCTTTAATTGTTTTCATATATTTTCTTATAAGATTTAGTTAAGGTTGTTGTTTGTAATTATTGTTATAAAATACTATTAAGATCGAAAAATATATGTATTTAATTACTAATGTAAATATATTTTGGAACCCTATGGAAGTTTAAAAAAAAACAAATTCTTTTCAGATTGGAGGAGTAAGATTTCTTTTTGACAACATTATAGAATCTGTGGAGAGGTTCTCGAATTCCACAGGTTTTGGATGTATTCTAGCACATTCCATGGGCCTGGGAAAGACATTGCAAATTGTTTGTTTCTGTGATATATTTCTGAGACATACGAATTCTAAGACTGTCTTGTGTATTATGCCTATAAATACACTGCAGAATTGGGTATGTATTACATAATATTAATGTGGCGCAATTTATGTTACGAAGGTATCTTGTCTATGTCTTATTTTTTGGTGATTTATAATTTAATTTCAGGTAGCAGAATTCAATATGTGGCTTCCACTTGATGCAACAAACAGCCCCTTATCAGCTCATGGCGAAGTGAGACAAAGGAATTTTCCGATTTATGTGCTCAATGACAGTCATAAAACCCTCCAAATGCGAGCCAAAGTTGTCAAGGTAAAACATATTTTTTTTTATCTTTAATAATATTAGTACCTGGATGACCTTTTCTAAAAATAAAACCTAGCTGGATCGATTTATCGCCCCCGAAACCCCCTGCATACAAAATTTCATGAAAATCGTTGGAGCCGTTTCCGAGATTCAGATTATATATTTATATATATACAAGAATTGCTCGTTTAAAGGTATTAGATTGCTATCAATAATCAATCTATATAGATAAAGTAAGTTCCACCTGTATGGTTATTTTTGTTTCAGACTTATTACACTAGAACAGTCATTCTCTATGGTACATTGACAAACATTCCTCAAAGAACCCCTTATCTGTGTGGAAACTGCATCAAATTCCGTGCAGTTGTTCTTGGGTTGTGATTGGGTTATAAGCACACAAATTTATTTATTTATGTAAATGTTGCATTTTATAATAATAATATTTAAGAGTGCGAAAGTTAGTCTGACTGTTTACAACATATTATGTTAACAACTGAGTGGATAGGATACTTTTAAGATTCGGAATGCGGGTGCAAACACCGGATACAATTTTAAGAATAATTACTTTTTTTCAGGAATGGACTACAGTAGGCGGTGTTCTTATGATAGGATACGAACTGTACAGACTTCTTAGTATGAAAAAAGATAAAAAACCTCGTAAAAAAAAGAAAGCAGAATTAAAATTAGAAGCCGAAAAAGAGAAAGAAGAAAAAAAAAATGCTGAGGCTGCAAATGAAGATACACAGGTGATGAATAGCAATGAAGTAATACTGTTAATGATACATACTGTCTAATATTAGTTTAGGAGACAAGAGATTAAAAAAAAGTAGTTTGATTACATAGTAAGTATATAAATGTAATATTTTTAAATTCTGTGACAGAGTTCAGACATAACAAATCAATCAAAGATTTCTGATGAGGCCAAAGTGGATAGAGAAGATGCTGAGCTAAAAATTGATGCAGATACAAAAGACGAAAAAAAAGAGGACACCCAAGCTGATGAAGATAAGAAACTTTTGGATGGTAAATTAACTCATCAGTAGGGTGACCTGTTCAACAGTTAACCACATAAAATTCAAACCACCATACCTCGTAGTTGTTCATTAAAAACATGTTTTCTCCTATCTGGTCAAAAGGCAGTTTCATTAGCTACATATTGGCATTGAAGGACTGTTCGTTTTCCTAACGATTTTTAAGAAAAAAATGATTTAAAAAAAAATGAAAATTGGTTAACTGTGTCCACACTATAGTACACTATTAACCGGGGGGTATGTAACAGTTAACCATGTGGTACACAATTAATCACTAAATATGATTAATTGTTTATTTTTAACTAATAACACCATATGTTATTAAATTGACCTTTTATTTGTTATTAAAGGTTATTTTGTCAAAATTAACACAAAATATATGTTTTCCTTATTATAATTACGAACAAATTAACATGTTTATAACATTATCTATCAGACTTGTCGATTTGAAAATTAATTATTATAAATAATGCTTTTAAATCCAAGCAAAGCTTGAAAAGCATTCTTTTTTATAATTATGTAACTATTATTAGGTTTTTCTCAAAATATTCTTCTCGAAATATTTTCATGCTTAACAGCGCATTCAACCAGTCAACTAAGGTTAACTGTGTACCAATTGCATTTGGTTAATTGTAGACCACCCTGCTCCCAAAGCCGTTGAGCTAACCTCACTTTTAAATAAGCGTCACTACACACATAATTCTTATACCAAATAAAACATGTTTAGTCAGTCTACACAGCTGACAAATAATGATTATTGTAAAATCAAACCAAATGAAGTTAAGAGAAAAAAAAACTCGCGTAATTTTTTTAACTTTTTTCATTAAAAATCATAAAATTTGATGTCACATAACTGACGTCAACACTAGCTCGCTGCATATTGGGGAGAGGGGAGCGGGGCCGTTTTGACATCTAAATCGCGCGGTTGCACGTTATACTGACGTCACGTTTGCCAAGTATGGGCATGGTTGATTGTGTACGAGCGGTTAACTGTTGGACAGGTCACCCTACTCATACTATTAGTATATGCAAAAGTGCTACCAAACATACAATTGATACAATGATTATGCTAACAAACATGTTTGTATGTTTGGTAGTATAATCAATCATGATAAAATTTGGGACATGGTATGGAAAGAAACATAGGCTAATTTTTATCTCGGGACCGCAGGTAAAACTGCGGGGAAGAGCTAGTAAAAAGATAATGTCGCAGGAACAATCATGGCAAAATAACTTACGCTAGTGGTTTTGCAAACATCAGTCTCATTTATATGTAGAAGCATTCTCCACAATTATGATATGATACTAAAATATTTACAGAAATGTATGAAGCACTTGTCAAACCGGGCCCCGACTTGGTGATCTGTGATGAGGGTCATCGCATCAAGAATTCGCACTCGAATATATCGTATGCTTTAAAACAAATGAGGACTAAACGACGAATTGTGCTTACTGGTAAGTAATTTATGGTTTGACATAAGTTTTACGATATATGCTTTATTATGTATGTAATAAAATATTAAACTCATAAATTCTTATTTACTAACTATGTGTGACAGAAGTTTTCATAAAGCAAATGTAGTAGGTGAAAAAAAATTTTTTTTCAGGATATCCACTTCAAAACAATTTACTAGAATATTGGTGTATGGTAGACTTCGTGAGGCCTAACTATCTCGGTAGCAAGACTGAGTTTTGTAATATGTTCGAGCGGCCGATACAAAATGGGCAGTGTATAGACTCTACGCCGCAGGACATAAGGCTTATGAGATATCGTGCTCATGTGTTGCATTCATTACTTGTGGGATTTGTTCAGAGGTAGATGTTTACAATATATTAATCTTTGCCAAATGACTACGGAATCGTACACTGTGTATGTTCCAACATCCAACACGCATTTGCCGTTTTTTTTATAGGCACGTTGGTGTTGGTGTGTAAAATTATTTGAGTAAACAATAAACCATCTTTAAAGGGAAGAAACCTTTTTTTACTGTTTAAAAACATTTTCGAAAAATATGGTTAAATAAAAATGCTAAGCAAGGTTAATATAAACTAATATTTACTGATATGATCAACAGGAATAATTAGAATGGTTCTCTAGCAACTAAATATTCTTTTAAATATTCTATTTTGTATGTAATCAGGCGATCTCACGCAGTACTGCAGTCGACATTACCGCAGAAAGAAGAATATGTACTACTTGTAAGAATGACACCCTTACAGCGTAAACTGTATGACCGGTTTATGAACGAAGTAGTTCGCTCCACTTCCGTACCAAATCCCTTGAAAGCTTTCGCGATTTGCTGCAAGGTACATAATAATAATAATGTTTAAATATTGTAATGTTTTAATAATTAAAAAGTTGTAATCAGATTTAATAAAAAAAATTATAGATATGGAATCATCCCGATGTTCTATACAATTTTCTAAGAAAACGAAGTGAAGTTAACGCTGCTATAGAGGAAGATTTAGATTTGGAAGAGCTAGGAGGTGTTACTAAAGCTGGTCGCGCTAAAAACAACAAAGCAGCAAATAGACGAACCGCCAAACCTCGGGTACGTAAATATTTTAGATAGTGGTATAATCAATTAGTTTTCATCTATACTAGTCTATACTTACTAATATTATAAAGAGGAAAGATTTGTATGTATGTATGTTTGTAACGAATTGGCTCAAAAAGTACTGGAACGATTTTAAACATTCTTTCACCGTTAGAAAGCTACATCTTCGCCGAGTAACATAGGCTATATTTTATCTCGAGAACGCGGGTGAAATCGCGCGAAAAGCTAGTAGAGTTATAAATCATTATCTAGATTTCAATCAAATAATTTCGCATGTTCAGCTTTGATTTAGTTATGAATTAAAGTCATAATAACTAAATTTTTAAGCTATTGTATAGCTTTTATCGCGGGCTTCGGGCTTTGAGCGCGGCGACCGAATCAAGAAATTCCTTAACGAAAAAAATCCATAACGAAAAAACCTAACACCCGGTAGACTCGATTGAAACCTTACCTGAATAATAAAACATAAAATAATAATAATAATTTCGAGTCGACAACATATATCCGGAAAATTCGGATTGTCGAGTATTTTGTTAAATGCTAATGGTGCAAATGGCAGTCGCCATATTGGCCGAGCACAGTACCGCCATATTTTCAATGAACCTGTCAGTCTGTATCAGTTTTTTCTTTTGTTTTCCCTTATTTCGGGAAGGCAAAGGGCTCTAGCCCATACAGCCTAATCATGAGATGACACAGTATTCTCAGTGTGTAAATGAGCCTTTATTGACAGCCTATTATTATTTTCTTTTGTTTTCCCTTATTTCGGGAAGGCAAAGGGTTCTAGCACATACAGCCTAATCATGAGATGACACAGTGTTCTCAGTGTGTAAATGAGCCTATTTTTTTTTTGTTTTTTTATTATTTTTTTAGGTGGGGAATCCTCATAGGATACCCGGGCATTTTCGGGGGAAGTGCCCGGGTTATGTCAGACTTTTACTGACTAAAACCACCACCGTATTCCTTCGCTGCCATTTGGTCGGGGCTGCGGGAGCTAAGTGTCAGCCGCGTGCCCCGCCGGCACGCTCTTTCGAGCCCTCCTCTTTGGGACGGGACTTGGCAACGGAGATGAAAACACACATCGCCAAGCCCCGCCCCACCTCCGCTGAGGCGCCCAGGAATACTTGGGCGCCTCCAGCACGGGACCCTTAGCGTCGGCGGCAGACCCCCCTATCTACCGCCCATAGGTCCCCGTCAGGGTGGCATCCGACCTGCGAAGGCCAGACGCCGCCTGCTACGTCGCCGGCGGCAGATCGGGAGCGAGTCGAAGCTATCTTCCCGCTCCCGCTCCGCCGCTTCCTTCTGCGACAAAACTGTGTCGCAGAAGGACACGACCGCCTGCCAGGACTCGTCTCTGCCGACCATGGATCTTACCAGGGCCGGCTACGACAAGTCCCCACCTACCGTCGCAGACAAGGCGGCGGCGCGAGGCACCGCCTAAGCTGGGCAAGCCTCGTGTGTAAATGAGCCTTTATTGACAGCCTATTATTTTTGTTTCCCGTTGTTAAGCTATTGTATAGCTTTTATCGCGGGCTTAGTAGTATGAAGATTTTATTTTATTTTTATATCTAAATAAACACCAATAAGCATTGGCTTGATAAATGGGGATCTGACATTTAGATATAATTTCAGGGCGCATCTAAAAAGCCAGCAGCAACCATACCACCTAATACAACAACTGGTCCAATGCCGCCAAGGCAAGAACCTAATACGTACGGCAACGCTCCATATCCACCAAACGGTCCATACGCTCCACCAAATACATACAGACCTGATCAACCAGCAGGGTCATTTCCCCCCTACCCTAACTATCAGAATCAAGGACCAGGTTATTATCCCCCGAATCAAGGCTATAATCAAAATTTTGACAGTAGTTACTACCAACAACAACCACCATACGGCAACAACTTCCCAAATCAGTACCCTCAAAGTAACACCGATTGTGGTCAAGGATACAACCAAAATTACTGGGGAAGTGGTAACTACTATGGAAATACTACAGCTGGATACTACAACAATCCTCAGTATCCTAACAATCAACCGCCACAAGAATTCAGGAGCAACCCTCCGGCCGATTTCAATAATCCACAACAGTATCCACCTAATTACAATGCGCCTCCGAACGAACAACCATACCCAGGGCATGCGATGCAACCATATACTAATAACCAAGATGGCTATGGAAACCCACAGAGGCCCCCATACCAAGGCTTCCATAATCAACCTGGGTACCCAGAATTCAATCCGAATGCACCACACGGACCTTATTCTAATAATCCGACACCACAAGAATATCCAAATCAACAATATCCGCCGCCATCGTACGCAGGAAACCCTTCTTCATCATATGGGCCTAATCCAACATCTTACAATCAATATGAAAATCAACGGCAAAATTATCCTGGTTTTCCCAATAACATGCCACCCAATCAATCTTCCGAAAATAACCCACCAAATGAGTCGACAGTTAAAATGGAGCCTAACTATCCAACTAGTGATATAAAAACAGAACCTAATGTCAATCTTTCATCTCAGAATACAAGTTCTGCGCCTTATGGCAATCAAGGCTATGGCTACCCACCGAACCCCCCGGTATATCCCGATCAAGCAGACAACACTGCTAATAACAGCAACTATCCATGCCCTTATCCTAACTTCCCAGCACATCTTGAGACCAAAACACCTCTGGGCAGTGCCAGTTCTGGCAGTCCTGTGACATCGTGGCCTATAACGGAGCTCAAGACTGAAGTTGACAAACTAAAAGCCGAAGAAAAAACCGAAATGAAATCAGAGTCTGACGGTGAAGTAAAAATTGAAGATTTAGATACGAAAAAAATAGTCAAAGATGAAACTAAAAGATCAGCAATCCCAGCAGAAGTTATTGCTCCTAAAAATAGTAAAAAATCTGAAGTTTCTAAGAAAAAAGATTCTAAAACCGATGGTAAAAGTGATGAATCTGAATCTGAGGATGAAAGTCCGAAGAGAGGTAGGCCAAAAGGTAAAGCTAAGGATAATAAAAAAGCGGATAAGTCAAAAGCTAAAAGTAAAGCAAAAGCTAAGGGCAGGAAAGATAGGAAAACATCGAAGGAGAAAAATAATGATGAATCGGAATCTGAAGATAGTGAGAAGGAGGAAAAGTTAAATAGAGAAGAAGAACTGGCATTAGTCAAAAAAGCGGAGGAAGTGACTTACGATTGGGCAGCGGAATTATTGAAAGATTACGTTCCTGGAATAATCGAGAACTCTGCGAAGATGGAATTGTTATTTTACATATTGAATGAAAGCATCAAACTCGGAGATAGATTGTTGCTCTTCAGCCAGAGTTTATTTACTCTGAATCTCATTGAAGATTTTCTAGAAAGGAATTATATTCCCGGGACAAATTGTCTTTGGGAGAGGAATACAAACTACTATCGTAAGTGTTTTTTTTATTAAGTAGTATAGGCCTGCATTCATATACGACAACCTCACCATTGTATATGATGATGTGGCCGAAGCTGGTATGTACACAAAACCTAGAAGGAACTGGCTCTCAAGTGCAGCTGCCGAAACACACCGGTAGTGCTTTGCGACAGATTTTCAACTTGAGGGTGGTCGCCAGCCAGGTGAGTACTGCAAAGTACCCTACTATGCTGTGCTTTGGTTTCCTCACGATATATTCCTTCGCCGAAAGCTCAAGCTCAATATAGGTTTCGAACCCAAGACTCGTTACGGCATTCGACGTCACTACGACCAACCTATCATCGCCTTATATTGTTATTTATTGTTTTTTATAGGCTTGGACGGATCAACTCATGCATTGGAGCGTGAGAAGTTGATAAACGAGTTCAACGCTAATCCACACATTCATCTTTTCCTCGTGTCGACTCGGGCGGGTTCCCTTGGTATTAACCTCGTCGGCGCTAATCGTGTCATCGTGTTCGACGCCAGTTGGAACCCTTGTCATGATACGCAAGCAGTCTGTCGGGTTTACAGGTGCATAATATTTTTTTTTAATGTCTTTAAAAATATGTTTGGAATCAAACCAAATCATACTTCATCACGGTTGGTTGGTTAAATTATGAAATAAAGTTTCAATCAGTTAATTGAGCAGTTCGTCGTCTGTCGATTATAAAAGCTTATTTTAGTTTGTTTTTATTTTAATTCGTTTCATCTATTTTCTGACATCTTATAAAGGCACGTTTTGCTTCATTTAGGTCATGCTATAAGCCGGAACTGTTATCAACTTTTTTTAATTTTGTAACTAAGGTACGGTCAGAAGAAGCCATGCTTTGTGTATCGTTTCGTGATGGACTGGTGCTTGGAGAAGAAAATATATGACAGACAGATTAATAAGCAAGGCATGGCGGACCGCGTCGTCGACGAATGTAACCCTGATGCTGTGTTGTCTATGAAGGAAATCACCAATCTTTGCTTTGATAATGATGAAAAGGTAAAAAAACGAAAGTACTCTTTTTTAGCATTTATGAGCTGATTTTATGATAAAATTATTGTTTCACGCATCGATTTTGTATTCAAATTTAATTCACATTTTAGGAATCTGAACCAAAAGACTTATCTGAACATAAGGATAAATACATAGATATGTTGATGCAAGGAATCATTACACAACTTGGTAAATTGTTGAGCAAGGAACCCTTTCAGCATGAATCCTTGTTGGTTGATAGAAAAGAGAAGAAACTGTCTAGCGCTGAAAAGAGGCTTGCACAGCGAGGGTAAGTAATAGGGATTATGTAAAATTCAGTGTTTAATGTTTATTTATTTAAATAAAAGAGTCTAGAACTACCATGAATTTAAAAGAATCTATCCTATTGGACAATAAATCAATAAATAAGGGGAATATAACTGATATTGTAGGGCTATTTTTATGTTTAAATCTTACACCAAATACATGTAGTTATGTATATATATTTACAAAATCATAAACATGCGTATTTTCACAGATAATCATGAGATCCTTACACCAAATAAAAGATCACCTAAATACTCGCGCTTTAACTTTTCGATTTGACGAGTGAAATTCGGGGTTCCTTATGGTTTATAAATGTACGAACGTTGCCTAAAATATAACTAATAATCGTAACACATGTCGTTTTTATGAAAAGTGTTTTTCAATCATTTGTTCATACATCGAATTTGTAATTCTGATCTGATCTTAATGTTATCCATTAGAGTCTAATAGTTTGGGTGGCCTGATGTCGGTGGCTCACTAGCACTACTAAGTAAAAATGGTCCATATAAGATTATCAATTGACAAGTTTGCGGGATAAGCGCTACTCCCTGATTTATTATTTAAACACTTTCACCCATCTATCACATAGCGAGTCGACTCAGCTCAGCGCGCGAGCAGGTAAGGCGTGATAAGGCAAGCCAGAAGAAATATTTCAGCATCTTAAAAAGTAATCAACAACGCGTTTTTTTATTTTGGCAGACATAATTGCGCGATGATAGACTCTCCGATTACACAATAAGTAAAAATAAACATTTCACTGAATTACATAACGCTTGCTTAAAATCTAACCTCCGTAGTCTCGGCACAAAGTAGACAAACGGGCAAAGACAAACCTTCTAAGGACCGGACAAAATGTTTACCTATTCCGGTAGGGTAGGTATAGGACATACAATGAAATAAACAAAATTGCCTGGCCACTTTTAACCACTTTTGTCGACTGAAATAATAATAAAAAACTACTCCAATATCTGTATCGAACTAAAAAGAAAAAAAAACGAAACAGGGCAAGAAACGGAGCAGGTAATATGAGAATGAACGACCACCAACCACCTTTTTTCACTGACATTAGCCTTATATTTTAGTCTATTGCTCTAGTTTAAGAGTCTCGCACAACTTAGTACAAAATCCACTAAATCATTCACGATCAATACCAAAACGTTACGTGTAAACTTCCTAAAAAGCGCGGTACGCATATTTTTAGATGAGGTAAAACCTCTGGACTCGCGACACCGTTATGATGAGACGCAGTTTGACGTTTAGTTTGTTTTTAGATGAGGTAAAACCTCTGGACTCGCGACACCGTTACGAGCGAGACGCAGTTTAACGTTCAATCACAATCTCAAACTCAATCTCTCAAAATTAAAATAAAAAAGTTTTCACTTTTGTCGGCACTCCCGGAGCGCAATTTTTTTTTTCACCACTGCACCGTACTGAGTTGTATTTCTATCGATGTATAACGTATCTATCTATCTAAGTAGGTGTCTACCATATTAAAATAATAAATTAAATAATCAAGTTATTAAACCACTTTCAAACTGTAAAACAATAACAAACACGACGCGCCGCGACCGACGACAGCCCTGAGTTGGAGCACACAGAGCTCCGTACGTGACAGGCCGCGCGTGACACGCGCCACACGCGCCACACGCTTGTAGAACTGAACCTATCACAGCGCAGTTGTATGAAGCTTTGCCTCTGTCCGTACTCTGTGGTCTCGGCAGTGTTGCTATTGCTTTAAACCATTTATTCTACACACATGGGTTTTTACATTAGTACATACAAAATTTGATGACATACATAACATATATATAATATAAATAAGTAGTACGATCAACCTGTGTGTTGCTAGGTAGTCAGCTCAGTGTATGCTGTGTTTAGGACACAGCACTGATTTTCAGCTGACCCCCGTTACTAGTGTACAACAGATTGATTCTACGCGCAACGAAAAAGGCAACAGTTCCCAGAAAAAACATAACAACAATGAAGACTAGTACAGGACAAAAGATCTAACAACTTCACAAAGGTACACAATACAAGAACAGCAAAAATATAAATAAATTATAAATCAGGGCAAAAATATAAATGAGAGTTGACACACAATACAAAACATAACACATAAAATCAAATATAAATAAACGATAAAGCACAATAATAAAATTCAAACTAAACCAAAACTATATAGTTTGCCTGTATTCTTATATCCATTATTTCCATGGCCTTCATGGGTATTACTAGGCTAGATATCATATATAGTATGCCAGTCATATTAACTGTATACCCGGTATAGGTACCTACCTACCGGGACAGTTAATTACTAATATATAATTGGACCAGGTTTACTCGAGACGACGCGACGATAGGCTTGTTACCTGTGATAAGATGGTGTTTACCTCATTAAGGTATTGAGTTTGTTTTTTTTTTTAATAAGGTATGAATTAGAGAAAAAAGCAGCGTTGGCACCTAAGCCTACAACTGCGTATCGTACTGTACGTACGGCGGACGGAAGCCTGGTGCAGCGACCCGTGGCTTCTGTACGGCCAATGCAACATGGGGCGAGGTGGATCCCAGCGGATGTGTGGCGTCGGCAGGGCATGACTGCACAGGAGATGACACTGCCTCTTGGTAATTTACTTTTTACCTAATACCTACATATTTCATAATATTATTTAACGCAATAAACATGTATTACATGATTACATACTAACCTTAGATTTTTTTATAAAACATTGTGTTAAACATACTTTAATATAATAAACCTACAGATGTGGTGATACCAACGAATTCAGCTGAAAAGACAAATATCGTACTGAAAGCGGGACAACGCGTGATGGTACTGAAATCTCCGAAAGGAATATACATGCAACTCGAATCTGGCAAGATTATTGCAATAAAAACATCATTCAAAGGATTAGCTCAAAAGGGGGGTGATCACAAAGACAGTCCCATAGGAAAGAAAGGTAAGTGTGGTGGTCTAGTTCGCCTAATTTAATTTAAAAAAAAATGATTTTAATTTTTTATCATTATCATCATATTTTTATCATTTTCAGTTTTAGGCAATCGCCCAACATCTAGTAATATACCAGGATCCTTAAAAAACAATTCTGCTATAACAATTACATCCAAGAGTGGTCCCAGGCCAGGCCTTCATAGAGTAATCAGGCCTTCAATGATGGGTCAGAACAAACTAGCGAGGCCTATGTTACCTGGTCAAAAAATTAACGATATAAGGAATCGTTTAGGAGAATTGAGAGGATACAATGCAATGCGACCAAAGTCTCCTTTACATCCAAGTAGACTATTTAGACCCAATTTGCCTGGATCTGTCAGTATAACAAAAATTACAAAGGAAATAAAGAAATCTGACAATGAAAATAGTGATTCTAATCCAGGAAGCAAAATGGACTTGGATTCCGATGAAGATACTCAAGTATTGGATAGTGATGAGGATGAAGTAAGTAAACAGAGTAACTCAAGACCAACATCTAGTAATGCAGTCAGACAGAAAAATAGCAAAAGTGTTAAAAGTCCAGGCGACTCCAAACCCTCCAGTGAAACAGAAAGGGGTTCTGTGAGTTCAGATAAAGAAATGAAGTATGACAAAAATTCTAAACAAGATCAGGAACCTATTGTTTTGACAAGTGATGAAAAACTACCTTCTGAAGAAGCTTTTGAAATCAAAACTATTGAGCAAAATTCAGTAGATAATATCAAACCTCGGGAAAGGCCCGCATTGGAAAATATGGACTCAGCCCGAGGGGAACGCATTGAAAGAAAAATTAATCCGTTGAAAAATTATAGGCATCAACGGCCAGGAACTCGACCACCAACCGAATCGAGCTTGAGTCAGCTAGAAAAGACCGCAATCGCTTTGAACAAAGAGGGAATGCCAGATTTTCGTAGAAATTTAGATGACATTACTCAGTCGTATTCTCCGAATAACGAAGAGAAACCTGGGATTAAAACTAAAAAGAAAAAGTCGCCAAATAAAGCTGAAGGAGGTCCTGAATCTCAAAATAACGAAAGGCAACCGGCGAGCAGCTCGGGTATGTCGCATAGTGTGTCTAGTCTGTTGGGTCAGGGGAATCAGCAAAAAAATAGGAAGACTGAACCCACCTTACAAAATACTGCTTCTGTCGCCCCAATAGAAAATTCAGGACCTCATGCTAGGTTAATCAATCGCCCAGGCTTGCCTGGTATGCCTCACGATGTTCGGATGGGCGCGATGCCCCATACGCTGGGTCACACGTCCATCCATCCAGTTAACAAAATTCAGCCTTCCATGCCTGTAAATATGAGTCATGGAGGAATAATTAATGTCGGCTCACCGTCAGCACCCGCTATCGATATGAGCAAGACTTCAGGTCCGCCTATTCCACATGTTCCAAGTGGAATGCCTCCGACCCCAATGGCGAGCCCGGGACTCGGATACCCGGGTGCTAACCCACCGCCCGAAGGTCCTTACGGTCAATACCCAGGTTGGTTATTATTTTGTCACTAAAAAGTGAATGTGAGTCTGCGTATTTTGGTACATTTTCTTAACTAGAACCTTGCTAAATTTCATGAAAATTGGCATAGACCCGAGGGAGAGGCCAATTCCGAAAAATGACAGACTGCTACTTTTTAAGTCTGAGAATGCGGGTGAAATCGCGGGATACGACTATTTTCTTATAAGTGCAGGTTTTTTAAGGTAATCTTTTATGGTAGTGACTTAGGTGGTCGTGATGAAGGTTGTAGGTTCGAATCGTACAATGAGTTCGACCCTTCGGTTAAAGAATGCACGGTTGTAGGGTACTTTTTATTACTACCCTGACTGGTTACCGTACTCAAGTTGAAAAACTTCCAGACTTTGTGTGCTTACCACCCTCGGCTATATCATCACTTACCATGGTAAAAAAGTAGTATAAATATCTGGTTTACAATTCATTAAGAATCGTTACGTTTGCAGGTTACGGAGTAGGGTATGGTGCGTACCCAAACCCGGCGTACTACGGCGGGTACGGCGGCGCGTACTACGGCGCGTACCCGGGCGGTGCGCCGGCGGCGGCCCAGTTCCCGCCCGCGGCGCCGCCCGACGGGTACCTGCCCCCCAACCCTCAGTGGTAGGCCCCATTCAAACCACTATCAGCGGCTTATTTTAGATTCCGAGTGAACGTTTTTAGGTGTTCTTTTATGTGGATGGTCTTAAAGTGAACTCGTGACGATTCGTGCTCAGTTGGAGTGAGTAGTGTGGCTTTAAATTTGATACTATTGTGATTTGTTTGTGAAGTATATTGTTGGCGTTTGTCGACATCGATTGGCTCCCCATTTTATTTTATATTTGTATGAATTTTGATTTTTCGTTCGTTCAACCACATACATTAATGTGCTTTCACGTAACGGTTTAACTTTAAAATATCATTTTTGTATTCATGTAATAAATTAGATCACTTTTACCGCTCTATAAACATCGGCAATCAAATACTACTTATAACGAAGTTATTTATGTAGAAAACTTTCAATTTGAACTCCGTATCGGTCTTATTCTGAATTCGTACGTATGTTTAAAGTATGTATGTACGTCGTAACTGTAGATATTTCTATACCTAAAATTATAATCAATGTGTCATGTGAACATGGCAAATTGATCAAATCTCTTAATCAAAATATTTTAGAGATGACTTTCAGATGGCGCAAGTTGATCCCTTTATTCTTGTGTACTTATTAAAATCGATGTAAAATAAGATACGACTTAGTATACGCATGAACTGTTTTGGTATTTAAACAATAATAATGAATTATTGTGAAAATTGCGTTTATTCGAATAAATCTATACTCAGTGAATGTAGAAACACATTTTCCATTATTAAAATATTATTATTAAATCCCAGTAGAGTAATTGATCGGATATCAGTATGTTCTGTACTACTGTGGCTATGGATTGTTCAATGGATGTGATACGTTGCTAACTAGTTTTTAAGTCGAATGTAGCCCTTATGAAGTATTTATCAATCGTAATTATAGATAGTCGCCCATAATAGTACTTTAGACTTTTTAGTTTCTCATTTAACCAACATGTCCGTGATATATGTTAACTTTTTACATATAGTGGTTATGTATGCAAATATTATAGCATTATGTACGCATAGAGAACTATTTATATAATTTTAATACCTACGATATGATCTGAGTGTGAATGTCGATTATAAGTGTTACTTTTAGTCGTCAATTTCTATTTTTAATTTGGTGTGATTTCGGTATATTTTGCCATATTCTCGAATTGTTGCATTGTTTAAACTTTGTAACGGTGAAGAAGTTTTATGTATTTAATGTAGTTGCAGGACAAAGTCTATCAATAACCCGCTTTCTCAGAATGAGAATCCATATTCCGCTTATCACACCGAAATGTATTTAATTATTTTCATCAGCGTTTTGACAGGAAATTTGATTTAATTACTAACAAGTTGTTAGATCAATATTAATACAATAATCACTTTGTTACATAAAATAGTCTAAATTAAAAAAGTCGCTATCAGAAGGCAGCGACTTTATGTTAGATTAAAACCTATTATTGGTGTCACAATTTGTTGTAAGTGTATCTACATTCAATTAGCAGTATTATTTCTTCCTTGTATAAGTATATGATTTGTAAGAGATTAGATACAAGTAGGATAAGAATGAATAGTCAAACGTCTTTAAATTACGATGATTCGTATGTGTTCAATGTGTGGCCACTAGCAATTAGCAGTGTTCGGGAGTAACATACCGTACGTAAGAAGTTATCTACTACATAGGTACAAGAGTCTGTCGTGAACTGTTTGTATAACATAGTATCAACAGCAATTCTTACCACAACATATGATTTCTGCCTGTCAAGGAACAGACAATATATTATATAAATAACAGTGCAAGTTATTCTTCTTTATATTTACATACACAAATGTAATAAACTCTTTCACACCAGATGAAAAGTAGAAATATTGCTGTGTATTATTTTAATAATAAGTTATTATTATTAATTCGATTCATGTTGTCCTGTGTACAAATAGCGTTCGGAATTACTTTTCCAGGTGATACAATAATAAATAAACATTGCATTTTAAATTGGTCAAATAGTGCTATACCGGCGATATCTAATAAAGAAATCAGTAAACAGTATTAGTTCTTAGTTTCATTTTCGGTTCCGCGTTAATTTAATTTCGTAATGATTTTGTATTACCATCGACACCTGCCAGCCTCGCTGCGAAAGTGAGGAAACTTGATGGCATGTAATACCGATTGATGAATTGACCTTGCATCCATTTTTGTAATGACTAAATATTTTTTACTCAACAAAAGATATTGTGAAAAGTGCAAACTATTGTAACCGAGACAATCACTGACATTTAACCATTATGATTTGATCAAATACTTGTGTACAATATTGCAATTCTTTGCATTTCTGAAATAGTATTTTAATTACGACGAAAGGATGGTTGCTACATTGGTGTTACGGTGTTGCCTACCAGTCATATTATTATAGCGGAGGATTAAACATTGACAATAATAATTATGTAATTATGTGGACGTAAATGCCCTGGCTAATGCCAATATATAAAAAGAATACCTATAATCACAGTCACGAAGTTATTTAATTAGACGTCAGGTTTTCCTTATTATGTACCTAACTACTAAGGACTGTAAGAGTCCTTACATCAATAAATAATAACAAGTTAGTGTTATTGTTTTTCACGATACGAATTTAATATGATCTTTTCTGTAATCGAGATGGGTGGCTACCCACCCAAGCGAATATTGTCGCGACAAATCCCTATGATGCGCGCCAGTTTACCGACAGTGCCCCGATAGTACATGGTATTTGCCTGATTACTACGCGTTGCAACGATTTACCCGGCCACACTCATCGCTTTAATACGAATATTCGCCGTAGCACGCTAATGTAGCTCCAGCATAAGGCGGCAAACAAGCATACGGCCCGCCTGATGGTAAGGTGCAAGGAAGACAGCGGCCAGAATTCCCATGTGTTATTTTTCCATAGTCCGCCATCGTCGCTGCCTGTTATATGAAGGTATACCTACTCGATCCCTGAGGATCATACTCATAAATAACATGTAGGATACATACTTAAAAAAAAACCAGGATACCATCGCGGTCGTAGGTTCAAACTACAAAGTTTCGCGCTGATTCAGTAAATAAATATTTTGAGTTTCTTGGTAATGATGGACCCTTCCTGATGTAAAAAAGTTTGTGATGAGTTGATCTGAAGAATATGTAAATCTTTACGAAGATCTGCCGAATCTATGAACCTAAGTACCTATGTACACCGGAACTACAAATAAAGATATCTACTGAACTTCTACTATGTTAAGCTGCTACTTTTTGTTCGTAGTTGCAACTACCGCGCAATTATTGAACCTCGCCTCGTAATCATCTGGGGGCTATTAGAATAGTTTGGCTTACTTTTCGTGATTCGATATGCATTTTTTAGGCTACTAATTTTGTAACAGCATAGGATAATGCTCTTGGGATTTAGCTATGTTTTTTTTGACGCACTTTTTAAGGAGGCAGTCAATTAGTAGGTTAACAGTCCACAAAGACTGATTATTTCACGCATGAATTGTTCTTCAAATTATGATGGTGACACGATTTAGACTTATCTAACTTGTATAAAACAAAACAACATTGAATTTAAGTTGAATTATATACTGTGCAGCGGTTGTTGAAGTTATATAAAATGCGAGCTTGACGGCCGTCCGCTTGCATTATTATGACCGGTAGGGTAGCCGCGAGCGCAGTGTTGGGCGGAAATTTGCAGCGAAAAGTTACCAATAAGTGGTTAATAAAAGGTGTTGTGGTTTTATAAAACATTTTCAATAAATCTATAGAAGAGAAACTGCATTACAAGTTATAGTGAAGTAAAAATATTAATTAAACCCTAGGTTACCTACCTCAACAAGATGTGGCGGCGATTGCTATATGTAAGTTTTATAGTTTTTAGTTCTATGTACCTACATATAGGTACCTATTCATCTGTGTTCAGGTACTTATGTGAATATGATAATGTAAGTAATAAAAAGAAAGTAAAATTCTTTACAATATTATTCAAGTAAGTTTTGTAGCTCATAGAGGTACCTATATAATTAATTTGCACGAGTAGGTACCTACCTTTTATTTAAATTTATGTGGTTTCGGAGTTCTCGGGAATCAAACGGACAAATATCGATCTAAGTAGGTATCTACTTTTATTGTTTAGGTAGGTACCTTCATGATAACCTAGGTAGGCCTATATCTAATTAACTTATTTTACGTTTTACCTCTACGAAATAGGTACTATTTAATAAAATTTGAAATAGGTATATTGAGTAAGTTAACAAAAAATAAAATCACTATAATAAGGTATATGTACTAGGTATGTTCTTATACCTACTATACTTCTACTGATACTATAGGTAAAGGTACTTATAGTATCAGTAAAAGTAAGGAATTGTGATGTTATTCAAAAGTTTAGCTACGTAGGGCATTTCCAATCTATCATAATTTTCTCCACAAATGGTTCGCCGTTGACGATCTTATTAGCTTCACTTTCATTTCAATATCAGAAGCGATGGTTAAGGCGAGAGCTCATTAAAACGATAATAGTCCGTAAATTGTGTTTCGTTGGTAGGTAGGTACTCCATAATGACCTTACAAGAAACTTAAATTGTCTTTGTTTTACATCGCAAAAATTTCGGGTGTATAGTGTATGAAGCTATACTATTATCGTCCAAATATGCAGTGCCCCCCCCCCCCCCCCCCCCAAGCAGCTAAGTCCACCCCTGACAAATCTCAAATTAAGCTTGATATTATCCAACTACCCTACCCTCTGCTGGCGAAGTTATCGTTATTTCAGAGAAAGTAACATAATTAATTATGGATGACTACTGATGGTCGAACATAGTGGGTAAATAGGTAGTTATCAAATTATGTTTATCTGTGCCAAAATTAACTAATTTTAGTTTATCTTACCTTTTAATATTTATTGAGGCAAAATCTCACTATGGTAGGTTACTAATTGATTGCGAGTATTTTTTTTATTATAGCTTCTGTCTATGTCAAATTGAGAGCAATCCCTTTCAGAAATCGCAATCGCACAGT
The DNA here is from genome assembly GCA_951216915.1 of Tetheella fluctuosa. Lineage (NCBI taxonomy): Eukaryota > Metazoa > Arthropoda > Insecta > Lepidoptera > Drepanidae > Tetheella > Tetheella fluctuosa. Next base: position 8,072,469 of record OX578219.1, on the reverse strand, counting down.
TGAACAAATAGTAGGTACCTAGGTAGGTCTTTATATAAATGTAATTTTAAGTTGATTGGTACTTTTTAGGGTTCCGTACCCAATGGGTAAAATCGGGACCCTATTACTAAGACTTCGCTGTCTGTCTCTCTGTCTCCAGGCTGTATCTCAAGAACCGCTATAGCTAGACAGTTGAAATTTTCACAAATTATGTATTTCTGTTGCCGCTATAACAACAAATACTAAAAACAAAATAAAATAAATATTTAAGGGGGGCTCCCATACAACAAACGCGATTTTTTTGCCCTTTTATTTGTTTTGTGGTAGTTCCCGTTGACCTACAATCACGAAATTTGGCAAAAAGCAAGGTCTTACAGCACAAATAAAGGGAAAATTCCAAAATATCAAAAAAGTTGAAAATTAAAGGGTGTCCCCATACATACATAGTTACTCCAATTAATAAAGACTTCCGAGTTGTATGGCCGCTGATACAATTTAGAGGTCTAGCTTAATGGGCACCAACCTCAAATAAGGCATTTCCCGTGATGGACGAACGATGGACGAAGTTTGGACGGAACCCTCGGTGCGCGAGTCCGACTCGCACTTGGCCGGTTTTTATAATAGGCTATGACACAACTCGCAGAGAGGTGAACGACTTACCGACAGTTTCTGAAAGCCCAATCAAAGTTAATCTATGATCAAAACTATTATACCTTTAGTCATTATTTAATACTTAACGTGATTGATAGTGAAAGACTGGTATCCTACTTTGAAATGGAGATTCACATTAATAATGCTTCCACCAACCGAGGGTTAGGTACCTACCTACCTACCCATTATTATTATTAGATAATATTAATATTCCCTGATCTGTGCCCATAGAAATATTTACTAAAACAAATAATTAGGTAGGTAGTCAGAATTTTAGGAATGTTAATATTATTATCCCTAAATTAAGATAAATGGTCAATAATCAATACCTAGGTACTTAGTACAACAGATAAGTACAGACCTATTTCTTAAATGTATAGAAATATATATTGTGCCTTGAAAGAGAGGTACTTTAGGTACTTGTAAAGAGGAGTTTAAAATTAACGTGTTTGAACTTATATCTAAGGGAATCTATTGTAGATACCTATGTATATTTATAGCGCTAAGATAGCCCTCTTCTACAGTAAAATATCATAAAAAACATAGTTACCTATTGATGTCTGCACCACTATCTACCCCAGAGGAGGATGCTAATCTTGCCGTAGAATCAGTTGGAGAACGAATGTTCTTTGCCGCGTAAGTTGCAGAACTAATTCTAAGTATTAACCAGATTACCTACAAGTTAGTCACATTAGGTAGGATAGCTAAAAATGGTACCTACCTAATAGATAGGTAGGTACGGTAGTTTCATCACGATCTAGTTTTTCGCCTATAATAACGTCTAGGTATATTCGAATGTCTTATATTGGGTAGACTAACCCTGACACATTTGTTTTGTTTTAAGCATTAAGCAATATTATCTAACTAAATGATTAAAATTACAGCAAACCATTCAACGACTACTGAAAGATCTTTGTTAACGCAATGACATTGTCATAATTAAAATCATGTCTATTCACCTTGTAATGTGTAGTCGCATCAGCAAACAATACCCTCACCTCATGTTTCTTTTCTACACGGTAAGGTAAGACGTTGATGTGAATAAAAAAAGGTCAAATGACAGAACATCACAGATTACTGTATATAGAGTGCAATGACACTAATGCCACAGTGGTGTAGGCAATTTGACACTATCAATGACTTGGACAAGTCACAAAAATCTTCTAAGGATCAAAATAATTTGAAAGAGCTCAATTCTAGCATCGTTGAGCGATCTGTTGTAATACTGTGAAGCAGTCTGTTACTATTGAAATGAAGAAAAAATTACTGAATAGCCTACATTCAGTAAGGCTTTAGGCCTTAGGTACATCACGATTGACGCGTGCGTATACTATACAGGCTTATTTTTAAAACCCCGGCAGTGCTTTAGGGGGTGGAAGTACCTACTCATCAATATGAACAACTTTTACTATGGGAACAACCCTGAAATCACGAAAAAAAAAAAACTTCATACAAAAGATCAACCTTGCTCAATCAAAATGTATGAAAAGTTTGAATTTTTTTTCACGATTTCAGATTGGTCCAATACTAAAAGTTGTTCATATTGATGAGTACTTCGACCCCCTAAAGCACTGCCGGTGTTTTAAAAATAACCCTGTAGTATAGGGGCGCGACAAGGACTGTCAAGGACCGTGTTGCTTTAAGGTTATACCCACTGACCTCAAATTATTGTAGGTTTTTGTTATTTGACACCCTATTTAATTTGATAGCCACTAAGATATCGCTTACGATACCGCTGTTCAATGAAAGCTACACTTTCTAGGCAGACGATAGTCCTAGAAAGTCGATAGATATCTAATAATATGCCGTTGACCATGACCACAAAGGTAGGTATGTGTAGTTAGTAGGTATCTATCTTAGTTTGCAGGTTGGTAGGTAATTATCAATTCTTTAGGTGGGAAAAACTACGGCAATTCCACCAAAGCGAATAATAATAATAGACTTATCACGAGCTAGGTCATTCTAGGACATGTAGGTATCTTTTCTTAGGGACGTATGGTGAAAATATTTTCAAACCTACTTACATCTTCGTATTTATTGGGTAATAATAATAATAAACAACCCGATCATTTCCCTTGACAGATTAATTTATGTCAGTGTGGTTAATTGATTAATTAGACCTATGGTTTGATTAATTGGTAATATGCTTCAAATTATTTTGATCAATCAATACTATCACGGCGCTTTTCCCATGTTTTAAATCTGGTTATTTTAGCTAGATAAGTGTATATACCTACCAATTCTGATACCGATATGAAGGTTAGAGTATCACGATAAAAACATCCAAACATTTTAAATTCCGGTCAAGTTTATCTAACTATTACAGCATCCACGATAATTTCTTTTAGCTTCTTTGACAATTGAAAGTAAAAATTTGTTTCCGTGCACGCTTCATTTGTTTCACGATCGCTATCACAGTCAGTCAGGCCACAGCCGTTATTTTTTTCCAGACTGCTCACCATAAATGAGTATGGGCTGTGCTTGCATTGGTATTGCACAACTACGAGGTTTACTATTGACTTTTCTTTGCAGTTCCTGTTTATGTGCTTATATAATACTTATGTAGAGGTAGGCTATGCACTTAATTTGTTTCCTGAGATGGTGCCATATTGGGAAAGGCATACGGTTTTCTTTTCGCGTTATGGGCAGGTGCATGCTGTCTATTCCTGTATTTGAGGAATAGTTGAAAAGCTTGTTTTTCTACCTTCATTAAAGCAAAATGAGTCATGTTTAGGTTACACATAACTTACCTCGGTTATAGGTCTATAGATGATTAAAACATCTACCTAACAGATATATCGAGAGTGAACATGTTCGTGATTTAATTGTAAGTTGCAATACACTTAGTAGATAAGATCAATAAAAGCGATTGTTATGTGGTCCGTCACGGTCTACTAACGATCGACTTCATGCCTGCATCGTCTAATAAAGGTGCGTGTAGGTAAATGATATCAGTTTCGTTTCGTCTAACATAGATAGGTAGGAGGTACCTACCTAAATATTGATATTCCTTAATAAAATAAACAAACTTTCACTACAGATCTAATCTTTACCTCCCCATAAATTTATCTTCCTCAGGTATTTGCTTGGTCACATTTAACAACTAACTCGTATTTTTCTTATTTTTTAACTAAGTGACACCAACCTATTCCCATAAATATTTCAGCACTTAATCCAACATTTGGCGTAATAGATACGCCAACTTTTTATCTAGTTTTACAGATTGATTTGCAAACTAAATTGAGGCTAGCATGGTAGTCTATCGAGGCCTTAGCATTTTACCTCAATCACCTCATACACTTTTTGTATGATTGTGACACAGTTTTCAGTAGGTAATTGAAGATTACGTGACATGACATAATAGAAAAAACGGCCGCATTTTTATTCTATCCATTTCTTTATTTTCGGTAGCGGTTGGGCAATTCGTTCATAGACATTTTGTAATAATTAATACACTTTTTTAATTGTATCTGACCTGGTTCGGTCAACTAGATAGATATTTCATTATAGAATAGAAGAAATCGTAAAGTTGTAAAAGCTATCTGGGGCTAACTTAACACCTCTATTTCATAAAAAAAATGATATGACTTGTGAAATAAGTAGGTAGATGAACAAGTAGGTTTAGTTGGACCTATTACTTAATTATCCATACTTTATTATCATACTTCATCCTAACTTAATATTATAAAGAGGAAAGATTTGTATTTTTGTATATTTGTAACGAATAGACTCAAAACTACTGGACCGGTTACAAAAATATTTCACCATTAGAATGCTACATTATCCCTGAGTAGCATGAGCTATATTTTTACCTGGGAACGCGGGTAAACCGCGCGGAAAAGCTAGTAATATTATAAACTAGCTGTTTCCGAGAAATATAAGTAGCCCATGTGCTTCTCCATACCATTTCACGCCTAAACCGCTGAGCCAATAATGATGAAATTTGGTATGCAGATAGCTTATGGCATGGAGAGGAACATAGGCTACTTTTTTCTCGGGAACGCGGGTGTAACCGCGGGGGACAGCTAGTCTTCCATCTGCCATTTGTGTAATGCCCTTATGTCGATAATATTTTTATCCTTGGCATTTTGAAGTCATAAATTAGTTCCACCAATCTGTTGGTTATTTATTTCGCACACTTTTACCTTCAACGCTATTCATGATTACCAGTTTTAGAGACTGTTGACTTCGAGACTCCGTATTACCATCCACTTATTATTTCAGATTTTGCCACTAATACTTTCTACGGCCTCGATAAAAGTGTCAATCGACAATAAAGAAGAAAGCAATCCGGATGTCACAACTGAAAATACAACACTAGACGATCAAACTTACTATGTACCTGACGATACTAATATAGATAGTTATCTGATACCACCAGACCCTCATAAACCAGATGAAGAATTGGCCGGAGTTATAGTAACTCCATCTACGTATCTCTTACCACCTTCACCAGAAAAACAGAGTGACTACTATTATGGTCCCACGGAATCAGGAGACCAATCAGAATGGTATCCCATAGCACAAAATAATGCACAACCTCAAAAGCAACAATTCGAACCGTTACCTATTTTTATAGCAAATGATAACCATCCTAAAAGAGGACAAGTTATAGACGGACAACGAATAACTTTACCGGTGCCTTCGACACACCTAGAGCCCCCCCTTGTTGATGCTCCAAATGATTATTTAATATCGACACCCTCTGAGGAATTACAGTTACCGTTAGAAGAAATAGATCATTCATTTAGAGTACCTCCTCCAATAAAAAATCATAAACCATACCGAGAACTTAAAAAGGCAAAACATATTTATCCTATTGACTTGCCTTTAAATTATCGGCTTAAACCAGATGAACCTATATTAGCAGTGCATCTTACACCTCCTAAGGCAGAATTTTCAAAATATAAAACTCCAACAAATCTATACCCGAAGAAGGTATCGGGAGGATTCAAGCCGGTACCTATACCTATAGCGCAGTTCGCTGAAGATTCTTTAGAGACTCCTAGGGCAAATCCTCTGAAGTATTTCAAGCCTGATGCAAGTGCGGAAAATGCGTATTTATCGCCCCTTGATGAAAAAAAGATTTATCTTTATCAAAATGCCGAGCAAAAACGCAAATTAAAAGGTGAAAACCAAACTATCAAGGTAAAACGATTGAATGGTTAATAATGAACATATGAATGTTAAAGAAGATAAATTCATATAAAATATTTTTGGTTTCAGCAACAGTTAGGTGAAATAACAGTTGCGGACACAAATGCAGAGCGTAATCCTACGGAGCAGCAAGCTTCGGAATCGAATTATAGATATCCTGGACGTAAGTAAAAAGTAAAAAAAAAATGCATAATGTAAATAATATGGTAAAAGCAAACTACTAAAAATACGAAATTTAAGAATGACTACAATAATTATGGGAACCAATTCTACCGGTTGTCTACCATACATACGCTATGGTATGGCTACCATACCACCTACCTACTTCCATTTCCATTGCGGGAAAAAGGAACTAAATCAGGCTTATTCTTAGTTACCTACTCCTATGATGTCCGAAGCTATACTATACCTACCTAAGTACATGAAATTTCGGAAATCGCAGCAAGTAATATGACATCATCTCCTCGAAATAATAAATACGACTTCATTGGTGTTTTCAGAAAACGTCTACCCCACTCCCCTGAGACAAGCTCCCCCCGCAGCTCCACAGAACGCAAACACTGCGCCGGCGCCGGACGACCGCACAGAGTTTCGGATGCACGGTATGAAGGGCCCTCACAGCTATCAGTTCGGATATGACACTGGAAAGGGGTACGTTCTATTCCTCATTAAAGCATTTATTTACAGATTATTACCTAAACAATAACTTTGCCTTCACTTTACATTTATCTATTACATACCTACTAATATTATAAATCTGAAGAGTTTGTTTGTTTGGTTGAACGCGCTAATCTCGGGAACTACTGGTTCGAATTGATAAATTATTTTAGAGTTGGATAGCCCATTTAACGAGGAAGGCTATAGGCTACTTTTTGTCCCGGGAAAATATAAGATCCCTCGGGAACGCGGTTGAAACCGCTGGGCGGAAGCTAGTGAAAATATAAAGTTCATACGTAGATTGTACAGTACCCTGAGTGTAAAGAATTGACGTAAGTAAACGCTTACTATCACGTTTGCGTTCAGTGTTGCCGTTTTATAATTTAGAAAAATGCCAACTTTTCGCCAGAAAAATGCTACAAAATGCTAAGTATAATTTTTAAAGTGCTAAATAAAATGCCAATTTAATTTTAAGTAATATTAATCAAAAAACAAAGTCTAAGTCTTCTATTTCGAAGAATACCTGAAGGTAAAGTATTTATTGATCAAAAGCTTAGTCTTCTGTTTCGAAGAATATCTGAAGGTCATCAATAGGTTTGTCTTGTTGTGACGTTGACGAGCCACTTTCATCAGTCACTGCATGTTCTTTAGTACCCTTAGTGAGGTCACGTCATCAGGAATATTATAGGAATGACAAAATGAACTGAACTTAAACATAAACAATCGACTAAACCGGATACCGTTAAATCTAATTACACCGAACTATCACTCGAACGTACAAGGTGATATCTCTGAACGATGCACGGGATTTCCCCATAAAGTGTTCCAAAATAACATATTTGTTTGGTTGTTATTATAAATTTACGATTTTTAGCCTCTAGGTTGCTTGGCAAACAAAAAATGCTAAAATAATGCAACATGCTAAATTTAAATTTAAATTAACATGCTAATTAAGGTGAATATATGCCAAATTTATCATTAAAAATGCCAAAACGGCAACACTGTTTGCGTTTACCATATTTCTCTATAGGAATTGGCGCAGCGCCTCTCGCGGAATACTCATGGAACTAATTTCCTCCATACAAAATTGTAGTAAACGCAAACGCCACAGTAAGCGTTTACATACGTCAATTCTTTACACTCAGGGTACAGGTAGGTATGTTTGAAACAATTAAGTACATACGAACATTGCAAGTTACCTAAATAAAAGCTTGTAAAAATAGATGTCTTTAATATAAATACGAGGCAAAGACAGAAATTAGTTGTTCGTAATTAGTCCTACCTACTATTTTGCAATTTTGTAAAGCATTTGAAAAATGAAAATGAATGTTTAGAACATACAAGCGTCTATTGTGACTAAACAATGGTAGTTAGATATATTCCCTCGCGGACTTTTTTGTAGGTAATAATGAGTAAGTACTTTAATTATGTATGTATCTACTGCATAATTTTCATGTATCATCAATAGATTTCTCAGCGCACGTCAAATAATAATGAATTTGAATAAATAATGAATTTTATGTGCAATATTAGGCTACTTTGGGTTACATTATTGCAATTTTTTTAAGGATCTCTATTTTTTTTTAAAAATGTTTTTTTTTTACTCATGAATAATGTAGCATTCTAATGGTGAAAGAGTTTTGAATTTATTCGTTACAAACATTCAAAAAATACAAATCTTTCCTCTTCTCTTTATAATATTATTACTAGCTTTTCCCTGCGGTTCACCCACGTTCCCGGGATAAAATATAGCCCATGTTACTCAGGTATAATGTAGCATTCTAAAGGTGAAAGAATTTTTGAAATTGGTCCAGTAGTTTTTGAGTTTATTCGTTACAAACATACAAAAATACAAATCTTTCCACTTTATAATATTATTATTAGTATGTTAATTATTATTATATCATTTATTAATATATTTCCTATTAAATTACATTTTTAAATGTAACTGGAAAAGAAATACATTTAAAAATATAAAAAACAGTTCCCCACCGGTATCGAGAACAGGGTCTTAGTTACCGGTGGTCAAGGCACCAGAGAGAGGAACTTCCTCACTATGCGTGCTGTCTCCAGGAGCACTGCCTTCTGAATTAGGCCCTTGATCCAGTCGCCTAACGCGAGCCTCATGAGGTGTTTGTCGAGGCTCTTGGCCATAAGGCCATGGGCTGAATTAAGCTTTATTATTATTATTAGTGTAGATGTAAGTAACCTTGCTGAGTTTCTTGCCGGTTCTTCTCTGTTAAAGGCCGACTTCCGAACCGGTAGTAACTTTAGTAAAATTAACCTACTTAAGTGCCTAAACTGAATAAATGGCTTTGACGTTGATTAATAAAATCAATAACATTACCATATTCCATTTTTTTACATCCAAGGTACCTTTAGACCGACCTAGTTAGTGGTGAATCTGTGCTGGTAACGTTTGCTAATTATTTCTTATCCGCTTACAGGAAAAATCGTCAATTCCGGTACGAAGAGCGAGACAATGAGGGAATAGTGCATGGGCATTATGGATATATGGACAAACGCGGAAAGCTGCGGGTAGTGAATTACAGTGCGCATCCCGAACATGGGTTCCACGCTGAAGCACCCGTAGACAAAGAGTGACATAACCGTGAGCGAAGTCAGAACATCTAAATTGCGAATATACAAAATGTGTAAATATTTCGTAACCTTTGTAAATAATATGTTAATAGTCATAAGGTTAAAATCTGATAAAAGGAAGCAGGAAAGCATAAAATTTTTTCAGTACCTACGAGACTGGCGCATGAAATTTTCGTGAAATTCAAAAAATAAAATATGATTCGCCACACTGCTTCCTTCTAATTATGAATCAATTACGTGAAGTATTGGTATTTTGGATAAAGCCTACGAATAAGCAAATCGATAGTGTTGTTACCGTAAGTGTCATATAGGCTTAGTAATTAATTTATACTATTTGGTTATTTATAAAATTGAAATCATCACTAAAAATAAAACAATTTTATGTAAAAATATAAATCTTTATTTTTATCCATTAAATACCCTTAACAGGAAACTAGGTATCTGGTGTACATAGCACATTAAAAAATATAAATCTTTCATTTAAATTACTCTTTGGAATAAAATATGTAGAGCATCTATGACTATCATGTAAACTTGTCATAAAAATATAGGTACATATACAATATTATTGATAATATATCAGAGAATAATTAAATACCAACATGTGAAAGTAATGTAGTAATAGTATATTATGACCCAAGTGAGCTAAGTTGCTCATTACGTACGAGGCTAAGAGTTGCAGACCGAGCCGTAGGCGAGGGCGTAATTCAGCCGAGTGTGTAATGAGCAGAGCTCACTAGTTTCATACGACGTTTTTCAATACATTTGCGAGGAAAAAACAAACATAATTTTTACCATACAGCGACAAATACGATAAAACAAAATATCAAAATTATGGGAAATGGCGCGCAAGTTTTTTTTCACGCACCAATTGGATGGTCAATGAACATGCAGTCTACTTTTTAATTTTAAGTGATAAAATGCAAATATTTTATAACTTAAACTTAACTTGAGACATACACATTTATTTATTCCAAAAATGTAGATATATGGATTTTCAGCGGCATAAAATCTTTGTTGTTACTAAAAATACTGTATTATAGTGCACATAACTAGTAGTAAGGTACTAATTTAACTTTGTAGGGATAATTCTATTACGCACGTGTGCGGTAATATTATTATGCACGCGTGTGTTATAGCTCGGTTTATGGCCCTAAAAGCGATGCAATAAGGGTCACTTTACGAGCAAGTGTATTAAAAATATAGTTATTTAAGAATAAAAATTCTTATAATTACTTTTCTCATCCAAAAAATGCACTAAATATAGTTTTTGTTCAGTTTTGGCGCGAAATAAGATGGTATAAATCCCATGCAAATAGATTCTACTGGTGAAAGGTCGAATCATTAATTCAGCGGAGTAAACTGATAGGTGCTTATGTCACTTTGTAAAATAATGTTGCCATATTTATTGTAATAGTGATACAGCTCACTTGCACAGATTTAATGTGAACTAACATTAATAATAATTAGATATCGAAATTTAATTTAGTAATTAATGGATAATAAATCTTTGTTTCGCAATGATTTTATAAGTTAATTAATTGGGAAATTTATCATAGTAAGTATTTTTTTTTGATTCTCGACGTAATACGTGAGTGATTGATATGAATCAGTGATTGATGTGAATGATTTTTTCATCATAAACTGGTAACACAGTAAATGTCATTTTACTCCGCTGAATTAATGATTCGACTTCACAATCAAATTTTGGAATATAGTATACATTATAACCCTGTATGAAATTATTCTACAGCTATCAACATGTAGTAAAATTATGGTAACATATACATCTTACAGCAAGGCAAATGGCACTGTTATTATTTGTCTTCAATATTATTTTATTTATTTTTGTTTACCATTTTTCTCTAAATGTTTAACTATAATGTCTAACAGACTAGATGCACCAATGCGGAACAGTTTTGGAGATAGCCAATCTGGACCTAATTCTGTGTATACTAGAACTAACCAATTCACAGCATCTTCTGCGGTCTTTATGCCACCAGCCGGTTTTAATCCTACCTGTAATAAAAATAAAGTTCAATTTTGAACACAGTAAAAAATAAGTACCTTCTCAGTAATATATTTGAACATGATATCTGACATGGTTATATGAGAACTCTTTTGTTTCTCAATATCTTTTGCATATCTACCATTTGAATCTGAATAGGATACCTTGATTAAATCAACCCATAAATGTCAAGATTTTCACAGAAGTAATAATGTAAGTTCTAAACTTCTAATACATACCTTTAAACCAGTCATTTGATAAAATTTCCGAATAGCTCTGCACATAATCAAACCAATCGGCAGTGTGGCATTCACTGTCTCTTTTCCTGTAGAGGTTTTAATGAAATCTGCTCCAGCCAGCATCGAGACCATTGAAGCTTTGTAAACCTAGAATTATATATAAATCTATGGTAAAAACATTAAACTCAACAAATTATTTATTTGTTTAAACTGAGTAAATATAAATTAAGCCTGAAAAATTTGCATTGGTGGTTAAAACATAGACCTCCTAAATGTTTGTTTAGTGTCTGGATATATCCAATTTTATTATCCAAGGATACCAATTTAATAAACATATAATGTAGACAGATTCAAATAAATGAACCATAAACAAAAAAATACTAAGAAACTAAGGTAAACATTAACACAATCGACATAGGTGACGCCACTTGCAAATAACTGATGAGTAGTAAATGTGTAACAAAATAATATGTAATTATTTACAGCTAAATTACTACTTACATTTTCATAAGAACCAAGTTCACCGACCCCAAGAATGACTTTAAGGTGTGCAACTCCACATGCTGCTCTCATTTGCTGGACTTCATCATAAATGGTTTCCCACTTTCCAGTAAGTACTAAGCTTCGGTCCAAAACTACATCAATTTCTGACGCTCCACTTGCAACAGCAAACTTGATCTCTAGCAATCTTGATTGAAGTGGATAAAGACCAGAAGGAAAGCCAGTTGCAACTGTAGTGTGTTAATTAATAAATAAGTATATAATAAATTGTTATTTAGTTGAGCATGTATAAAGATATGAGTAACATTTATAAATGTCATGGAAAAATTAACTTTATTAATTTACAATAAGGGTCATCTGTGTCATGTGATATTTTGTTGATGAAAAAAATCCTATGAATTAGTAAAGAAAACTTTGTGGGAATTATGTTGACAATTTATATCTTATGACATAAATATCATCATCACAATAGGGTATTTTACTCTATATGAGAAAAAATCTAAAAATGTACAATTTAGATAGCTTAGGCAATAAGCCGTCTGAAAATGTTAGTTTTAGTTCATAAAATATCTTAATTAATTTTAAAGTTTTCAGTTTTTTTTATCTGTTTCTAAACAAGCGAAACAGTAGCTGCCATTATAATGACGTCATACGGTGCTGTATGTAAACTAAAAAGTGACAACTGAAGTATTATTATTATTTTTAAACTAGTATTCATGCATTGACGGGCCGGTTGGCGTGGTTGGTAAGATACCCTATCTATCACGCCGCAGGTCGTGGGTTCGATCCCCCCCCCCCGGATAAATATTTGTGTGCATGCACATGTCTGTTTGTCCTGTGTCTGGGTGTAATTATACATATTTGTATGTATTTACAAAAGAAAAGTAGTATACGTAGTATATCAGTTATCTGGCTTCCATAGCACAAGCTCTGCTTAGTTTGGGGTCAGGTGGCCGTGTGTGAGGAATAATGTCCCAGAATATTCAGGAACAGTACACTAATAAAAAGGATAATAGCTCATTTTTAATTTATAAAATTTTATAAGTCCAATTGAGACCAATATCAGCGCATTTATTTACTTACAAGAGACCAAATAACGTCATGACCGTAGAGTTAGGAACGAAGCACCTTAGGAACGAATTGAGACATTTTTCAAAACTGGGTGTATTTATTAGTATTCTATTTAGGGTTTGTGACATTTTCACCACATGAGTTCAAAAAGCTCATGAGCACATGCATAATGTATGTTGATGAAAAATTATCCATGGATTTCAATGATTATAATATTACTAGTCTTACCCGATGCAATATTTATTTCTGTAGTAAGTCCCATGCGTTTGATAGTCTCATATGCATCAGGGACTCGGTTGGGGTAAACACAAATTGCCGCAGTTCTAATGTTATCATCCAGTTGTAAATTCTTGATAATGTTAGGTGGTATCGGATTTGCAGCCTATAAATATGAATGATATGATTAAAGGTGGAGACATGACTGTATTCAATGAACATAATAATAAGATTTACAGTTAGCACTAGCCACATACATAATATTTTTCTGTACTAAGAAATTAAGCAATATTAGACCATGATTAAAGAAGTTTAATAATGCCTTTTTTTTATTAATATTTTACTATTTTGTATGAGATATATTATTTTTACATACTTACAATGGAATGAAATTATACCAACCTTGATACAAAGTTTTTTAACATTAGCTTTAGTGTCATCACCAGCCAGTGTGGTCAGGTCAATAACTGTGATTGCTTTTAACAACCATTCCTGAAAGATCTCTGGGCTCCATACTGGGTTGTTATTGAGTATTGTTTTAACTTGTGTGTCTACACTTGCTTTGTTTATGTTTACATTATTAATAATGGTTTTATCTGAAAAATTCATAAGTCATCTAGAATTTTAAATTAAAATTAGTATCTGCATATGCAATATCTACTTACTAGGATTGGAAGAGCGTAAATTCATAAGTATGTAATTACTCAGTAGAACTATGTAGGTAAGTTGAGGATCAAAGAGTAGCCTTATTGCATGATGTTTTCTTTTTCTAATTTTTACTTTAAAATATTCATAAAAAGATTTCGTAGGTTTATTTACTCACCTAGTAAAGTCTTTTTTGAGATAATTTTACTCACCCAATATTTTTGGTAGATCGCGAGCCATGATGTAAGTATCAAAAACTTTTTCTCAAGTTCAAATTGAATAGTTTTGTTTTTAGTTTTCTGTAAGTAGATAAGAACGTACGTAGTGATTGTAGTTATAGATAGTGTATCATCTATGATATACTCTTTGGTAAAACGTATTTACTCTTTGGTAGATAAGGGTCAGAGAATAGTCTTAGGGGCGGTTTCAAAAAGCAGAATCAGTGCTGCCAACAATAATTTTGAAATCCCGCCGACTTTATTACATTAGACTTTATTATTACATTTACTATATTCCATTAGAAATCCGTTAAATCTTGCATTTTTCTCATCAGTAAATTCCGTTGAAAGACCTGGTGTAAAATTAAGGTAATTAAAAAGCGAAATAAAAATATAGTTCAAGTTATGGTACAATCATGGTTCAAGTTTAATAAAATTAAGTGCAACAATCTTTAAAAAGAACCGAAATCTATGTTATCTAAATCATCGTCACTATTTGGGGTCTCAGTCATTTCGGAAGCAGTAGAAGTTGACGGCATGGCAGAGATTGCAACATTATTTTGCTCGCTGCTACCTTGTCCATGACGTGGTACATTCCCGTACATGTCATTGTGTAGTATTTACGAAGAAAGGGTTACCATATGAGAAATAACAATTTCGTTTTGATTTATGAAAAAAAATTAAAATTGGAAATATAAAAATAAATCTGTTTTGAGAAATGGATTTTTGAGTGGAATTTTTATTTAAATAATAAAACTCCATTCAAAAATCCGCTAGCCGTCAACATAATATTTCTTCCGTTTCTTCATAACCGAATCCGCTAGATATGACGGGAAATCCGTTACGTTGGCAACGCTGGGCAGAATAGACGAATAGTTAAAGAAAATTTTATACTATAGTTAGCTACAAATTTTAAAACTGGCTGGCTGGCTGTCATTTACTGTGCTACCCACCAGTTTCTGATGAAAAAAAAATAGTATTGCTGTACAATAGCATGATTGATATCAATCACTCACTCATTACGTCGTGAATCGAAACACATTTTTTTATTTACTAAAAAAAAAACAATTCTGTTATAAAGCATATTTTGAGTATCAGTGATATATTTATTATCTAATAATCACGTAAATAATTCTACTTATAATTATTATTAATAGTTCACATTAACTTTGTGAGAGTGAGCAGAATCACACTGAACTGGCATCACTATTACAATAAATATGACAACATTAATTTACAAACAAAGGACAGACTTATGCACCTGTCAGTTTACTCCATCGAATTAAACTTTTTTAGGCGGGAACTTGCGAAGTGACGTTGCTTTTTCGTTTTATTTTATTGAAATCGGTGTATTTTGAGTTTTAATCGGGGTGGCCCGGAAAATTGGAAAAGTCGGAAAAACTGAAAGTGCGTTTTCAATAGGGGGTGAATTTATGTTTTCATAGACGCCTTGATGAATTTTGGCAGAGGGTTAGTTTGGAGCATGGAGAGAAACACGAGGCACTTTGTCCCGGGGAAGCGGCTGGAATCGTCGGTAATAGCTAGTAAGTACTTACCTAATAAAGTTCTGCCACGTGAGAAAAACTATTATTGTATAAAAAATAAGGAGAATTTCTGATCTACTTACTTACTGTGTAGTAAGTAAGTAGATCGGAAATTCTAGGAAAGAACTACTACCACACACGGATGTAAAAAAAAGACGGATGCCTTCTTTCATAGAAACGGTGTGAAGCCACGCAACTCCTACACTTTCGTGTGCATACACGAGCTAACACTCACCAAATGTATTCTATGACACTCACTCACTAGGTACAGTGTACACCAAGTCGGACAATCCGTCGCCATTACGCTCCGAGCCCCAGCGCCAGTAAGTCATGTTATGCGCAAGTAAAAATTGTGAAATATGCCGTCTTGTGTGGTGCGGTGGTGTCGCGACGTATCGCGAATGTCATCTTGTAAATATTTGTATATAGCAACACCGAGAGTCTACCCGCCGTTTCCCGCTCAAACATCTTGTCAAGTTGTCTATGGTAAGTGAACCTTACTGTGAAACTTACTGTGAGAAAAGACGCGTGCGAGAAATACACTGGACGATAGCTAAGTATCTTCGTATCTTGTTGATCTAAGGATACTCTAAGTATCTTCGTATCTTGTTGATCTAAGGATACTCTAAGTATCTTCGTATCTTGTTGATCCTAAGTATACTCTAAGTATTTGTTGTGCTAAGTATCTTCGTATCTTGTTGATCTAAGGATACTCTAAGTATCTTCGTATCTTGTTGATCCTAAGTATACTCTAAGTATTTGTTGTGCTAAGTATCTGTGTGTCTGAATAACTACCCATCATATAACTAAGTATTGTATATATATATATATTATACTGTATGTACCCTTTATATTCCCTAAGCAGTCCCATGTATCTGAAAGATGGCCCTCCGGAACTCATATCTATACTACCAATCAGAGCCGCGACGTAAGGCGTAGGCCTTGTCGCGACGTAAGGCGTATGCCTCCCTGCGCCCATGTATGTGGGTTTAAGAGCCATTGGGCTAGAGTATAGATACGTTAATATCCTCCCTCCGGAACTCATATCTATACTATCAATCAGAGCCGCGACGTAAGGCGTAGGCCTTGTCACGACGTAAGGCGTATGCCTCCCTGCGCCCATGTATGTGGGTTTAAGAGCCATTGGGCTAGAGTATAGATACGTTAATATCCTCCCTCCGGAACTCATATCTATACTATCAATCAGTGCCGCGACGTAAGGCGTAGGCCTTGTCGCGACGTAAGGCGTATGCCTCCCTGCGCCCATGTATGTGGGTTTAAGAGCCATTGGGCTAGAGCATAGATATGTTACTATCCTCCCTCCGGAACTCATATCTATACTGACAATCAGAGCCGCGACGTAAGGCGTAGGCCTTGTCGCGACGTAAGGCGTATGCCTCCCTGCGCCCATGTACGTGGGTTTAAGAGCCATTGGGCTAGAGTATAGATACGTTACTATCCAAGTCTTAAGCAATGTGGCACCTATAAATCAATCTGAACCTGAAACCCCTTAACTTTATTTATATATTATACATAATCTAATTCATGATGTTCTGGTTCTAGCAATCAAAGAGGTGACATAGTCACAGGGTGGGTCATGCTTTAGGCATGACCTATCCTTGCCCTAGGCACCGAGGCAGTCGGTGTCATTGGGCATTATAATCTACAGATGGTGCATGGCTCATTCAAACCGTGGAACCCACACATATAGCGAAGCAGATAATCTAGAGACATTGGAAGGAAGGTTGGAGGCAAGGAAGGCTTGAGGAGGCAAAGAAGGCTTGAGGAGGCAATAAGAGAATAACAGGTATGAAGTCTTGTTGATTTTTATTTTTATTACAATCGCTGCGCCTGCCATAGATGGAATGAGCCAACAAGTAATGCTATCAACAAGCCGTATACTATGATATATCTACTGTATATAGTATATGGGCAGGCCGCCGCGACATGGTGGAGATGCTGGGATATAGAAAAGATGCAGCATCTAAGAGAAATACCTAGAAAACATCAAAACTATGTTTTAACAAGATGTCACTAGCGACATCTATGGAGCTATAATGGAAACATTTTTTGTTGATTAAAATGATTGTGAAGATTATTCGTCTCAACCTTCGTGCTTCAACCTTCCTTGTATATTTAATTATCGATATAATTATCGTCGTAATAATAAATGAGAAATGGTACGATATTCCTTATATAAATTTGGTTTGGGTAATGGATTTGACTGTCGTATTGGAAATGTATCAGAAATACGAAAGCGCCATCTTTGTCCAATTGCGGATATGCATCGTGGATCGATGAAGTTACGTTGTCTGTAAACGAAGTCGAATTCAAGATTCTGATTCGTATAATTATGATAAATTAATTTATATGATATTGTAATTAAGATGTTCGAACAATTTTACGACGAATTTATAGAACCATAATTATAGGATTGATCTTAAGGTACGTCATTTGACTTAAAATGGAGGGTGACGCTCGACTTGAAACAAATACATGATAAAGTTTCTTTTGTTTAAAGATTACTTTTAAAGTACTATATATTTACGTAATTTGACATTAAAATCTATTTACGAATTTTAACTACAATAGAGCTTCTAATTATTGATTATTTATTGATATAGAATTGATAAAAAAAAATGGTAAAGTGAATGACTGCATTCGTCTTTCTACCTACAGAATTCGTCTGACGTAGTGATGTCCAAGAGTGTAATATTATCGTAACACTAATATGAAATATATTAGTTTTGTGAAACTAGGTATCCGTATTGAGTAGTACCTATTATAGAAATAGAAACTTATACCGAAACAAACAATGTTCACAAGTAATAATAGTATTTAAAGGTTGTATGTATCTATTACGTGCACGATACGATACGATTCATTGATATTATATTATGTTGTACGATATTATTGGTTAGAACCTGCGAGGTGATAACAAATATCTGATGGTATCTGAGACCATTATACTTTTACAAGTTAAGACTGTCAACGTTGGTTTTACATTGGTTTCTTGGTTTTTACATTTGTTTCTGAATCGTTCTCTTATTTAACCATGAGAGATCCTATAATAAATTATTTAATGTATGAACCATAATGGTAATGTCGGTAGTCTCACTCGACACGACGACGATCTTTCAATTATAGCGATTAATGTCACGATACAGTGGTGACTGTATGGTACCCACTATTATCAATCTACCTACTTTTTGCGTTTTTGTGCTCACCATAATTATTGTCGGCCTATATCTACTATTAAGTAGCCCATTCTCAAAATAACCAATAATAATACGATATTTCGGATATAAAATATCGACCATACCTATTAAAAGAACATTAGTCATCTCTAATTCGACGCGATAAATGGCGGCAAAAGAACTGTGCTGTGGGTAGGTATTGGCTGGAAACATAAGAATTTTGGAGTAATTTGGAGATTTATAATATTGTCCAAGTAAAAAGAGTATTGGAAAAGTGATTTATACTCAGGTGAGTTTGATTATTGTAGTCATATCGTAATGAACATGTGATTTCGATCAGTATGTTGTTTTCGTTCATATTCAATACCTAGATCAAACTTTTTGTCCATGTTCGAATTTTCAAAGGCGGTATATACCTAACCTACTACTGGGAGCTAGAATAGTGTGTATAATGCAATGATATTCTAGTTAATGTGTTTAAATGATGAGGGCAAAGTGTCGAAACGAAAGTAATATAGGTAATTATTGCTTCTCTAAATAGTAAGTTCACACACACTGCAAGTGGCGAACCGGAAAGCGTCTATCTACCTATTCGCTTCGCGAACATTCGATGCATGGCGGATTGTGCTCTGCTCCATCGATACAATTATTACCCGTGACTCTTGTGACTCGGACTAAGGTAAAGTTATCTTCTAGAATTTTACGTACTACGTACCTAAATGGTACTTATCTATCTGCTAAATATATCCATCCCGTTGGTAACTATTTCATATGAAGTACATGGCGTCATCGCATGGGGTGTAGGTATGTGTTTGGTAAATATCGAGTGTACCTAGTACAATGATATTACAATTATCATTGGTGTAATGCAAATTACAATTAATAACTGAGTATATTATACCTACGTTTGGTTAGGTACCTTTCTAATTAGTGGCTATTCTAGAAATTAGGTAATCTTATATATATCTTGGTTGAAGGGCTAAGTAAATAGATGTGTACTATGGTGTATACAATAGGTACCTACTATGGTGCACTTATTAAAGTAGAACAATTGAATAGTCTAAAAATTCTATTGAAGTATTTATATAACCCTTACTAGGGCAGTGGCTTTATAAATTTTTCAGTGGCTATAGAATGTAGGGTATTCTCCTACCTATTTCAATTACTCAAGGTTCAATTTATGATGCTGACTATTTTGCCACTACCTTATACCTACTTCATATAATAATGACATAATTATGTACTGAAGTGTACTAAAGATTAAATTTAAAATTAATTGAGATTTGAGTACTTAAAGTAAACACTCTTACTTTATTAATTGGTATTAATTCCAATTATTACCTAGACATTTAATCTCTATTTACAGAATTCTTCTACATTTGTAAACATGGAGGAACTATTGCTTAAACGGTTATTGATGCTGGTAAATGAGATTAAAAGGAACTCTGATCTGACCTTGACCTTTTCCTTGGAAAATAATGAAGAAATGCATAATGCTGAAGTTGTGAAGTCAAAACTTAAAACACTTTTAGTAAGATTTAATGAAGATATAAACAATTACTTCCGATTAGTCAACCATCCTTCTGCTGATGATATAAGCCAGATGTCAGAAATTCAGTTGGAGGCTGAACAGAATTTAGTTGAGTTGGAAGTGAAAATGAAACTGGTAAATAAATCAAATGAACAGATTTGTACTGTTAAGGAAACTACAAGCAGTCGCTTACCTAAGCTTAATCTACCCGAGTTTGATGGAGATATTCTAAGCTGGCATCAGTTCTGGGACCAGTTCAGTTCTAATATAGATAATAGAAATATTTCTGAAGTTGATAAACTATTATACCTGATAGCTTCTGTGAAAGGAGAAGCTAAGAAAGCTATTGATGGTCTAGAAACAACTAACAAGAATTATCAAATTGCTCTGAATACTTTGAAGGAGAGATATGGAAATTCCTCACACCTGATAGATGCTCACTATGCAGCCTTGTCTAGAGTGAAGCCTGCGGGGAAAACAGTAAGTGCTTGCAGAGAGACACTTAATAATGTAGAAAGGCACTTGAGAGTGCTAGAGTCATTGAGTGAGGATGTGAATCATAATCACCTCCGTCATTTAATCTTTGAAAAATTTCCTGAAGACTTGATATATGAATTGAAATTGAAAACCTCTAGTAACTCGATTCATGACATAAGACAACATCTTGAAATGATAATTAGAGCACGAGAAGATGCGAGTAGAATTACAAATGAGAAAATTCCTAATACCGAGTATACAGTGGAAACACTACACACAACACAAGAAAATTTAAAGCAAACAAAACTAAACACAGGTAGCAGACCTACATATAATAGAAAAGGAAAATTTGATTTTAAAATTGCTCACTCTAAACTTAACAAAGCTAACCCATTTAAGACTGCCAATTTTCAAAGACAATTTTCACACAAGAGAAAGTTTGGTGGAAGAGAAATAAAGACACATAAAGGTGAGCTAACCGAAGGCATCACCAGAAAGAGAATGAAGCTCTCATGTATTTTCTGTAATAATGATCATTTTAATGATCAATGTCAGATATACAAAACAGTCAATGAAAGGAAATCCAAGTTGAACAATAGATGCTATGGATGCCTATGTGAGGGGCATGGCATCAAAACTTGCAGATCAAGACAGACATGTAGACATTGTAACGTTGATAATCACAATAGAGCTTTATGTCCCATCAAGTTTTCATCAAAAGGAAAACAAAGTTCACAATTGGAATAAATGACTCCTAAAACCAGCAGAGATGACGAAGCTATTGATAACTTCAACGAAACTACAAAGATTATTAACAATAGGTATACAGTAAGTTGGCCTTGGAATGAATATCCACCACCTTTATCATCTAATTATGGTCAAGCATATGGACGGTTAGTCAATTTGCTTAAACGACTAGATGAAGAAACACTTCAGATGTATGATAAAACATTGCAAGATCAAATAAATAAGGGAATAATAGAAATAGTAAAAGAACCTTTAAAGATTGAAGACCACCCAGTACATTACTTACCACATCATTGTGTAACTCAAAAGGGGAAGTCTATAAGAATTGTATACGATGCATCTGCTAAAAGTAGCGAAAGTAAAAAGCCTCAATCAATGTTTGTATTGCGGCCCATTGATGCTTGAAGATTTGACAGGTCTATTAATCCGATTTAGGTGCCATCAAGTCGTATTATCTGCAGACGTAGAAAAAGGCATTTCTACAGATCGCGCTCCACGAAATAGATCGTGAACCAGATTTATTTGGGTAAAGGATACAAGAAAACCAGCGACCAAGGATAATCTCTAGTGTATGAGATTTTGTAGAGTCCCGTTTGGTATAATATCTAGTCCCTTCATCTTGAACGCTACTATCCACCACCTAACAAGATCAAACCTACCAAACTAGTGATTACTAGTTAAGCAAATTGCTAATGATATTTATGTAGATAATTTAGTCACAGGTGCTTTGAATACAAAGGAAGCGTTAGAGTTATATAATAAATCCAAAGAAGCGTTCCAACAGATATCAATGAACCTAAGAGAATGGAGCTCTAATTCTGTAGAATTTATGGAACAAATACCAGATGCTAGTAAAGATAAAGTTGTTAAAATTTTAGGTCTAGATTGGTCTTAAAGGGAGATTCATTTGCATTGGGATTTGATACAGATTCTAATGTTAATACAAAACGTGGTGTTTTAAAGGTAATCGCATCTGTCTATGATCCTTGCGGA
Source organism: Tetheella fluctuosa (assembly GCA_951216915.1). Lineage (NCBI taxonomy): Eukaryota > Metazoa > Arthropoda > Insecta > Lepidoptera > Drepanidae > Tetheella > Tetheella fluctuosa. Next base: position 8,050,037 of record OX578219.1, on the reverse strand, counting down.
TTTGCTGTACCGCATGTATTATCTGCAAAATTATTTTTACAAGAACTTTGGAAGTTAAAGATTAAGTGGGATGAAACCCTTCCAAAGAAGATGACTGATGATTGGTCGCAGATACGCAAAGAATTGGAAGAGATACCGAAAATATCAGTACCTAGATGTTATATGAAATTCGAGGGAAAATATCATCTGCACTGCTTCACAGATGCTTCTTTGAAAGCATACGCTGCAGCATTATACATAGTAAACGGTAATGAGCAACAATTCATCATGGGAAAGTCAAGACTAGTGCCCTTAAAGGACCAAGACAACCTAAAAATACCACGCCTGGAATTATTGGGTGTATTGACAGGCAGTAGGCTTATTAAATTTGTACTCAAGCAGCTTAAAACTAAAGTAACCAATCAAACATTATGGACAGACAGTAAAATTGTTATCGAATGGCATAAGTCAAATAAACTCTTACCACCATTTGTTACCAGACGCATAGAAGAGATAAAACAAAATAAAGAGTTGGTGATAAGATATGTCCCATCAGAATTAAATACAGCTGACATAGCAACCAGACCTTCAACTTCATTAGAGGACAGAGGAAAATGGCTGTTAGGTCCTGACTTCCTTACGAGAGAGCCTAAAATGTGGCCATCAGATTCCAGAGGGACGGCACTTTCTTCTCTGTCGATTGGGGAGGGTCTCCCGAATGGACAGGAATTAGAAGATACCGTCATGAATATAAATCACGAACCTCATGAAAAAGTAGAACTAGAACAGAATAAAGATTCACAAGAGAAAGATACACTAATTAGTGCAAGCGAACAAATCAAAACATTACAGGCGGAATATTTCCCGCAAGAGGTTCAAGGAAAAGTCACTGATCTAAGTCGAAATTTAGGACTGTTTCAAGATGTGGATGGGATATTACGTTGCAAAGGTCGTATGAAGAACTCAGATTGGTCGTTTGATAAACGTTATCCTATTCTGATTCCAAAAGAGAGTGAATTCACTAATAAAGTGATAATGAAAATTCACAATGAAAACTATCATGTCGGTGTGAACCATACCTTGAGTATAATAAGAGAATTGTATTGGATTCCTCAAGGAAAGAGTAGAGTACAAAAACTTCTGAAGAAGTGCCCGAGGTGTGTTAAGCACGGCGGAGGACCTTTCAAGCTACCGCCGACACCGGCTCTTCCTGCAGTAAGAGTAAATTATAGTTCACCATTCACCTTTGTAGGAGTGGATTATATGGGTCCTCTTCTAGTCGATAACGGGAATGGTTCAGTGAAAAGATGGATCTGTCTTTTCACCTGTCTACTACTACTAGCCGTAAGAGCGGTGCATTTAGAAGTTGTTAAAGATCTTACCGCAGAAGAAGGTTTACTAGCCTTACGAAGAATGGTATCCACCAGAGGAGTACCTACACTTATAACTTCTGATAACGCACTTCATTTCAAACTAATGTCAGAAATATTATCGAGTCGGTATTGCATCAATGAAAAAATTCAATGGAAGTTCATACCTCAACTAGCACCATGGTTTGGAGGATTTTACGAAAGATTGATCGGAATACTTAAAAACTGTATGAAAAAGACTTTACAGAAACATTTCTTGAATGATTCACAATTAATTACTGTTGTTAAAGAAATAGAAGCTGTCATGAATACGCGCCCACTTACCTGTGTAGATTCAGAACTGGATCATGTCCTGAAACCATCAGATTTTCTTACAATAGGGAAATGTATATCAATGGAGATTTCCAATAGAGATTCTATCATAGAAGGAACTTTAACTAAAACAGAACTCGTAAAGGGTTGGAAAAGAACACTGGTTATGCTACAAGAATTTAAGGAAATGTTTCAGAATAGATACTTACCAAGTCTCCGAGAAAGATACTGGCATTCACTTAGAGAACCTAGAGTGACCTCAAAAATTGAACCAAACATAGGACAAATTGTCCAAATTAAAGGAGAAACAAAAAACAGGGAAGGATGGAAAGTCGGAAAAATAACTTCATTGGTCAAAGGAGTAGATGGTTTGTGCAGAGTAGCTAAAGTTAATGTAGGAAATAAAGAATTTATTCGATCAATAGCTCACTTATATCCTCTTGAAATTGAGGAAGAAAATGCAACCTGTTTTAGAGCCGATGAAACTAACAAATACCATCCTCCAGCACTTGAACTAGAATTAGAACCTGTAATTGAGAACGCAGAGACAGTTACGCTTGACAAGAATCTATTAGAAGAAACAAGTAGTAATGAAAACATTGAAAATAATGTTGAAGAAGAATGGTCAAGGGAAATACAGACAGAGGAATTAGAGACAGAAAATAATGATGATAACCATGAAGAATTACTCGAGCAAAGGGAAGAGACAAGACAAAGAAGAGGTGCCGCCACGAGAGCCCTAGAGAAAATTAGGGAGTGGACGCGCAACTTACTAACACTGCTCTAAGCCCTTCGGTCGGGAGTGTCGCGACGTATCGCGAATGTCATCTTGTAAATATTTGTATATAGCAACACCGAGAGTCTACCCGCCGTTTCCCGCTCAAACATCTTGTCAAGTTGTCTATGGTAAGTGAACCTTACTGTGAAACTTACTGTGAGAAAAGACGCGTGCGAGAAATACACTGGACGATAGCTAAGTATCTTCGTATCTTGTTGATCTAAGGATACTCTAAGTATCTTCGTATCTTGTTGATCTAAGGATACTCTAAGTATCTTCGTATCTTGTTGATCCTAAGTATACTCTAAGTATTTGTTGTGCTAAGTATCTTCGTATCTTGTTGATCTAAGGATACTCTAAGTATCTTCGTATCTTGTTGATCCTAAGTATACTCTAAGTATTTGTTGTGCTAAGTATCTGTGTGTCTGAATAACTACCCATCATATAACTAAGTATTGTATATATATATATATTATACTGTATGTACCCTTTATATTCCCTAAGCAGTCCCATGTATCTGAAAGATGGCCCTCCGGAACTCATATCTATACTACCAATCAGAGCCGCGACGTAAGGCGTAGGCCTTGTCGCGACGTAAGGCGTATGCCTCCCTGCGCCCATGTATGTGGGTTTAAGAGCCATTGGGCTAGAGTATAGATACGTTAATATCCTCCCTCCGGAACTCATATCTATACTATCAATCAGAGCCGCGACGTAAGGCGTAGGCCTTGTCACGACGTAAGGCGTATGCCTCCCTGCGCCCATGTATGTGGGTTTAAGAGCCATTGGGCTAGAGTATAGATACGTTAATATCCTCCCTCCGGAACTCATATCTATACTATCAATCAGTGCCGCGACGTAAGGCGTAGGCCTTGTCGCGACGTAAGGCGTATGCCTCCCTGCGCCCATGTATGTGGGTTTAAGAGCCATTGGGCTAGAGCATAGATATGTTACTATCCTCCCTCCGGAACTCATATCTATACTGACAATCAGAGCCGCGACGTAAGGCGTAGGCCTTGTCGCGACGTAAGGCGTATGCCTCCCTGCGCCCATGTACGTGGGTTTAAGAGCCATTGGGCTAGAGTATAGATACGTTACTATCCAAGTCTTAAGCAATGTGGCACCTATAAATCAATCTGAACCTGAAACCCCTTAACTTTATTTATATATTATACATAATCTAATTCATGATGTTCTGGTTCTAGCAATCAAAGAGGTGACATAGTCACAGGGTGGGTCATGCTTTAGGCATGACCTATCCTTGCCCTAGGCACCGAGGCAGTCGGTGTCATTGGGCATTATAATCTACAGATGGTGCATGGCTCATTCAAACCGTGGAACCCACACATATAGCGAAGCAGATAATCTAGAGACATTGGAAGGAAGGTTGGAGGCAAGGAAGGCTTGAGGAGGCAAAGAAGGCTTGAGGAGGCAATAAGAGAATAACAGGTATGAAGTCTTGTTGATTTTTATTTTTATTACAATCGCTGCGCCTGCCATAGATGGAATGAGCCAACAAGTAATGCTATCAACAAGCCGTATACTATGATATATCTACTGTATATAGTATATGGGCAGGCCGCCGCGACAGGTGGTGTAAAAACTTCAGGAAAAAATACAATAAGTCCCAAGGAATAACCTACCATGCGTAAGTAATGTTTTAAGTTAGAGATTCGTGATTATTTTTCATAATTAGGTTTTGTTTACTTTTGTATGAAATCGGGATGTCAAAGACAGCAGTTTTTTCGGGAAAAATTCCCTTAAAGTGGTAAATTGGGGAATCTGTATTTGTTGCATTTGTTAGTGTTTTTTTTGTAACATTTAATTAATGTAAATTTTAGGAAAAAAGTTAAGTGTAAATAATTTACAGGTCATGTAAATACTTAATGTGGATGTAATGTGATTCATGTAATGCAAATAATAAATTATTTTGGCAGTTTGGCAGTGTACTTATGTTGTAGATAATGTAAACATAATATAAATGTAATGTAAATAATTTACTAAGTGTAAATAATATAAACGTAATGCAAATAATGTGGATATAGTGTCATTCATGTAATGTAAATAATATCTACATTATTTTGGCAGTGTACTTGTGTTTTCATTTCAATTATTTTGTCGTAGAAAGAAATATTAATAAGTAACTTCAATTAATGTAAAATCATTTATCTTTTTACGATTTAGCTCGCTTAAAATATTAATTCAATAATAATAATACGCCCCAGAACAGTACTCATAACCACAGTCCCTCAATCGACGTGTCACCTCCTTAATAAAAGCCTTAATTCACCCAGTAGTAGGATAAAAGTGAAACCGTCACTAGATTGATCTGAAAAAGTGGGCAAAGTGATATTCATCTGGCAGCACCTATGACACGCACACATCAATAGACGGCGGCCATTTCTCAGGGTCTCCAATCTTAGAACAAACTATTGGGGAACACTTAAATTTAGTATAAAAAGACGTTCATAGATGGCGTTGTTTCGATTTGAAACGAGCTATGGTTTGGTTCCCAAAATAATTATACAAGTAAATACACTTTTGTGAAAGACTTTAGTTTCGTCCCGTTAAAGCGGCCCGATCTGCACATTAGCAATCCGACCGTTCCCCAAATAAATTAATTTAATTGCATGTTACAGTCCTCCCCTATTCCCCTGGCAACGTCCTGAGCCGAGGTCGAGCCCCACAGGGGGCACCCTCAGGCTACCGTTGCCCTAAATTTATTTAGTTTTAAGCCACGGCTGAGAGCCCTCAGCGCTCGCCGTATAGTCCGCGTAAGGGTAAAAGATGGTCCCCTGGACCCACCACCTTCTAGTAAGCTTAAAAAAAAAATGTTAAAGACTAACAGCCTTACTTATAAAATGTACTAATCATCATCTCAGCAGCTAATTAGCTAATTACTACTTATCCCCTTATAAGCGGTTCACCATTTTCTTACTTATAAACGTTACTTAAGAGATACTTAACTAATGTTACAAAACATATTTTACTCTGCCAATACCACCAGTAAATAAATAAAATAGTGATTATTTTGTTCACGTTGTCTTAGCTATTTCTATATAGGTACCTTTATTGAAATTCTCTATCGCTCAAATCTTACATTGGATTCGTTCTTGTATTGTATAATTTTGGTATCATAAACCACCACATTCTTACTCTTTTAAAATTCCTTATTTCATCCAAGTTATTGCGAAACGTGCATAATACAGTTACGTTTTCAAATATATCCATTTTATTTGAAATAAAAAAAACAACTCGCCAAGATACGTGACAAGACAGCAGTCAGTAATTTCAGGTCACTGCATACATCGAATCAGCTGATATACAACCGCCATCTTGCTATTTAAAGAGTTTAACAAGGGTCCGCCGGTGATTAATTTGACAGCTACTTTAAGACACTGCTCAGTAACTGATTAGGGCTAATAAACGTTTATAAGTAAGAAATATTCCTAAGTAGTCAATAAGAGCTACTTAAATTTTAATTATCGTTTATAAGTAAGGCTGTTAATCTTAATTTTTATATTACTGTGATTAAGACTTAAATTTTGCGAGATTAATCAATAATTACCTTATTTTTGAAACGTTCGGTTTTATGGGATGACCTTTAAATTTAATGGGCGGGAACATCTATATATATCATTCATTTCCGTTAGGCGAATATAGAGGCGCCACTGTACAGTACCCCTAATGTGTGGCGAGATAGTTCTCTATTACTAGTATATAAAAAGTACTCTGTGATTTATATGCTTCACTAAAACGTAGTGATTTAATCCTCTTTGTGCTTCAGTCCACTCGCAGTGAGAGGTGGTTCCATCTGTCTTTTTTTTACATCCGTGCTACCACAGCGTAAAGTTACATAACTGCTACAACTATATAAACAGGTTACAAATTTTATAACTACCTACAAAAAATTTAATTCCATGAATCGCGAGTCAAGTTATTAAACTGTAATACCTACCGTAACCACGAATAAAGGTAGAAATGCATTTGCTGAACTTTTCAGCATTTAAGGGGGTCACACACGGCGAAGATACTATAATATTTTATCAGATCATGAGACAGCATTATACTAAGAAAAGAGAAGCAACGACCTACCTTCACTTTCCTTCTCTTTCATTAAAATCACAGCGTAATTACATTAAGAAAGAGTTACATAGACTATTATAAAATATTATCTTATCTTCGCCGTGTGTGACGCCCTTTGTAGTTAGTAGGTATCACTATTCTGGAAGTTAAAAGTATACCTCCGTAGGTATGTAGGTAAGTGTACTATTTATAGATACCTACTTTTATTTTGAGCCATTTACTGATTAGAATTTTACTTAGGTACCTAAAGCATTTTTTACTTACCCTTGTGTCCGTTAAATCATATATAGCCAAAAACTATTTTTATTGTGATGAGCACGAAGACGTTTGTCGAATCCACGAAGAGATTTAAACGCAAACACAAAAAATCTATGCAAAATATCTAAGCCTTGGTAGTTGGTTAACTAGGCTATCCAAAAATATTCAATAGGTATCTACACTGTACTGTCTCTTGATTGTAATTTAAACGGTTATTCAGCTGTATTTTATTTACGTCAGTTCGATAGAGCGATAATTTAAAATATAGAGGTCTTAAGTCAAGGTAAGTATTCATTAGATACGTACATTATCTAACTTACTTACGTAATATTGTACAATAAATTAAAATTATTTTTAATTGATAATCATTATCTGCTTCCTCTATAATTTAACAATAATTTTGGGTCAGTGCAGTATAAACAGCAAAATATGTAGATGTTCATTCTAAATTTTGTATGCTTACCATCTTCAGCTACATCATCACATTGTCATAACTTGATGAGATTGTGGACACAATAGCAAATACTAAGTAAAAAAAAACAGGCGCTTTTCCTCTCCACCACTTATTTGATCTTCCGCTTATAATTAATGCTATAGGTACCTACTATATCTACACTATGGGTATATCAATGATAATATATACGGTATTTCTACTTTCATCTTCGTTCTTATAGGTACATGTTTCCTTCGGCTTTAGGAAAATCTGTGGACCACAAATCATTCCTGTGACCTAACGCCATGCATAGGTATTTAAGTATGTACATATTTGTTTAACTACTTGATATATATACGCTATATGTAGCTGTACTCATTCAACACTTTAGCAAAATATACCTACTTATATAAAGCTAGTAGGTATCTAGTAGGTAAAGTGTCGTGCTAAAAATATAAAATTAAATTACGAATCCATTTCCTAACACCCATCTAAACGTAAGTACCTTCATTTCTTATAAGTACTCGCATAAAAGTAGGAAATAAAGATCAGATATTGAAGTACTTAATATTATTTATATTACATCCCGAAAGTGACGTCGCGTGGACATGATATCTAATTCCAGAAACTGAATCAAAAAAAGATTAAACTCGACGAAATTACCGCTACCTTTTCATGTAATTGTTTTGGTTTTTCTTTTTGTGTTTAGGTACCAATTTATTGTGTTGTGTACGTATTTGGTGAATAGAGAGACGCTAATCAAAGAATAAATCTCACTACCTACTGGGTACGATTTATTGCGATCTGAGATTTGTTTCTTACAGGCAAGACGCGAAGCGGGCGCTATAAACATTTCAGCAAACCATTAGGTATCTACTGTAGTTCCACTGAGAAAATAGCGTCTTAGTTTTTGCTTTCAAACTTTTAAAGAAATTACTGTTGTTTTCGTGGTTTATACTTGTGACATAGGTTGAATAAAACTCCAAGTCACAGTTGGTAGATAGGTACCCTGCTCTGTCGGCGTTGGTTGCTTGCATCTTAACTTTGTAACAAAGATAAAGTTATGTGGTAAATTGTCTCTTAATTACTTTCCCGGCTTACTTATTATTCTTTACGAACAACTAGAAGTTGGCGATAGCCATAATAAGCTAGACGGACAGTTAACGTGCTTAGTCTTTTTTCCATACTAGGGGAGATGGGGGGAATTAGAGCCTACTAAGGAAAAAGTTCAATAAAAGGCAAATGTATGGATACTTTAGAAACTTTTTATTAGAAACTAAATCCTTACTCATTTGACTATCATTTAATCACAGCGTTAACGTTACATTGTTAGGCATTTGGGCATAGATAAACTTTAAAGAAAAAAACAGAATCGCTCTCATTACCCGACTTTGCGGGAAATGAGAGCCTATAAATTCCAATATGTATAATGGGAGCTACTTAATTATTATATCAGCCTCAAAAAAATTATGTCAGTCTGAAATCTAACTTATTCATATAAATTTTTCTGTCAGACTGTTAGAACTGTCAGAACCAGAACATTCTTTATGTGCCCATTTACCGCAACTTCTGCAACGGTACACTTCGTTATTTTTTCCTGTGTCACAGCAAATAGCACACAATGTCTCTTCTTCTGAATATTCTGACTCATCGTCACAAAGATTCTCAACGTCTTCTTCTTCAGACGTGTCAGTTTCATCCTCAAAAAGTTTATTTTTTACTCTTTTTACTTTTTCTTTATTGATGGTTACCTTCTTTCGTTTTTTTTACTTTTCCTGCGGTTCATTTTCTTTCTTTGTTGCTGGTTTCTCTCTTCTTCTTTGCAATGATTTTAGTGTTACATTTTTCTCTAAACGTTTCTTCTCCTGCTGTAGTACAATCTGAACAAAAAACACATTAAAAGCATATGGGGCAATTGGAGCTACAAAGGGTAATCAGAGCCTAATAAGCTCTGATTACCCGACTACCACCAATTTGAAATTAAATAAAATTACATACTGAATCTAGCTTGTAACGAAATTATACGCACAGATACTCAAAATTGATAACATTAGCTATAAAATAAAACAAGTTTGATTGTAATAAACGTATAACTTCACACATACCTGGCCGATGAAATTTCGTATTTTTTATAAGCGCGGACCAAAAAATCGAGATGCTTCCGTGGTCACACACCACGTGGCACTGGCGAGTCTAGCGCCGCAGGGAAACACGATCGCAGCGTGCCGAAGGTGCCTGAGTGGCAACCGAGTGAATACGAGCTGTAGTTTTGTCTCTAGTCGCACCGCTCGCATTACCCTCTGGCTCCCATTACCCTCTGTTCCCCTATATCGGTACACAACCTTCTTTTCCTATAATGTTCATTTGAGTTTTTTAGGTTTATCATTTCATTAGCTTCCGCTTCGCGGTTTCACCCACGTTCCCGAGGGATCTTATGTTTTCCTGGGATAAAAGTAGCCTATAGCTTTTCTCGATAAGCCCATTTATCCAACTCTAAAATAATTTTTCAATTCGAACCAGTAGTTTCTGAAATTTGTGCGTTCAACCAAACAAACAAACAAATTCTTCAGCTTTATAATATTATTAGTATAATATAACAGTATACATATTATAAATAATATTGCTTATTTATAGGTAATATTAGGTATATAATACTGTGCACGAATTAATGCCATGTAAAACTGTCCGGACATGTCACAGTCTGATTGGTAATAAATTCATGCGTGTGACAGGGGAAAACAGCAGCAGAAATGTACTTTGGGAGTTAATTAAGCCAAAAATTAATTTATTTTGTATAGATACGCTCGCCATAGCTACATTAACAAAATCAAGTCTTTCTATATCAAATATAACTTTTGAAATGAATATGATATCGTTCAACATCAAAATGACTTCGAAAGTCATGCACGGATATTATCGTTTTTATGTTGTCTATAACTTTGACTTGTAATGGATTTCGTTTAGTTATGCAGCTTTGTGCTATCTAGCTGTAGGTAAATATACATATTTGATATCCACAGAGATAAAGTACTAAAGAGAAGAAGAATTTTCATGTTGCAAACGTGACTAATAAAAAGGGTAAGTCGGGTGGCTCAATAAATCGTGAGCCTACGGAGTTGGAGATTTATATTTCTATTAGGGGATCTCTTTACGGAAGATACCTTAAACTGATACGCCATGCGCCACTAGATAGAGCAGATTACAAAATAAAATAATTTAAATCATTTTATTTAATATCATTTGTGTACCTAACTGTATAGTAGGTGCTCACTTTTACTATGAGACCAACTCAAAAATCGCAAAATATTGGTTGTTCCATACTTTTTTTAAGGTAGCCAGCCAGGAAAGTAATTACTTCAAAGTACCATCAGCTTTGGTTTATTCACGACGTTTTCCTTTACAGAAACGGCTACAAGATCAGACACCACACTGCCAAATTTCAGCCATATAGTCTCAGTAGCCTCTAGGTAAAATGCTTGAGTATATGGACTATCGGACGGACAGGGTTTTGCTTAATTTCATTTGGCATTTTAAATAATGGTAGGTATTTGTCGCCAATAATAATAATAACTAGCTTCCTACCGGGTTTACAAACTTTAAAATCTATATAAATAAAAATGGATCGCCGAAATGTTTATACGCGCATAACTTCCGAACGACTGCACCAAATTGGATAAATCTTTCTTTTATGTGTTCTTTATTGTCAGGACAAGGTATGTCTGAAAAAAAAAACCAACGGGAACGTGGGTGAAACCGCGGGGAACAGTTAGCTTATAATATTATTAGCTGTTTCATCTGCGATCTCGACATAAAAATTTGCCTATATTCCTAAATAAACCGCCATCTCACTTTCAGTTTTTCCGAATTTTCCAATTTTCTATCCGTAAGAACCTTCTACAAAGTATTGAAAAACTTTAAAAAAAAGATGAATGAAATCGGTAAAGTCGTTCTCAAGTTATGGCGTGAGCAAGGGAAATAGGGATACATTTTTATATGTAGACTATCTGTCCCCCGCGGTTTCACCTGCGTTTTCAACATAAAAAAGCCTATATTCCTCAATAAACTGCCTATCGAACGCAAAAATATCAGTGTCTTAATTTCATACAAAAATCCCATACATACATTTTTTCCCAATTTTTCAAGTACTTATGTGCTCAATTTTCTTAATTATTTTTCCGTAACAACCTTCTACAAAGTTTTAGAAAATTTAAAAAAACATAATAATGAAATCGGTAAAGTCGTTCTCAAGTTATGGGACCAAGGGAAATTATTTTTTATATATATATAAATAGTAGGATATGTATAGCCGAGTTAAATGGTGAGCAATAATTAAACTAGTCCCAAACAAATAAGAATTTGATATATGGACTGATGTTGTTACGTTTCCGTATTCTCTCTGTCAGGGATGAACAATGCGGGTTTCGTTATTTATTATTTTTTCTTTATGATAATGTCCTTATCTTTTGGTATTCCAACTTTTATTTATTATTGCAGTATAAACTATTTTCATCATGAATGTGGTACCTACCACGGTGGTAAGGTAATACCTGCTTACTAATTAATAGGTACTTACCCATTATATTGGGTATTACCTTACCACCGTGCTATGATTCCCTCACAATGTTTTTCTTCTCCAAAAGCTCATGTTCCCTATAGGATTGAATCCACGACACGTCATCCGCGTATTTGACATTCACATTAAGACTTGGACATCCTTGTGAAGTAAATTCTGAAATTCCCGGAAACAATTACCACAGCCTCACCAGTAGCTGCCATCAAGCAATTTCATGAATATGGAAGAACATGATAGTCTCGACGCACCACACATTGAGTTTCGGAGCGGGTGTCGCATTGCAATGTGCGGTCCAAGTGTGACGGCCGTGAGATTTCATATTCATGACCACTGCCGACCACTTTTGAGTAGCCCTATCCTATGTTTGTAAAAAGAACTGGGGTAAGCATTTATAATTAGGAATGGTAACTTTAGTTTCAGTATTTATTCATCGTGGGCCCAAGAAAATACGAATCATTCTGTGTAAAATTACATTCTTACGACATAGGTCATTAAATATTATAAGAATTATAAATATTTTAGCTATAGGCACCACTTACCGAAGGTTCGCAGCAAAGGTTTGCTGTAAAGCAGCTACGTGTTTGACATCATACTTTCGGATCGGATTTGGATCAAGGGGTGGTTGTTGTGAAGTTGCAGTGCATTCGTTGCGCACCTATATTTAAATAATCTGGGTGGTGAGATGTTGCTGAAGGTGGTTGTAAAAAACGGCTTCAATTCTGTGGACAGGGGTACACTGCTTAAACAAATCAAAGAAAAAAATCCTTCGTGTTTCAATTTTTATGACAATGTTACAGTTCACTGACAAAATTAATGTTTAAAGACAATCATTTGTCTTCAGCAATTGGTTGCCAACAGGGTGATCCTCTTGGACCAGCCATTTTTAGTCTCGCTGTTCATCCCATAGTTAAAAATCTAAATTATAAATCCTCGATGATGGCACCCTAGGTGGTGATGCGAGCGAACACAGTCGTAGGTGATTTAAATACTCATCACGGAACTTCAGAAAATTGGTTTAGAGCAAAATTTCTCAAAATGTGAACTATTTATTTCATAGCCATGGGCTTATATTTTGCCCAAAGAATTGGCATTGCCATTCAGCGTGACAATGCTGCCAGCCTTTTTGGCACACTTCCGCTCGGCAGCGATTTGGGGCAATTTTTTTATTTATAAGCAAGTAGTTTAGTTTTTAATTTTATTTTAGCATATATTAAGATCATATTATTATTATGTAGATATTAAATTAACTTATTAACTAAGAATTTTATTTTTGAGCGTAAGTACGAATAAGAATTCTTTTTAGTCAAATCCAAAGGAATTATCACCAACAATGTAACGAGTTGGTTGGAATTACTTTACTCACAGCTAAATTATCGAGCAAGCGGGGCTGGCTTTAATTCCACTTCCGCTAATGGAATTCATTCACTTTTCAACAATTCACTGTCCACTTTCTTTTTAAAGAGCTTTAGGAGACGTTTTGTTTTTGACACTTAATCAGACCCGCGATTGTTACGTTGATTATGGATCTGAACAAAAGGTAATACTTACTCACTTTTATATACCGTCTGTAGATAACATTATGCTAGGTCAATGCTTAGTTTTCTGACTATTCTATTTCGGAGTAATTCCAAAAGCTTCGCTATTGTTTAAATTTATCTGATTCATAAATTAATTTATTTACTACAAACGTATACAAAAAAAAATAAGTTAAAAACATTCATTGATTATAAAAAGTAATCTCTGACTCTGATCAAAGACTCCAGGGGCTGCAGTCCATCGGTTTATGAATCGACATAATGATAGAAATTTAACGTAACGTTAAAAAATCAACCATTTGAAAAACTTAGTAATTTATTGTTCGTAAATATTTTTTTAAGTAGCAAGATAAATATCCGTACTTTTTGAAAAATAAAACATCCTTAGGACAATGTATTTTCCACAACTTAAAAAAAGAAAAGTTAATATCAATTATTTCACCGTTCTATCGACTACTGTTATCAAAAAGATAGTGACAATTACATAGACAGCTGAGAAAAAGTAATGCGAATTGTTATGTATTGGTTCCGATTGTGTCTATATTATAATGGCGCTTCATCAGTTACCGACCTCGATTAAGGTCCAGAATGGGGCCGAGTGTGTTTGACACTGTTGGTCGCTTTATGAATGTTTCATGCGGCCTTGGTTATCAAATTTCGTCTGAAAATTATATAATAAGAATATTATTTTATTTAATCGAGCAATGTATATACATTGCTCGATTAAATAACAATTAATATTAATGATGCCAAAAGATCCGTGATTTATTTTTAAAATATGGATACTGCTTAATTTATGTTTTTATCAAAATTGCTTGAAATGTTTCTAACTTTTTTTTTGTATAATTTTTTCATCGACACCATAATATTATTATGTTTGAGACGACAGACGGTAACAATTCGCGTGGAGAAGATAGTTGATGTTATGAAAAATCATTTCCACCCCATCTCTGTACTAACTTCCACCATTTTAAGGATTCGCAATACGTATGCGCAGGGCAAAACGGAGCCCTATTGCTGCCTGTCTGACCGCCCGTATGTTACGTGTGAGTCACAGTTACAGACTTGAAATTTGGATATTTTGCGAGTCCGTTTCACACTTGGCCAGTATTTCAGATAGTTGCATTAAGAAATAGCCATTGTTGATATTATTTCAGAAAATATGGGATTTAGTACACTACCTACTCGAATGTAGACAGGAAAAGATATGTCATGATAAAACATGATTTTGTCCATGCAATTGACGTCGTAGTTCAAACACCCTATATTCCTAGCATACACTTGAGTCAGTGCTTCACGACAGCACGTAGGTACCTGCTTGTATTTATCTACTTTAGTTATCGTGTTTGATACTGGTACGGGAAATATTAACGTAATTTAAGGTTTGATATTACATAGAAATCCCATTAAATGTATTAAATTTAAGACCAATCCACTGTAACAGGTAAATATTAAAGGTGGTGGGGGGGTTGGGTGGCCCAGAAACCGCCGAAATGTTTTCACATACGTTTACAATTTCACACCCCGCTGGTTCTCTTAATTAACTCGTTCAGCATATTTTAAATGAGTAGAGACTCGCACACAAAACTGTCCTAATTTGAAACTTATGTCGTCTTAAACTAAAATCGTTTGCTCGGCCCAGACTGTGGTCTTGTTTACACGTACAACTTTTATCCCCTTCGGACTTAAAGTTTTGAGCCGTGTTCGATGTAATTGGGAATTCGCCAACCAACTTTGCGGACGATAGAATATCTATAACAAAAATGAATTTCATTACTAAGGCACTACTTAACCATGAATTATGAAGAAATTGTTTTAGCAGCTATTTAGGAAAATAGCTATTTCCCGTGACCATTTCCAATTTCAGTAGCACATCAGTATAATAGCTAGTGTATTACGCGCACGCCTAGCTAGCTAGCAAATGATATATCGTACGTGTATCTTATAGTAATTTCAAACTTCTGTAGTTCAGTTCGTCGCATTGCTACGATACCTATTTGTTTGCATATACATACCTATGTATATGTTGGTTAAATACATAATGAAATGAAAAAAAAAATGTCTTCGATGAAATTCAGGTTGATTTTGAAGTACCTATATTTAATTTAGCATTACATTTTCCTAAATCCCTTGGACTCGCACCGCACACGCTGACACATGGATCATAAGATTACTTTTAGTTCTTAAAAGTAATGAAAACAACACCCAACCTTACGTTAATAAATAATTAATAAATAGATACTCTGTCAACTCTTTTTATCATCTTTTTTCCTCTTTTATAGTCATGTCACTCACTTACCAGGTGAATTTATTTGGATCAAGGAAGATCCCAAGCGCCATTGTAAAAGAACTAGCTGTACCCCGCCGTTTCATCCGCTTTCCCGCGATAAAAAGTAGATTATATACTTACTTATCCTATGTTCATTTACTATTATGAAAGTAAGTATGCCTTATGTGCTTATGGGCAAATAACAATAATACTATTATATCCTACTAATATGAAAGTGTGTGTGTGTGTATGTTTGTTACCATTCAGCAGTAACGACTTAACGGATTTGCATGAAACTTAACATACATATAGATCATACCATGGAATAACATATGAATTTGTATCCCACGAAAACATAATATCCCTCGGAAACGCGGGTGAAACCATGCGGTGGAAGTTATATAGTATATAAATTGATTGATTGTGACAGTGTTTAAAATTCTTGATCTGAATTTTATTTTTACTTAGGTATACTTTGTATTTATTTGTTGTAGGTAGGTATAGATATATGTAGGTACATATACTTATTTCTATCTTGAAAGTATATAGGTCATAAAACAGCGAATTGCAATTACTTACCGATTTTAAATTTAATTCCATTGCCTGCAATCAAAAATTACAAGCGACCCATTAAATAAGTGGGTAAGCGAGATATCCAAGTTTCACACTCGAGCGGATTCAAAAAGAGTTAGGTATAAGTCATAGAAGTTGAATCTACGTGACTCTAAAAGAGCAGAAGTCGACTGTACTTTACATTAGGTTTCGGTTAACGCGGGTCTAATTAAGGAAGTTTCCGCGAGAGTTTGCTAATATTATATAAATGAAGAGGTAAGAGACTAAATTCTCGCTCGCCTCTGACTGTAATGACATTTCTTCCTGCACTTGAATGCCAAAGTTTTGTGTAAACTTCCTATCGTGTTTCTTTAGTTTGTTTCAAAACAATCGAACTTTTATCGGACGTTATCACTTGTTTTTGAATCTACATACTATTCGCCCCCCTCCCTCCTTAAATTAGCATTTTAAGGTTTATTTAATAATTTTCAGACAAATAATACTCACTCATGTATCAACATAATGGTGTAGGTAAAATTATATGTAGATGCTATAAAAATATTATGTAATGTTATTCTGCTTCTGCCTTTTTCATTCACACCTATTTTTAACTCGTGGGTTGCAAATTTAGTTTGCATACAATTTTCGTAAGTAGGTATGTAGATTTTGCTCGCGTTATTTTAAAGACTCGTTACTATGCAAATTATTCTCTCAAATTGGTTCAGACTATAAGTATTAACCATTATGTACATATTATTATCTGTTCGTTTTTGTGCTACATTTGTTCCTAGAATAATTCGATTGAATATTCGTCTTACCTTATTATTGTCTGTTTATTTATGTATTTAACTCACAGAAAGACGGCAGGATTCGTTAAACTTTACAATTGCTAATGTGTTTTGGGATTTACTAATTGCTGGTGTTGGTAAGTCGCGGAATAAATGGCACACAGTATCGTGATACATTTCTGCGACGCAAAACTTTTAACTTTAGGTAGATTTTACTCATATTATTACCAACAATTTATTACCAAATAATATGTGCCGTCTACGTATCTTAATTTAATATAGCAATTACTTTCTTACTTTTTCTTAACAATATTTTAAATACATATTCTTTAGCTGAGCCTACTGAAATAATGATTTACGTACCTATATACATTTTACGTAGGTATAGGTACCTGTATAAAAGTATGTAGGGATACTCACTAACAGACTCTAAGAAAAGAATTACTTAAATTAAAATTCTCAAAACACTTCACATAACAGTACAAGGAGCCGCTGTGGATTCATTCATTGTGGCATTTTTATTACGTAATAAGACGTATTTCAGATGGATAATCTCTGGCCGTAGACGAGCCGAGCAACATGAGTGGCATATCTAATAATATGAATTTACCATATAAATAAAAATCTTAAATAGAATGGCGATCTCTTTCCTAAGGGTGAATGGTGGTTCTAAATTAACGTAGGTTTAGAATTCTTCGGACTAAAAAACTGTCACGAGCACCAATCTCAATAATAGATTTTCTGATGCCAGGAACGTGATTTTGCGCCTGTGCAAGCGAACATTTCCAACACCCGGCAAGTTTTCAAAGTTGAAGTGTTAAATAGAGCGGCGACACTACGGTGGCACCTGTGATTGTGGTCGAGTTGCTTCTCACCGGCTATTACATTGAAAAACTACCAAAACAATGAAAAGCTACCACATTTACATTTGATTACAAAAGACTTACGTGTATTAAGTATTCACGTTTCCCGAAAAGGCGCGTGAGACTCCTAGTTGCTTTTAATTATTTCAAAAAAATTGGTAATTTCTGTTCTACAAACTGTACCAGTATTTATGTATAAATCTAGTGGCAGTTTTAACAATACTAGAGGTCACCCGTGGTTATAATTTGACCATATAAAAGCAAAAGAATATTATATAAAGAAAAAGACTGTAGAGAAACTCACTTCACACATATACAAGTAAATTCTTTTCTCATTGCCGCGTTATCGACAAAGCACTGACAGTGGTGAGGTGACATGTGTGTGTCAAACGCATGGTAGGTAGTATGTGTGTGATGTTTTGTTAAATTTAATTTAATTTATTTCTAATGAATATTATATAAAAATATTAGCTTTCTGCACTCCTCCATATAAACTTTAACCGTACCAAATTTCATACTCCTCCGTTCGCGTAATTTTCATAAAAAGGTATACCAAATTTTTGCTTCACGTATTAATTATAATTCATGGTTTAATGGTCCTCAATATCTATTCCAAGCTCTGATAGCTTTGATGCAGGACTTTCAAAGAGCCACTATAATTTATTATATTATATTTGACAAATGCAAAAGTTCGCGATTTTTTCATCTATACTAATATTATAAAGCTGAAGAGTTTGTTTGTTTGTTTGAACGCGCTAATCTCAGGAACTACTGGTTCGATTTGAAAAAAATTTAGGATGGTGTGTTATCGAGGAAGGCTACTTTTTATCCCGGGAAAACACAAGATCACTCAGGAACGTGAGTGAAACCGCGCGGAAAAGCTAGTATGAAATAAAGGTCAAATTGCTTTTTTATTATGTGTTGAATATGAAGTTGATAAAAAAAAACAAAATAATAATTTGTTGTAATTATGGTCTGTTTATGACCATAGATTTAGTCGAACACGTGATTGAGCACGTTTTCTCGTTTTGAGAACGTAGCTAGGTACTTGGTTTGAATTTCCATTTACTTGGAATTTGTTTTGAATTATAGTTTGACTTATTCTCTTTATGACTCTCGTCATAATTAATTCCAGGAATATTTACTTTACCTTTTTGGCATAATATTATACCTTTTATGTCTTGCTTGATAAAAGGTTAATTACTTTAAGAATACTGTTTGTATGATGTTGAAAACAATAGCGTGTCTAGAAATCCTATTCATACATAGATTAATGAACAAGAAGCATAAAGGCACAAAGAAGCGTAATGAGCCTACCCTTACACTGGGGTAGGTAAGGTTGAGGAGACATTGAGTTGAAACTATAGTGGATGAATTACCCCCCTCATCCCCACTCTACCGACTCGCGCCATGCAATGACTTGCGATGTTGTTGTTCGACTTGCTAATGAGTTCTCGATTTAGCTTGAGACCGGCATCTGTAAGTACCTACCACGTATTTTCCTTCTCATTACTTACAACGTGTTTTGACATTTCCAGTCAAAAGTTCGGCTAAATTATTATTTTTCGTTCGTAAACTTTTAATCAATTCTTATCAAAGAAATATTACTTAGGTATGTATTTTACGTGGTTCGAAT
Organism: Tetheella fluctuosa; assembly: GCA_951216915.1. Classification (NCBI taxonomy): domain Eukaryota; kingdom Metazoa; phylum Arthropoda; class Insecta; order Lepidoptera; family Drepanidae; genus Tetheella; species Tetheella fluctuosa. The sequence continues at coordinate 8,030,605 of OX578219.1, read as the reverse complement.
AAATTTATTTAAAAAATTATTTTCCTAGTCAATTTTATTTTTTAATGTTAAACACGTATTCTGGCGAATATTACGGATCAGCTATGGCTAATAACACAAATGTTTAAACTTTTATCTATGACCGTATCTTTCTACAAAATATTCGAGACAAAAGTGTTCAAAAGAAGGTTTCGGATTTTCATAATCAATCCTATGATTTATATTTTTTATCTGTAACGGTAAAAATAGGACGTGATATGATTACCTCCTCGCGAATGCTTTGCAGTCGATAATCTCCCGATTATGGACAATGGGGCTTTATTGTGTTGTGGATAAGGGGATCCATATTGTCGCCTCGAAGGGGAGAAACGAATTTTCTCCGGGGTGCTTTTCAAGGCATTTGTACTCATAATAATAACTTCACGTCTTATCCCACGAAAGAGAAAACAAAGGTTGTCGAGATTGCGTCTTAACATCATCCTGAGTTATTTATTCACGTAGGGCGCTCGCGCGCGCCTTTAATATTTAGGTACATATTAAAATTGCACTTAATTGCTTTAACAATAATGTAGGTATAATATACTCTATAACTGTATATATATGATTTGAATATAGTTATTCAATCCTTTTTTAGAAAAGTAAGAAATCGTGTATTTGAAATAGAATTTCTTAGGCGTGCTCACTGCCACTGATTAAGGGAGCTCGCATACATCATAATACTTAATAAGTAGCCGACTTTTTGTCGGAGAGATTAGGACACTTGAATCCAATACTGCTACGACCTACAAAAAGTCGGCCCTAAGACGAAAAAACCGGCCAAGTGCGTGTTCACGCGCAAGATTACTGCGCATGTTCTGTAGTCAGTATAATGTGGTACAGTTTAAAATTTAAGACTGAACATGACAGGAAAGTTGAATAAAAAACGATAAACGTAACATCTTTTACTTATACTGATATCATATATTATACTGAAGTCTTCCATCGACTATTGCACGTAAACTAGTACCTAAAGCCTACATACCGGTGATTTTTTTCCTTGTACATAAATATTTTGAGATTTTTAGAAAAAGTGTTATAGCTTATTCTAATTCTCTGCCCTGCGACGTTAAAAAAATAAAAATAACGATAGCCCATTCGATCAAAAAATTACCCCTACTTTATAATGCAGGGGTGCCTTATACTATACTAGTACATTAAATTATGATATCACTGGTAGACTTTAACTGAAATGGCCATAACACTCAGACGGACATGACGAAACTATAAGGGCTCCTTGTTAGTTTTCGGAATCCTAAAAAGGAATACGATGTAACTTTCTTGGAAGAGAAAGTAAGACAACTAGATAATCAGTCTTGAGTCGGACCGACAATCGAGCCTACAAAAAGTATGACGTCTGCTCTCCCTTATTCTGAAAAGTAGCGAATAAAATGATCAGAAAATTAATTAACATAGTTGACTTCATTGTTACATGAAGTCATTACATTTTATAGTCACAGATTTCATTGTAATTAAGCATAGAACTACAGCAAAAAACCATAAACCAGATAATTACTGGTATGTGTGAAAAAATGTTAACCTTTAAAGAAAGTCGACTTACCTTATAGTCATAATACATCAATATTTATATTTATACGAATAGATAAAGCTTCCTCAATATTTGACTAGACTACACAAAGAAAATTCCAATTGTATAACAAAACTCAGCACATCAAGAAAATGTAGGAAGTATTGTTTAATAGTTTCCTTGAAACGGAGAACGATATTTACAATCTGAATGTCTAAGCTCCACTCTAATATTAGCTTAGAGTACCTAGTTCATACAAGATTCTGAAAGTTTTCTTTTCAACATCTTGCCAGATTTTTATTGTTGTTCTCATCAGATAGAATTGATGATATTTTACTACTTACCCATATGATTTTTTTCGAGTTTTTTTTTTTTTTGTTATTTCATTGAGTGTTATAATATGAGTTTTGTTATGGTACCTGGGTAGGTAAGCAGGTGCCTATGTAGATTTGAAAAATTCATAAGTACTAATTTACATATGTATATAAGTGTTTATGGTTTGTATTTTATATTATTGTTTTTTTATGTCAGTAGGTTGACAAGCAGGCAGTTGTAATTGTCCTATCATTCATTGGTTTTTGGAACCTATCGTGGAATGGTCATTAGAGGGAAAATGCCTATTATTACTGATTTACTTAGATATTTAATAAATTAACTTCATCTATTCTGCATATGAATATATATAAATATGCATAAACGGTCTCATAACTTGAAATGTCTTTTCGTTTTCCGTAAACCGTTCGATTCTGGTGCTAAATGTCACGACGCATGTATTTATCGCTGAATATTTCGTAAACGACGCGTCTACGACCCAATCAAAAACAGATAGCGAGCCCTTACTGTGTAGCAAGGACACAATATTATATGTAGGTATAAATACGACCGACCATTTTGTATATTAGCTTATGTCTGCAAATTCACTCTAGAACTTATTTTACCTAAATTTTAGCTTCGAAATAAAAATAGAGCAACCCAAGTGATATACCTCTTGAAATATCGTTATTTTGGAATTCTACAGATATTCAAGTGAGTATCTATACTAAATATTTAAATATTGAATGTTAGCTATAAAATGCAATGCATAATATAAACGGCAAGGTGTTAAAATATCACACTTGTCGGATAAAAGTAAAATAATGTCCGTATTTTAATTGGCACTAATTAAACTAGAAAATACACATAAATTTAACGTTCAAGTTGAAAATAAATTTATAGCACTGCAACTCTCACGGCTTAGTGATTTTAGCAGTAGTGAAAATTCGGGAGACCATTTATTATTATCAGTTGCTGAACCCCGGGCGCAGGCGGTGCTACATTATGGCACTCCTGTGGTTTCCTAACTACGATCTTCAAGAATCAAGTGATTTACGATTGTGAAACTTTTGCTACCCAGCCACACTAAAACTGGAATATTAAGATTGGTTGAATTCACTTAACTTGGATGAATTCTCTCTAAACAGTCTATTTAAAGTCCATTTACCTTAGTAGGTATATTGCCGGTCTCATTTTGGAGAAAGGTTCGAGTTCAGTTACAGTGAGACTTATCTCGCCTCTCAGGATTAGTTGTACGTAGTAGTAAGCTTCAGTTAAATTCATTAATCAAAAAGAGTGTGGTAAATATCGACCATCAGTTAGGATACCAGCGGTGACCATTATAATATATTGTATGTACGTGGTACACTAAGCCATGAGGTTATCATATAGGTTATAGATTGCAACTAAACATGATGGTTTTGTATCGAGTCGACAAATTGGCAGGGCTCAGAGTTGGTCACATATTAAAAGTTGTTAGGTAATACTGAAAAAATCCAACCTATGTTATTTTTGTGTGTGTGTGTTTTTTTACTTTATATAGGCTTGTGTTTGACCACAGTCTCTCTCTTAAAAAAGCAGTTAGTAATTTGATTTCCGTATAAGATCTTACTAAGGTTTTAAAATAGGTACCTACCTATTAAGATCAATTAAAAGTCACATTATATAATTTCTTAATGCATGTTTAAATTAACAGTTTGCCAAGGAAATAACAAATGAGAATCGCGTAAGCTTCAAATTCCTCGTTAATTTAATTATTTAAATGAGTTGACTCGCTCATAGTGCAACTGTAAAATTATTTCGACCGCCGGAGCTTTCCCGGCTTTAGTGACGCCTTCGAAGACGTTTGGTTTCTGAAATTAACGAATGCATTTTATGGTTTTCCTTATTATACAATCATAAACACTATTTATTATTTCTTTGATTTATAGTCTGAAAATATGTTTATTTTTTTGCGTTTTTTGCTAATAATATATTTATTTATAGGTATAGAAGTACTTACAATAAATACTTTTAAATAATGTACATAAATATAAGCTGATAAATAGTGGTGTACCCAGAGAAATGGTGTACGTAAATTGAAGAAGTTTCATGCTGTGCCCGTAGTAATATGATGTTAGTGAGCTACGAGAGCCACGCAAAGTCAATTCCACTTCCACGTTTCCGTTACCAATTTGCTACTAGAATGAGACACAACGATTCACTTCCTTAACGAAACGTTACACATTATCATCGTTATATTATGGCACCATCGTGTTGGATTTGAATTCTATACTTTCTCAATACTCAGTTCTCGGTTAATACCTTCGTCACAATAGTTGTTGATAGCATATTGATGGGCCGGGCTTACCTATCACGCCATAGGTCGTGGGATTGATTCCCACTCAGGACAGACATTTGTGTGTATGGACATATCCATTTAATTCTCTGGATAAGTATATATTTAGAAAAAATAGTAAATATAGCTCTGCTTCGTTTGGAATTAGTTGGCCGTGAGTGTATGTATTTATATTACATTATTAATAATTACGGAAATACGGGGATACTTACCAATGTAATTATAACACAATTTCTGTGTTTAGTTAAATATATATTTGCACATAAAATATATATTCAACAAAAATAAGTCCTTTTTCGAATCAAGTGCTTTTACTCACCCGCTCTCGTTAAAATATTTAAGGCGCTGACAACAGCTAAAGTCTCTCTATTGCAACCCAACCTATATTAATCCTACTAAATGTACGGTATTGAAATTTAAATACACGATACTCAAGGATATAAATGACAAATTTATTAATCTCAAAACACGATTTCATTTCATTGCCTCGATAAAAAAAATTGCCAAACACAACTCTGAAAATCAAGGAATTCCCAAATTTATCCTATACATGAATGTATTTTTCGATGTGATATTTTACATTAATATTGTTCGAATAATTAGAAAATGATTTATTTCGTTAGTTTTTGGAATAAGGAATTTATTTGTACATAATTAATTATTTTTATAAATGTCGCTTACGTTATTAATTCGGAGCAGTTAGGGGGAGGAGTCAACATTATGCCACACTCTTCTGTCACGTTACTTGCGTATTTTGCTTTGCCCTCACTCGCATTCCGCGGCGATCCGCGTTGCTAGACGGACCTATACCACTTTTTTTCCGAGCGCGCGGTTTCAACATTATCATCCATAAATGGGTAAAATATCTTTTAAAAAAAATGTGCAATGCCTGATGAATAAAGTAAGGTAGTAAGCAATTTATTTCACAGTGATTGACAATGATAAAAGTAAACAAATACTTGTGTTTGTCAAAGCGTCATATCACTGCCGCTAGATTGCAGTGTAATTTATGAATGTATTCAGCCTATTCACATTATAACTTTTTATCAAATTAAATGACAATATTTGGAGGGAAAATGAATTGCATTACATAACTTTTACAATATGATCTCGTCGTATTATTTCGCATAAAAAAGTATTCAAACTAAAGATTTACTTACCACAAAAAGGGCATAATAACTGATTAATTTTATAATCTTTCATGCATTGGGAATAAAATTTGTCGTGCCGCATCACTGACCGAGAAAGATTCTTATTTTCATCACATAAGTCATGTCATTGTTAGCTCAGCGGTCCTGGTTATAGGTCAAGAACCTATAACTACTTGGATGTGTGTGTTCAAATCCATGTGATGACACCATGTTTTATAATGAATGTAAAGTACCTGGATGATTGAGTTGTGCGCTAGTATTTAATACTTTTTATTTTGGTAAACAAAAGAAGGAACTTGAAAAAGAGGAAAATTAATGAATGAAACTGGAGATTTCATCTGGATACGAACCATGGACATCTGGTTTAAGGATCGCACGATCTCCCGCCTGAGCTATTAATTACTTATGAATTATGGCGAAATTTACTTTCGTATTCTAATGAAAATGTAGCAGTTTCTCATTGATTGAAAACACGGTAAAACGACTAAATGAAACCTAGCTATATATTTTGAATTTTGTACAATTATGAGGCGAATTATTAAGTAAAATCTATATGGGTATCGTTTCCATGGTTTTCGGGGGTGCTTATTACGAATATATAACATATTTCGAGATCCAAGATGGTGGACGCGAATTAAAAAAAAAACAATATGGGTATCGTTTCCATGGTTTTCGGAGGTGCCGATTACGAATATATAACATATTTCGAGATTCAAGATGGCGGACGCGAATCATTAAATAAAATCTATATGGGAATCGTTTCTATGGTTTTCGGGGGTGCCGATTACGAATATATAATATATTTCGTGATTCAAGATGGCGGACGCGAATTATTAAATAACATCATGTATAAGGGTATCGTTTCCATGGTTTTCGGGGGTGCTGATTACGAATATATAACATATTTCGTGATTCAAGATGGTGGACGCGAATTATTAAATAACATCTATGTACATGGGTATCGTTTCCATGGTTTTCGGGGGTGTTGATTACGAATATATAACATATTTCGTGATTCAAGATGGCGGACGCGAATTATTAAATAACATCTATGTATATGGGTATCGTTTCCATGGTTTTCAGGGGTGCCAATTACGAATATATAACATATTTCGAGATTCAAGATGGCGGACGTGAATTTTTAAATAAAATCAATATGGATATCGTTTTCATGGTTTTCAGGGGTGCCGATTACGAATATGGAGTGGTGATATCTCTGCGCGACCTAATTTAACTACTAGCAAACTATTATGTATTAGTATTTTAACGTACTGCCAAAAATTAGAAGACACTTTACAGACAACTTTTACAACGTTTGTTGGAAATAATATTAGAAGTCAATTATATCAACAGCTAAAGAAAATTAATTTTAATACAAGACCATGGTCCTGCTTCCCGTCTGAATTTTTATTAAAATTATTTCTACGTATGAGAATTGACTACATCGTCAAATTCAACCATCGCAATCTGAAAATTAGTAAATCCAAATGTTGAAAATACCTTTCAGTTTCGCATTTGTAGTTTTTAAAAGAATAAGTATCTCAGTATTTCTCTCTCTCATTTTTTTTATTTTGGTATCCTATTATATTATTAAAAGGTCATAAACAATAAAAAAATATGTTAGGTATTAGTTCTACATACACATACTACGAATAATGACGAATGTCTACACAAAAGCGGCATTTCGCGTGACTTCAAACGCGATAAACCACTGTATGACTTGTTACGCTGTGGTACTATTGTAAATAATGGTGTGAAAGATGAAAAAGTTACAAAAGTAGGATGAATCATATCGAAAAAAGTAATCAAACATAAGTCGCCAACAGGACTCGATCCGTGGACATCTAGTTCAAGGATCGCACGATCTCCCACCTGAGCTATTAATTACTTATTGATAGCGGCGAAATTTACTTTCGTATTCTAATGAAATTGTAGCAGTTTCTCATTGATTGAAAACACGGTAAAACGACGTTTTCTAAAAATGAAACCTAGCTATATATTTTGAATTTTGTACATTATTTTCTTCATTCATATTTCTTATTAAAAAACATTTATACATCCACACGGGCGACGCGAATATAAAATGATAAGAGAAGCGGTTTCATTAAAATTAGTAGGTACATACTATTGTAAATAATGGTGTGAAAGATGGAAATAAAATAGAAAAGTTACAAAACTAGGTTAAAATATATTGAGAACTCGGTTATTACTATTTCTTTATAGCTAGTTGTAATTACATATTTATACTATCAATAATAGCGCCATCTAGTTGTGTTAGTTTCATAGATATATTTGTACTTGTTTATTGTTTGGATGATGGCCGAAAAAGTGCACCGTTTTACCGCGTCTTCGTGTGTGGCGCTATGCTGTGCTATACGTACTATATATATTGGGGATGTAGAGGGGCGTGGCTAAAATTTCAATTTCTCAAGGCCATTTAGCTGTTGTCAGCGCCTTAAACAGCCACTTTGAATTTGTGATGAGTTTGTTGGAATAAAAAGTTGGAGGCTATTAAAATTTGTTTATCGCTTTGTATTATTACATTACCATAGTTATTAAAGCGCATTATTTCGTATTTTATTTTGAAATTATATAATGAATTTGATTTTTTATTAGATTGAAAATGTAGACAATTTCATTTGGATACGATTTCATTTAGAGTATCTATTAATTGACTTTGGTCTGTCACAAAATTCTCTATTCAATTTGCTTTTATCTAATTGTATTCGCTTTGCTCGTTTTATTATGTACCTACCTCTATGAGTAACTTACTATACCTATCATCTTCGTGATTTTCATTCATAATTTGACGGTCAAGTATATTTGGTGTGATAATCTAGGTAACAAATCCTACTAATATTATAAATGCGAATGTTTGTATTGATGTTTGTCATTCAATCACGCCCTAATAGTAGAACGGATTTTATCCCGGAAAAATATGAGATCCCTTAGGAACGCGCTTAAAACCGTGTGGGGTAACAGCTAGTTGAAAGTAAAAAAAAAAGTAAGCTAATACACATTGTGACTTTATCACCCACAGTACGGACAAGCCGTTCCATCTGGGAGAGTTCGTTTCCAAAGCCTTTTCTAATGCGATTGCTAATATATTGCTCTACTTCACTCCGACCTGCCTCTTGATTTGAAGATTTAGTTTGAATTGATGTGGCTATTATTTGATCCAATTATAGCAAAAGGGCTTATAACAGGCTTTAGGCGAGAAGTAAACTTTTGCCCGCATGATCTTTCATTGAGCAAATGTTTTGATAGTTGATAGGCCTTTACTGAAAGCTTATTCGGCTTCATAAATAAACGGTTTAATGTGGGCTAGGCTATCTTCCTTAACTTTGTGACACCCTATTTAAACAGCAGTAATATTAATGTGATATTAATGTTTGACTTTTATGTTCATGTGATTGTGTTTTATACCAGTATAATATGTCAAAAGATGATTTAATAATTCGAATTTTCGTGAAAACATTGTACCTATCAAACTTCTAAAATCTCTTCCTATTCAGAAACGAACCGTATACTTTAGGTTAGAAGTGTATGGCGATTGCAAAGTGCTGCGACCTTTACAAAGCTGAGAATGCAACTGGCTCTCAAGTGCAACTGCCGGAACTCACTGGTATGTGCTATAAATAAAGGAAATATTTTTTGTTTAAAATTAATATTTCTTTGTTTCTAACGGTGTATAGGAATTTATTAGGTTGATAATTACCTAACTCAATGCAACACATAATGGAAGCGATTAAATAAACTGTCTCTGCTAAGACCAGTATTTATTACCTTCAGAAATCCATTGAAACTTCAAACTCACATTAATCAGGGAATAACCTGTCCATACACAGTGCCTTTACTTAGTTCACGACATTCTATTACCAAAGCTATAATATCTACGAGTATGTTACAGAGACACTACAACATCTTGGACGTCATCTTATAGAATTTTTAATGATTATATTAGAAGTGATTTTATGTAGATAATTACTTGAAAGAAAGAAAAGAAAGAAAGAAATTATATTTATTTGTGGCACATATAGCCAATTATGTACATCAAAAAAAAGAGATCAATAAAAAAAAAATAATTAAAAAGTTACCACACAATTAATAATAATAGATTTGCCACAAAACGGACCCAACTCAGCATAATGCTGGTTGTTAACCAACGCTGGTCTTCCGTTGGGCCCGGTTTGTGACGTCACGAAAATAATTGAACGATCATTGCATCTATTTTTCTCGCAGGTACTTATCTTTATGTTCGTAATATTGATAACAACAAAGGGAGACTAATAAAATATTATATTACCCAAGCGTGTATTTAATGTATGTATGTAGGTACATATATGAAAGTAAAGGCAAGAGGTAGAGGACATTAGTTAGATAAACTACACTCTGTTGTAATGTGGGGGTAGTCCGGCCAGTGTCCAAATGGCCACTTTAAAAGCAGCACGACATAAAGGCGCCATTGATAAGCCGAAATCTTTCAGAGACTGCATTCACTCGATGTCCCAACTACTTTTTATTGTTTTCCATTAAATAGTACAATGTAAGGTCTACCTTTTAGTCCTCTAATTGAAGAACATTAACTCCCTAACAAGCCGGTAGATATTCACTAAAATAACGATAGTGAACTAGGATTGTGTAATGAAATTCGCCAAATCTTCAGGAAAACAAACATCCAACATTCTAAAAATGCAATAAGAGCATAGCATTCGATCAATAAAAACTACAATATCCGACCACCCTCGATACAGTAAAAATATATAAATAAATAAATAAAATAAATAAATAAATAAATATTCTGGGACATTATTCCTCACACACGGCCATCTGACCCCAAACTAAGCAGAGCTTGTACTATGGAAGCCAGATAACTGATATACTACATATACTACTTTTCTTTTGTAAATACATACATATATAGATAATTACACCCAGACACAGGACAAACAGACATGTTCATGCACACAAATGTTTGTCCTGAGTGGGAATCGAACCCACGACCTGCGGCGTGATAGATAAGGTATCTTACCAACCACGCCAACTTAGTATGTACAATTTTACAGTTTTTAAGTTGCACATCCGATCAGAATTTACCAGAAATCGAATTCGGCATTAATGCAATTAAAATATGTAGGTACCTACTTATGTCCACACAAAATATTATTTTGTAATAGGATTGGGAATTGAAAGTTTATCCGGAACCAATATTTCCAGGGAAACTGTGAGCAAAGTTAGTAAGAAATAAAGATAAATATTTAACGAAAAAGGTCCTTTATAAATAAATTCGTAATTCAGGGTTGCCTTTACCGGTTATTGGTTTTATTTTGATATATTCTGTTAGAAGTCGAAGAGTTATTTAAAATTTTGGTATCGCTTAGTTACGAAAAGGTAACTTTAAAAAAATATATTATAAAATTAACATAGGTAAATGATCATTAATTTAATAAATTATACTTATTTTTTTTACTATACTTACATACTTATATGTTTCACCACAATCTTCCCATGGTAAGTGATAATGTGGCCGAAGGTGACCAATTTTATCGGAGAATCCCTACTCCCTTGGGAAAACCATGAGGGAGAGCTCGTTTCACAACCTGAGCGTCCGCGGTATTTTTTTTTAATGTCAACTAGTCAGGTTTTTTAAATATTAAAACCTGTCTCGGCATCATCTAAATATTTTATAGTTTACACACATATCGAACCACTTTTTTGATTTATTATCTATTTATCAGATTTATCATAGCTATTACTGCACGGTAGAGTATGTAACTTGCCTTATTGAGTGAGCTCGCGTAGCAGCGGAAGGTTGCTCAGCGCTGTGCCGTGTCACGCTCTAGGGCGGAATTGTCCTGACGTCAGTGCGCTGCGTCAGAGTCACTCTTCCCGTAGTTCACAGAGCGAACGTTTCTGTGGCCCCGTAACACGCATCCGGGATCACGAATATAGGCCACTATTTACAGAGAATATTTCAGAATTTTGTGAAGGGGCATCAACTGAATTTTTGATGTGTCCAGTGTCCGGATGTTGCCTATGTTCCGGAAAATTATTCGCATATTTACATTTGATTTTTCCTCAGTCTGTTTCGCATAGATAGGTAAACAAAAAATGTATATATGCAAATGAATTTATTACATGGAAGTTTAACATTTACATATGTATCAAAATATTTTCGAATAATATTTAAACACTCATCTGTCGGCTACAACTGGCGACGGTGTCGCGTCATTATTTAGTCGTCTCGTGCAACGTCGCGCACATCTGTGTTGGCTGAGTTGACTGCACTAAAGCACCAAACACACGGTCCACCATATCAATTTTAAATACATATTATTATTCGAAACGCGACATCAAATCGAGTTGTTGTCGTTTTAAAATAAATAACTCTATTTCACACCTACTTATGTGAGATAAAGTTGAAAAGTTGTAGTTTTTAGTTTTCACAGTAAGCGGTTGATAAATTTACTAACTTTCATAACTTTCATTGCTTAGATTATATATAACAGCTTTAATATTTATAATAGCAGTTACCACAGACAGTTTAAGTAAAATGCTTACATTTTAATCAAATGAGGAAAAAAAGACTGTCATGATAAGAAAAAAAATTATGCTGATGCAAAAATTTTATAAAAGCGACACAAACTTTGTATACCTACCGAAATTCTTTTTCCGCTTTTAGCTCTGATGAGCTAAAAAATAAACAAGATAAAGACAAGTAAAAACAAAGATATCTACAAATTAATTGGAGTAGTGACACAGCATCAGGTTCATCCTTTTAGCTAGAGGATTGATTAGACGACTGCTGGCCGGGTAATTAATTAGACGCATCCGGTGACTTCAATTCCACTTTTTGCTTCCGGGATTGATTGAATTTTTAGTAGGTACCAATGTAGGTACGCTGGCAGTATTGTACGCACAAATTATTTCAGGAGGGCGATACATAACTTCGTAACATGATCGCATAATTTTTTTAATCCGAATGGACATTAATTTTTTCAGTATTATATTTTACAAATTCTGAACTGTTTTTTAAATGCTAAAAACATCAAAACGAAAGGCTATGTATGATATAACAACTTTTTATTTTGATTTGAGTTTTTAGCTAAAGTCCGATTTGGCATTTACATTATAATAAGCCATTGTTTTTTTTTTCAAATGTTACTAGTTCGACTCCATACTAGTTAAACTAGTATTGGGTGTCCCACGACATGACCATTTTTTTGTTTTTTTTTGTTTAGTATTAAAAATACCTGTAAGTGTACACGTATACTTTATACTGTCCTTGAAGAGAAAAAGAAAGATTTTTTTAACTACCATGAAAAAATCTATACATGTGGTAAGTTAAGCATGATATATATATAGGTATGATATAAGTACATTATCTATTCATAGTTTCCTGTCTAGAGGTATATAAACGATGAGGCTATGTTAACGACCGTGTCGTAACTTTCGACTCCTAGACTGTGATTATGTTGGAACTTACACCGAGGTTTAAACAAACTATGTAACTTAGTAGCTACCGACGAAGTGAAAAGTGAATTTGCCTGTCTACTATCTCACATCTCGTATCTATATACCCAGGATGATAGCATATCAATAGGAGGGTCACGAACATCAGGCACTCGTTCGATCAACGGGAATTTGAAACTTTGATGTCGTGCCTCTTACGGTAGATTCAACCCACTTTAGTTTATAGAGCTCGCGTTTTATTACCACATTTTCTCTCGCCTGGCTTTTCAGATTGAAAATAATATGAGTCTTCTTGAAAGCTTTAATATATGTTATACACTTATACATAATTTGATTTTTGGAAATTCAAATACTTAGATTGAAATATTTTTTATTCATAAAAGTGTTTACAAAAAATAATTTCCCAACATGAAAGTACCTATGTATGTATAAGTATATACATACATTGTAATTTTTTCAATTGTACTTAGCTAGACTTCAAATGAAAATATATTTCATTACTTGTAATTTATGTAGATAAATATCATATAAAAGTAGCAAACAAATGAATTTAAAATTGTGAAATCTCTACAAAGAAACTGCTTTATTCTTAACTTTTGTAATTTCCATCTGCAGACGCAAATAAAGGCATTCCACAAAGTAATAAAGAAGGTCCTTATTAGTTATTCTGTACTGTATAAACGCTATATGCTCTTGTATTATTACGTAGGTAGGTAGGTACATACATTAAGGTTAATGTAATTGTTAGAAAAAGAAGTGAGTTCGTCTCACCTCGATCGAGACTTGTCACAGTGAGGCTCCTCTATATCACAGTCTTAGAAAGTAACAAGTAAGTACCTACCTAAAGGTATTCTCGTATTGGTGTAAAAAGCAAATCGGTTTCAATGGTTCATCAATTTGTATGTACGTATTTGACATGCTCAATGGGCGATAAATAAATTTAATCGACATGGAAACATGGCACATTTTGTGTGAATCTGATCCCAGCTACAAAACCCAACATTTACTAGAAAAAGTAATTTACGTAGGCTTGTGTTTGACCATAATCTTACCATGGCAAGTGATGATGAGACCGATGGTGAAATACTAACAAAAAAAATGTAAACCACGTGACATAAAAATTAAATAAAAACCAGTTCAAGAATATTCGAGTAAAGCTTATTCATATGCTACTCCATTTAAACTGGTAGCCTCACTTTGAAATTTCGACCCTCATTTCATTGCAAATACCTATCATATTACAACAATACTAGGAGAATCTTATATACAAATACTAAATAAAATTCTAAAAACTGAATTTAATTGGCAAACTATAAAAATATTGAATTAAAAGATCAATAGATCATAGATTAATAATTCATCTATGATATTACGGGTAATTAATGTTATATTACGTGATTTTCCATACTGTTGTAACTGTTCTCTGTAATGAGTTTGTATTGACACGGGATACTTTAATTATATTTAAAAAATGTAAGAAACTGATTGTTACTCTTGTGTATATACAAGAGTAACAATCAGTTTCTTAATATTAATATAATAGGTTAAGGAATGATACAGTACATACGATTTCCATTAGTGTATATAGTAATTTAAACAATTAATTTTGACAGCGGAGAAGCACAGAAATTCCATTACAATAATGCACCAGAATATTAATCGGTTGGTAAGATTCTCGATATTGATTTATTTAGGTATACGAGTAATTAGATAAAATAAAATTAGATGTTTTATGTTTCACAGAGATATGGTTTGAATAAGAAACCATGATTTTTAAATTATAAACTTTGTAGGTAGTTACCAAAGTATTTAATAGCCATTCAGCCGTATTTCAAGTCGCAGATAATTTCCCTCTATTAATGAAGTTGAAGTTATCAATGAAGTAAAAAAATCGATAGGTATTTTTATTAGCTTTTTTCTAATAAGTACTCGTAACACTCATCGAAATCCTAGCAAGGTGCAAATTGACCCCGCTACTCAGCGAATGTGTACTTATTTATATCCTTTTATATCAAAGAAAAATCTTCGTATTCTCGTGAAAATATTTTTTGACACTAAAACACTAGTAACTGACATTATTTTCAAATTTTATTTGAAAATCTAAAGGAAATCATCTTTCGTAAAACCCAAGAAATAATAGTATTATTTTCATACACATCACTTATCATGATGACACTGTAGTCAAGCTACACGAGAGACTGTGCCTACAAAGTAGTTTAAATATCGTAGATAAGTAATAGGTACTTAATTTAGTTTTTTCTAGATAGGTAGGAACAACTGCATACATCGACACTTTCATTTCTTCTTTTTATAGTTTAAATTTAAATAACTATACATATATTGTGCGAGAAAAATATTTTTATATAGATTTAATTTGAATACTTATAACTATTTATCTAAAAGGGAAATCATAGTAGGTATGTACCTACATATTATTATTCAGTAGATAGTAAACGGAAATCAGACTTTGCCAAAGAATTACTTTGCCTTTTCCAATACGCGACAAAAATAGAAAATTGGAATTTTCTCAATTTTGTTACTTACAAAAATATTGAATAATCGCGAGTATTCCTTTTATCTCTCACGACGACTCATGACGACTAAGAAATAATAACTAGTATCTTCTTCATTTATTTGGGTATAATCCTTTCCATAATAGATAGCTACAGCTATGAAATATAAATTCCACGAAATCAACCAATATTTACCATCCACCTGCTCAATATCTGTTTTAAGATGTATAAAGAATACATGAATCTTGATTATTTTCAGCCACATTGAACACCAAGAAAAATAAGACGAAAAGTAGGTAGGTAATATAACAAAAGATGGATGATATTTTTCTAAAGGTATGCTATAAATTTAATTTCATTAAAGCGCGGGCTAACAATATGGATTTACTTAGTGTATTTTCTAGAGAAATAAGATTTTATTTTCTCCGTCGCGTATATCAAGAGAGACACGAGACAGTAGCGCGGTAGGATGAATCAGAGCGTGAGAAAAATAAGTCTACCTAACTTCACGCTGAGTGATTTTAAGTCTCATACGGTTAAATGCATTTTGGTTTCTTCATCGTTTTTTGCAGCAGTCAGATATCTCAACTCATCGTGCTCAGTCTTTTCTTTACACATTAAATGAATCAGCTTGGAAACCTCTCATCCAACTAATATCGTAATAACGTCAAAACATTGTAACCATAGTTGTACAAGAATACTGTAACAAATTCCTTTCATTTGATCTATTAACTATAGGTACTTACCAATTATGATAAAATATTGGCATCTAGGAGCGCTCGTATATTTTAATTAGTCCAACCTAATGAGAAAATGATAGTAATTGAAGTAGGTAGGTTGTATGAAAAAAGCCGTCATTACCGAGAACTCGAAGTGCTTAATTAAAAGTCTTTTCCTTTCCGAAAGTAGTAATAGTCTTGGTCGTCTCTGTAGAACATGTCTCCCGTTTTGATCTAAGCGTCTTCTATTATTATAGCCCTCGTTTCTTCAAGATTGTTTAAATACTTAACCCGGGAATTCCGTTATTTATTTAGATTACAATTACCTATATGTATCACATAGGTACTACCCACCCATATAGTGTTCACAAAACAACTTTTTTTGCTTACCTTCAACTATTTACTTTTGTAAAAGTAGCTAAGCGAGTATATTTGGTGGTAACAAAATTATCATCCTATCCCTGTGGCTTTCCGTTTACCTTTTTAGGGATTGAATTTCCGAAAACCGTTTCCTTTCCATTGGAGGTGGGCGTACCTATCTATCTTTATAATGTTTATTATTCACTCTAATTTATATAAGTAAATAAAAAATATTTCACCAATGCATAATACACAGTAATAATCAAATATTAACAGTGGCAAAGTCCAATTATATTAGAAAACAGCAACATTCTCCATACAAAATAATTCAAGGATGTAAATTTTTTATCACTAAACTAATATAATAATAAATTAATATAACATTAGGTACATTTTATATAGTTGCAAGTAGAGTTATAATGGTATAATAAAAGACATTCGAAATTCTGTTAAATGCTCAACTTTGGTGAAAAATTCTAGCTCAGAATTCTAGTTGAATTATTGAAATGTCAAAATTTCTAGACATAGGTAGGTATCCTAAATTTAGGACACGTCATACCTATAGTTGCTTGATAGTTCAATGTCATCGGCACAAATTGAAAATGCTAAAATAAATAATGTCAAAAAATTCTGATCGATGTATTTTGAATAAGGAGTATATCCAAAAAGTCTTTTCCCTCTTAAATTTAGTCCATTGGTATTTATAGTAAAAAAAGCTGAGTAACTAAGTAATATATATTAAGTACTAATTTTTGAATTCTTTTTATGGTCGTAATGCTGTCATGTCGATCTGGAGTTGAAGCTATCCCCTTTGGCCAATCATCTAAATTCCGTTATCGCTTAGCTAGATAACGTAGTAAATAGTTGGATTTACTTAATTTGTCTTAAATAAGGTTTATAGTACGTACATAACATACAGGATTATGGAATTTTAAACCTATTTATTGATTATATTCTATAAACTTACCTTAAAGAACACGTCGCCTTTAACCCAAAGCTCGCCGGTTTTAAACGGCTTATCTAAAGCATAGCCGTGCTCGTCTATAATCTGCAACATTATTTATGAGTTAATATCTGCTTTAATAAAGGACAATTTAGTTTAATTCGTGAACGGTAACTTACCTACCCTGAATTGGTAACCTTCAAATGGTGTACCGGTCGGTCGATCCAATCGGAGTATTTTATCTAAAATTGGCACCAAGAGCTCCGTCATCCAATAAACTAAGTATAGAAATGCCCCACATATTTTCTGAAATAAAGAAAAATACGTGAAAAGTAAGTACCTAAATTGGATTCTATGATCAAGTTCGGGCATTTTATAGTCTAGTGTTTTTTAATAAAACTCAAAGCGGTAAGAAAATTCGTTCGAGGTCGTTTATCCACTCGTATAATAGATAAATTTGATTAATCTCAGGAACTACTGGTTCGAATTGAAAAAATATTTTTTGTTGGATAGCTCATTTATTAATTAAGGCTATAGGCTACTGTTTATCCCGGGAAAACATAAGATCCCTCGGGAATGCGGGTGAAACCGCGGGGTGGAAGCTAGTATCCAATATGATGATAAATGCAGAATTTCCTAAACTGATAATAGTTAAAAAATGCCGTTGTTGATATACCGTGTAAGTAGATAATACTTACTCTAAATTTGTCGGTTTATTGATGGAGCTGCCGCCAGTAGTAATGTATTTGAAAGACGATAAGTCACAAACGCTATCTGCTACTATACGAATTTGACCCAATAAATACGGCGTCTAAGCGGTCACATTTGGCTGAAATATTTCAATGAACTGTATAAATATTATTTTATCAATTTATCAGTCGAAGAAGCCTTGTCGTCTATTATCGTCATTTGTATCAATCCTTTATTTTCCTATTTCTAATCGGTTATTCTCACTTAACATAGAGTTATTATCTGATTTTTAGGTACATGGACCATCACATTTAAATTTAATGGCATTACAAAAATAAATGGATTCTATATTGAAAATTATAAATTATTTGGCACGCATTTCAAAACAAACCGATATTTCCGCCTTCTTTCGGATTTTTAATAACAATATATTTTTTTTACCATGGCCACTCGAAAAGGGGCATTTGTTTTATCGATTACCGTGAGAAAATTGCTATTTTCCCTCACTGATTCAGAAAATACATTTTGAGCTTGGAACAAGCGCGAATATTGAATTAATTAAAAACTACTGAACGTACCTACTAGCTGCCGTTGCTTGGAATATGTAGTTCAATATAAATTAAGAAAAAAAAAAAGTTTATTTACTTATATTATCGTGTTGTTGTGCCATTGAAAAATCTATACCTACATATAATATATGTCGTGATAATAAGAATTCGTTTTTTTTTTATTATACAATTGTTTATTTTCTTGCATTCAACGATAAAATAGAGTAATAGGATAGTTTAGTCTGGTGAAAGAGAAATCTCATCTCGCTCCGCTCTGGATTCTATACTCTACTAAGTACTTTAAAATTCTTCGCTGCTCTCCGGATCCAGCTTAGTCACTCGAAGGAAATTCCCTTTTTTCTCACTTGTAAAATTTTCATTAATTTAACTACCTATATCCTTCTGAGAAATAAAATTGCTTTGAACCTAGAACATGAATCACTTAATGTTTAAAAACCGGCCAAGTGCGAGTCGGACTCGCGCACCGAGGGTTCCGTACAAATTTCGTTCATCGTTAGTCCATCACGGGAAATGCACAATTTTATTTATTTACCTTATTTGAGGTTGGTGCAAATTAAGCTAGACCTCTAAATTGTATGAGCGCCCATACAACTCAGAGGTCTTTATTAATTGGAGTAACTATGTATAAATAAATATAAATATTCTGGGACATTATTCCTCACACACGGCCATCTGACCCCAAACTAAGCAGAGCTTGTACTATGGAAGCCAGTTAACTGATATACTACATATACTACTTTTCTTTTGTAAATACATACATATATAGATAATAACACCCAGACATACATGTATGTATGGGGACACTTTAATTTTGAACTTTTTTATTTTTTAGAATTTTTCCTATATTTGTGCTGTAAGACCTTGCTTTTTGCCAATCTCTTTTTTTATATTTGAGTTGATTGAATGAAAGGTAAATTGCGGTTAACGATTTATGACGTATTAAAAAAACTACTTACTAGATCTCGTTCAAACCAATTTTCGATGGAAGTTTGCATAGTAATGTACATCATGTATTTTTTTTAGTTTTATCATTCTCTTATTTTAGAAGTTACAGGGGAGGGGGACACACATTTTACCCCTTTAGAAGTGTCTCTCGCGCAAACTATTCAGTTTAGAAAAAAAATATATTAGAAACCTCAATATCATTTTTGAAGACCTATCCATAGATACCCCACACTTATGGGTTTGATGAAAAAAAAAATTGAGTTTCAGTTATAAGTATGGAGAACCCCCAATTTTTTTAGTTTTTTTCTATTTTTGTGTGAAAATCTTAATGCAGTTCACACACACAATACATCTACCTACTTACTAAGTTTCAACAGTATAGCTCTTATAGTTTCGGAAAAAAGTGGCTGTGACATACGGACGGACAGACAGACAGACAGACATAACGAATCTATAAGGGTTCCGTTTTTTGCCATTTGGCTACGGAACCCTAAAAAGAGACTAAGATGCTTCACTTATACATGATTAATTTATTTAATCAATACACCTCGAATTTATTCATGATTTTCGTCAGTAGTTGTGGTGTAAGAAGAACCGAAGATTGAATTCTCTTAAAGCCTTTTATTGGTTTAGAAATTAAAAATATCACAGAAGATAAATATTTAAGTATTGCCATTGCTACTACATGTTAAAATTTATCAGTGAACTGTGTCCTATATAAAGAAATAGTACCTAGATAGATGGTACGCGATGATCGCGTACGTTTTTTTTGTTAAGACTTATCTAACCTTACAAAATTTGAGCAATTGGTGCCGTTTTCGAGATACACGATACCTATGTGTACAAGAATTGCTCGTTTAAAGTCGTAAGATTTATAAATAGCACGTGATAAAAATAATAATACATTATTTTACATATAATGCACATCATACGTACGCTAATCACCGTGTGTGGAACAGTGCATCAAACATACGATGCACTGTTCCACACACGGGCAGACTGACCACGATGATGCTATCAAATCAGCTATTAACCGCCTGCACGTTACGCGGCGTTAGCGAGCCGTTTATTGTAAAGGAGCCTTAAATTGAAGGCTAATCGTTGAATATTCTAGTATTATAATAAACGCGTTATTCACTCCCGATTCCTAGTGCTTATAAAAAAAAACAACTACTACATTGCATCATTGAAAAAGAGGAAGAATGAGAATAATCTATGGATATGGTATACATTTTATGGTTTTAATTTATTGTCAACTAGCTTTTGCCCGCGACTTCGTCCACGTGTAAGTTGGAAAACAGCACAAACACGTTGTTTACTACACAATCTAATCTTAAAACATTGTGTATACTACACAATGTTTTAAGAATAGGTAGCCAGTTGAGATTTCCAAATAAAATATTTTTATATTATCACCTAAAATATTTCTATCCATGGAAAAAATATTATTATATCTATGAATTAAAAAAAATATATCATCAAAGTAAACAAGTCATTTTATACATTTTGAGATTAACTGCATATTAATAATTGTACTACATCAAAAATGCTTTAAAATTACACACACACAGCTGATGTTGGAACGAACATAAGCCACTTACCATCAGGTGGACCGCCTGCCTGCTGACATAAAACGAGGTCCTACACATGACTGACAGACTAACCACTGAAGATAGAAACATTTGTTTCATAGAGAACGGAGAGTTACAAGAACGGTTTTTCGATAATAAACCCTGTCGGAAACAAAAGTAAAGTTTGATTGAAAACAAAATTGGCTGTTGCTTCAAAAATTGGATTTGCTAGATATCTTATGGTAGGAATCGATGTTGGAGCAATCGAAGGGAATTGGAATAGGATTTTTTTAAATTTACTTACTTTATTTACATCAGCATTGCTATATTTTAGCAATGATAGCTCAGTGGTATTTAATTCGAAAGCCGAATAGAGGAAGGTGATAAGAAAACAAAGTAATATATTGAACATTATTTTATTTGGAAAGTTGCTTTAAAAGTTAGATAAATTATCTAACTTAGTATTAATTATAGACTTATTTTTAAATTCTATTTAGTACATCACATTAAATACAAGTCACAAAACTTTAAAGTTAAAGTACATTTATAACGTATATTACATAAAAATGACAAAAGCCATTAATTGTTTTAACATCGAACACAAAGTCAAAAACTGTGCGTTGTTTTACTTACCTATATTTATATACATACTACCTAAATCATCATAAACGAATTAATATCTTCAGGCCGTTTTATTTTAATACTACTACTACCACTACTAAATCATTTAATCTATACTAATATTATAAAGCTGAAGAGTTTGTTTGTTTGTTTGAACGCGCTAATCTCAGGAACTACTGGTTCGATTTGAAAAATTCTTTCAGGGTTGGAAAGCCCATATATCGAAGAAGGCTATATCCCGGGAAAACACAAGATCCCTCGGGAACGCGGGTGAAACTGCGTGGCGCAAGCTAGTCTGAGGTAAAAAATTAAAGGTTCAGTCAAACAGAACGCGGTGAACGTCGCGTCGAAGCACTCTCTCTTCTGTATATTTTTATGCGGAGTTAGAACAAGTGTAATAGATCTGCTGGGTTCTTTCGCGTTTCAACTCACAAGTCATTTACCTAAGATCACGTGGTCAATAAAATATGTCTCTTATTCAACAAATGTATTTAAATAAACATAATTATTAATACAATCTATATAGATATACGTTTATAATTTCTACGTTATTCTTGCAATATGAACCATCATTATTATGTAATGCAGTAACATTAGGATACACTTATTCAGCTCTATTTAGGTAGTTTCGAGAGACGAACCGTAATCTAATTAAACCAATTATAAGTGCCCAAGCAAGCAATTTAGAATGCTAAAGTATCCTTTGGCTTCTTTGAGGTAAGTATTATCCCACTTACCTGATTATTGATTTATTTTGTGTGTAAAATTGTTAAAATTAACCTAATTGTGTTATATAAAGTATCTGTATGTTAGTTATTGGAAGATTAATGATCATTGGTATCTGATTGCGAATTCAGATATAACTCATTTAATAATTTACATTTTGTAATTTTTTCTTCTTTTTCTCAAATAAAGTAAGTATTATACGAGATTTCGTATAATGCGATCTTATATTTATGGAAATATTATAAAATGTAATGAAAATTTCACTTATGCGTTGTAACCATTGTTATGTAGAAGATAGATCATAGTAAACGTATAAGAACTAAGTTATTAGAGAGAGAGATAGAGTAAAAAAATATGGGAAGCAGACTTTGCCAACGAAGACCTTGTCCTTTCCTATTTGCATGTCATAAAACTGTAAATTTGAAATTTGAATTTGCTTAAATATTAAATGAACGTGAGTATTCTTTATATCACTCACTATTACTACTAGAACATATCTTCTTCATCTATTTGGGTAGAATTCGATTTGCTTTGAAAGCCATTTCTCGTACTTTCACTCGGTGGATTTTACCTGATGGCGTGACGGGGAACGAATCCACGTAAAAAAGACCACCTCGTAGTTGTTTACCGTCAGGTAATGCATCTGGAATATGAACCTCACATAAGTAATGTGTCCCCGTAACTAAGAGAAAAATATGATAATGCTATATTAATATACCTTTCATCAAGGCAAAGATTTCCTGTGGATCAATATTACTTCCATTTTTCTTCAGGATTGCTGCTATGGGTAATTCCATACACTCAGGGTCCGGGATGGAGACCACACACGCTTCAGATACACCTGGATGGCGTTTGATGACCTCTTCCATTTGTAGCGGTGAAATCTGATGAAGATTATAAAAGTTATCATCACAAAATAAGAATAACCTTTATACAATAATATTTAAAAATTAAAAATATTTATATATTGCATTACATTACAGTTAGTTGTTTTAATTTTACATTGAGCTTAGTCTCCCGAAAATCTACTATACTACTATCAGGTGGGCCGTAAGCTTGTTTGCGACCTATTGATGTGTGTATAACAAAAATATATAGGATATATAATATAAAATTATATAAATACCTATTGTGAAATATTGGAATTGAAGTAAGTAGGTTGTATGAAAAAAGCGGTTATTACCAAGAACCCGAAGTGCTTAATTAAAAGTCTTTTCCTTTCCACAAAGTAGTAGTAGTCTTGGTCGTCTCTGTAGAACATGTCTCCCGTTTTGATCCAACCGTCTTCTGTTATTATAGTCCTCGTTTCTTCTGGATTGTTTAAATAACCCTGGAATACAAATACAATACAAATACCCATCAAAGATTACCCATAGTATTACCAAAAATAGAACAATATTTTTTATCCTGTTTTAACCTACGTACTTAAACTAATAAATACCTATACATACAGCTAAACGAGTATAAATATTTATATGTATAAGTACCTATGCCTATAAGGTACATACTAATACCGACTACTTTTATCATATATCAAAAAACATCAACATACACACATGGACCTACTAGGTCCATGCATACACAAAATAATTTATGGAGGAACATTATGTTTCACTAAACCAAGTCATATAATAATAAACCATTATTATACCATTAATAACATTCGAAACACATCTAAAAATATCTATCTCAGATTTCAATACCTACTTAATGTCGAAATTCCTAGACGTGTTCCATTTGTGATAAATATGTCGAATTTATTTTCATTTAGCGTGTAGTTAATAAAATTGAAATACTTTTTCTTACTTGAGAGTGACATGACGGTTCAGCACAATTTGAAAATACTTAAACAAATTAGGTATGTCAAGAATTTTTGATCGTTCTAATTTCTACCCATTCAGTATTCTTTCGGATGAACGGTCGTAAAGTTCTATCAAATAACTATGAAAAGGATATAATTTTAACAAGGAATACAAGATTTTGTAGGATGTAGTTATTTTTAACCGACTTTAAAAAAAAGGAGGAGGTTCTCAGTTGGGTTGTATTTTTTTTATCGATGTTGACTCATTACTCCGTCATTTAGGAACCGATTTGAAAATTGACGATGGAATCCTGAGGAATTGAGGAAACTTCTCAAATATTATAGGCATATACATAGCGATTTTGGTATTTTCGGTAACAAATCAAGCATTTGCAATGAGAAAGTATCATTTGGTGATGTGAAACTGATGAAGAAGACCATAGACGACCACCGGAACTTCTCAATGATCCTACCTATTTCTGGGTATAGCTTCTTTGTTTACGAACCGATTTTAATAATTTCTTTTGCATTGAATTTAGTATAGTGTCAAAATAGTTCCATTTAAATTTCATTGGTATTGGACAGTGGACTCCGAAGATATACCAGATAGGAATTGTGTAGTGATTGAGGTATAGTTAGGTTTATGACAATTCCATTACGAGGAGGTACCTAACTATGATCAAGGACGTGTTGGACTTTACTGGACTTGGACTAGGAATGCATACAACGTAACTCCTTAATGACAAACAGCTCGAACGTGTAAATTCAGTACCAATGGATATTATCTCATGGCAAAATTTAAAGGCGAACATTATAAAGAGTATCATTTCTGGCAATGCTCTTTGACGAAAAAGCCAGTGTGGCCTACTCAATAATTTATTTGATTCTAAATTAAACAGAGCTATTCCTTCAAAGGTTTTTTTACACGACTGACAGCTAAATACATACACATTTAGGGTTTAGGCCATTAGGGTTTTTTTTATTTCCAAGATCTATAACAGCTTCATCATGTGTAGTGCCCTGTAACTTGTGCATCGTGACGGCCCAACGCTTACGGACTTTCATTAATTTTTTTTCAATATTTCTGTTTCTGTACGGTTCTGTTTTATTCCGTTTCGTCTAGCCATCGTTTCCGCATTCGAAAAGCTGCCTTACTAGGTCTACCCATATTCGTAACTTAAAAGTGTTAAATAAAAATCATTTATAAATAAAAAAAAACCGACTTCAAAAACTGAAAAGCATAAAATAAATATTTTCTTTCTACATCATTTTGAAGTCGGTGCCAAGTAAAACATTAAAATTATTAAGGATAACACAAAACAACAACAACAAAAATATTAAAACCAATCATTCACACTAACTCGAAATATTATCAAAAATAAATTAACCTAAAGACAACAATATTATGACAACTTAACTAAATTTAGTAGATATTACTTAACTATAAAGAAAACTCGCTGAAACAAAACAAATCAAGAAAGTAAACCTGAAGACGTAATTTTTATGTTACCGACTTCAAAATGATGTAGAAAGAAAATATTTATTTTATGCTTTTCAGTTTTTGATGTCGATTTTTTTATTTATTTATAAATTATGTTCAGTAAATTTACCTTGAAGAACGCATCGCCTTTAACCCAAAGCTCGCCGGTTTTAAATGGTTTATCTAAAACATGACCATCCTCGTCGATAATCTGAAACATAATTTATGGTTAATATCTGCTTTAATAAAGGACAGTTTAGTTTAATTCGTGAATGGTAACTTACCCTGAATTGGTAACCTTCAAATGGTGTTCCGGTCGATCCGAACGGAGTATTTTCACCAAAGTCGAAAACTGGTACCAAGAGCTCTGTCATCCCATAAACTAAGTACAGAAAAGCCCCACACTTTTTCTGAAATATAAAAATTACATGAACATTTTTGTAAGTACCTATACTTATTTGGTTCTATTTTATGTTTTGTCAAATTCACTGCACTTGTAAACTTTCCAAAGGATAAGAAAACTCGTTAATAATTATTTATCCAATTGTTTACTTTTCCAGCTTATAAATCTGATTTCGTTACATATCAAAAACTTTTTTTTATTGAGAATGCAAATATAATGTGTTTATATAATAGGTACGACATTGATCTTATATGTTCAATATCAAGCAGAATTTTATGTTACGCAAAAATAGTTTCATAAGAGTAAACACATAGAACATTAATTTATATTATTTCAAGAATAAATGAACCATAGGAAGTAAGTAGGCAAGCTGTAAGTAGGTATCCCGTATAATACTTACTCTAAATTTGTCCACTAATGGTTTATCGATGGAGCTGCCGCCAATAGCAATGTATTTGAAACACGATAAGTCACAAACGCTTTCCGCTGCTACAAGAAATTGACCCAATAAATATGGCGTCCAAGCGGTCACATTTGGCTGAAATATTTCAATGAACTTTATCAATATTATGTTACCAGTGAAAGTCGTTATTTGTAGCAATCGACCATATTTAATATCGGCTATTATTAACATAGACTAATACTATGAATATTGTAGAAGCTCACGTATTATTTGTAGCTGTCAATAGCAAGCCATCATAAATGTATTAATCACCTTGTATTTATTGATGAGTCCCACAAGCAGTTGTGGTGTAAGAGGCACCGAAGATTGAACTCTCGTAAAGCCTCTTAGTGGCCCAGAAATGAAGAATATTAAAGAAGACAGCCATTGAAGTGTCGCCATTGCCATCGTTATTTCAAATTTTCTGGTGAACGGTGTCCTATATAAAAAGGAATACTTCATTGACTCGTGTAAAGTAAAAAATTACGTTATCATACATAAATTAATTTTACATTTTTATAATATTAATGCTTTTCAATATTACAGTGATTCTATACGCGAAATACAAGCATGCTTGTGATATATTTTACGAACATTATTTTAATTAATACAATTTTACAAATTATAATAAAATTAGAAACGAAACAACCTAATACTAAATAAAAATATTGTTTTACTTTTGTGTGACGTTGGGTATCTATCTTATACAAATAATATATACAAAATATTATACATATCCATGTATTATACGTGTGCTATATGCTTACAGTCTACAGATAGCAGTGCGGTGTCCCATTAGTTCGGGATACAAACACACTGACCGCGATGATGCTATGAAATCAGCAATTAACAGCCTGAACGTTATGTGGCGACGCCGAGCCGATTATTGTATATCAGGCTTTAAATTGTAGGCTAACTATTGAGAGCTCTATTCAGATTAACACGATATTTATTCCTGCTAGTGCAGCGACACACTACGCAGCTATCAAAGATACCAATTGCCTTAATGATATGGCCTTAATCTGAGCATGGCCCTAATTCTTATCTTAAATTATCAATGAATCACTAGGTACAGTTTTAATATTTTATCAATATCCTTAAATGTGTGATAATATTATTCAATTGAAGTTATCGATCGGTTCACAAATTAAAATGTGTATTTAGAACACGCCCAGATTACTATACTATACTTATAAATAATTATAGCTATTAGTACCTAAAAGTTATCGTTATAAAGCACTCTAAAAATATAAAACGGCGTTTCCAGAATAAAAATAAAAACCTATGTTCATCTCCGTTGTCCAAGCTAACCTTCTAGTAATATTAACCAAAATCAGTATTTGTAGTTCAGCCTTGGAAATGTAATAAACAAACAGATATATTGACATTCACGCGTATATTAGTTTCGATATTAATATAATTTCGATGTAACTTTTTTTTTCAATAGCTTTCGCTAGTATAATAACGTCTTATTAGCGGGGGGCAACTACTTATCATCAGATATCATCGTAGAGACAAAAAATGTCAAAAACATAAAATCTCACCACCAGCGGCATATTCCATTCAGCAATGTGTCATAGGGGATGATTGCCACTTTTGGTAGTCCAGTGGTTCCGCTGGTCAACATTAGCCATGCTGGAATAGACTGATCGAACTCTGCTGGCCTGAAACATGTACAACAATATTTATTCGACCCAAAATAATATACCTCCATATACCTAGCAATATGTAGTATAACTGTAAAACAATATATGAATTCTATGCCTATTACTTGTCACTGAAAGAATACTTTCATGAAAGTATGTAAACCTAATAAATACGTTATCGTCATCATCATCATCCACCCACTGCTGGGTGGCGAACGACAACCTTACACTTTCACAACGCCCCTCTATTGTATATAACTATATTTATTCACCTATCTCACATCAGACCAATAAAAGAAACTCAATATCGATAACGTATTACGTTAAATGTGCTGTGACCTATGCCTATGTCTTAGGGGAACCTAATGGGCATGAAGATATTTATATTCAGTTTTTGTATATCATTGTATAACTCTATTTCACAATTTTCTAAACTATAAGAAATGATCTCTAAATGGCTAAGCATGTCATGCTTAGTCCAAATATGAAAAAGGTAACATTTTAAGCCTTATTAATTTTGAAAGGAATTTAGGACCATCTTTGTGATAAAACATTTCTTCATCATTATTATTATGCCAGAGTTAATATCGAAGGCCGGCCCAGAACAGTTAGTAAAGTTAATTACATAGCTTATGAAAACATTTGTTTATCCAATAGATTGTGAAATACCCTGATGTATACATATTCGAATAAGCTTAAATAAGAAAAACATAAATGATAACTTGGAAATTACGTATTATTAAATTCTTGCTCTATTTATATCTATTAAGCTCAACTTAGGATAATATAATATGATTTTATGATTCAAATTTATTTATTTAAGTGATAAGAAAGTTTTAAAAAATCCAAGTATTTATTTTAAAATAAAAAGTATTACCTTATGTTGATGCCTATTATGAATGTGTTTTGATCATAAATAAAGATTATCGAAACTCATATTTTGGCCACTCTACCTATGTAAGTAAAGCTTAACAGTAGGTGTGGACTAGTTTCGATCCAAAATGTAATATGAGGGGTCAGGACGTTGACTCACATCTGTTCAAATATGGAATCTTACGCATGAGTCTCAAAACAAGATGAATAAACCAATTATTTTACGTAAAGCTGTTTCTAACTATAACATAACGATTGAATAAAGGGCGTCACACACGGCGAAGATAATATTATATTTTATCTTTAGATCATGAGATAGCATTATACTATGAAAAGAGAAGCAACGACCTACCTAACCTACCTTCACTTTCCTTCTCTTTCACTGGTATAGCACTGTCTCATATATCTTAAGATAAAATATTATAGTATCTTCACCGTGCGTGACGTCCATAACTCTAATACTTATAATATGATATTTTTGGAAGTGTCGACCGTTCTGATCTACCTTTATATATTATATTTATTGAAATTGGTATTTGTTTAATGAATAACTAAAGTAGAGTACTCTACAGATAAAAAAGATCATAATTCTGTGTGTAGTAATTTTAACCATACCTAAAATTTATTTCCGATCCATTGTATGTTTCAATGAATTTTTCTAAATCTGCATTTTTGTCATCGAAAATAACAATTTCTCCTTCTGTATTGTTTAACTTGTATGCTTGTTTAACTTTTTCTTCACAGGACTTTTGACAGAACACCATTTTTGGTTTAATATAGGGCCAGAGTGATTGTAGGTCAACTGAAATCAGAAATGTTTAATATATATAATATAATTACTCATCTTGTAGGTACAAGCCCTTCTAGCCTACATACCTAATATTCAAGATAAATAAAAATAAAACAGTCGAGATCGTATTGATTTTTCTTTTTTTGTTTATTAATTTTTTATATAATTTATCTTATTTATGCTATTTCGTAATTGGTGACCTATGGTAGAAATTAAAGTAAAACAAATAAATCATACATATGTATTTTGGAAATTACTGATGGTGTCAGTTATATACTTCAACATAACAGAAAATAACATAAGCCTTTCCTAGTAGTTACACAAATAACATTGGGCATAACGGGGACGTTAAGGGAAATGAACAATAAAAAATAAACATAAAATATTTTTTAATGAAAACTAATGACAACTCTTTAGTTACTTATTAATTTATAATTTGTCACTGAATTTGGTGAAGTAAGAAATCAAATAATATTTTTAATTTTAATTTCAAAAAACCTTCATGAAAACCCCATCGTGCCCCGGGGTAGGGGCAGTATGGGGTACCCAGTGCGGTGCAGTACTATGTGCGGAGTACACTATTTTTTGTCACAGAATAAGCCGATGTGGATTTCTTCTAAATCTGCGTCATCAACCATTGCACAGGCTGTATGGGCCCACTGTCCACATATCTGGCAGAACCCACCCAACGCTCTGAATAAGTGTGGTTCGAGTCAACACAATAGATGCATAAGACATCCTTAACATTTTCTCCGTCAGAGCGAGCTTTTTGAGTCTTCTTTTTTTTTGAGTTCTTTTTGAACCGGGGATCATTCGGATTTGTACACTTCTTCGTCTGTTTAAGTTGTTCGCATTCTTCTAGTTCGTGTTTGTAGGGGAACTATTCTACAGACTAACTGCCTCTGGAACTTTTCTTTTTGTAAGTTCGTACCATTTTTATATGCTTAAAACAAAATAAATAATATTTTCATTTCATTCAATGGGAACGGGGCACACCGGGGTACCCTATTGTGCCCCATAGCTATGTTCCCGTTATGCCCCCATGTCTAATATATCTAACAGAATTTTAAATAACGAACAAAAACATCAGAGTGATTTTGTTCTAAATATATCAATAGTTGATGTTAGTAGTAATACACATTAAAAAAACTATAGTAGTAATCTAAACACTTTCCCTTTTAGACGTGTTTTAGTAACCACACAAAATTAGATGAAATGTCGCCGGAAAAAAGAATCGGTCGTCAAAAATAAACGCGTGCACTCTGATCGCCGGTCACTGCGGCGCTGAAGGCCGATGCTAAATGCCCTCTTATTGGCGAAAATAAAACATGGCTGGTGTACGTAGTTACTTGTATGTGTGGGTGGCCCCGTCGTGCCTCGCGTCCCCGATATGCCCCCCTCTCCCCTATTTCTACAAATTGAGCGCAGAGATAAAGCATTTTTTCCTGACTGGAGTATGACATTAATAAGCATTTTTAGGAAATGGTTCCTGAAAGAGCTAATCGCAATAATGAGTTGACTGCGGGTGTTTTAAGACGGTAAGGTACCTATTTCAGTCACTTGCAGGAAGGGTCTCTTCATTAATTCTCAAGATTAGCCTCAGAGGAAAGATATTGGAAAAAAGAACAAGGAGATGTCAGAGGCACAAGTAGATTTTTACATCAAAGGTGGAAAAACAAGAATACAATTTTGTGCAGGTCCAAAAAAATGTTTTGTTGTTTATTACAAGTGAAAAATATGATATCGACTTATCTGTATACATACTGTTGATATATCAACGCACAGCCCAACCAAACCACTGGACCTAGAGACTTGAAATTTTGCACATAGATACCTTGTATCATAGATACCTTCACTAAGGAAGGATTTCAACCCCCAAGGGGTTAAAATAGGGGTACGCGGGGCGGAAGGCTATAATTATATAATACGCCAAAAAAAATCAAGGAAGATATAATTAAACATCATTTTTCTGACATGATGTCAGAGTTTTCATCTCTAAGGTATTTAGGTATTCCTAGAATAATTATAGTTTGTTTTTAAATAATAAATTAACATTTTCTTTAAGGTATTCCTGGAATAATTATAGTTTGTTTTTTAAATAATAAATTAACAAAGTTCCGAAAAAACATTCACCAGCATTATTCTAGCTCTATTACGGAATAAATTCCATGACTTTTTTTTTCAGCAATAATTAGATTTTTGATATAATTTATTAGCAATCGTGTTACATAACACAAAAATGTAACTAAGCATTGAATTATAGTTTTTGATAAAGACAATAAAACCCCTAAAACATGAAATGACGGTTACGCGGGACTACATGTCACCCGTGAAAGATGTCTGTTTAGGTAGGTGTGTACGATAAAATAAGGTAAATGAATGATAGATATCTAATACTTACTTTATTGCCTATCACCGAATTATGATAACAAAAATTTAATTGATAAAATGTATTATTAGCATACAATAAAATAGACTTTTAATACATAGATTAGAAATGCGGATTATTGATTATAAATCTGAGATCTATTTGATTCTGCAGTGAAGCTTAATTAGATAAACAACAGATGTCTCTATTTTAATTACTATTATAATTGGTCTTATCTTAAAGATTTAATAACATTATCAGAAATATTGAGAGAGATTGTTGCAATATGTCAATTAAGATTGATCAAAATATGATATGAGGCGATTATAGCTCAGTAGTAGTGACGGGATCGAATTTTACGAAACAATAGCACGGGTGGGGGGCACATTCTAGTAGCTACTGGCCTGGTTAGTTACCATACCACCCTCATGCTAGAAATCTGCTGCAAAACAACAATCGGTGTGGTCCCGTACCTTGACTTGCGGCCACCTCAACACTTACCTTGATAAGAGTATTATCAAACACAAAATACAGTAAAGTAATATTTCGAAGTACCTGGTTGAACACTAGTATCAATAGCACACATCGAATATCCATTAAAGTGGCTTGCGAAAAAAGGTATAGCTAAATCCAAATGGTTGTGTCCCATCAAAATGATTGCATCACCCGGTATCAGGCCATAATTGCACATTGCATTTGCCAATCTGCTCGACCTTGTGGCCACAGACATGTTGGTTTCCATTTCACCGGTCGCAGCATCGATCTAAATAGAATATATGACATTTTATTAAAATGTATGGAAGCAACTGTAATAAGTACTTTAAAAAGTATATTAGTGATACGATCATATTTATAACTATCACATATACACATAATTACTACAAATGCTTACTAATATGAGATTTTTCAATTTCCTAGTAAATCAATGTATTATTTGTTTATTATTTCTGATTGTTTATTAAAAGTGTCAGGTCTAGTATATACACTATCAAACCACTAAATGACACTACCAAGATTCCAATATGAGATCGTTTCCGACGTCGCTAATGCTTTACGGACTGGGGTGCACTACTACTTTACTAGACACCACTAGGGTTGGTAAAAAGGAGCAATTATTTTGAGACGATATCATTTTTATTTTTATTAATTTTGTGTGTTTGGAATTTAATTATCTTTAACACCCGTAAGTGCTACGTGCGTAGCTGATTGCTACGGAAGAGAAATCACTGCTACGAGATCGTTATTTCGTAGCACTAAAGT
Source organism: Tetheella fluctuosa (assembly GCA_951216915.1). Lineage (NCBI taxonomy): Eukaryota > Metazoa > Arthropoda > Insecta > Lepidoptera > Drepanidae > Tetheella > Tetheella fluctuosa. The sequence continues at coordinate 7,997,068 of OX578219.1, read as the reverse complement.
GCAAGTATGCACTAAGTCGTTTTATTGAAACAACGGTAGGTAGTTCAGATACGACCAGTTATCTAGTTAAAATTAACATCAAATACTATTGCTTATAATTCTTACTACTTGGCTGTAATAATTTCAAGGTTCTAGTTTAATGCAATAATAAAATACGGCTTATCAAAGCGCATTTTTTTCATAATTGTGTAAAATGTAATTCCCACTAATAGATACTTAAATCGAAAACTATAGGTACTTCCCGGTGATTAACAATCAGGGCTATTTTTAATTATTTTTCAACAATTTTAGAGTTGAAAGGTAAAAAAATATCTCATGTTATTTAAATTACCTACCAAGGAGCAATTATTTAACTGGCAATTTTTTTTTTACATAATCCTTTGAGTGACATAAACCTAATAAAGTATGCGAGTAAAATAGATACAGATGGACTGAGCGATATGACTAAATAATAAGTGTTCCCAGTATGACTTTGGAACCCTAAGAAATTAGCTTACCTGATTATAAGCGGATGGTGCCTTTAACATGCCCTGTAACGCAATATGTCCAATGTGGCACTTCTGGGGTGAAATGTTCAGCCTTTCCACTGCTTTAAACTTCAGCGCATTTACGTGATTAGTAATATAAACTTTATCCAACATTTTCATATTATTTTTCGCCACCATAGTTTTACAATTTTAACAAAGAATCGGTCGGTATAATTTATCAGGCACCTGAAACCTAAACAATTATTATAATTCGATTGCACCGTATTTATATAGGCTTCGCCGTCCATCTTATCTTTGCTGTGATTTGATGACAAAATTGATTTAGTAAATCAATTATTTTCGTTTTTGATAAGTACGTTAATCTATTTATCAAAATATGAGATAAAATTCACATATTTCAGCACTAGCTTCAGCCCCACGGTTTTATCGGCGTTCTCGAGCCGATCTTATATTTAACGGGACATTTTTTTTCATTAGAGGGTAGGTATTTATCTGTTTGTGACATCTCATATTTTTCTTTTAATTTTTCAAAAGGCTGACAAACAAGCAGGTGGAACTGATGGTAAGTGGATTTGCTAATGTGTTGCTGAAAATCCCAAAAAGGCATCTTAATCCGTTTAGCCATTAGGGGGTGAAATAATGTGTAATTAATAAATATACGATCGTAATTTATACTCATATCTACATATAAATATTCACAATTTTTATTATACATATTTATATATTACTAGCTATCTCCTGCGGTTTCACCCACATAGCGGTATACAAAATAGCCTGACCTATTCTCAGACCTAACAAATATACATAAAACATTTCATAAGAATCGGTCAAGCCGTTTCGGAGGAGTTTGCAGACAAACACTGTGACACGAGAATTTTATATATTAGATAGATTTCATTTATTTATTTGTTATTATAGATTTTTATTGTTTAATAGTAAGTAGGATTAAGTTTCTTTTGTTACGTAAAATGAGAAAATTGTTTTAAATTAGGAAAAATTGTGCGTGGTGAGTCTTTGTGAGGAAAAGAGGACCGGCAAAACTATCCCACCACCATAGGTCTAGGTTAGGTTAGAGGTAGAGATTTCGTGGCAATTTAATCCTACTTAGCTATTTTTTTCGATAAATAATAGTTTAAAATACTTAGTTAGTGTTATTTTTTCAACAGGTTTTAAATAACTTACCCGATATTGATAACGTTTTTATTGGTTACGTGATTCATGAACAAAACATACCTATTATCTACTTTATAATTTGTGACAAACGTGACACACAAACTAAATAATCTTTCGTATTATTTCGTATTCAATTGGTTCGGTAGTGTTCGCTTTCGTTACGAGACGAGCTGGGTGAGCGCATTTAGTTAATAACTAACGTCATGTTGAAATCAAATTGAATTGATTTTTGAAACAATTCATTCATCAATGTGCATAAGTATTCAGTTCGTGTATTAATGTGCAATGGAAACCAGTTAATTCGTTTCTGATAAATGAAAGATGCTTTAAAAAGCCTGTTCCTTGATTCGATACCCATCTTTACCACCATCAATAATGATCAGCTATGTGTCATTGGAAAGCTCTTTTGATGTGGTTCAATTGTTATTATGGAAACTAATCTCAAAACGTTGTGTATAAAATGTTATGGGTACTTTTGTATTTGTAAAATTATTTGTATACATTTAAGATATTTTTTCAATTGCTGGATAAAAACCCTTTAATTGATTGAGCATAGTTATACCTACCTAGGTTACTAGGTAGGTATATAATTTGGTTATTTGTATAGTGGTTTTATAATACCTATTTACTATAATCATGTCTGTATTACCAATGTAATTTAGTCTGAGTAATATTATGTATTAAGAGCTCATCTCACAAGAAACTGCTATGTGTAATATGAAACGTAATAAACATTTACATACACATACAAATTATTTCATTCGAAGTCTTGTAGGATTAGAATTATAATAAATTACCTGTAAAATTCCTTACAAAGTAAAAATTAAAAATATTTTTATAACTTATAATAACTTTTCATTTATGTTAATATAATACTGTAGGCTATACTCGCTATGGCACTTTACTGTCTTTCGGATACAGGTTCAGAACATACCTGCCGCCCGGAAACCGGTGTGCGCGTCTGCTACAAAATGAACAACATAACAAAACTTAAAAATGTTTCTAACCACGATATCTAAATTAATTCACTGAACAACAATGTACCTATATTATAACGTCACCTTACCTTGTTTCCATATTGACAGAGTTAGAATTATATTTATTAATATCCACTAAACTAAATGGATAGACAAATTCTTACTAATCACTCATTCTTTCCCAGCAGTAATTAGTAGGTATAAAACAAACATGAATATAAACGGTCATGGTTCGAATTTAAGTAATTTTATTTTAAGCTTAATACGAAACAGTCTTGTAATAAGGTTGTTTTGTAAAAGATGATAGTAGGCCCCCAGGGCCTATATATTTTTGCTAGTCCTCCTTTAATTTGAAAAGGTTCTTAGAAAAATAGTGATCCATTACTTAATTTTATATTCCTAAATAATTTTTTCATCCGTTATTTTCAAAGTCTACCCGTTACGTCACAACGATGTATCGAACAGACAAGTTTTCTAATAAACCTCGAGCAGAGAGAGAACCTAGAGGGTATAAAAGCAAAAGCTTGAAAAAGGCAATCAAAAGCGAGAACGGCGACGAGGGATTTGATCGTGTCTCTTTTTTGTGGCCCGTCTGTCATGTTGAGCTTTGCCCCATGGGGTTTCGGAAATATCCCCTTTTCGTACGAACGTTGATTATCAAAGTTATATATTATGAAACTAGTCGTTTAAGAGCTTTTTCTTTCATATTGAAGTTTGACCCTGCTGATTTCAATATGAAGTAAGACACAGTTCTTCTACTTTGAATAACACGAGTAATTATTATCTGTTATTACCTACTACATTACATTATATAATAAAACTGTAGAACCAACGTGTCTGCATTTATGCATAACATAATAATTGAATATTTTTATCAAAAACTGATGAAGGTGATGTTTTGTTTGTCTGTTTGAACACGCTACTACGAAACCACGAATCGGATTTTCATGGATGTTAAGCTTAGCTTGGGGCAACATATAAGATATATTATATCAAAATTGACTGACGGGAAAAAATACATAGACATTTTATGAAGCCGCGGGCGATAAGCTAGTTAATTAATAACAAGAGAAGGTAACTTGCGACTTGTTTAACATCTAACGTACCGCTAATGGTAACCTTCCCCACACCATCACTCCGACAAAGTTTTGGTTAAAACAATGACGTCGCACAATTAAACTTTAGTTAGATACGCTCTGAAACGGGCTCGCTCTTTCCCTTTAATAGCAAGGGCTATGGTATTCTAATAAAATTACCTAATGTAGTAAGTGCGAAATGATACATTTAGTTGGCATCGTTACTTTTCATTATACTTGTTGTTAATTTATATTTCCCATAATACGTTAAACGTCTGTATTTTTTTGTTATCTTTTATAAGTACCCCCAAGTACACAGCAAGAAATGTGAATAGATTAGATACTGTCAGTTTGAAATTTAGATTTTTATGATTTATGTTTAATAATATAATATGTAAAACAAATTGACTTTTATCAAGAGATAATGACTTCTTAAGTAATTATATGCGACGATGACAATATATCGATAAAACTATCCCCTCAATGTTTCGTATTCTGTACGTACCTACTTTTTTATTCGCATACCACCTTGAATTATTAAAGTCTTTTAAAAATATAATGGGTTGTCTCAAACATTTCTTTGATATAAAAAACTCGAGCTTTCAATTCATCATTTTTAAGTGACTTTTCTGACTTACTTGCTATTTCTAAATATTCGGAGTATATATCATAAATTTAAAAATTAATATATCACGGGTATGTATATAGGCTTTATTGATTTAAAAGCAGTAGTCGATTAGTGTCTTCAGTATAGGTAGTATACAATGACAGTTTATGTAACAGAGATTATGTTCAGTCTTAGGTTTTAAACTGTACCGCATCGTACTGATAACTACGGAACCCTATACTGCGCATGTTCGAATATGCACTTGGTATATTAACTTTATTTAGGTGTTTGTTGCCGTATAACGTAATGTTCGCAATACGGCAACTTATAAATTTATCTGTATCATTATAAGCGGCTTTACCTATTAACACTATTTAAATGCATATAATAAGCAGTAGCCTCATTTTACTGTACGAGCCTAAAATATGATTTTCTTCACGTGCGTCTGAACAATATATAATAGCTTTTGCCCCGCAGTATCATCCGCTATAAAAAAGTAGCCTATGTCCATCACTGTGCCAAAATAGTACAATAGTTAATTGCTCTGCTGCAGCGTGAAAAAAGGGAAAACCAATAAACTAACTAACTCATTTTCGCATTTTAAATAGTAACGTGTAAAGGGAAGGAAACGGATTAATTACTTACTAATTATTATTATTTTATGTATAATGTAAACAGACTTCATTCATTGTTAAAACTGAAACAGCAAATCAAATCATTGAAATAATAACTATTCTATATTACAAATCATATTATGATTTAGGTGCCGTTAGAGCTACTAAACCATTCCAGTATATAACGGAGAAAACCCGTGTATGAAACGCCGGAGAAATCCTTTTTTTATGACATGATATCTTTAATGTACAATAAAAGCAGATAGCTACATAAGCAATTGCTTTTAGAGATTATATGTCAATAACGACTATAGGTACAATAATATAAATATTACATGTATATCTGGTGGTTTTGCGAAATATTTATATATTATGTATCTATTATTTTTTAGCATCTGTATTTAACTTATTTGTTGCATAAGGAAATCTGTAAAAGGTAAGAAGTGTCGTAGCTATTATCTAATTTACTTAGATATGTGAAACAATGAGGTTCAAATAAGTTGTGATAAGATCAACAGTTCGCGTGGTGGGCACTGCTGGGCACCCAGCATCGAATATAAAACTTTAATGAGTTTCGCCTCCTCTTGTTATCTCAAGCCAGGTCCAACAAAGTTTTACGTTGTTCTGTTTATTGAACATAGAACAGTTTGCACACAACTCAATGTTAAATTATAAGTTTTAATTAACGGTCAGTTTAGAATAGACTAAGTGAGGTGTTATATTACAATCTATTTTTGCTACCGTGATACCGGCGTATAACATTGAAATAGCTTTTTTATTTTAGTAAATAAGATAATAAGTGTAATACAAATTTTCATACGATAAAAGGTGAAAAAAATAAATTAATCATCTTCTACCACATAGATAAACCTACTAAGTAACTGGGATATTAGGGTCCTGCAATTATGCTAATATAAAATACAGGTTGACGAATAAACGTGCATTAGTTTGTTTTATTACTACAAGCTTCCGCCCCGCCGTTTCATCCGCGATCCCGAGGGATCTTTTGTTTTCCCAGGATAAAAAGTATTTTAATCCAGAGTATATTCTATCTGTGTGCCAAATTTTATCCAAATCCGTTCAATAGTTTTGCGTGAAAGAGTAACAAACATCCATCTATCCATACTCACAAACTTTCGCGCGCCCCGCGGTTACAAACATTCCGGGATAAAAAGTAGATTATGTCACTCTTCGGTTTATAAACTACTATCCCTATACAAAATCACGTCGATCCGTTTCTTTGTTGCTACGTGAAAGAAGAACAAACCAACAAACCAACTAGCCAATATACCTACCAACAAACTTAATTTTGCAAATTAGTAGGGATTAAATTCATCAAATTGAGTAAGAGTAGGTATGTGTAGTGTGTGAGTGTAGAGTTGAAGTCGCGTGATGTATTGTGGCTGTGACGAGGTGGCGAGGTGGCGAGGCTGTAGTTATAAAATAAGCGGTATATATATTTCATTGGTTTGATTGACGCTTCTATATATTTTCACTTCTGTACTACAAGAGCAATAAATAAAATCGAAACAATTTCAGTTATTCAATTTAAGTACGTAAAACAATTCTTTATTGGATAAAAGTGAAAATTGATTGTCTGATCGGATTTACCAACGCATTACGGACTCCGAGTAAAAATATTAGCTCTAGAAATTCTTTTTCGCTGATAATTTTATGTCTTGAACTGGATGGTTGATGAAGTTAAAGATATCTTAGATCAATAGAAAGAAAGTTTCAAAAACTTTTCTTTTAGATACGCCACGCAAGTAATATTTCAGGTAGTATCTAGTATTCTGGGTAGAAGTCGACCCAATCAAATGTATTTCAGGTGATACGCAAACCGTATATAAATCTTTGGCTTCAAGTATTGTGGCCCCAAGTTTACACGCTTACATGAATACTATCGCTCTCTGCCCGAGGAATATTAACGAGGCACTTATAGTAACTGTTCACAAACTCCGCCACGAATTTTTTATGTCTAACATATATAAAAGGAAAAATTCGATTCGCAATCAAAAATACTTTATACCCATCGTAGGTATTTATAAGTAACGTAAAATGTTGCGTTTTACAACCCTAATATTCTGTTCATATTTGGGTAAAAGCGGTTCGTTTAGAATTTTCCGCACGCATCATATATGTAGTCGTGCTTGGAAGCTGATCTTGATGCTAGGATTACGGGCATCGAAGGAGAGTGTGGACGTTCATGTGGTGCCACTAGTGGTGCCACTAGTAGTGCTATACAAATACACAAAATGGGATTCATGTAGGTACTTTTAATCGTGGGGATCATAAAGGGTGTTTTCCGAGTGGGTGCGTATAAAAGTTAATGTAACAACGATTGCTAAGAAGTGACCCCGCATAACTAGTCCTAACGACTGTGTTTAAATGGCTATGGGAATATTGTCGCATCGTCGAAATACGCTTTGGGATAACAGTAGGTATAGATATAAATTGTTTTTACAAATCCATTCACATTAGCGTAATGCATCGTATACAAAAGCTCTCCTCAAACAAAAATAAATGTACCTATCTACACAGTGATTTTAGTGCAATCTCTGATTATAGTAATACTAGCCTTCCATCCAGCGGTTTCATCCGCGAACCCCTATTTTATCCCCTCTGAGGTTGAATTTTCAAAAAACCTTCCTTACTGCTCACCTACAGTGCCAAAGAAACCCACATGCAATTTTTCACCCCAGTAGTTTAGGCTATGCGTTGATATTTCAGTCAGACAGTTTTTATTTTATATATACAGAAGATTTTAGACTTACTTAAATAATAGGTTAAAATAATAGACTGAAAAAGTTTATATAAAAAATATTTATAAAGTAGCATTAACAAAATTCGAAGATCAAAAGTAATAGGTACATTAAATTATCAAAGTTTTACCTGCATCTCGTAGCTACATTAGAACAAAGAGGAGTAAGCTGCTCCTGAATAAATGGCCGTGACAGAACGCTGCAACTTCTATTTTCAATTTCACATTTGCCGCTACAACGACTATAGAATTGCACCATTATATGTGTTTTTTTAGATCTCCATTATTCAGGTCACTGAAATTGTGTAATAGTAGAAAAAAAGTCTGCAATTATGCACTGAAAGGAAATGCATTCTATTTGTTCTAGTTAAACGACTGCTTTACCGTTCGTAGATTGGATGCGGGTCTCAAATAATGAATATCGATTTTTTCCAGGATATCTGATTAAGTACAAATTGAATCGGTTTTATTGATGGTTTATATAAACAAAATGGTAAGTGTAACTTTATCAATTATTGATCATGTCGTGCAAGCTCTTTGAAAACTTGTGGAAAATGAAAGTACCTATTCGGAAATCACCGCAGTGCTTTCTGCAAACACACAATAAAAAGCACCTATATAGAAGATACAGATTGTGCTCATTTTATACATCAGGGAATGAGACCAACTATTTTTAAGTTATAAATTCATTTTGTTTTTTAACCGGCTTCAATTCAATTCAATTCATTTATTTGTAAAAATGTAATTATAACAACTAAGTACAAGCACATTTTGCCATCAAGGCGTACAAATAATTAACATCAAAACAAAAATAAATACTTAATTATAAAACATGTCACTCAGAATTATGTTAAAATTTAATTTATTCCATTGCCATTCATAAGAAAATAATAATATGTTACATTTGGTATTATAATTGAATAAATAACATTAGATATCACAAAATAAACTTAGTCAGATTTAATATTTTTAACAACATGGAAAAAATCATCAATCGTGTAAAAATTGTAGTCAAGAAGCCATTTGCGTAGATTAGTGCGGAATATATTAGCGGGTAGTGTTTTAAATATTTATTGGCAAACCATTAAAAATCCTTATACACATCATGTAACAGCTTTTTTGAAACAATGCTGTGGAAATATTTTGTTTCAATACTAGCCTATCCGGATTTCAGGTGTTTGTTGTCTTTTGCGAAGCTAAATAAGTGAAGATTATTTTTAACAAATACACCCTACGTCAAAAATGTACATGGAAGGCAGCGTTAACAAACCTAGTTTTTTAAACAATGTTTTACATGAGCCCCAAGGAGCGACACCACAGATGGCCCGCACACATTTTTTTTGAGCTATAAATGCTTTATTTACGTCTGTACTATTTCCATATATAAGGAGTCCGTGTTTTAAAGTCAACGATACGTACCCATGATACGCGGCTAACACTGTTTCCCTAGCTGCAGTACGACGCAGTCTGTTTAGAACAAAAACGAATCTAATAACGAAGTTAAGTTTATTGCAAATCTTAAGAATATGCGACTTCCAATTTAAGTTTTTGTCAAGCGTGAGTCCTAAAAACTTTACCTCATCAGATTCACTTATAACATTATTATCATAAGAAATATTCAATACATGTCCTTTTTTATTTTGAAATTCACACACTTAGTTTTTGATACATTAACTTCTAATAAATTGTTTTCTAGCCATTTAGTTACTGAATTTACTAATATTTTTTTCATGGGTTTCTTTTCATTTAAATTTGAATTAATAATTAAAGAAATGTCATCAGCAAATAGAACACACAGGTAACTTAACTGTCTAGGGAGGTCATTAATATACAAAATTCAAAAAAGGAGGAGGTTCTCAATTCGACTGTATGTTTTTTTTTTGTATGTTTGTTACGCGATTACTCCGCCAATTATGGATCGATTTTGATGATTTTTTTTTCGTTTGGTAGATCATGCTTCAGAGATGGTCCCATATAAATTTTATTATGATCTCATCATAGACTTTGAAGATATGACGGAATTCCTCAACGAAAAGGAGCACGAATATCGTGATTGAAATATCTTATTCAATATTATCGACAATTATTATTGATAGGCATATCCTCGATCAGAGACAAATTTTGATAGGTATTCAATACACATAAGAAACTAAAAATGGAAAAATAAAATTTTAATTAACATTTAACAAAAAAGTAAAACCAATTTCAAAACGGTCTGCACTAAAAAGTATAAAATAACGATATTAGAATTCGTTTTGAAGTCAGGGAAAGAGAAGCACGTGTTCCAGAATGTCAAATTCTTTCGCTGACTTCAAAACGAGTTCTTATATCGTTATTTTATACTTTTTAGTGCAAACCGTTTTCACGTCTAATAAGCTTGTTACAAACGCTGGATGGCGCGCTCCATATTATACTACATCAATTACGATAAAAGAAAACAATAGTATTTGTCTAATAAAGAGGTTATTTATTTTGTCTGATCATGGTTGGTATTAGTTTCAAAGATATATGTTTGTTTGATAAGTATTTGTTTCTGTAAAATTCAATGACAAGTACTTAGTAAATTACTATTAGGTAATGCTAGTAAAACTGTTTTTTCTTGGACATTCCTCATACTCTGCAATCAAATGCTTAACGGATCGCCGAGAGGTTGCGACACCACGTGTCGCAGCTGGTCCGTTATCTCTTGGTATTTTATGGGCGTGTATGTGCAGGAATTGCAGAAATAACAATCGCAAGATATGGCAATGACTATATTACAAATTACTAAATGAAAACACTATTAAAATAACAAAGGATTACAAAAGTAAACTTGGATTAAGAGCTAATGGATTTGTGCGTGTGCACCGCGTGGCGACCATCTTAAAAAGTGATCGTCGTCACCACTATGACACTCACAACCCCATTCGGTGTTACCCGCTCTGATAAATCATAAATTCCCAAATTAAATAATTATTCGCATCGACTAAAAAGTCATTTAAATATCACAATAAATCGAGTACATTAATCACGCGCCGTTACGGCCGTCCTGCATCATCACACGTCCTCGTGTGCGTGATTTTCTTCATTCAGATCTATGGACAAATAAACAAACACTTGAATGCTCACTTATCAACTCGGTCATTCTGACCAAATCACCTTAGACTTTAAAAGGAGGCTTATCAAATTAACCTAAGACCAATAGTCACTTAAATGCTAAGACACATTTTACTGACGATATTAGTAAAGTACTACACACGGGCCACACAGGCTATGGAGGCCACACAGGCTATGGATGACACACAGGCTATGGATGCCACACAGGCTATGGATGCCACACAGGCAATGGATACCACCCAGGCATTGGTTGCCACACAGGCTATGGTTGCCACACAGGCTATGGAGGCCACACAGGCTATGGTTCCCACACAGGCTATGGTTGCCACACAGGCTATGGTTCCCACACAGGCTATGGTTCCCAATCAGGCTATGATTGCCACACAGGCCATGGATGCCACACAGGCTTTGGTTGCCACACAGGCTTTGGTTGCCACACAGGCTATAGTTACTACACAAGCTATACACTTACACACCACACAGATTATTTTATTACCACACAGACAATCCAACAAATTATTCACCAGCACCCGCGCCGTTAACGGAATATTCTGACATTATTTGTTGGTGTTTGTAGCTTAGATTTTGGTTCTAGCCTTGTTTTGTTGCACTCCTGATTTTCTACTAACACATAATCGCCTACTTTGAAATTCTTTACTTAAGCTTTGTTTCTGTCAAACCGAACCTTCTCTATAGAAACGCTTTCCTCTATCGCCCGAGCCGCATGCTCTGATTACATCTAGCTAAATATTTGTCTCGTCTGTATTAACGCCAATCAACGGTCATCAGTTGAAGTGATCTAGCAACTTTCCCTATTAAAAGTTCGTGAGGACTTGTCTTAATTGTACTATTTACAGTGCAATCAATTGCAAGTTGAACTTCAGGCAACGCTGCCTGCCATGATTTATGATTGCCTGTTTCGACTACCCTTAACATGTTCTTTAAAGTTGACATAACCCGCCTCGACTGGTACCCGCAGCAATCAGATGTAAATTTATATTGTGCGCTGTAAACAAAACTTGCCTATACCTAACAATGGCACCGTACTTTGGTAGTACTAACCTGGGTATCTACCAGCTAAGCTTTTCCTAATCACTTTTCACATTAAAAACAAAATGAAAACTTCTCACCCGGTTTGGTAGGAAATGAGCCCATAGGTGGCTTGATGGTACAGGCATCCACTCGTCGCTCAATTTGGCCGCCATTATAGTCTGCTTCTTTCTTCTTGCACTGCGTTGCAATGTGTCCCTGCTCGCCACAGTAGAAACAGGTAACCGGCGTAGAAGATTTCTTTGAGACATTGCCTGTAGTCTGATCCTGCACCGTTCCCGATCCCACTTCTGATAACGGATCGCCGAGAGGTTGCGACACCACGTGTCGCAGCTGGTCCGTTATCTCTTGGTATTTTATGGGCGTGTATGTGCAGGAATTGCAGAAATAACAATCGCAAGATATGGCAATGACTATATTACAAATTACTAAATGAAAACACTATTAAAATAACAAAGGATTACAAAAGTAAACTTGGATTAAGAGCTAATGGATTTGTGCGTGTGCACCGCGTGGCGACCATCTTAAAAAGTGATCGTCGTCACCACTATGACACTCACAACCCCATTCGGTGTTACCCGCTCTGATAAATCATAAATTCCCAAATTAAATAATTATTCGCATCGACTAAAAAGTCATTTAAATATCACAATAAATCGAGTACATTAATCACGCGCCGTTATGCTTATTTATGGAAGCCACATTTAACTGAAATACTACTTACTTTTCTTTTGTAAATATATACTTATTAGCTGTCACCAGTGGCGGATTAAGCCAGAGCGGGGCCTGTAGCTAATATAATTAAGGGCCCTTGATTCAGGCTTTCTAATCTTATGGTTCAGGTGCAGAAACAGCTGGAGTTGATCGCGCAGATATATTTTCAAGAAATTTTAGTCTTTATGATATAAAAGACATTTATTATGATTGTAGCGTGATAATTTTAGTATTCCAATCATTTTCCTTCTCAATCATTTTAAATTAATTTGACCACCAAAATCTTGTCATGTACCTATTCTTAAACTTTTTCAACGCCTACATAATTCCAGCGCATTATTTTGGCCGCGCACCGAAATTTACCGCAATTTCAGTATAATAAATCCCATTCCTTACGAGTAATGTGTAATTATTTTTGCGGACGCGGGGCCCCCTAGACGTGCGGGGCCCGTAGCATTTGCTACTCCTGCTATATGGCTAATCCGCCACTGGCTGTCACCCGCGGTTACAACCGCGTTCCCGAGAAAAAAGTAGCTCATGTCCTTCTCCATACCATAGGCTATCTGCGTACCATCATCGCGATCGGTTCAGTGGATTATTTATTTTATTTTAGGAAGGTTTACAGCTAAATAGTAGTTATAAGTTAACAGGTAAAAAATCATATGCCATTTAAAAATCTCCACTCCACCACACAGACTCCACAATAGAAAGTGTCATTAAATTTAGGCGTGAAAAGGTAACAAACAAACAAACTCACATTCGCATCTATACTATTAGTTAGGATAGAAGTTATATAGATAAGTAAAGTACTTACCTTTCGAAGTAAATACATTTTATGTTTGAAAGCGAAATTGAGCTCCTGAAGAGACTTTGATTTCCTCTCGTGAGAAGTTGTCGAGGAAGCTTCAAGAGATAAATTGTTCGAGCGGCGCAGTTGTCACGGAGGTGCGTGACGCGGGGTTTTGCGGCAATGCTACCCGTACGTGAGCTCTAATCACCCTCTTTAAAGCAAGACTCACGTTCCTAACCGGGAGGAAGCGTTTATTTTAATTCCCCACAAATGCGTGTCTAATTTCAGCGGATGTGTTTTGTTTAATTTCAAAGGATTGTTATTGCCAAGACAAGGATTAGGCTTGATACTATTTGTACGCAGACTCCAGTATCTTATTATGAGCAGCCTATTTGTGGAGATTCGGGCCTTGCTTGCATCAGTGTCGTGTTGTTTTTATGGCCATAAATATAATCTTTATTGTTTTTAAAACTGTTATTTTATTGTAATTTAATGAGTAAAGTAGGTAGTTTAATAAGAATGTAGGATCAAGGAGTAAAACACATCCTAAAAGTGAGCATGATTAGCAAATGCTGTTAATTGTCTCCTTTTTTCTGCATTAAGTAATAGGCAGTCCAAAAACAATTACTGGGAGCTATTTCCACCAACGCATTAGCTTGGCCATACATAGAGGAAACGTTGCCAGCCTGCTGGGAACCTTACCCCTCGGTAGCAGCGTTAACCTTGAGATATTTTTATACATATATTGTATTTTTATATTTATTGTAAATATAATTTTAAAAAAATCGGACCATTATTTATTTGATTTTTTATATCGTCATCTGTTGGTTGTCAGACCTGTGTTGATCAATCGACATATTAAGCCAAGGAATAGTGCTAGGAGTAGCTGACATTGAGTAATGAGACATTGGTTCAGCCTTCTAGGTAGGTACACATCTTTGCACTTTACTAGTAGATATATAATACTTATTATTCTATTATAATTATTAACTTGGACAAGTGTACCTATGACCTTAATATTTAGAAAAAAAGCTAATATATAGTTAGGTACTTATTTTATATCCAGTGGGCAGGTTCAATAACAACTCGTTCAGAAAACTATAACGCTTTGAATGTCAAGGATTTAATTCATATTAGGTATACTTACCGACCTCTATTTTATTGAATAGGTACTAGGTTCCGCCCCGTGGTTTCACCCCGCGGTTTCACCCCGTGGTTACACCCGCGTTCCCGAAATCATATGTTTTCTCGGGATAAAAAGTAACCTATATATTTTATCTGTGTGCCATATTTCATCCAAATCCGTTCAATCGTTAAAGAGTTGAGTGGTAACAAGCATCCAAGTATACTAACTTTCACACTAAGAATATTAGTAGGATAAACTTACAATACATAGTTCTTCAGTTTTAAGCTATAAGATAAACAAAGTAGTTCAACATAATAACATTAAAGACGTTTTGGTATGGATTAAAATGAGAACATCTTCGTTTGTAGGTAGGAATTCCATGACAAAAATAAAGCGCCATATTATGTACATAGTACTTTTTTAGTTGCTGGAACAGAATCGAAATAAGGCTAATTTAATGAACATTAAATTTAAAATAGATGACTTTAATAATTTAAGACTTAAAAAAACAAAAAAAAAATATAATATACAATTCAAGACCAACTTACTAAACTAAAAGTAAGAAACTTAAATAAAATAGTTTAAATTAAAAAAGTCGCTATCAGAAGGCAGCGTACCCAGAATGCTGGCGGCATTGCCACGTTGGATGGCAATGCTGATTCTCTGACCAAGATATAAGCCAGCATTCTGGTCACAAGTTGCTTCGACCAGGCGTTTGGATATTTCGCGAAAAAGATGGTGAGCTCTCGACCCCCACGGACCCAGAATAATTAGGCTAATTAGGTTAGTTAAGTAATATAATGTACCTATACGTGTATATTTTGCAATAGTTACCAGGAGATCAAATTCTACATAAGTATTTTATCATAGGATTTTTCAGCGCTGTCACATTTTTATGTGATGAAATTTTCAAACGATATGAATATATTCATAGACGGGACACAAGGCAGGTATGATACACATTGGTGATGGAATTATTTGTATTCTAAGTACGTTCATTGAGGTACGTGCCCCGATTGTTAAAGCTGTACCAAGTAAACTCCGTTTTCAATTACGAAATTTGGTTACGTACGATGCCAGTATGATTTGTGAAATTCGTCAAATTTGGATATTTGTACGAAGCGTAGAGCGTGCAACCAAGGAAGAGTTTGAATGTAGAATTATTTGAATGATCGTAGCATTATAACTCGTAATGGAATGCATTAATGTCGAGTGGGGTGGTGGTGTTACACTAGCTAGCCGAAGAGCACTTTGAGGCAACTCGTTTCATGCAAAAAACAAAGCGTAGACACGGACATTCCCTCTAGCTCGTCTCAAGTATTCATAACATGTCAGCTACCGCTTACACCGCATTAGTTTCTTCTTTTATTTTAGGTAGGTACATATTTCCGAATCGGTGGTAGCTTCAGTAAATTCGACCTTCATAAGTGCCCTCCTAAATGGCTTTGACTTTGACTAAATATTGCATCATAGAATAATTTCAATGAAATATTATACCTACCTATATTTTTCCGCACAAAAGCCATACCTATAAAAAGAAAATATAAAACATTGTTGACAACCGTCCTACCGATTAATTTTGAGAAAATATAGGATCACTTCAAACCTATTACTTCAAAGGCATTTATTCTTCATTTATTCTTCGTTGCACATGTAATTCCGATAGGTAGGTTTGAGATAGAGATTTCAGAAAAAATGTCTTGTAGGTATATCTGAAATTAAATTTATCTAAAGCCGTCTGAATAAATAAAGCTGTAAAAAAGATATTATCATTGTGACCTATAATAAAAAAGCTCCTTTTGTTGAGATACGCCATTACCTTTTTTTCACTTTTTATTTCCGCAGATTATATCCGTTTATTTTTGATGGCCCCTCGCCGGCTCGGAAGTATTTAGGTATCAATCACTGTTATCAGAATCTTGTGATGGATTGGTTGCCTAATGTGCTTTGTGGTTTCTACAGGAAAACAATAGCAATAGACAGCTATTGCATGCAACCTATACAGGATATGTAAGCAATAAAGTTGAGATATACCTAAATACTCTATTATAGAAAGTCATCAGTCATCATCAACAGCTCATAATCTTGGCATATAACTCCTCAATCAACAAGGGGATAGTATAAGGCCTTAGTCCACCATGCGAGCCCAGTGCGGATTTGTGCGTTCTGGGCATGCTGATTTCACAATTCACAAGATTTTCCTTCATCGATAAGTATTAAACTATATCAGTTTAGTACCGCACACATTATGCAATTCAAATATTCATACAAATTATTAAGAGAATGTCAATCGATTATTATGAAAGGATCTAATGAATTGAATTTGTCTATTGATTAAAACCGTAAAGCGTTTTCTTTCGGCTTATATGTATTTTTTACGAGAGCAATAAAACACAAAAAAATAGTTATTATGTATAGGACGTAGGTTCTATGTGTAGTTATAAATATACATATTTGTGAATATAATAATAAAAATATAAATAGAACAAATCTAATGGCTAGAATGTTATAAGTTATATAGGTAATTTAATTCTATTTCAAGAAAACACATTGAGTAAAATCGCTCCAGAGTATAAGCAATCACATTACAAACAGTTTAATCGCTATTCATTGCGATTAAATTTGCGATTTATTCCATCTATTGAGGCTATTGAATTTTCAAATTAGATTATAATAAAATAACAGAAATAGAATAAAAATAAACAGATCACATAGAAAAATAAGAGCCATTCAATACATTGTCGTTCATTTTTGTATGTACTTTCCTGATATTCAAAATCTATATTTGTCAAAAAAAGGTAGAGCTGAATCGATTTTAATATAATATTATTTCCTTCCCAACAGGTTACCAATAAAGTAAAAAAATAATAATAAGTCATAAATATGCTTTAAAAAGCTAACCTTAAATATAAAGTAGATAAAAATGTAGAACAATTAATAACAACCTTGATTGGATTTTTGATAATATTAAGGTAGCAAATGAAACACAAAGATTTAAGGACCGTATTAAAGCTGTTTTAATTGAAAAATCTTACTATACTGTGAATGATTATTTAAAAGACGATAATGCTTGGTAGATTTGTTACTTTTGTGTATGTATATAAATTTTTGTGTAATATATTATCATAATTTTTTAATATTGTTATTATGATACACTTACTTTTTTTTTTTTTTTGCCCTATAAACATGTGAATGGTAACAGTGATAACATATTGTGTGTTCTTATTCATATTCCGTGAAATTGTTTTTCTTTTTAGCAAGCTTATGGTAGTCATGCTCACTTTGAGGCCTTTGCTTGCGGCGGCGTCGTGTGGCGGGTCGCTCACTTCCCTACAATATGTGCGAGGAGGGCGATGGCTGCCACATGCGTCATACTTGTGAACAGGTGCTGCTTGTGGGGGCTGGTCTGCTTAAATTTGCTATCTATTTATTAACTATGTCACTCATCATTTTGTTTCTTTTCTTTTTTGTTATAACACACATATATTGTCAGTGAGACTAGATAAATAATTTAATGTAATAAATCTGAGTTGGTTTTGAAAAGAGTAATTGCTGAGTTTCTTGCCGGCTCTTCTCAGTAAAAGCAACCTTCCGAACCGAGCGTTAGAGTCAGACTATTCATAAGTGCTTGTGAAGGCCTATTTGAATAAAAAATATTTTCATTTTCATTCATTTCAATGTGAGGGAGGTTGATTTTTTTTAATTTTTCTCGACTTACTTTTTTTACTGTAACAGAAAGGGTAGCCCCACCCTTATTGTCCCAAGATTGCGGCCTCTGTATATTTAGTTAATTTAACAAGCTAATTACTTCCTTCCTTTGTACTTAAATTTCAATCAAATTGAAATGATTTTAATGAAATATTTAGCGTTACAATGCGACTCAGTAATTGATTGACTTGCTCCCCCACCCCGGTGGGTGCGGGTGCCCCTGTCCCGTCAACGGGCAGATGGGAAAAATAGTGTTAGCGGGGAAGATGACTGACACTGACACTATATTTTCCCCGTTTTTGTCCCGTTGACGGGACAGGGGCACCGGGGTGCACCTATGGATGGGAGCAAGTCAATTGATTATATTCTAATGAAGGACATTACAATGTCCGTTATAAAAATGAAATAGCGAAGTTAAAGAAAGAACAACTGATTATTGGTAAGTTTTTTTTATACCACTGAGGTGACAAACAGGCAGACGACTCGCCTGATGGGGGTTACTGTACCGCCTATTGACGCTTGCAACAACAGGGGAATCACTCGCACGTTGTCGACCCATAAATCCCTTCACACCCTTCTTGATGATGTAAATAAAAAAATGGTACCTGGTTTTAGATATCTAGAGACACAAGAGGCGCTATGCAGTTTACGACAATACACATTTGCAACTTACAATAATAATTGTGCTTCAACTGGAATGCAATGGGTAACGCTCCCAACGTTTCCATTGATTGCACAACTATTGTTTCAACACTCAATTGTCGGTAGTAATGTATCAACTAAAATGGTGTATTGTTATAACCCTAATAATTCCCAAACAGTAATAGTACTATACTATACTGGTGAGAAAAACATCATGTCATTATTTTATTTTGTTCAGTGTGAGTTAGGTATTATTTGTAACTATAAGCCGTAAGTAGTATATTTTATGGACAACGTGTACCCTAGGATTCCTTGACTTTTATTCAACAAAATATTCTAGGCAATATGCGAGTAGTTTATATGGAATATAGAACCTTTTACTTTTAAAAGAAACCTAAAGATTTTTTCTGACAGGCCGAAGACAAGATAATTATTCTTTTCGCTCACTTACACAACGCTTTTGATACAACCTCTAGTGCAAAGTATTCTATTTTAAAGAAAATCTTTTCGAAAACCTAACAATAATGTACATTCTGATTTATTTAATAATGTTTGGAGAATGTCATGAAATTACTGGCATTAATTTGGCATTTAGAAAGAAAAATTGTGACAGAAGTTGCAAGAGAAAATAACATACAGGTATAATATCTGTGATAGTAATAAGCCAGATGAAAAGAAAAAAACAGAGAAATTAAATAAGTATACATTTATTTTATTTGTATAAAAATAGCTCGTAACCGCGGTGTTATATTTTACGAGGCAAGCATCAAGTTTAAAAATGACAATAAATCTGAGTAGACGGAGATTGAGCACGGACATCTATCAAGCCAGCAAGCGATCACTGATAAACAAACACTCGACATGAATAGTAGTTAATATAAGACGATGATAGCTCAGTTGTAGTGTTGACTTCAAATGCCATGAGTACGGTCGGGTTTTGTGGTACTTTAGGGTTAGGTACCTTGTAGTACTTAACTACCACCCTCAAGTTGAAAATCTGCCGCCAAACACCGACCGGTGTGTTCCAAAGAGAAGCATATTTACATACAACATGCCACTGATGCGAGCCAAAATGTTATAAATATTTAGGTACTGCCTACGTAAATTCATGATATATGAGTACAGTTATTGGATATTGGCAAAATGGAGGCAATATCATCCAAGTTATTTCAAGCTTGAGTATACGAAATTACCTATTTTAACACTATTATAACCTTTATATAAATATCATTTGATTATGCATTTATCACTGTCCAGTGATATGAGGATTTCTGTGTAAGTTGTTTAATGACTTATTAAACATAAACAATTTATTTTTCTGTTTTTACTGACTGCGTATTTTTTTTTATACTACATGGGTGGCAAACAAGCTTACGGCCCACCTGATAGTAAGCGGTTACCGTAGCCTACAGTAGACGCTCATAACACCACGGGCAAAGAAAATACAATATTATATTTTCCCTGCCAAGGGTAACACTCACGCGTTGCCAACTTTGAGACAAGAAGTTGTTAAGTCTCCTGTGTCTGTAATTTCACCGGCTCCCATACCCTCCTAACTGAAACACAGTAATACAAGTGCACTACTATTTCACGGCGGAATTAGATATGGTGGTAGTACTTCCCCGGGCGAACTCTGCACTAAGAGTTCTACTACCTTCTTATTTTCAGAAATAACAAAAATTTAAATATGTATTTATTTCATTTTGGGAAATACCTTTGAGTGATTATAATAACAATTGATAAATGGATACAGTTTATCATTTTGACATATCTGGCCTTAATCTTTCATTCAAATGGTGCCATGACATGGATGATTTTAAATGTGTAATGTACATAACACAAACACACATGATCATAACTAATTTAATCGTCACATCTGCTTAGCGATGATGTAATAATTGGAAATTTTATTTTAGTTATAGATATGTAGGAACACAAACAAACACAAATTGATTTGATTAGAGTGTCAGTTTACAGGAGATCAAAAGATTGGAGCAATCAATAGCAAACTAAGTACTATGTACTACGTATTACTTTGTTATAACTAAAGTGGTATTATAAAGTGGTTTATGCTTACCTTAATAATTTACGAAGAGCATTTTTTTTGCAATAACAAGGGGATTGCTAATGTGTTGCCGACCTTTATATATACTAAAAGGCAACTGACTCTTAAGTACAACCGGAACACACCGGTAGATGTTTGGCGACAGATGTTCAACATGACGGTGGTAAGTAGCCAACCAGGCGGGTACTACAAAGTATCCTACTACCTTGATCAAAATCGCCGCGGCATCCAACGTCAATATTCGTACGGTTTGCAAGTTACTTTGTAGTACCCGCCTGCCTGGCTACCACCCTTAAGTTGAAAATCTGTCACCAACTACCTACTGGTGTGTTCCGGTAGTTGCATTTGAGAGCCAGTTCCTTCCAGATTTTTTGTGCTTACCATCTTCGGTCACATCATCACTTAATATAGTGAGATCGTGGTCAAAACAAGACTAAAAATAACTATCCGCTTAGCTATCATTGCCTTATCATTCTGTCATGATAAAACAGCTAATGGAAGATTTTAAATTTTATGTAGAACGTCACATGTACCTACACGTTGGAACTTTTTGTGTAAACTCTAAGTATGTAGGCTATGTATACCTGTATCCACAACCCAGAATCATCAGAAGGGCCCCCCCATCAGCTTCTTTGAAAAACTTGGTGTTAAATAAAAGAGCCATAAGGTCCTACTCTAGGTCCTATATTTGGGAATCAGGAGAAGGATATCGATTATATTATCAGCACTTCACTTAAAGGTTTAATCGTCGCAGCTATCCAGAGCATGCATCGAGATCCGTTCAAAGTCGAAATCTTAGCTATTTATTCAGTTTAGGCTCTGGAGGGGCTGTCGGTGAAAGTCGAAGCTACTGAAGTTACTGCCGTTTCGGAAGTCAGCCTTCAACTGAGAAGAACCGGCAAGAAACTCAGGAAGGTGGACAATCTTCAAAACAATATTATCAACAAATATCCAAAATATGGTGGTAATCAATAATCATGCAGTGGCAGCTACACATCAGCCAAAAAAATATCCGAAATATACTTATTATTTAGGGTAAATGTTATGGGAAGAGCCGATTTTAGCAATAAAAAAAATATCGGTCTTTAAATCTGAGATAAAATAAAATTGTAGCAACACAATTTAATTGATAAATTTTTGGTTTATCTATTATGCAAATTCCATTGCATAAAGTTGCATACAATATATATTCGAGGTCAGCGAAGGATGTGGTAAAGAAGTAGGGGGTAGATGTAGTAAGAGGGGCACATGCGGCGCGGCGTGACATGATTAGTCCTGGCCGTCCCACACTCGTCCCGCCCTCGCCTCGCCGCACTGTCGTCGGTTGTCCCCGTGCGCGTCCCCGGGGCGAGAATCCAATTTACCAACTTGTACCCCGTTATTGTGTCTGCCCGCGTTTGTGTGCTCCCATAAGAAAACTTTTCTTTATAATAAATAGCCCACCGTAAATGTGAAAGATTGATAATCCCAATAACGACCGAGTAAATATGGACGGTCTATTTACCTCGCAATGATAAACTTTTATAGCTTCCATTTGAAAACATAATGAATATGAAATGAAAATTTTACAATTAATTTTGCACATTGTGGATTGGGTCGGTAGGTATAATCATGATCCACTTGGTGATGAATTAAATATTTGCAAAGGTACCTACAATTTGTTTTATTATCAGCCAAGTCAGCTGATAATGTTGACAATAATAAGATATGGAAATATGAGTTGACGTTTATAACCACCTGGTTCGTTATCAATTAAATTAATTGCATCATTGTAGTGTTTTAAATAAGATACTAATTCTATAATTTTTGTTGTTTTTTTTATAAACAAATTACACTGAGCCTGCATGGAAGGCTTGTGATCTTAGCTGTGTGGGCGGTCGCTGCAAATAATGATAAAATAATAATTTTATACAATTCTTTAATCGAAGCTTAATACAATTTTAAAATTTTAATTACATGAAACCAAATACTATGTTTTTTAGTTGCTGTTCTCTCCGAAACTGGAATAATACTTTTCTCATCTTGCCTTTATCTCTAACTAAATATCTCTAAACTTCGGATATCTACATTCTAATCTTGGCGATTTCATATTTTGCTACAAAAATTCAATATAAAAATCAACGGATAAAACTTTTTCATTTCGTTTGCTAACTTTTCTAACATTTATTTGGAAATCCTATATTTATAGTGGGTATGACAACAAGTTTAACATCAAGTAACTCGGGATCCGTTTTTCGTATAAGTAAGCAAGAGTCGTAATTGGAACGACGTGTTTGCCATTTTGTTCTCACCTGCATGGTTATCTCTTCACTAGCAATAACTCAAGATCATTATCATTAATTTGATAAGCTTATGATTGACGTTACTTATGGGTCTCGCATACTTAGGTCATGTTGATTGGTATCTTTTTATTATACTTACCTATACCTAATTAAGAGATAATGAGACATGATTCCAATTATACCGCAACTAATATAAAGACAGGTACATTATCATATAATTACATACCAATGGACACAGGTGCTTGACGGATGTTATTACGTAATGTGAGATAATATGAAAACATTTTTTGTGACAGGCACGTACTAGGGTACAGATTTGCTCATCCCAGTTCCTATATTCCTTAAAATGAGACCAGTATAAGTATGAGTATGACGCACCAAAAATAAAACGTGATCAATATTTCTGTTTTAATTAACCTACTTATCTATATAATACTAGCTTCCGCCCCGAGGTTTCACCCGCGTTCCCTTGGGATCTTATGTTATCCTGGGATAAAAAATACCCTATATATTAATCCATAAAATATATTCTATTTGTGTGCCAAACATCCAAATCCGTTTAGTAGTTTTTGCGAGAAAAAGTAACTAACATCCATCCATCCATCCTCTCAAACTAGTACCTAATAATGGAATTACCTGGAATTATTATGAGATAATTTCATCTCATCTGTAGTAGGTATTAGAACTGGACACGTCATCGCACTATGCTTTTCATTGGTGGAGACGAAGTAAGTCTCTTACTTCTCCTTGCCTTGTATTGTAATCAAGAAACCTCCCTCTGTAACAGGTATGTAAAATTGGTCCTACTTGCAAAAGTCCTAGCGCAACAATTCCAAGGTTTTCATAGAACACTGTGTAAAATTTTTAAGTTCTACAGATGGGTCAGAACCATATTGAACATAAACTTGTGGAGATAATGACATAAAGCTCTTGTTTTTTGCAAATTCGTCATTGACTTCCTTCTATCTCAACTCGGGAATATTCCTATATTAATAAATGATGTAGGTATATATATAAGTAACTTACTTATATTTGAATTATATTATTTTTGCGGTTTTTCCTTATGTACTGAATATAATTATGTTAGTATCGATGGTGCTCTGAAATAATTTATTTTTATTAACTTTTAAACGGGTTGTCAAGGAAATTAATTACAGGCAATACTGACCTAATTAATTTTATTTAAAATGTACTCAGCAAAAGATATAATATTGTAATAATATTCCCCTTTCATGCTAACAGAAATTGGCAATGGCATTGCTGAACAGATATATTGCTCAAAAATTCTATTAATATTAAATGAGTTTCCAGAATGGCATTAGGTTAGAATCTGTTTTAAGAAGGCACCTGTATCAAAAGTCACGTAAATAAAGAATTTGGAAATGAAACAAGAAACTGTGATACCTGATAGTTCCACAGTTGGAAGTGAATAGTTGGAAATAATACTGATGTAAACACACTGACACGGAAATACTTTAAATTAGGAGATAAAACAACTAAATATTTCCAGGTTTTGAATGTACATAGATACCTTTTTATTTTACAATAGAAGAAGTGAACATTAGCTTTTCATGATCACATATTACTTGTTTACTTCATTAGGGATCAGATCCCTGGGGCTAAGGGCCCGCAGTCCTGGGAGTGGCACGGTGACTGACAAGGGTTGACATTTTCGAGACATTATTTCTGAAAAACTCCAAATAAAATACTCATGTTATTCCACCGGAACACAAAACATTAGTACCTACATAATCCGACTCTTGACAGCCCTATTGTTTTATTACGTTTTATAATTGGCCACATAAAGGAACAGAAAGTTCATTAAGTTTTAATAAAATCGTTGCATATTTCAACAAGATTAGCGACTTCTGTTTATTATATCCTTTTTAAGACGGTGGCAGCTGGCAGCAATATTTTACGCTTGTATTTATGAGCCTAACTTAGTTTGTCTCTCCAAACTAACTTCGTCATTTTAACGAGATGTCCTCCTTCCGCCTTCTGTATCATTTTCAAGGAATCAGAGTACTTTTTTAAGTAATAGTTATTATTGTTGCATATTTCATATTAAATCATAAATACATACATATCATACGTACTTATATTTTTTATTATTTATTTATTTACAACAAGTATTTACAAACATTGTATAAAATACAAACTAGAGTAATTGCTGAGTTTCTTGCCGGCTCTTCTCAGTAAAAGCAACCATCCGAACCGTGCGTTAGAGTTTGACTATTCACAAATTATTTCATTTCATTTCATTATAATATGTAGAAATCTTCCTCAAAGCCTACCTATATATATGTACATACCTACTTATATTATATTTATAATTCTCTTTTTTAAATTTTCAGCAATCTACCTTGTTCGCTAAATATGCACTAAAATATCGCAATTTCAGAGTTAGTCCTAAAAACCTAGCATAGGTTTCGAAAGTATGTCATCTTGAGATATCCACCCAGTATACATTCAAATCACGTGTATCTCATAGATATTTTATATCGATAATACTAATCACTAAGTGATAATGTATCATCACATTTCATTTTGTGTGTATAATCTTTTATTTTTAATATTATTAAGAATTCCGACACCCTCATTCTCGTCATCTAGCACGTTTATACCATAACAAAGTGGTAAGCACGCAAAGCCTAGAAGGAACTGGCTCTCAAGTGTAGCTGCCAGAACACACCAGTAGGTGTTTGGCGACAGATTTTCAAGTGGAGGGAGGGTGGTAGCCAGCCAGGCAAGACAAATGAACAAGACATTTCTACTCCGGACAAAGCGTTTGACCAACAGAAACGCGGGATATTACTATCACCGTCATACTTAGAAAAAAGAAAAGTACCTACCTATCTCTGATTGAATTGATTTTTGTTTTTTTTCATTCATTTCTGATTTATAAATTTTATGACACCCAAGACTCCTAAGACAACAAGTTCGGATTATTTCTAAAAGATGAACGAAATTTTCAAGTTTTTGTTTAATTAGATTTATTTCTAAGGTATTTTTAGTTGATTGTCTGTCGAGTTGAGTCTTTTCTGGAAAGAGATGTGACTATCAACAGCCGTGCTAGGGTGTAATTATCTATCCTATACATTTGAGAAAAAGTAGTATGTCAATTATTTGGTTGCCGAGCTTGTATACTATTACAAGCTCTGCTTAGCTCGGCATGTGATGTCTGTGTGTTAGGAATGCCCCAGGATATTTATTTATAGGGCCACTGGGCCTATATAACGTAATCGCTTATAAGATGGGATCTCATAAGGGTCCTAAATATTCTACAGATACCACAGGTCTGGCCTCTTGGCGAATAAACTAGCCTTTTACTAGAGAAATGCGGCTTAAAGATTTTGGCGTATGTTTGAAGAATATAGCTCAACCCAATAGTACCCTATTGGACTGAGTTGATGGATGAAAGGAAAGAAGCATTATACCTTTTTTTCTCCCTAAAATTGAAATAGATTTTACGGTTACCTTATTAATATTATCAAATGGTAATAACTACTTTTTACTTTATTGATTTCATTAATATCAAAATAATTCACTTATCTGTTCATATCCGATATTTTTTTAAATTGCCTTACTCGAAACAATTCATCAGAAATTTGTGAATTGTTACATAGTGAATCAATATGCGCGTTGTGTGTATGCAAATAGTGGTAGGTACCTGACAGGTTGACAGGAAGTCGTGTGACTATCGCGTGGCTGCCCTGCGCTCCGTGTGCGTGTCGTGGACGTCGACACAAGCGTCACGACTCATATACAACAATGAAGATTGACACAAAACTGCCGGTGTTTCATGTCAACTGCGCTCATTAGCCTTGTTTCCATCCAACGACTGTCATTACGTTTATAGGCCTGAATGAAATGATCATAAAATTACATGAATTGAAATGTAGGTCACATAAAAACTTGTCAACTTTTCACTATAACAAGAATGCCAAGGGAATAATTTTGGGACTAAAAGACCTTACTCAAAAGATTGGATTAGGTAACGCGGTTTGCTATTAGTCAGAATTTCGACAAAAACAGTAACGTTTACTTTTATTTTATTATCATCTCCAATCTTGTAAAAAAAAATACTTCGTCGTTGTTATCTGACTGACGCGGACGACATGCGCGCTCTTTGCTGGCTAAACTTCAAAGGATGTCAGAATGTCCTCGTATATGTATTAGGTAGGTAGGTGCTAAGTTAAAGTTAATGTACCCTTAGTCTAATAATAGGAGACAACTTTCGGGAATAGTACCTACCAGTCGATGACGCAATTACTTAGTTTTACAAATAAAATCAAAACAATACTATCATCTATTTGACAATTAACCATACACAAGAAATCGCATGTAATACAATTGGAATATTATTATTGTGGTGGAGATAGCCTTCGAATGGTCTTCCTATTCCACCACACTACGAAGGGGGGGGGGATATCTGGTGTTGAAGCACCAAAATGACACACGACCAGAGTTGCAGTCTTCAGAGGGCTTCTCACAAATGTTCCTAGCCACTGTTCACTGTTCTTCTTCCTATTCTTCTTCCTATTTCTTCTTGTTCGCTATTCTTCTATTTCGCTGATGTTCTGCCAGTAATTATCGAGCTAACCTACCTCAGTTATGTCCTCATTTTCATATCCTGACTACCTAACGTATACGACGAGTAAACGTGGGAGCGAGATAGCCTACTTAGGTGTGAGGCACCCATCCTAAGCGAGATAGCTAGCTTTACACAAGTGAGAGGCACTTGTGTGAGAGAGATAGCTATATCTAGCTGTTTCCTTTAGTCCCTATTTCGTGGCGTTACCTTATTGAAGCCCTCTGCGTTTATTTAATAATAAAATATGTACAAAAAACTTATAACTAAATCTTAAAACAATATAAACTTATAACTAACTTAAATAACATGTACAGCTTAATATCTAAACGTCGATGTCGTGAACATATTCTCCCGCCGCAGTCCTGGTTTCAGGCTGGAAAATCTGGAGTTCACGCAGAGTCGGTTCTCAGGATCGCCAGCTTCTTGGTCGGCCGGCGCAGCACCCCTCGGTTGGTCCGGACGTCCACGGCGCGTATCTCCCCATCTGGTCCCGGGAACGTAGCGATGACCTCTCCTCGTGGCCATTGGTTGCGAGGAAGTGTGCCGTCTGCGATGAGCACCAAGTCACCCATCTTGATGACGCCGTTCTTCGCCCAGGGCTCCCGCCGGTTCTGGAGCTCGGGCAGGTACTCTCTGATCCAGCGGGACCAGAAAGCGTCAGCGAGGGCTTGGCTGATCTTCCATGTCTTGCGGCTAGCTGCATCCTGTTCGGTGAATGCCCCTGGCAAGGGCACGTGTGATGGCCCGCCGAGGAGGAAGTGGTTCGGAGTCAGCGCCTCTGGATCTTCTGGTGATGTGGAGACGTGTGTCAGGGGTCTGCTGTTGATGGTATGTTCGGCTTCCACCAGCAGCGTATGCAGGACTTCGTCGGACGGTGCTCGTTCCTTCAGTGTGACGCCCAGTGCGGTCTTGACACTGCGCACCAGACGTTCCCAGGCGCCACCCATGAATGGCGCAGATGGAGGGATGAAGCGCCATCGGATGGCGCGCACCGACGACTCTTGCTGCATGGCTTCGTCTGCAGTTTTCTTCATCTCGACGTCAGCGCCCCGGAGGTTGGTACCCTGGTCGCTCCACAGCTCAGTGGGGCAGCCGCGGCGCCCGATGAAGCGGCGCAGCGCCATGATTGCGGAGTCAGTCGTCAGGCTGTGGGCGATCTCGAGGTGGACGGCGCGCGTAGTCAGGCACGTGAAGATGACGCCATACCTCTTCTGTCTTCCTCGGCCGACGGTCACGGTGATGGGCCCAAAGTAGTCAAGGCCTGTAAAAGTGAATGCTCTTTTATGATGCGCCAAGCGGCTTGGCGGATGGTTGCCGGTCGACGGTTGAGCTGGCGTCGCTTTTCTCAATCTGCAGGTCTGGCATCTGTGGATCTCGGCGCGGACTGAGTTGCGTAGTCGTAGCACCCAGAAGCGTTGTCGGACTTCATTGGCTGTGATATTGAATCCTCCGTGATGTAGCTGTGAGTGGACCCAGCTGATGTAGAGTCTGGTCCACCGGTGGCTGCCATCGATCACAGCTGGCTCTTTCTGTTCTTCGGT
Source organism: Tetheella fluctuosa (assembly GCA_951216915.1). NCBI lineage: Eukaryota > Metazoa > Arthropoda > Insecta > Lepidoptera > Drepanidae > Tetheella > Tetheella fluctuosa. Next base: position 7,967,764 of record OX578219.1, on the reverse strand, counting down.
GATGTCCTGGGTCGCAGCGATTCTGGACTTCAGCCGCAGGATGCCTTCGGTGTCTAGTGTCGTGGCGAGTGTCTTCAGGCGACTGGTGGAGGAGATAGAGTTCCCCTTCCGTAGCGCAGCGATCTCTTCGATGAACAGCTCTTGTTGCTGTGCAAGTATCCATAGTCGTTCAGCTTGCTGGATGTGCCGCGCTTCGATCTTGGTGTATTGCGGTATCTTGCCTTTGCTGAGCATCTTCATCTTCGGATTGACGGGCTTTCTTGCGCTGTCGGCGCGCCATGTGGGGTCGTTGGCCGCGTTCTTCAGGGTGCGCTTGTAGGTAGCCGTGCACTGTTGTTTCAGCTGGAGACGCTCGATGAACTCCAACACGCGTGCTGTGGCGCGCATCACCCGCAGGTAGGATGAGAAGCGCCGGATGTCTGGCAGCACCTCGTACAGCTGCGCCGCGTTGCTCTGCACCGTGTGGACTCGCTCTTCGCCGGTGGTCTTCATGTCACCGGCATCTTCGCCCTCCCAGGGCCATTCTTCTTCAGGAAGGTACAGGAAATCAGGACCCCGGAACCATCGGTGAGTGGAAGCGAAGTCTTCTGGCGTGTCTCTGGTAGCGTCGTCGGCGACGTTGAGCTTGGTAGGTACCCAACGCCACTCAGCTGTCTTCGTTTCTTCGGCGATCTCGGCGACTCGGTGTGCGACGAAAGGCTTGTATGCTCGCGGGCCGGTCCTCAGCCACGCTAGCACAGTTCTGGAGTCTGACCAGAACACCCGTCGAGTCGGCTTCAGGTCGTGTTCTTCCACGGCGGTGCGGGCTAGGCGACAGCCCAGCACAGCTGCTTGCAGTTCCAGGCGTGGTACCGACGTCAGCTTGTTGATCGGCGCCACTCGTGCTTTCCCGACGACCAGGCTGATGTGGATTTGTCCGTCTTCTTCCTCGACTCGCCAGTATACCGCTCCGGCGTATGTGGTCGAGCTGGCATCCACGAAGGTGTGCAGTTCCGCTGTTCTTGACCTGTTGAGCCCAAAGTAACAGCGTGGTACAGCCAAGTCGGGTAGTCTCTGTACGTGTTCGACCCAGCGCCTCCATATGTGATCTTCGGCCTCGGAGATAGGGTCGTCCCAGCCGATGCCGCTGCGCCAGGTTTCTTGGATGATTCGCTTCGCTTGAATGGTGACAGGAGTGGCGAGTCCGAGAGGGTCAAAGAGTGACATGACCGTTCTCAGGGCTTGTCTCTTGGTCGGCGTTCTCGCTCCCGTCAGGATGTCAGCTGGAATCTTGTGTTTGTTGACGTTGAAGGACAGCGTGTCGAGTTCGGGATGCCACACCATCCCCAATATCTTCTCTGGATCGAGTTCTACGCTGTCTTCGGATCGGCCCGGTGAGAGGCTGCCAACCACGTGCCTGGAGTTCGATGCCCATCTCTGCAAGAAGAAACTCGCGTGGCTATGAATGAGAGCCACCTGATGTGAGATCTTCAGTGCTTCTTCTTCAGTGTCGAAACTCCCCAGGAAGTCGTCCATGTAATGGTTCCTGACGACAGCTGCTGCTGCTTCGGGATACTGCTGCTTCAGATCTTCGGCGTTGCGGTTCTTCACGTAGATCGCAGTGCATGGTGATGATGTGGCTCCGAAGATTACTGATTTCATCCGGTATTCGTCCGGTGGGCCCTCCCGCCGGTCGTCACGCCACAGGAACCGCTGCATGTCGCGATCTTCGTCCCTGATCTGGATTCGCAGGAACATGTCTTTGATGTCAGCTGTGACGGCCACCGGGCGTTGGCGAAACCGCATCAGCACACCTGGTAACGACTGCAGTAAGTCAGGGCCTGAAAGCAGTAAGTCGTTAAGTGACGTCCCTCTTGATTTGGCAGCTGCGTCGTGGACGATTCTCAGTTTGTCTGGCTTTGCCGGGTTGATGACGGCAAAGTGCGGGAGATACCAGTTTCGCTCCCTTTTCTTCGGTGCTATCTCGGCGAAGTCGTTCTCGAGGAGTATGTCCAGCTGTCGTTGGTATCTCTTCTTTAGTTCTGTGTTGCGATCCAATTTCTTCTCGATGCTGTGCAGTCGGTTGAGTGCGGCATCGTAGCTGGACGGGATCTTGGGTTCTTCAGTCTTCCACAGCAGGCAGGTCTCGAAGCCTCCCGCCGGTAGGCGCCTGGTATTTTCCTCCAGCTGATCAAGCGCCCGTTGTTCTTGGTCGGTGACTGGCCTCTTTGGAGCAACCCCCAAGGATTCAAGGGAGAAGTGTTCTCGCATGAGTTGTTCCATCTCGTCATCTGGTCCAGTCTCGACGTGGTGAATGCGCTGAGTGCGCCATTTCGATGGGTACTGCTGTCGTGTCCCGTGCAGGACCCAACCCAAGCTGGTGCGTGAGGCGACTGGTTGGCTTCTCGTCCCTCGACGCGTTTCTTCGGTCAGCAGCAGGTGCCAGTTGTCTTGGCCTATCAGGATGGTCGGCGTGCCCTCTTCATAGGTGATGTCTTCCTCGATGTCACGAAGATGTGGACAGTCACGTACGAGTTCCCGCCCAACAGATTGTGGGGCGAGGTCGAGTCGTTCCATGGTGCGCGCCGATATCTCGTGCTGACCGGCGTTCTGATGCCCGCTGATGGAGAAGTTCACCCGTCTGGATCTTCTTGCTTCTACTCTTGCGCCAGCGACGCCCTTGATGAAGAACGGTGCTTCTGGACCCGTCGCGCCGATCTTGTCTGCAATTATTTCGTCTACCAGAGTGCAGGTGGACCCGTCGTCTAGGAGTGCGTAAGTGTCAAGCACCCCTGCTGGACCGGAGACCTGCACCTTCAGGACCTTCAGAAGTGTAGACTTGTCTCTTCTTTCTCTGGTAGATGTGACTGTGGCGCTCGTCCTCTCCGTCGTGGGCTCGTTCGCAGGCGACGATGAAGCTGGGTTGTGGAGTAGTTCATGGTGCACCTGACTGCAGTTGTTGATCCCACATTTCTTCGACTTGCACATGTGGCGGAATCGACGTGTGCGCAGGCATCTGAAACACAGCTTTAATTTACAGGCCATGTCCCATCTTTCATTTGTCGAGGCTTCTTTGAAGGCGGTGCACGTCGCTGCGTAGTGACCTGCCTTCTTGCAGATCGGGCAAGGATTCTTCTCTGGAACCGGTGCTCGCTGCTCTTCTGCGTGGTATGTGCGTGCTGGGCGTCGCTGACTCGGTGCTGGGTTCACAGGGCGCTCGTTCAGGCGCTCGGCTGGTGCGAACATACTGCATCGTTCTGCGGTATGTTCCAGGAATCTGGTGATCTTGATCAGATCCGGTTCATCTTCCAGCCGCTCAGCAACGAAGTCGTAGTACTTGTAGCGCAGCATCGCAGGTAGCTTCTCCACGATGGCGTTCACCACCCCCGGATTGTAGAGGTAGTGCATCTTGTTCAGCGCCTTCACGGTTGCAGTGATGTTGGTGACCTGAGAAGCAAACAGACAGATGTCTCTCGGTGCATCACTGGGTTTCGGCAGCGTCTTCAATTTTTCCATTTCGGCCATGACGAGTGCGTCGGGGCGGCCGAATCTTGCTGCCAATAGCTTCATTACTTCTTCAGCGGTGGTTGTCCCGATGAAGAGGCATTGGACCGCATCCTTCGCAGGTCCTTTCAGGCTTCGTCGTAGTCTGGCCAAGTTCTCCTGTTCTGTCGTAGTCCCTGCAGTCTGTTCGAAAGCTGCCTTGAATGGCAACCAGTCGCTCGATGTCCCGTTGAATGCAGGAAGCTCAGGAGTCTTGCGTTGTATCACCACCGACGGCTGCATGGCTCGCGCTGCTTGCGTGATGGCGAGCGCCAGTCCGCTGTATGGTGATTCTTCTTTCAGGGTGCGAGTCGGCTCTTGAAGTTCAGTGATGCGCGGGCTCCCCGTCGCATCTGGCAAGGCCTGTATGTCACCTCGCACCGGTATTTCTTCAGGCGGCATGATGGCTGGGGCGTTGGGGTGAAGTTCCACCCAGGATCTGACCCTGGCTGCTCGTTCTGATGCCGCTGACTCCAGATCATCATCAGAATCTTCTTCTAGAATAGCGACCCGCAGTGCTGCGAGTTCAGTCTGTTTTGAGAGTAGCTCTTCTTTCGCCTTCAGCAGCTGCTTGCGGCGACTTCTGCTTGAAGTACTGGATCGTGGCGCTGCAGGTTGTCCTCCGATGAGCGTGTTGTCCGATCGGTTGATGGCGTTCGGTCTGGAAGCTTCTCTGGCCGTCGCGACGCTGACTTCCGCTGGATTCAGTTCGGACCCGCTGGTACCTGTGGCAAAACTTGCCGAATTACTAGGCTGCGTGGAGGTTGAACTCGTGGGATCCGTCGTGGCCGCGTCCCTGGCGGCGGCGAGCTCCTTGGCAGCGGTGTAGAGCGGGTGCGTCCAGGCAGCATGCGGCGTGGCGGCGTGCGGCGTCTGTGGTCCAGCAGCATAGGGCCAGGCAGCGTCTGGCTCGGCGGCGTGCGTCGTCCGTGGTCCGGCAGCGTGTGACCCGGCGGCGTGTGGTCCTGCAGCGTGCGTCGTTCTACCAGCGGTTGAGCTGGCGGGCTGCTGGGCGGCGGCGTCGGGGCGGGCGGAGCGCTGGGCGGCGACCTCGGAGCTGGCGGAGTGCTGGGCGATGACCTCGGAGCTGGCGGAGCGCTGGGCGGCGACCTCGGAGCTGGCGGAGCGCTGGGCGGCGACCTCGGAGCTGGCAGAGCGCTGGGCGGCGACCTCGGGGCGGGCGGAGCGCTGGGCGGCGACCTCGGGGCGGGCGGCTCCCTGGGCGGCGACCCCGGGGTGGGCGGCTCCCTGGGCGGCGATCCCGGGGCGGGCGGTCCCCTGGGCGGCGGCTCCGGGGCGGGCGGCGGCCTGCTGGTAGGCGGCCTCTGCGTCGGCGAGCTGCTGGGCGGCGTCGGTGCTTCTGGTCTTCACCATCTTCGGTCCAGATATCCGGCTCGAAGGACCAGACAATGTGGTGGAGATAGCCTTCGAATGGTCTTCCTATTCCACCACACTACGAAGGGGGGGGGGATATCTGGTGTTGAAGCACCAAAATGACACACGACCAGAGTTGCAGTCTTCAGAGGGCTTCTCACAAATGTTCCTAGCCACTGTTCACTGTTCTTCTTCCTATTCTTCTTCCTATTTCTTCTTGTTCGCTATTCTTCTATTTCGCTGATGTTCTGCCAGTAATTATCGAGCTAACCTACCTCAGTTATGTCCTCATTTTCATATCCTGACTACCTAACGTATACGACGAGTAAACGTGGGAGCGAGATAGCCTACTTAGGTGTGAGGCACCCATCCTAAGCGAGATAGCTAGCTTTACACAAGTGAGAGGCACTTGTGTGAGAGAGATAGCTATATCTAGCTGTTTCCTTTAGTCCCTATTTCGTGGCGTTACCTTATTGAAGCCCTCTGCGTTTATTTAATAATAAAATATGTACAAAAAACTTATAACTAAATCTTAAAACAATATAAACTTATAACTAACTTAAATAACATGTACAGCTTAATATCTAAACGTCGATGTCGTGAACAATTATGTTTTATTCAAATATTACTGTTAATCTACGTTTGCCCCAAGATTATTCAAAAGGTTATTTATCTGGGATGGCATGGCATTGGGTTGGCAGGTATACCTACCTATATTCACCTATGTACATAGTATAATCTACGTTTGTAATCTTTGAATACGATTACCTTTGCCCCTGTCCAGGGAGAACTCAGATAGAGGTATGAAGGACGGGGTAGAAATCCACAAAGACTTCGGGTATATCTATTTATTCGACAAAATATTAACTAGACTTAATTATACGATTATGCCGTTTTTATACCCTATTCGAATATTTAAGTGTAGTTAGGCAATTTACACGCTTACTACTTATATTATTAGGGGTTAAAGTATGAAATTGCCGATTTGTACTGAAAAATTTAAATTAGTTTTTTTTTTAATTTAACATATTTATTTAATCAAAATAATTACCATTATTATCTATACATTGCTGCCATCTAATAGGAAGGTCATTTATGCCTTTGCGATAGAACTCTGGTGATCTAGATTCAACAAACTGTGTGAAAGCATTTTGTACTGCCTCCTGAGAAGAAAATTTTGCTTTAGGACACTGTTGCGGCGTTTGACCTGGGGTCAGCCATTGCATTTTACGCTTACGTTTATCGTAAAGAATCCACTTTTCATCACATGTCACAATTCGATCCAATATTCCTTCATTTCCGAATCGATTCAACAAGGCAACACAAGTTTCAACACGCGTTTCTTTCTGCAGATCAGTCAAATCATGAGGCAGATTTCATATTTTTTAAAATATTTTATTGATTTGACGCAAATGAGTCAATATTGTTATTCACCTGTGTGGGCGGTCTTCCACGTGGTTCGTTCTTCAAATCAAAGTTTCCATCACGAATGCGTTTAAACCAAAATCGCACGGTGCGTTCATTAGCATCCCCTCTCCAAACGTAACATTGATATTGCGAGCTGTTTCTGCCGCGTTAGTTCCGCGTCGGAACTTGTATTCAAAAATCACTCGAATTTTCGAAGTATCCATCTTTCTTGTCTTGTCAAATCGTCGTCATTGAAAAAAGTTTCACTCAAAAATCTCAAACTATGAAGGTTCTATGTCAATTCGAAGTAAGTACCTATTACAATAAAACGGCAAATTCATACTTTAACCCCTATTATTAAACCTACATTGCTAGTACCTACATGTATGTTGATTAAAAATAATAATTATTATTATTTAAAGATTTTCAGTATCATTATACTTAGGTACCTAGTAGAATTCACTGAAAATATTTATTGAAAAAAGTAAATGCATATTTTTTTTTTTAGACTACCTAGGTGGCAAACAAGCTTACGGCCCATCTGATGGTAAGCGGTTACCGTAGCCTATAGACGCTCATTATACCACAGGTAAAGAAAATTCAATATAATATTTTCCCTGCCTGAGACATGAAGTTGTTAAGTCTCCTGTAATAGTAATAAAACAGTTTTGTTACAGAAACAGTTTTGAAGTGTTTATAGCTGAATAAACCTACAAATGCTAAAAATGCGAACCAGTTTAAAAAATAAAGAACAAATCCTACAAGGAACATGGATTAATATTTCTCTGAGGGTTTTTCTTTCAGTGAAAAAGCACTCGCCTTGAATAGATATCAAGTGCGCCCTAAGGTTAGCTTAAGTGCTCAAGACTTAATTTAGAAATTCAAAAGCTAAATTGTCAATATAAAATATTAAGTTTTAAATAATAATCCTGTTGGATATTACCTTCGTTTGAGAAAACTTTTAATCAATTACAATTCTCAACTTTAAATTAAATTCCTACTTATGTGAATGTTGAATATATTTAGAAACATTTAAGAGGTGATTAAGTAAACAATATAGGCACAAGGATTTTACAACTTAATTTACTATTAAGATTAAGTTAGATGTAGTATTATGAACATGGCCTATGGAAATATTGTTTTTATTAAAAAATACCATAAAAATGGCAGATATTTTTCCAAATAATTATGAAAACAATATTTTTTCACAATTAACTTTCTAGGGCAAAGTAATAAATATTAAATATGTTATTTTACCGGTCAATATATTATATTTAATAAATAAAGCAAGTTTTACTTACAAACGTAATTGATGTTTTACCTCTTTGAAATAGTTGTATTGGCAACAACGTTAGCATAAAATATAAATAACAAACCACACTAGTGCCCCGAACAGAGCTGTGGCAATCACAAACAAACTTCAACTTTGCTTTTAAGACCGCCGCTAGATAGATATATATATTTAAACTTTGTGTAAACGAACATCCCTTTATTTTCAAACTCCACAATTTGCAGACGAGCCAACCTTTACCGTGATCTATTTAGTTTATGAACAAAATGTTGTTATTACTTTAACATTATGATTTATGAATTTTTCATTCGATCTTGCCATTCTATTCGTTGCTATTGAGACGAAGTTAGTTAAAAGACGCCTTAAAAGCTCCATCTTCAATTCACAAAACTTTCATTTTGAAACTGGAGTAAGCCAAGGAATAATCAATGGGCTGGCAGAGTGGAGACTCTATGGACCGTGATGGATTTTGTCCAATCAATGTGACTGGTAAATGAAAAGAGCGGCCTAACGAACAACGCCGACAATAGTGTCGGTAGAAGCCTTAGAACGTGTAACAGATTGTTATTGGTTTTGCAATGCTACAGCGGTTGCCGACAATGGAAAATACTGAAAAATAAATTGTTAGCATTTTTACAAACTCACTCGACCGCAGGATTGTGGCCACATAATATTATATGATTTTATATCAGAATTATCCTCCAATGTATTTTTACCCGACTATTTTAGTAACTTATATTTAATTTGGATTTTCACTGTATGGATATAAATCACAATATTGGCCTACACAATTGTTATTTGTTTTCAGTAATCTATCACAGTTACCAAAGAAAAGAAAGTTCATGGTATGTATGTGTACGTGTGTATGTGTAGGTATGTATATACCTACTTATATCATTATCTTCAGAGTATTCGTACACCTTCGAAGTGCCTACATCAATAACGTTTCGATGCCAAAGTCGGTAGAACTAATACGTCATGCTTGATTCGGAGTTGAATAATCCATTTTCCCCGACGATATAACTGTTCAATAAATGATTTTCTCCATAAGGATAATGGCTGGATTTTCTACTGTTTATTGTGGACTCAATCTCCTACTATGATTGATTGAGGCTTACGTGGAACTCTTCCAAGGGGAAATTACTTCGTTATTTTTGTAGGTACGTGTCGAGTGTGTCTCTATTGATATTCCTTAAGAGTTTTATTATTCCTTTTATATAGTTATTATTACAATAAACCCCATGATGATAACAAAGTACTCGTACATTATTGGTTATGTATACTAAGACTTATTGTTGATATTTTAACAACAAATATTGGACACACGTTTATGTAGGGGTCAATCAGAATGAATCTAAGGTGAATATGTATAAATCAACAAACGATGAATAAAAATAATAAAGAGATATTTCAACATCTTTTTATTTATTCTAATTTGTCGTAATCATGTACATAAGTAAATTAATTATTTACAAAGTATGTTTAACAACAATTAACTTTATTGACGCAGTAATGGTACTAAAAAACAAAATAAATCAAAGAATACGTAACGTATAGGTTACGTGTGTATGATACATGCATGTGTGGTAAGATAAAAATATATTTACTTTGGAAAACATTTGCATAGATATACATATGTATTTCCACAGTTTAAACTGTTATTTATCAGTCTTACACAAGATTACGGTCTTTGCACAAACTTACACTATTATGCTCTCATATTATCATGCAATAGATATTTTTTTAATTTGTTTACAGGTACTGCGAGATAATTCTTTAAAAGATTCTTCGATTTGTATTAATATATTCTAAATATCTAAAACCCATTTAACTATCACATATTATTTACAAATATACTATCCCACTTAAACCTATACAAGTTATTTAATTTATAATTTGGCGATTTTGACCTACGACTAACATCATTTTGTATTCATAACTGAATTAAAATAAATATACATAAGATATTTACTTCTAGAATATGTTGATAATTTATTAAACAATCACTTTATATATATGTACCTATATACACTTCAGATATTCGCCAGCGACACCTAATGTAAACGCAGTTGGATATGTTCAATGAGTTTATACAAAATAATAAGTCCAGTATCAAATCATTCGATGATTTGAAATTTAATTACTTAAAATAATGTACACTTAAATAAACTATCGGATAATGTAAAGAAATGGCACAAGAGAAGTCGCTACTCGGCAAACGCTCCAAGGAGACGAATCTGGAACAAAGATTAACGAACTTTAAACTCAGGCTGAATATTGCTTACCTTCGAATTTTAGATGATCTATTTCTAACCCCATTAGTAAACGACCAATAGAACGTTAACAATATAGCAACAATTATTTATCGCCCGTATAAATTCCACATTTATGAATAGTTCCCATTAGGGGGATGGATAAATAAACTCCATTTTGCGAATTTACCGCCCGACCACAAAACTAATATCGATTGCACTCACACTCACCTACGGCACTATTACGGACGCCTAGTACAGAGGCAACTTCTGGCTGCTCCATATCGAAAATTAGTTCGGAGCGTGCGGCATACAAGTTGTATATGCTGGCTATGCAGGTCAGCCGCAGACTGCCGCCCTCGAACGCCTCGCTCCGGACGACGAATGTCACCTCGCCAACTGAAGGCAGCCTGTTATCAGGCCCTATCCTCTCGAATGTAAGTTTCACATTTTCTTTAGGAGGCCTCCTTATCTCCTCTTTGTGAAGGTTTATGTAAGATTCATCCAAATATTGTATATTGCTCTCATCATGGAAAATGTTGTAGTTACCCTCTTCCTCGGGTAGCTCCGTAGTTGTCGATTCAGATCTAGGCGGTGGATCCCATTTGAACCATTGTGGTAGCTCATGGATGAACGAATCCATATCAACCTGAGATCAAAATTGTATTACATTAATTAACTTGTGGGGGTATGGAGCGACGGGAGCGTGCACGAGAAACATTTCAGTCCAGATGATAAAGGAGGCTCGCTTAGCTTATCTAGCTCGAAGCTGCTTTGTGATTAATGAACTCGCCTACGCAGCGGGTAATGGCAACGAACAAAAACAACGGTCGCGTCAAAGTGAACCAAGTAAGTAGGTTCCATTCTATTGTTTTCTCATGGACACACAGTAGACCCCTGTCCGCTGCCTCACCAACTGACGCTGCCGCTTAAATGGCATTGACTTGATGCAGACATAGGCTAATCAACTAAACTTCATTAGCAATATCCGTTTGACACTGTTTCTGGATTCTAAAGATATATACAAATTTTAATTTAATAATGGTTACTTAAAATTCATTAGTATCAAAGTATCAATATACTTTGATACTAATGATTTGAATACAAATTTGATTTGATACGAATGAATACTCACACAATTGTGAGAATATTTAGATATTTTAATATAAGCCGCAGGACTTTCTTTTAGTTGTTAGTAAGTAACAAATATTTTCTAACTTTCTAGAAACTGTCTTATCCCATGTACAAAAATCATGATCCAAAGATTACAAGAAGACGAAAGTAAAGGTAGATAAATAATGGGTACATGGCTAAATTTAAGTTATTATGTTAAAAGCTATATTTGTGAGCTTATTTACATAATGTGCCTTGAGCCGAGGTCAGGGATAATACTTTATCTAGGCATAATCAGAGACTGTATAAATAAGTACGTAATCATTTTATCTTCCTATGTTATGAATACTATTCTTAAGATTTTAAATACATAATGTTTACTTACTTAATATTTTAAACTTTCACTGAGTTATTAGGAATCCCCCCTTCATTTTATTTTTTAAAACCAATGTTTTCATGAGCTCTTGATAGTGCAAAAAAGTTTCTTATGTAATAACATTGGCTCGCACGTAAAGCGTCGCTAATGTAGACTCAACCTACTGACCTTAATTTCTACAACATATTATTTCAAGCATATTCGGATATCGCCCATTTTACAATACGTTTCACACTCCTTTATTGTGAACAAATTACAAAATTTACCCCTAATAAAGCTAACAATAATAATTTGTAGCTATTAGCAATTAAATGTTGTTTGTCCTTCAATTAATTAAGTAGGTACCTAATTAGGTACCTAAAAGCTTCATGTACATTATCAAGAGTCCAATTATAATTATTATTTTGTTCCTTTTTATATCAATCAGACATGGTATAAATTTGGTGAGGTGATTGCGTTTTTCTCACTTTTATATAAATTGTCACATATTTATCGATCAGCTTCTTGTCTTTAACAAACAATATGTCGTCATATACCTGACTATAATTTAGTTAAATAGCATTCTATGAATAAGAATAATAATTCTTTTAAAAAGTAACTTTCTGAACCGTGCGTTAGAGTCAGCATATTCTTAAGTGCTTGTGAAGGCTTTTATAGTATTATAAGTTTTTTCATTTTTATGTTCATTCTGTGTTTAATTTTTTAATAGGAGTCATTTCTATTATTACTAAGTTTAGTAATTTTATACTAGCTTTCGCCTCGCGGTTTCACCTGCGTTCCCGGGATAAAAGTAGCCATTATCACTCTCCAAAAACATCATAAGTCATCTTGCTTAAGAAGGACAAACCAAAAAGCTCACTTTCACATTTATAATAGTGGGGAAGAGATCATATTATGTCCTATTCTGATTCAAATTGTGAATTTAACACATCCTTTTTGTTTATTAGGGATAAACTTTTGATTTATTTTGAAAACTTTGGTAAAATCCGTGCAAGTATAAATAACAAAAAAAAACACATAAGCTACTAATAGAAAGGGTCCTTTACTATTACATTCATGCAAACATTAAAGTTGTAATCATTATATTCAAAGAAGAATATAAAATAAACTCCAGTTTTCTCCAAATTTCACTATAATAATATGTTTATTATATTGATTTGTTAAAGGAATATGTATACCTCTCGTCCATTAAGCGCGAAGGTGAGGTTCGCAGGTGGATGCGCGAGGGGCGAGACGCAGGTCGCGCGAAGGCTGGACCCCACGCCGTACCAGGAATGGTCTGACACCAACTTTGGACCCCATTCTGGTGGCTCTACAAATAACAACTTGTGTCAAAATTTTATCAGTTATAGGCACGTGTTATTATTATTACATTTTCAAAAACTAACACATTATTGTTCACAAGGGCAATATAAGGGGCTTCCGTCGACTAGGACCGCAATAAATTCATTACGTGACGATGTCAAGTTCGGTAATTATAACATACTAAACTTATTTGATAATCGACAACAAGAAATACCTATCAAAATACAAATGTATAAGTAAGAAGTATTTCCTATCGATAGTAGCTACCTACCAGAATAATATGCATAAAACGCTTCGTTATAAAATTACGTTCAATCCCCGTTTTTATATACAGGTAGAGTTTGTACAACAACGCCATCATACTAATACAGGCGGCTCAGTTTATGGCACGTCTGTTTATTTTTCTTTGTGGGTCACACTGTACGTACGGAACTGAAAATAATATAATCCCACCAAAGCACTCACAATCAAATTTCCTAATAGTGGCAGCCGGATTTACTTTACTTAACGGGGAAAGTATTATTATTCAATAAAAGATGACGAAAGATATATAATGATGCTTCTTTACCCAATAAATACACGTAACTAAACTTGCAAAGTTTCCAAAGTAGTACTTACATTTATGAAATAGTCATAACAGGAAACTTTAGCTCGTTTGCGAGAGAATAAGCAATTACTTACACCTATAAAGTTCTTTCTGCTTCTACTTCATTAACACGGAAGTTTGCTACTATATATAATAATAGCTGTCCCCCGCGGTTTCACCCACTTTTCCGGGATGAAAAATATTTAAATACAAGACACATATACAGGGTGATTTTTTAATCACTGGCAATACTTGCAGGGTTGGAAGTACTCATCAATATGAACAACTTTTATGATGGGACCAACTATGAGATCGCGTAAAATAAAATGGTTGCTTCTTACATTTTGGTCGAGTAGGTATTGAATTTTTGTATGGAACAGCTGATATTTTTTTCGTGATTTTACACTTAGTCTAATAATAAAAGTTGTTCATATTGATGAGAACTCCCACCCTTGCAAGTATTGCCAGTGACTAAAAAGTCACCCAGTAATCAGGGATAGTGTAGCTTTTAATAAGCCAAATATTTTTTTTTTGTTTCAGTAGTTCCGAAAATAACCCCCTACATACAAACAAACAAATTTTAACTCTTTATAATACCTATATAGGTATTAGTGTTAATATAAGGTACTCTGTAAAGGCATATATAGTAAATGTGGTCACAGAACTTATCATATAATACATACATATAATATATATTGTATACGGTACATATAATTGTATATCCAATCTATATCCAATGTCCATGTTTGACATGACATAATTTAGTTCTACCATTCTCGTAGCGCGTACGTAGCACAGAGCTACAAAACCACATTCGAGTCTGTTACAAGACTTATAATCAAAGTTTTATTTTTAAACTTCAAAGTAGATACTTACTCTAACTGGATAAATAAAAAATATTTTGAATAAATAGTGTAGACTGGTTTATATTACTACTACTATGGTGGCTACGGCACAATAGTTGCGTGATCACCGACAATAACTGCTTTTGTTAAACGGTTTTTTAATGAAATCGATAAATCAATGGAAAACAAAGAATTTCCTTTGACCCACTAGCATGTTTATCATAATATATTGTAAGGCCTCGATTATGGGACACTATACAGGAAAATATACTACTAAAGAAAATATGATAAGATACAGTACGTAACAAAAAGGGTTGACGACAGCCGGAGTAGAATGTTGACGCAATATACTATTAATAACATTTTATTACACTTTTTTTTAACTAGACATTATATAGAAATCATATATATGTGGGTACACCAGAGCATAATTTTTCCGGTTCAATATATGTATAGATAATGTAAACTTTTTCACTTAGATAAGTGTAAGTAAACATACACATAATGAATAAACCCGCTTATAAAGTAAGCTATTGTTTACTGATAGCATCAACAAAATTTGCCCTCATTAACAGCTTTTACGTAACTTAACCAGAGGCTAATTAACGAAAATATCATTGAGCGTGTATATAATTAATTAAACAAGTAGGGTAAGTATTTTTATATACATTAACAACTTCACACAGTAAAAAATGTTACTGATTATATAATTATATCAATCATAGAATTATAGAAGAAAAAATAGAAGTATTTCATTCAGACCATTTAGTGTGTGCCAGAGATATTTATTTTATGTAATTTTCAGACAAGTTACTTGAAGTAATTATAACAAAGATAAATCATAAGTATAGTTATATTATACCGTTCAATTAAAAACTATAGTAAATATAAATAAATTATGTAAAGTTAAGATAGGAGATACCTATGCAAATAATTAGTATCTAAGTTATTGTATTACTGTTATATTTGTGAATAAAACGAGAATCATGTTTGTGTTTTCACCTTTCAGTGTTTATTTTCAGGAATATACTCTCTCTTTTCTATTGCAGATATAGTTTACACATCACGTATCTAATTTATTAAACTATAAAAATGTTAAAACTACTTAGAATTGAGAATTTTATTAAGCTGCTCGTGCACGCTTACTATTTATTATAGTAAGCTATTTAGCTTTAGGTACCTATAATTCGTAAACCATAACAATACCCATCTACAAATCTTTACCTCTAAGAAACCCCAGTTTTATTTACCTTAGTAGGTTCACAAGCATGCAGACGGGCCACCTGATGGTAAGTGATCACCGCCGCCTATAAACATTTGCAATACCAGAGGGACTGCCGATGTGTTGCCGACCTTGAAGAGCTCTTTTTACGCCCCTCTTGAAAAACCTCATATCGTGGGGCTGAGGGAAAACCGTAATGAGGAACTCATTCCACATCCTAATGGTCCGCAGTAGGAACGTCCGACTGAATCGTTATGTGAACGATCGAGGCGGCTCGAAGATATGACGATGAGCTCCACATCGCTGGCGAGTGGTGCGATGGTAGAAGGGGGATTATGCCACCAGATCAAAAAGTTCTTGAGAACACTCCCCATTATGAAAAAAAGTTAATTGAGTAAAATAAACGAGAAAATTTTGTTTCCATTTCATTCATTGTCGGCACAACTCTACAATACTACCTAATATACATACAGCTCGTGTTAATAGTTAATAACCACAAACGTGTACGTGTACCTTTTAAGTTCAAAAACACGGTGGAAAATATTTGTTTGACTGGAAATCTTATTGCGTGAGCTGTTTCGTCCAAAAAATCCCGTTCATTGTTGAAATGTGGAGTGTGCAGTGAATATTACGATACGTGTGTACGTGTACTTACACGATTTTAATGGCTTAAACTCGTTATTCCTTTAATTACGAATCTTAAAACGATCAAGTACAAAACAAGAAAGCTAAAATTTATTCTAGCTACTAAAAATATTCTTGGTAACTCCGAAATTAATATTGACTTTTATAACTGATTCCAATTTGTTCGTTTGATTTCATAACAATGAAATATTGCCTAATATAAAGTTTTTGTATAGGTATTAATCTACTTAAAACAGAATAATAGAGTAACATAGAATAGAGCTACTTTTGACCTACACAAAGAAGGGGCTACCTCAGCTTATAATGTCATACCTTTTATTTTTAATAAATTTTATTATTCTGTTTTAACCTAAGGTTTTAACCCATAACTGATAGAACAAAGATGGAGTGGATTATTTTTCTCTGATACTACAAAATTGGTAAATGTATACCTAAACATCAAATTTATAGTGTGTTACTATTCTGTAGGAGAACTTCTTCAATATACTTTTATACTGATAATTCTACAGCTCTAAGGGCCACTTTCTCAGGCTGCTGAAGTGTTCCGGATAGCTAATCTATCTAAAAATGCAGTTTTTCCTTTCAAAGTGAACAAAATGAGACGGCCTGTATAAACATAAGCTATTAGAAAATTATGGGCAACTTGTGAAATTGGCCTTTATAATTTAAAAAGATCGTTAGTCATCCATAATATAACATTAAATATGGTAGGTAACAAGCTTTCTGAATACAAGTTTGAATATTTATATCCCAATAAATAGTTCAGCGATCTTTAAATGAAGATTAATTTAGACGAGTTATCAACGAGTTGCGACCACAATTTTCAATCGATTCCTGAGGTTAACTAACAAGCTTATTTCAGTGTAAAAGGTAAAAGAAAAAGAAAATTAATTTATAATGTAATCTTACCAACAACTTCTAACGGTGCTGATCGTATCTCAGTATGAAATGTAGGCGCATCTGCTGATACCTCTATCTATAGTTTTGTTTCTCCGTCTGTCTGTCATGGTTATATTACTCTGAGTCTACGTGATATTCAGCTGAAATTATGCTCAGCTATAGTTAGTTATCTAAGACGCACACAAAGTTATCAAATAAAAATAAAATTGCGTTCGGTTCATATTAATTGGGAGTGTTTCTTTTTCGTGGGTATAATTTAAAAGGTATTTTAAAAATGTAGAGGATTGTGTTAAACACTTATCTGTATATAAAAGAGAAATTGACTACCTGACTAACATAATCAACACACAGCTCAAACCGCAGCCGTCAAGCGACCACTAAGGAAGGGTTTTACAAAATTCAACCCATAATGACGTAAAATAGAGGATTGCGGGTGAAACCGTGGAGCTAGTCTAATATAAAGATCGTTTACCAAAAATCATCTTTTGAATTTTATTTTTATTAGAGCTAAGCGCCTCAAAATCTTAAAGTGCACAGTAGTAGACATACACATAATTTATAATATGATGAATTTAAAAAGAAAAGTATCACCGGTAAGTATATAGGCTGAAATTGGCAAGGCATACTGATTATTAGGTATTCAATTGTCACCTATGGAATAAGGCTTCATACTCTGAAGAGGAGTGAAAAATGTTCTTACGTGTATGCTCAATGGAAAACTGATCGGTGGACTGAGCTAACTCGAACACCGTGATATAATTCTCGCTATCAGATCCATTCATTATCAGACTTGCGTGATGTGATAATAATGGACGAGCATTATCATGCATGAACACGTGCTTGGACGAGTCAGTGAGGGATGATCATAGGATGGTCGATGTATGGTAGGTAACAAGCTTTCTGAATACAAGTTTGAATATTTATATCCGAATAAATAGTTCAGCGATCTTTAAATGAAGATTAATTTAGACGAGTTATCAACGAGTTGCGACCACAATTTTCAATCGATTCCTGAGGTTAACTAACAAGCTTATTTCAGTGTAAAAGGTAAAAGAAAAAGAAAATTAATTTATAATGTAATCTTACCAACAACTTCTAACGGTGCTGATCGTATCTCAGTATGAAATGTAGGCGCATCTGCTGATACCTCACACCGGAACCGCCCAGCCATCGCTGGCGTCGCCTGTTGTAAGACCACTCTCCTTGCTCCTGACCGAGATATCTGTCCAAAAAACCAATAAGATTAAACAACTGCACAAAATCAGCGTCATAACAATGAAATATACGACTTTATGTTGGCAAGTGCTGTTATTTCTATACACAACACGATTCAGATGAACCGCTTTATGTCTTAGAGCGTAATGACTAATGGGGATTGCATGTAAATCCTGCGTTGCGTTATGAAATGACGAAACTCGAAGATATTCTTCACATGTAGTCAAAGAGAATATAACAATGTATAGAATGAACACTTTACAAAACTCCAAAGCCAGAAAGAGAGCTATGAAATAAACATCCTGTCTTTAATAAGACATCGATGTTTTAAACAGTGAGATAAAGTCTAAACATTTTTCTTCCTTATATTATTTAGTGTTTTGATAGGGATCATAGCATAGGTATGAACCTATATTGCCTATAATTGTGACTATAACTTTTGTTAGCTCGTAATAATCCTTATCTAAAATATCTAGTTATGGGTTTTATGGCAATAAATTAATTTGTATTTGTACACAATGTCATGAATTGGAACACAACGGCATATAGGCATTATAAATATTTTCAATCCGGCCATTCTTATTTTGATAAAAGCTGTGATCGAAATCGAACTGAGTAGCAATGTATGTACACTGAAAGGAAAACAACCGTTACGCTAAAAGGTTTTTAGAAGACTATAAATAAAAATAAAGGATATAAAATATCCTATATCTAGGTATATAAATCACCTATTATCTTAATCTTGTTTCGCTAATAATATTGACGTTTCTAGTGGCTTCTAATATTATGTGAAGCTATCCTTTAAATAAATACCGCTCCTAAATTAGTTCTCAGACGTTAAATGCTTTATCCTAGTCTAGATTTTAATTAAAGCGATTAACCATATTTCATATCTAAGGTCAGATATCTAAGCTCAGTGAAATCTAAATTAGTCTTCATTATTTGAATATTATCATGGGATAATATCTCTTTTAAACCAGGAAATAACTAATACAAACGATTATAACAAAATACCGACAAATTATAATCCTCGATAGTAATTGTTTATGACGTCGTAATGTTATGACAATCATATTTAATGAACCGGATATAAAGAGTTGTTTTTATAAAATAAAAACCAAGCAAGTGCGTGTCGGACTCATCCACGGAGGATTCCGTAAATGGCCTGCGCTAGACAGAGGGACGGATAGACGGCGTAGGCAGGCACAGGGATACATTATTCGGTGGCGTAGGCTTAGTTTCCATTTGGGTACAAACCCCAAAAACTGGCCTAGCGCAAGTTCTTTTTGCATAATTTGTGTTACGGAACATGTATAGTTTTGTTTCTCCGTCTGTCTGTCATGGTTATATTACTCTGAGTCTACGTGATATTCAGCTGAAATTATGCTCAGCTATAGTTAGTTATCTAAGACGCACACAAAGTTATCAAATAAAAATAAAATTGGGTTCGGTTCATATGAATTGGGAGCCTCAGCCCCTTACTTAATACGGTAAGTATAGGTGAAAGCCAAATAAATATAAAGATGTCCCTTAAGCCCCTAGGGGGGCATTAAAACACTGCAGATTATTGGAACAACCGATGTGAAAATGGAAAACTAATGCTTTGTGTTCTATTAAACTTGTTTTAATGTTTATCTTTGTTAAAATGAAAGAAACGAAAAAAGAAAAGAAGATTTTATGATAAAAGTTATTGAGGTCTGTGCAAACTTGTAAATTAGAAAAATATTATTTTTGATAAGTGAAAGGTTAGTTTCAACTTACATCAACTTCGATTCCTGGCAGTGGAAAAACTCTCGTATGTGGTAATTCTTTAGGTATGTATCTGTAGAATTCTTCCCGACCCCTGTACCACTTGACACTGTACAGCGCCTCTTCGTCTTCAAGCTGCCACGTACATTCTAGGCTTACAGTTTCTCCCACGAGGACTGCACTAGGAACGCTTATTTCCAAGTTGTGAAGACCTCGAACACCTGACAACGAAAGTGGTATTAGAAGAATATATCAACAAAGGCCTTTGTTTGACATAGTACCTATGATAAGTATGTAGTAATCTAGTATGTTCGAAAATAATTTTGTGGCCATTTGTACATTGCTATCCATTAATTATTCTTGCGTTTTATTTTACTGATATCTTTAATTTTATTAGATATATCTTAATAAATTGAATACCTTGTTGATCTTTACTTAAATTTAAAGTTACTATCTATGACATATTTTAAGTAGATGATAGGTTCAGGAAACATTGATGTCAAAGGATTAGATGAGTATGTTGGCCTTACAATAGATTGTTCAACTGGATAGTTTGGTTCAGTATCATTTTATTTTCTGCTACGATCAAAATTTAAGCAGCCCTGGTCTAAGATCAATATTCGCAACCCCACTCAAATTACTCGCAACTAAGCAAATTTATTCATTCATCTATATAACATTAAGGTTCAATTGTGTTAGACAAAAGCTTTATGTAAATAGAGATTTACTATCATGCGTCAATTTGGCAACATACATAATCCACCAAAAGCAATATTGTATACACAAGAATATATAGTAATACACTTTGGTAATACCGTGGCAGGCGAGCTTAAGTATATAATGTTCTACATCAAACAATTGTTAAATTAAGAAAATAGGTGAATAATATAAGCTCACCAAACATCTAATAACGTGAGATTTTCAATATAAAAGAAATCCGGGGATCAAACTCAAAGAGCCCTGGCCCGAGGATGAAAATGTGGTAGTTTCATGTAAAAGAGCTCAAACAAATACCCTCCGCGAAACTTCATTTTCCTTGACTCGCTTAATCCATATCAAATACGCCTTATAAATGTGCTCTTATGTAGCTAAATGGTGATATTCTTTTCTTATTTCATCACATAAATGCTCACATACAAAAAGAATATTCGGAATATTGTGTAACAGTTCCTATATGCGTGACACAGCTCACTTGAAAATAATGTAAGTATGCAAAAATATAAATAGGAATTCGCATGTCTATGCATATACTTATTACTTCGAAATTGGCTAATAGAGTATTCTGATTAATTAAATTTGTAATGATGTGCTTATTTGCTACATTGTGGATAACAAAACAATGTAAGATCGCAGTTGTAATAAGTATTCGATAAAATCCTTGAAAGCATGCTTGTACCTACTACATATTAGTAAATTAACTATTAAGCCAGAATCGTATGTAAGGTACCCACTGTAATGTTAATTCCTTATATTAATTTGATATATAGAACATTGTATTTTCACTTTATTAATTAAATGATTCAGTGTTTCACGGCGGAAGGAAGCTGTTCGTCTTTGTCTTAAACTCATTCTAATCGATGTTTTTTGCGCGATTGGCAGCCCCTAATATTTGGCTGCCCTAGAATCAGTTTTTGAAGATCTGTTTCCGCCCCGCGGTTACACTCGCGAT
Source organism: Tetheella fluctuosa (assembly GCA_951216915.1). Classification (NCBI taxonomy): domain Eukaryota; kingdom Metazoa; phylum Arthropoda; class Insecta; order Lepidoptera; family Drepanidae; genus Tetheella; species Tetheella fluctuosa. The sequence continues at coordinate 7,946,293 of OX578219.1, read as the reverse complement.
TTTTTCATAATTTTTTTTCGTGAATTATTCCGATGATTTAATAGTTATTCTGCTTTTCGGAGCGGAGACAAATCCAACAAATCAAAGATCATTAAAATCGGTCCAACCGTTCTTGAGTTATAAATGAAATTGGGTAACTAACCCGACTTTGTTTTTTTATATACTAGCTGTTCCCCGTGGTTTCACCCGCGTTCCCGGTAAAAAAAAATCGATAGGTATTTTAATAGTTATTCTGCTATTCAGGACGGAGACAAATCCAACAAATCAAAGATCATATAAATCGGTTCAGCCGTTCTTAATTTATAATTGTGTAACTAACACGACATTGTTATTATAGATATAAAGAATTTCCACAGTCTATCTATGTCATATTTTGATTCAAAAAGGATTGCCCACGAGAATACTTGTAAAATACCTAATTAATAATTTGACTCGCTATTCCTGGAAATCTATATTTTTATATGTAGTTTTGGGACGGGTGTCCCATTACTTCCATTACTACCATTTGGCGAGCCAAGAAGTTAAGTAAAAAAGAATAAACACATATTTTGCATAGCTTCAAAGTAAAAGTGCATCTTCTTAGCAAGCTTATAAAGTCCTCGGTTTCGACTTTACTTTCAGAGAGTACATATAAAGCCAAACGCAAGCGCATTTTATTAAGAAAAAAAACACGGTACTTTAAATAAATCATTGAACGTGATTCTGGGAATAATTCACGCAACAAATATTATGACAAAGAACAAAATACTTTAAAGCTAAATAAGTGATAAAAGATTGCGCTTTAAAGCAATGTAAGCAACTTGAATGGAGTGGGCTACCATCGATCAATCATGCGGACACTTTGCCGAGATATCAATGACTTTGGGGTACTATGGGCCCGAAGCGCGCCGTGTATATAGCTTACATTGGCCCACAGTGTTTACCTCATTGAATTACATTACGAACCCGTGTTACTAACCCAATATTAGGCGTAGCTGACAGGACCCTTGCTAAGAAATTTATTTTATTAATGTTTAAGCTACACTCAGTTATATTGAGAATACTTAGTAAGTATTTAAAAATCTCTCAGAAATATGTATTTTATGTATGTACCTCAATTAAACTTTTATTTGTTTTACCATTTTTTATATTATATATTTAATGGCCTTGAAACAATAGTCTTCGTAGATTATTTACAGTATATTCAATTAATATAGTTTGCTTTCGAAGTGACAACATTACTCATATGCATTCCGAGAAACAACATTTGTTTGTAATACGTTTTCAGTCATTTCACTTCCGTTGGTAGGTACATAAATAGTTTACTCATATTTAAAAAATCTGCATTAATTATCGCGATTGTGAACATTTATAAATTCAAATCAAAAATTAATTACGTATTATTTCTTTGATGATACGCAAAAAGCTTTTCAAATGTCCATACTTCCACAATAACGAAGTTCCCATTTTTATACAAAATTGTTACGGCATTTCCAAGAACGGTGTTTTTTTTTCTATTTCCATTAATCAGCAAACCCTTTGTGTGGGCTGATGGAGGGGGAAATAAAACAAGATTGATGAAATCAAGTAAATATTTAGAGTGAGAAAGTCCGTGTGGAACGAGCTCTACTCTTTGTTTAATAAAACTTTTACTTAGGTCGCCAACATCAAGATGGAAACCTAAACTTAGTAAGTCCTTGTTACAAAGCTAAAGCTAACAGATTCCAGAGAGGACTTTGAAGTGAAAAGATACTTGAATAAGATTCGATTTAGAATGCTAAAGGAAATATTATAAAATGCACAAAGTAATTTGCTGCCTTTACAAAGCAAAAGCTGCGCTCTAGTAAGATGTGAGTGATTAAGTTTAAAACGCTCGGTTGAAACCGTTTTGGAATTTAAATATTCCTTCTATCATAAACAAGAACGTTTTGGTAGATATTTCATTTTAGTTTGCATATAAAGTTCAGTTTATGTTTTTAGCGACTTGATTTGTAGAGATAATATTAAAGGTAGAGTTTATTAGCTAAAGTTAATAAAAAAAAGACCTAATCTGATCAGTAAACATGTATATGTATGAATGAAAATATTTTTATTCGGATAGTCTGACTCTAATCCACGGTTCGGTAGGTTGCTTTTGCTGAGAAGAGCCTGTAATAAACTCAGCAATTACTCTTTTCAAAAACACCTCAGATTTATTATATACCATTATTTATTTAGTCTCACTGACAATATTTGTGTTTTGGCAGGAAAAAAATGTGAGTAAACTAAAAAAATATATATAGCAAACTGAAGCAAACCAGCCCACAAGCATCACCTGTTCACAAGTATGACGCATTGTATTTATTTATTATGCTTTAAGATAATTATGTATCTATTTGAAGGTACTGACAAATATTGAAGTGTCTGTTAAACACACATCAAAAATAGGTAAAATTAATAATTTAGGAAGGAATAGATTGAATTTCTTTTATTTTTGCAAAAACAGCGGTACTTCGTAAGTCTACAGAAGAAAACATTTCTACCCATAAGAAAACATTTCACTTACTTAATCAATTTTCATAGATACTTTTATTTTATTTTACTTAATAGGAAACAAACATATTATTAAAAAATACCTTGAAACCTAGACACTTTTGATGTGTGTACATAAATAAATATTCAGTCCGATTTGAAATACCTAGAATATTTATTTCTTTGACATCTCGTTTTAATTCAAAGGCGTACTGGAATGGAAAACTTAATCTTGATTCGATTAGTGCCCCAATTTCGAACACCAAACACCAATACTCTTAGCTCTCGGTAACAAAATGGCGATATCGATTTTACAAGTTTTCTTATTCGTTTCAATAGTTAAACTGCTCTGGGTTTTTCTTTCTTCTCTTTTGCTACACTAAATTGTGTTTCTGTGAAAAGCTTTGGAACCTGAGTGATTATCTAGGTTACACCGGAATTTCGCTCGACAAATACCGAAAACGATTTATGCAAAACACTCTATTTATAGTTGTCTATTCCTTGCTACCTTACTAACTAGAGTGCTATGGACACTTTGTCAAATCTATTAGGAACCTATTAAAATGAGTGTGCAATTGCAGTATTACACTTCATGTTTTTGATGCAATTCAGTAAGTACTTTTTCGGCAAAATGGTAGGTAACCGCCAATATACACGTATCTACAAAACAGAAAACTAAAGATTTCTGCTCTCTTTTCTTATGTGAGTTAACCGAGATAACTAAGGCATCCTCATATAGGTACTTCATATAGGTTATGTTACTGAAATAATGCCTGTTAATCTATACCAAATCAAATAAATATAAAAAACATTTTTTGATTCCTTCAAACATCTCGTGTAAAATTACAGTCCTAGTTGTGCGTTGGGTATTAGATTTACGAAAGTAAAGACGTGCATGTATCAATTGGCACTGTCCGACACTGATTGTTAGTTTCCTGCCTATGAGTGATACAAATGTGGCTATAATGGCTCTTAGTGCGACAAGGGCTCATATATTTGAAGTCGACGCGAGACGACGGTTCTATGAGTGTTACTTCCTTATTTTGGATGGGTCAGATTACACTGGCATATGGAGTAATATTTACATGAGTAACCCATTATGTAGATGAAATAATAATTTGTTTCGCTTGAGATAAAAAACAAGAAAAAGCAAAGATAGTGATTTTTTACGAAGCTGATAAAATTTAGAATTTTGAGCGATGTTACGTTAGTGCACACAACATGAGGTTATTACTGGCTGAGAGATCTTCAAATAATGAATAAGTTAACAGATTTCCTTAGTACTAATAGTTCTATAGTATAGTATAGTACCTACATTACAATACAATACAGCCAGTTAACCCTGATTGCTACGTTGCGATTTATAGCCACAGGGCTATTGAAGTTTCAATTTGCAATTTCGTATACTGTTCTTAACCACAACGTCGATTACAAACGATATCCTTTCGCATTTAATTAATTATATTCTTTTGGAACTTAAATTGTATTTTAGGATATTGCTTGCCGATGTTAAAATTTAATTGATTTACTACAAGCTCTTTGAAGATGTTATTTTTCTCACATCAACGATTTGAGAAGCATTTCAAATGCTAAATTTGCTTAATTTCATTGGACATTTAATAAATCTTAGCAACGAGAATTAATTTGAAGTAAGGGGTATCCAAAGACAAATCAAGACGAGATATCTTTTCCAATTGAATGAGTATTTAGAATTTTGCTGTTGCTGTTTGTATAATCGGCTACCCAGCTACGTCGTTAACGTAAGTAAGTAAAACGTGAAGCAGTCGTCGTAAACTGAATTTTCTATGATTATTTAAGCTGTAGGTATATGTAATCAGCACTAATAATGATATATGTGAAAGTAACTTTGTCTGTATGTTTATTACCTATTCACGACTAACCTCTGAACCGATCGTATGTTAGAATTTGGCACAGAAATAGCAAACACAGGCCAATACCTTTCGTATTTTCGCGCTAGTAAATGGTTGTTATACCCATCATCTTATAAGTTACAAATTGCAAATTAGAATCCTGAAAACTATTGTTCCACGTCATATAAGCTCAAAATATAAAGAAGACTACTCTGAGTTATTTAAGTTCTGCCAAGTGTTACCAGTTCATAATAAAATAAGATTAGCTATTCTTAAAGATGAATATTGCAATGTCAGCAACTTAAAAATGTATGAAAGAAATCAAAATTTAAGACCTATCAGGGATGCTAAAATGTTCTTACTACCTAAATATAATAATTTTATAATAACTTTATGTATACGCTGCCCAAGATAATTAATAGCTTGCCTAGCGAACTGCAAACAAAGTATACGCAAACTGTAAAGTCAATAAAAAAGTAAATGCTGGGAATGGAAGGGGGAAAGTTTAATTATTTGTATTAGTATATTATAAATTTGTTTAAACTTTTTGTTATAAGTGAACTCTCACCGAGCACATAAGCCTCGCAGGCTTTCGTTTGGTGTTCAATGTATTGTAAACTAACTAAGTAAGTAAAACGTGAAGCAGTCGTCGTAAACTGAATTTTCTATGATTATTTAAGCTGTAGGTATATGTAATCAGCACTAATAATGATATATGTGAAAGTAACTTTGTCTGTATGTTTATTACCTATTCACGACAAACCTCTGAACCGATCGTATGTTAGAATTTGGCACAGAAATAGCAAACACAGGCCAATACCTTTCGTATTTTCGCGCTAGTAAATGGTTGTTATACCCATCATCTTATAAGTTACAAATTGCAAATTAGAATCCTGAAAACTATTGTTCCACGTCATATAAGCTCAAAATATAAAGAAGACTACTCTGAGTTATTTAAGTTCTGCCAAGTGTTACCAGTTCATAATAAAATAAGATTAGCTATTCTTAAAGATGAATATTGCAATGTCAGCAACTTAAAAATGTATGAAAGAAATCAAAATTTAAGACCTATCAGGGATGCTAAAATGTTCTTACTACCTAAATATAATAATTTTATAATAACTTTATGTATACGCTGCCCAAGATAATTAATAGCTTGCCTAGCGAACTGCAAACAAAGAATACGCAAACTGTAAAGTCAATAAAAAAGTAAATGCTGGGAATGGAAGGGGGAAAGTTTAATTATTTGTATTAGTATATTATAAATTTGTTTAAACTTTTTGTTATAAGTGAACTCTCACCGAGCACATAAGCCTCGCAGGCTTTCGTTTGGTGTTCAATGTATTGTAAACTATTCATGTGAAAATTGTTTTTGATCAATAAATAAATAAGTAGGTAACACGCACGGTAATTAACATACTTGTATGTAACAAGTTTCGTGACTCAGTTTAGTAAAATAATGTATTAATAAATATACTGTGAATTTTATTCATTTTTTTTTTCTAATAGATATGGTTTCAAAAGTTTTCAGGAGAACTAAAATAGCGTGGGATATATTATATGTATATGCATTATATAAATAAGACAGCAATTTTAGTTTCAGAAGAATCAACAATAAGCTTACTTATTATTATAATATTATTAATAAGTACGCGAAGTAAAAGCTTTATACACCTTTTTACGAAAATTACGCGGACGGAGGAGTATGAAATGAAGGAGTGCGGAAAGCTAATATTTTTATATAATAATATGCATTAGAAATAAATTAAATAAAAATAAAATCATTACCCACCACACTACCGTGCGATTGACACATACACACACATGTCACCACTGTCAGTCGTGACATCTCTATGCTTTGTCAAAAACGCGGCAAAAAAAGTTTTTTTTCTTTAAATTCACATAAATATACAAAGGTTTTGGTCGATTTTGACCACGGGGTGATCACTAGGTTATATGTATAATTGCCTAATCAATCTGTATTGGGTGCGAGTCGGTAACTAGGTAGGTACCTACCTATTTTTATTTTTCTCTGTGATACAATGAATAACTTACGTGTTGTACTTTTGTAAATTGGATATGATAAAAATATCGTCATGTTACGGGTAGGGCGTTTTTGTTGCCACAAAAACATTTCTAGTTCTTTTATATAAAATTTAGGGAAAACGCTGATATTGGCCCGAACGGTTCTTACAAAGTAATAAATCAGAGCTTGTAGGTAGGTACCTCTTACTTTTGACCTTTGATGTAGATGAATACATTCAGCCTATTGATAAATTTATTATTATTCAACTACCTACTTGTGGTCTTCTTTTTTTTTGATTTCAAATTTCAGTTCTAAAAATTATTTAAGTACAGTTATTACTAATAACAAGTACAAAAATGGGAAAATACACTGATATCCTAGTGAGTCTTCAACGTTCCTTATGCTCTGTCCTTATTTCAAGGTCTGGTTCTACAAAAGCCTCACAAAGAAGAGGAAAATCTCTCCCTAAACACACTGTAACCCCTATTTGTAACAATTAAGGTAAGGGTTGCAATTTTGGGGACAAAATCTACTGCTATTTCCAACAAGACTAGCAATAGGGTAGCCTAACAATAAACTTAAGTTCTGTCCACTCAGGTGTAATTTCAAAGATTTTATACGCTCCAAGATTTTTGCTTGCCTGCTGTACCATCCAATACAATTCAGTGGGCAACTATTTACTGACGCTACAGTAGGTATGGCTACATCTTATAGCGTTGCATCTTTGTTTTACATTGGTACGGTTTATCTTTATACCGTTAAGATACTTAAACAAATCTTTAAAAGTATTCCTCAGAATTATTGAATACACAAATATAATAACACTTAAATCCACTTGACAAAAAGAAAACTTAAAAGTAAGAAGCTTATATAAAATAGTCAAAATTAAAAAAGTCGCTATCAGAAGGCAGAATGCACCCAGAATGCTGGTGGCCACGTTGGATGGCAATGCTGATTCTCTGACCAAAATATAAGCCAGCATTCTGGTCACAAGTTGCTTCGACCAGGCGTTTGGATATTTCGCGATAAAGATGGTGAGCTCTCGACCCCCACAGACCCAGAGTTTTAACCCCAAACGGCTCAAATATATAGCTTGTATCTATGTTACTATATTTGCGCCGCTTGAGGCTCTCTGCTGATAACGCAGCGCCGCCAGCCTTATTTATTGTTTCTGGAAGATGAGACGGTGCCAAAGTATCGACACACGTGGCATCCCATACCAAAGGCAATTCCTCAGAAGACATGTTTTTTCATTGATGAAGTGTTATTTTATAAATGATATGATATTAATAGTTTATGAGGTATGCAAAGGATTATAAGGAAATAAAAATTCACGCTCGTTATAGCTGCTTCTTTTTTTATAACATTGTGGGCTTGTTTTTACTCAGTATACTCCTAAATTACATACTTCCCACCATTGATTTTCATTGACTATATTAAATTGCCAACGACTATTATAAACGAGATTGTCAAAGTTATAAAATAAGAAAGTAAATTTTACACTTTTATTATTATATTGAAATGAAATGAAATATTTATTATTAATTTTCTTTTTATTGTTATATTTTATACTTTTGACTTTAAATGAAACAAAATAGTTTTTTTTGTGATATTATATTCCTTAATGAATTTCAGATTTTAATCTGAATATAACGGTAATAACTACAACAAAAAGGGCTGTAAACAGATATTTATTTAATGAAAACAATAAAGTAACCTTTGAGTAAAATAGTAGGTAGCTAAATAATCTCTACTTATTGTTATAAGGCATCACTTTGTCGACAACTCAAAAGAATTTCTTTTAATTTCCAGACATCACGTTATTTCCAAGATTCTATTTGATTGAAAAAGATCCCGACTACAAAAGAGATATTGTAATTGATATTATGAACAGCGTCAACGCCATTTGATCTAAACAGGTAATTTAATACTAGATATAATATTAAAAAGAAGCCATTTTTTTTCCTTTATATAAAAATGTTTATTTATTTAAGTCTTATCCATATTTCATTTTTCGTTTTAATATTTTAAAGTTTCAATATTTAATATTTTAGGTACTTTGTAGCGCTCGCCTGGCTGGCTACCGCCCTCAAGTTGAAAATCTGTCACCTACCTACCGCCTACCTATTGGTGTGTTCCGGCAGCTAACCTTGAGAGTCAGTTGTTTCTAGGCTTTGTGTGCTTACCACCTTCGGCCACATCATCATAGTGAGATTGTGGTCAAATACAAGCCTATACAAAATAATAATCGTATATTAAATTTATAATATTAATCTCTATAACTTAAGAAGTATGAATAAATTTTTATTTTTCCTTTTTCATATAAAACCATTGTAAGCTTGTTCGCCTCCAAATTTTAAGCTAAGTTGACATACGAAATAAGAAATATAAGATGAATAGAAGAAGAATACTAAAGGTAACCTCTTCTATCATTTTTTTTTCTATACTAATACAGTTTACTTACCCATTCCCCAAAATACTGTAGCGAAGAAGGCCACAAAAATGCGGCTTCCGGTTGAGGGAATCACCTCCATGCCACCTGTTATCCGGTATCCGATACACGTTTCATATATAGCACATCCACTGCCGTGTCTATGTGTCTATCTATACCTACACACGTAATATCTAGCGTGCAATATGATCAATCTTTTAGCACACAATGTAACTATGATTAGTTCGCCACAAACACACACACATTTTTTTCTACTGCTCACGTTTCACTGTACCTGGAAAACAGATATATTTATCCATTAGAATATGCTTCAACTTGTTCCTACACGACAACTAGAAAAAATTGCCACACTCGTTATTACACTCAAATAAATACGATGAGCAGAAAAAAGATAATAATACATGAATTAAATAACTTTTATTATATAATCAACGACGACCAAAAAAAATATCAAAATGCAATATCGTATGTTGTACGTCTCAAGTATTGCGTGCGCCCGAAAAAGTTGTGACCGCAATTCAAGTTTTTCTCCTAAAAGTTGTTTAGATGTTCCGGTTTATTTTTATATAGCTGCTGATTTCGAAAATAAATCACCTTTTCACTTATTTAAGCATCTCGTTACAATAGCACAAAACGACTACTGTAGGTAAATTACTTATAAACGTTACAATAAAATTGATTCTACCACAAAGGCTACAAAGACTAAAATCAGTTAAATCACAGCTGTCACTGATCACATCTGACCAATCTCGCCGTAGCTCTTTGTACTCTGTTTCCATTTAACATTTATTCGGCAGGCGACGCCTTTCACAGCCCTTATCATATTGACACAGACAAAATGTTTAATCCTTCAATTTACCCTGCCAGTTTCAATATCTCCAGATATTGAATATCGAGATGAATTTCAAAAGTGAGAAATATTTTTAGTTATTTTCGTAAATGGAAACAACCTTCATAGCGCTCCATCTCCACTTAATGGTTATTTATCAGCTTCCTGTGAATACAGCGCAGCGCTATGATAATTTATTAATGATTTAATTACAAACAGGATTTATTAACATAATTATTTCTGTACACAAGATATTTCTCCAAAGGGAAAGCTTTTAATGCCCGTAGTAGTATAGGTTAATTAAATCCGAGCACAAACTAAGCGAAGCTTACATTTCAAGCCACAATGAATTTCTATAAACTAAGCCTGAAATTATGAAAGAGAACCACTGTTTCACTAATCGAGTCTTGGTTTACGAAACGATAAATAGTTTGTGACTCTAAGGTTCCTAATAACTGTCAACTCATTCCATTTAAATGTCAATAGTGATCGTAATTAACGTCTGACTGGGAGAAGGTATCCATTATTGGGTTTGAGCGGATTTCTACTGAAATATACATGATGTATAAGTAGGTTTATAAAACCTCTTTCACATGGGTATTGAATCAAGATGTTTTTAGACACCGCAATGTTGTTTTTTATTTGTTCGAGATGTTTAGAGTTTTCGACAATCTAATAATAGTTAATAGAGGTCGCACGTGGTCAAAATTCGACCCTAATTAAACAAAACGAAAATCACTTCACTCATATACGAACTCTTTTTTGTAAACCTTCATTGCCGCGTTATCGACAAAGCACTGACAGTGGTGACGTGTGTGTGTGTGTCTCAAACGTATGGTAATGTGTGTAATGCTTTTTTTATATATTAATTTATATTATTCTAATACATACCATACAAAAATATTAGCTTAAATGTACCAAATTTCACACTCCGTCCGCGTAATTTTCGTAAAAAGGTGTACCAAACTTTTAGCTTCACGTAATAATATTTATTATAATAATCTGTATTATAAATAGCCTTACATAGAAAGGCTTCATACACAGTAGGTATAACTCATTATAATAATATTTTAATACTTAATCATTTATACACCATATCCAATCTAGTAATAATATCGAGTTATTTTTTTTGATAATAATACCTTTAACTAACTGTTATTAATTGTAAGTAGATAAATGCTAGAGGCATTTATCACAAACATCTAAGAAATTAAGCGTAATTAGTCTAGAGGGCGTATAGAAATATAATCAATCCACTGTTAATTAGAAGCTTAGCTGATATTCTCTACAATACTATCTCCTACGCTATTTGTTTAACATAGTAATTGGGAAATACTCATAGTAAATAAAATATTTAGTTTGTTTAAATAATAATAATTTCAAATGCTTCTTTGGCTTTCAGAGCATAACCTTAAGATTTAGGAGCAGAACAGGCATATTTGATTTTTATACAGTTATAGGTACTTTTTGGTATTTTTTGTCTTAACATGTGATTAGTAATTTTAAAGAGAACAAACTGACATTTACGTTTGTAAAGCAACTGACACTCTTTGAAGATGAAGCAATGGTTTGTTTTTATTTTCTTAGTATAGGAATTTATTTAAACTGTTAGTTCAAGCTACGAGAAATAAATTTATATGTCACGCTACCTACTTTCAAATCATCTTGCTCAAACAAATAATACTTGTTTATGTAAATTTGATATAAGCTAACATAGAATTATTACTATTCTATGTAAGCTAATTAATAAAAAAAGGAGGTATACCTATATCATGTACACACACTTGTGTCGAAAAACCATTCAGTACACCTTGCCTGGCATGCGATGCGGGTAGATCACTGAACAAAAGAAGACGACACAAAGAGCAATGGAACACATTTTGCTGAGCGCGTCGCAACGTGTCCCATATTTTGTAACGAGATGATATGCCAGCATTTATTCTTCATGCTTCATATAAATTGCACTACCAATGCATTTCACTTGTATAAATAAAATTCTGTATTCTCTCGCTTATTTCGAAGTGGAGTTTTTGCGCTCGTTATACGCTACAACGCATTGTTGGTGTAGTTAATTAATACGCGTGGAACTCTTTTTTTTGTCATATTAAGTTAGGGGAAAAGTTCGCATCAAAATGTTTATTTATTTAACACGGCCACAGCAATTTAAAAGTATTTTCTACTCTTACTTTACATATTCAAGAGTAGGTACTTAATGTTTGTGTATTAATATTTAATGCTAAAAGCTTCAATCTCTGTAGGTTTATATACTGACATTGAAGTCTAAAGACGCCGAAAGTCCATAATCGTTTTCCTCAATATTATGATCAAAATTTGTACGACGGTTATTTATTGTTATTTGGTGTTAAAGTACTTATAACCAAATTGAGTTTTCCTAAAGTATTAATTATGTTCAGAAGCTATTTGATTATGAAAATGCCTTGGGCCTGAAGAATGACCAAAAATTCAATTAGGTATGTACTTTTATGAAATTGCAATTAATATTTTTATATTTAATACATAATAAATTAAAATGCTTTAATTAAAACATTGGTTCAAATATTTTATGCATCTTTATACGTTATTGGAAATTTATTTATGTCTGCCTATCCAGCTTCGGATCGTGTATTTCTAGAATAGGTTTCCAAATAGTTGAGTATTTAAACATTTCTGCTGGTACCTATTCACTTATCGCAGGTAGGTATATATATACTTATATAAAGATCATCGTCGCTATTCACCTTTTATATTCCGAATAAAAAAAATATATATATTAGGACTTTCAAAATTCGCAATTGTCACCACGTCCAGGTGAAATATAAAAAATAGATGAAATGTCTAAAAGCTACACATTGCACTAAGCTATTTCGTATGTTAGTAAAAAAGATTGCTTGCGAATTGTTCAGGAAACTTAACAGTCACGAACTAGATCCATTTTGTGGAAGCCAGTCAGGCATATAAATAAAGAGTCGTGAAGAAAACGTTTGGAATAGAAACGAGGACTACGACCTTCGCCGTGCACTTATACGAACTGCCAAATTCGAGACAGGAACTATGATAGTTATTTAGTATATAGATAATTAAGAATTGGACCCGTCTACTGGATGTCAGGTGAACGCGGGCTATAAATGGAATTATAGTCCGAAACGCAAATTTCTTAGAATTGATACACATATAGGTATTCTATCTCACGAAGTCCGTTTACCCGTGAATATTGTCACGCATGCACTTGCAAATTGATTTAGTGTGCGATGCCCACGGGAGAGCTCGGTTCAGTGAGACTACAACAGCACACAGAAACACGCCACAAGTACATGCAACGATGATCGGATATCTTGAATTAGAACAATTATCACGAAATAATTTAGTAGCGAAAACATGGCAGACTGTGTATTGGGTGCCTTATGCTATGAGTTCAAACAGAAATAAAACTCTTAATTAAATAAACATTATATTTATCTTTGTTATTAATAACTGAACTTTGACATTAACGATTTGAACATAAGAGTTAATACACGAACAAGCAAACTAATTGAGGGTTCAGGCCTATCAATCTATTTGGAAGCAAGTGTAAACTGTGTGCTAATTCATCTTTGTCTGACATTTAATATCAAATTAGATAAATTAAGATACTGTACTACCACATAATGTTTAGCGCTAATCTCTATTATAAGTATCAATGATAGTGCAGCATTAACTTAGAAAAAAATATTATGGTTATGTTAAGGACTAATAATAATAGCCTCCTCCGTCTCACTCTTCCGTTCAAACAATTCGGGACTTCAACTATTCATATTTGGAAACCTTTTTTATTAAGGGGGAATATGTTTAGTGAAAACCTAATATACGGACGTATGAGCGAGGGATGACCGCGTTGCTCAATAGCGAAACACGATTTTAAATAATTATTTCACGATAGAAAAACATCTCTAAAATATCATCTTTAAAATACCTACAAATCTTACCATAAACCACTACATTAGATAAAAACTTTGCACATACTATACAGAAGGTATTTTCGAGCCTGATAGTGGGATAGAGACGCCTCTATTTTTTTTTAAGTGTTCGGAAGTTCGTAATGAAATTTCAAATTCTATCAATTTTTGCGTTGACTTCAAAATAGTACAAGTGTTTTGTCACTGATTATGCACTGACTGCCACGCCTCAAATCGTAGCTTAAATTCCCATCTAGTGTTAATCCTGGATGTGAATCGAAATGAGGATGGAATTGAGTTTTTTTTTTTTTTTTTACTTTGTATAGGCTTGTGTTTGACCACAATCTCACTATGGTAGGTGATGATGTGGCCGAAGGTGGTAAGCACACGAAGCCTAGAAGGAGTGAGAATGATTTTTTTTAGTTTAAGGCGACGTAGTTTACTGGTAACTGGACGTTGGACGCTACGGCCGCGGCGATGGTCTTTGATTCTTGAGTTTACAGTGAAGAAAACGTCGTGAGGAAATATTGCCACCAAAAACATAAATGTCAAAATGGGGACAAGATCGGTATAAAGACGCTCGGTGTTGTCGGCATCGTCAATAAAAGAGTTAAGATCTGAACGGGTGCCAAGTTCCATAGTAGATCCTTAAATCATAGCTAAATGACTTACAATCTTAAGGATCTTCAATAGATTTGAAAAATAAAATGCGAGAAAATGGGTATCATTATTTTTTGTAAAGTTTTATTCTTTATTTTAGCCTAGAAATGTGAAAAAAAAGCTACCAAATAAATAACTAAAATGTGATCAAATTATGTACCTATTTTACCAAATACCGACGACCCGTCGTCGAATAAAATATACAAAATAATTTAACATTTGTATCGTGTTAAATACCCATATAACTACTAGTTACTGTTGATTCTGAGTTTTTATTGCCAATTCACGTTTGCCCGAGTTATGCCCGAACATAGGTTACACCTACCTACATTACAATAGACAATTGAGATAAACCCCCTTATTTTCAATTTGTGTAAATTCATCACTCTCTCATAATTATATTGCTTTTTAATTGTTGATTTTTGACCCATAATAATAAAAAATTAGGTATCTGGGTGAGTTTCCCAAATGACTTTTTTTTTTGTCTTCGGTGAAATTCGTATTTGAAAAAAAGAATACTGTATTGAATTGATTTTTTTAGTATTATTGGGTTGTGGCAAAAATATCATTTGACTAGGACTATATTTAAAGGTAGAAATAAATACATAATCTCCTATTTTTTTCATATCGGTGCTGTCCCCCTACTTTTTTTACAAACTAAAAAGCTTATACGCTAATAAATATAAGTAAATTAAGTTTATAACCTATTCTATTTTATAGGATATTAGTTTTATTATTAATAAATAGCATATTTTATTATATAACTAACGATTGTTTTTGCTGAGAGGCACAAAAGTACTTGTCCTGCAAAATGTTCTCATATCGGTGACCAAAAGTAATTTAGATCTAACTTTACATATACGAGTCCGACAGCGTTCTCTCCTCAATTTTATTTCATGTTAAGTAGCGTGCTAGTGTGCAGTCAGGACGGATGGGTGTCAAATCGATGCATATTCGCGCCAATAACGTGAGTAGGTACGCCATTTCAGTTGCTCCTGGACAATTATTTTATAATATCGGTGGTTGCATTTTTCTAGTGTAATGAGTAGTTATATTATGTTTGTTTGGTTTTTACAGAGGTAGTAAGTGAATTAGCTTCATTGACAGTTATTGAATTTATCCTTTTATGCAGATATTATGCATTTTTTGTAACTTTCGAAAAACTGTATTATTTATCACGTCGGTGTTCTCATATCGGGGAAATCGGTGGTCTTTATTCCCACCGATGTGATAATATTCACCGATATCACCAATCGGTGACTTATTTCTCATATCGGTGTTTTAATTCATGATACTGCGCACATTTTTATCACATCGGTGGATTGCTTTATCATATCGGTGGAATGAAATGAAATAATTTATTCATTCAAATAGGCCTTCACAGGCACTTGTGAATAGTCAGACTCTAACGCACGGTTCGGAAGGTTGCTTTTACTGAGAAGAGCCGGTAAGTGGATTGTTTTATCATGCCGGTGAGTCGTTTTGTCATGTCGGTGGATCCTGTGTCATTTCGTTTGCTTCTTTCGATTAACATAATCGGTGGATAGGCATATCATTTCGGCGGATAAACTTATCATTTCGGTGGTCAGCATTTTCAAATCGGTGTACAGAAAAAATAATCGGTGGTCGGTTTATCATATCGGTGGGAACCAAAATTCAAACTAAATTTTCTCCTTAGTCTTAAATGATACGTTGATGATAATAAATTTGGGTATATTTAATATCCTAAAGATTATATCAAACCTAAAAAATATACAAAAAGATATAAATGAAAAAGTTCACCGATATGATAAAAAAACACCATTTGTTGAAATTTACCCATGATCTCAATAACATTCATTAAATGTAAATTTTTCATACTGTAATATTTTGTCTTTTCAGTAAATTTGGGTATGCTTCTTGCATTCTAGTATTTTTTAGAAGGCAAAGAAATAAACTTGTTCCCGCTATAGGAAGGTATATACAGTTTTCCGAAAATAACGTGGGCGTTAGCCATTATTTAAGTTTATGAAATCTCACATTATATGATTGCGTGATGACAATGTTTTGAGCTAGTGTTTATAGTATTATATTTATTCATTCAAAAAGGCCTTCACAGACACTTAAGAATTATTAACTTATTATTAATTTAAAGTACCTACTAAGGAACTTATTAGTAATAAACAACCTATTATCGTCGTATTTTTTCGCTCAAAATAATTTGATTTTGATAAAGATCTAAAATCAATCCTAAATCCATTCACGAATAATATACTGGGTGATTTTGTTATCACTGGCAATACTTGCAAGGGTGGAAGTACTCATCAAAATGAACAACTTTTATTATGGGACTAACTGTGAAATCATGAAAAAATTATCAGCTGTTCCATACAAAAGTTCAATACCTACTCGACCAAAATGTATGAAGCAACCGTATTATTTTACGCGATATCAGAGTTAGCCCTATAATATAAGTTGTTCACATTGATGAGTACTTCCACCCCTGCAAGTATTGCCAGTGATAACAAAATCACCCTGTATATATATATATTTTTAATTGTTAACTAATCCAGGCTACAATTAGTGTGCGTAATAAAAATCCCTTTAGAATTAACATAGATATGAAGTACATTGGTAAGCCTGTAAATATATTGACCATAAAAGCCGCGTATGAAATTAATTCGCAACGTTGATCACAATTTCAAATGATTTAATGCTGCAATAAACCTGTCAATGTTGTCATTAAATACACATGCCTCGTAGGTATAGGTACATAGGCCGTTCGCGAACGAAACAAAATTAATTCGAACCTTATAAAATAATACTTATTTTAATACTAACGTCGGGTCCTCGAAAAAGTTTTCCAATTCTTCAAAGTTTCACGAAATAACAGCAAACAAAATCACTTTCACGTCCGCAGCGTATATAAATTAATATATTAAAATTCGTGTCCGGGGACGCGTCTAGTTAATTAGGTCCGTCGGAGTATTAGTTTAGCTGAGTTTTGACAAGCAAGTGACGTAAATTTTAATAAGGGTGGAATAGTCGCGTTCGGCACTAGTTACGTTCCAAACTGGCGGCTGCCCCCATGGCACTGGCGCGAGAGCCGAAGGAAAACGAAGGCGATCTCTATTCCATGCGGCTCGCTCTCCCGCTCTATTCCGTCCCGAGGCGCAGCGGGGCGGGCGACACGGGGCAACGCGACGTGCGACGACGCGGCGAGCGACGCGACGCACGCTCGCTTAGCGCACGGGTCGGTCGGTTGGGTGGTGCGGCGCGTCCGCTGCGCCCGTTGTTCGCCCGCCCGCCCAGAACATTGCAAACTCCGATTTCCGTAGCGGGCTAAG
This sequence comes from Tetheella fluctuosa, assembly GCA_951216915.1. Lineage (NCBI taxonomy): Eukaryota > Metazoa > Arthropoda > Insecta > Lepidoptera > Drepanidae > Tetheella > Tetheella fluctuosa. Next base: position 7,928,707 of record OX578219.1, on the reverse strand, counting down.
CCAAAGCTTTCCTAGATTGTATGGCCTTAGTGAACATTAATTACCCCGAACTTAGTCTGATTAAACCTTGAGGAATTATCCGGATTGACGAAATTAACTTTTAACTTAGATTTAGGTATATCGTTTTATTCGAGGATTATTGGCCACAAGGGAGTCGTGAAAAGTTTGGTCATCCCTTATATATTAGGGGTAGTGTTATTATTTTACTAAAATTAATTACTTTAGGCGACACTTTACTCCATTCTACCGTATTCTTAACTGATAGGCTATTTTATTAAATAGGTAGTTATTGAAAGTAAATATCATAAGTGTCTGATTAAAATTCCACTACAGGTTGGGCAAAATGCAAAATACAAAATAACTACATATAGTAAGCATAGTTAAATATTTAGTAGGGTATTTGCTTCTTTGATGTGTTCAAAAAGTATAATTATTAACTATAACATCAATATCGTCAAAAGTCAACGAGGCTTCAGGAGACCGGCGGGCAGAGAGTTTTTCTGCCAACGGATTCTTTTGAAAATATGACTTTAATAGTCTTAAAATTACACCGACCATACACGAGATGTGTTTCAAGAAATAAGCATTTTGTACAAACATTTTTTTATACTTTTGTCTTTATTTTTACCTATTATATAGAATCGAGTCGTCAGCGCAGAGAATCACAATAAAGAACAATTCGAGTCCCAATATTGAATAAATAACCAATTTATGAACATATACCGAGAAAAATTCTAAATGCTTTTTCATTACGTACTTCGGAATATTGCAAAAATCTTTACTTTAAAGTAATGTAAATTAAATATATCAAAAATGTATAACAGAGCAACAACTGATGAATACTTACTGAAAGTGTTGATCAAAACAGATTTTGTAAATGTATGCCGGGCCTCGAGGCGGCAATATTAAATTAACAATGCCCGCTGGGTTTATTGTAAACGCTAATCGTAGACGCTACTAAAATAATATTAACCAAGTTATTCCATACTTAACGATCGAGCACCACCAATTAAATCTGTAAAGATATAATTATTTATATTTTATAAAAACATTTCTGTTTACAACAAATATTTACAATCAATGTATAAATTACATATACATATTATATTACTTATTTGATCATGTCAGACATGCTCTAACAAGGTTTTCACTGGATTGTATCTCTATTAAATTTAGGCAGAAAATTATATCAGTTACCATACCAATTTCTGAAAGCTCTGAAAATATCATGTCGAGTCTTGTAATTGCAACTATCTGGTTATTGCAACTAATTTAAATAACTCCATCTATCATCACTGTTTCGAACAACGACAGGCGTTATATTATTCTTCTATCCTAAGTGCCTCTGAAAAAATAAATATGGCGCTGATAGCTACTGAACTGTGTGAATGGCATGGCTTTTAGTCAAACCGCCATTTTTTTCGGAGTGTCGTACACGCAGAGCGTAATAAGTATTAAATTCTGTTTTTTGTGGTTTTTGGTAGGTTTCTTCATAATGGGAGTGATTATCTACCACGGTAACTTGCTTTTTACGTATTTGTTTCATTCCACGATAGATCTAGCCCAAGTTATGGGTTCAGCTACATTTACCAGACTAAAAATCAAAAGTCAGGTAATTGCAAATTTTTTTGGTTAGTTGCAATTATCTGACCGCTTTTGAATGAAGTATGATAAAACTAGTGATGCGACAGTGAAAATGACTACTACGATAAAAATATTTTATCGAAAGGACTATCGACACTAAGCAGCTAGTTATATATCTCCGTTTGTATATTTGAAACTTATGGCGCTAGTGTCACTCTTTAAAAAATTTTCCCTTTGAGACAAATATAAAAATTCTGATCCACTTTATGTAATAGTGAATAATAAATTATTTATTTTCAGTTTATCTCAGTATTTGATACATAGAATCCTGGGCACTTAGGTCTTCTTAGTTTATTCAATATAATCAATATATTCCTGACTTTTAATTTTGCTACTAAGCCAGTCGATAAAACCACAACAAGGTTCCCAGCACTATTTGTAGGTAAATAGTTGCAATTACCCGTCCCATGGCTAAAAAGTGATTTTGTGCAAAATTGAACGTTATTATGAAGGCATAGATATCGAAATCTAATGAAATATTGAACAAGGCATATTTTTTTCAATTTAACGGTAGCAGCACCCAAAGAAAAAAAGAAAATACAGCAATTAGTTGCAATTGCCCGCCAGGACGGGTAATTGCAACTAACTATTTGTGCCTGTGTCAGAAATTTATAAAATAGTTATTTATTCTTTACAGCTTTCCTATATTTATGACGATGATATAAATCAACATAAAATTTACTTAATAACGAATTTAAAAAAAATACATTTTGCTTATGAATGTAGAATTATCAAGCGGTGACGTAGGGACTCCAATATTTTTATTTGCAATTACAAGACTCGACCATAAGTGTTTTCTATAGTGGATCCATTGTAAAAATTCTGTTAAGCATCGTAAAGTCCACTCATGAGCCAAAGCGAGTGGAAGAAGAAGTATATTACAAAGTACCTATAGAAATGATATAAGGTAAAATAAGATAGAGCCTCGAAAGCTCCGCCAAAATAATTTAGCTCAAAATCTTCAAAGCTACTCAAATAATGTCATTATGGCGTTTAACTTAAGAACGCGTGAAAGCTCACATTGCGAGAGGCCTCAGACTAAAATAACTGCTGTTCACTAAAGGAAACTGACATCCCAAAACAGTAAAAGAAGTTACGTACTTAATATAATTTTAATCCACCATTTTAGAGTCTAATGTCCTACCTACACGAATCAAATTGAAAAGTCAACTCAAGTTACGAAACGTAACTGAAGAAATGATAATTGTATCTTCATATTTAAACTGTAACAACAACGTTTTTAATAAAATTACGTATCTACTCTTTGAAGAATAACAAAATGAATGAAATTTCCGAGGCGGGACTTTACTTTCCGTTAAATAAATTTATTTATTTAGGTACCTCCCGAACAGTGCTTATATTCTTAAGAACGATCTAATTAATTTCTGAATTATGCCCTTTGTTAGAGATAATAAAGTAACATCAATTCAGGATTATGGCAGGAAAATATGTAGATAATGTTTGTTTGGATATTAATAACGTATATAAAGTAATATTACCTTGTGTGTTGTAATAATAAGTTTGGCAGTAAATATGGTGGTGTCCGTTTTCTCGAGGAACAACATTGTAAGTGGAATAAAGAGACACAGATTATTATATATTAGTAGAGTTTGGGATATTCTACGTATAAGTTTGGGCCAAAATCGTAAAAACTACGTGCTCCGAGCAAAGTATAGACCCGATTCTACCCAAATATTTGATGAATAATGCATCGACACGACATTTATGTAAATATATAGTATTTTTAACCAACATAATACTTACAATTTGTTTACTGTAACAGGTTTTACGCATTATCAATATAATTTAAAATAATAAAGTTTTAGATATTTTTCATTCTGTCAACTACAAACTGTGTTCATAGCGGAAACAGAAAATAAAAACCATTTGTATTATATGTATTTTTCCCACAGATTTCGTACTCGTTTTACCATCACAATATCTGGAATCAACGAGTGAGTAGAGTGAATAGTAGGACTGTCGCATTCAACATAATATAAACACACAGAAGCCGTGGTATCTCTATGGTGAACGCACCTAGGTACCTACTTGCAGTCATGAGTATGCAGATTCAAATCAATTACCCCTGAGTTTGAAATTTACCGACACATTCACCATTTGCTTTTCGGTAAAGATAAATCTCATTAGAATACCTACATGACAGAGAAGTGAAATTCAGAGGGAGGTAATATTTGAAGTTCACCAATCTACACTGGGCCCGCGAGGTGCACTGTGGCCTTCATCCCTCTCGATGTCAGGGTTTCGCCGCGTTAAGCTTAAAAATCTGAAATTCAACGTGCTGCGTCCCGCTCCCTACAATAGCGACCTCTCATAGAAAACCCGCGTAAACGGAAAGGGTGTATGCGACTAAATGGTTTTTATTGTTTGATTTAAAAACTACAAATATATTTCATAAAACCTATGTACAAATTATAGTATCAGTTTCAATGAATATATTATGTAGAAATTTTGGAGGTCTTTTTGATTAATTATTTTGTGTTATAAAAGTTAACCAATCGTGTTATGCAATTGACAAAATAAATTGTTAAGAACAATCGGTATCCTTGCAGCCAAAATCTTCAAAGCGTCGCCCTTATTATTATTTTCTAAAGTGATATACGTTAATATGACAGGTATGTATACAAGTTATTTTATAATATAGGTCCATATTCCAGATATTAATTTTCTGAATGTTACTTGTAGGGTCGATCTCGATGATGGTGATGACTGGTCAAAAACAGAACCTAAAAATAATTTATAAATAAAAAAAAACCGACTTCAAAAACTGAAAAGCATAAAATAAATATTTCCTTTCTACATCATTTTGAAGTCGGTGTCAAGTAAAACATAAAAATTACTTGGTCTTCAGGTTACTTTTTTGATTTGTTTTGTTTCAGCGAGTTTTCTTTATAGTTAAGTAGTATCTATATACACATTCTAAATTTAGTTAAGTTGTCATAATATTGTTGTATTTAGGTTAATTTATTTTTGATAATATTTCGAGTTAGTGTGAATGATTGGTTATAATATTTTTTCGTTGTAATATTTTGTTGTTGTTGTTTTGTGTTTTGTGTTATCCTTAGTCATTTTAATGTTTTACTTGGCACTGACTTCAAAATGATGTAGAAAGGAAATATTTATTTTAAGCTTTTCAGTTTTTGATGTCGGTTTTTTTTTATTTGTAATTTATTTTTATTTTACACTTTTATGTTAAGAATATGGGTAGAGCTAGTAAGGCAGCTTTTCGAATACGGAAACGACGGCTAGATGTATACGGCTATAGTAAATCCAATGCAAAAGAATTCATTAAAATCGGTTCATAAACAAAGAAGTTATCCCCAGAAGTAGGATCATTGAGAAGTTCCGGTGGTCTTCTATGGTCTTTTTCATCAGTTGTACATCACCAAATGATACTTTCTGAATGCAAATGCTTAATTTGTTACCGAAAATACCAAAATCACTATGTATATGCCCACGGTATATGCCTATAATATTTGAGGAGTTCCCTCAATTTCTCAGGATTCCATCGTCAGAACTGAATTTTGATGAAAAAATATTTTTTCAAACCGGTTCATAAATGACGGAGTAATGAGTGTACATCCATTAAAAAAAAAAATACAACCGAATTGAGAACCTCCTCTTTTTTTTAAAGTCGGTTAAAAAGAAAATTATTTGCTAACTTCTATCGTGGTTTCACCTGCGTTCCCGGGATAAATGCAGCTTATGTCACTCTTTGGCTCATAAACTATTTCCGTTGCTCGGTTACTACCTATATGAAAAAAGGACATAACTTATCATCAAACACCCTTTCGTATTTATAATATTATTAGATATGGATTACATAAAATATATATTGTTTTTTTTTTTAATTGCTAGGTCTGTATAATCGTGATTTAATATTTATTATATTACTTACATACAAATTATGGAGCATTTTACAAAGAAAATTGAAAATAAACAACCCATTCGAGAATAGTCAAAAAAATATATTTTTTAGAACAGGATTGATACAGAAAAGTTAATTTAGAACGATATACGCAATGAAATTTCACTCCCCGCGGACCATTGCTAACACGTGTGACAAAATGATTTATTTTTCTATACACATAGGTATATATTGTTGTTCCGATCCGATATTTTCCTGACCAGTGCAAAAACAAACAAATCCACTTTGTTTGCTTTATTGTATTTACCTACCATCTAACATCGATAGTTGAATTGTTAACAACTTCAACTCAACACAACACACGAGACATAACGTACCTACTATACATTTTGAAGGACTATGAAAGGTTTTTGAAGCACATGCCAGGCCCCTGATTCTCGCACTTTCGACATCTTACGACGTTCTTCACAAAATATTTTGACAATTTTATTTGGAATATCGAAACATACGTCCGCGTCGGCCACAAACAAGTCTAATCATGAAGTTCCTGAAAGTGAATTCAGTAGTTCAATGAACACTTTATTTAAAGCATTCACACGAAAGGGCACACTAAATAGGCCCACATTAAACATGTTTATGATTTAGTCGGCTCCTGTGTTTATAATAAAGCTGAGATTAATGGCGCGAGAGCGGACTCACACACCCGGCTGTCCTACATCCTCGTTTCGTTTTTTTTATATAGGTACATACACACTTGTCCTTTCATTTGGAAGCCGACCGTACATACCGCACACGTTTTATTGCTTCTCTTTCCGATCTCTATACGAGGGATAAATTACACATTATACTACTTATTTGAGCTACAATTTCTTATAAGTATCACAATTTGTGATCAAAAAACTACCAAGTCAAATAAAATATATATATAGATATAGCCAACATAACACAGCGTGTTTTATTTATTTTGTGACAAATATAATATGGTTTACCGTTGCAGTCGATTCTATTAGCAATAAAACATCGACATCAATTGCAAAGTTATAAGATGTTGAGCCTGCTACCGCATTTATTTAGTCTTGCAGTTAATATTTACTAGGTACTACTCTACTATCCGATGAGCCCAGAAGCTAGATTCTTTTAAATTTCTTGTAATTTCACACCATCACATCACATTCCCTCGACTTGTGTTTTTTTCTTTTGTAGTGGTTGTAGTTTATTATTGGTGGATAACTAATACATAGGTATTAAGATTCAGTATTTATTTATTAAGTGTATTGTTATGTATGGTTGTCTGGACGAAATTACTTTTTTGCGATAATACCGCCTGTTTTGTAATCACATATTTTTTCTATTATTAAATAATAATAAAATAAATATATTGGTAGATACCAATTCTATTAGTTTTCCTTTGATAACACCTGGTGTACAAATAACTTTTCACCTTATATTTTAACCAAACCCCCAAGTATCAACCCAGTTTATAGAGGAGCCCAAGTTCATTACAATAACGCGAAAAGACAAATACGGGATTCTTTGTTACACTATCACGCAACCGCAAAGTTGAGCCAGTGATAGTCATACAATAGATGTAATCAGGTAACCTCAATCTCTTTTATGTGAGACGCCTCACATTTCCGAATTGTACACCTTTGTTTTGTCATGGTATTGTTTAGGGATAATCCTACGTTACTCATTAGTTCTTTTTTAACGAAGTTCTTTTACGTGGCTTGTGGTAGGAGTTGACTGGCAGAAATGGTCACGTAAGAAAATAGCGTTACGGATGTGACGTTACGGTTATGCTCCCACCTTGCGACTTTCTCTCTCTCTCTGTCTGTCTCAAAACATTTATTTTTTGTAAGTAATTGTTTTAATTCATACGTGAGTTACATTGTCTGATTATTGCAGGAATGAATATTCAAGAAATGAAAAAAATAAGTTTTTAGTGAGTTTCGTTGGGGGGTCCCCCGACCGCACATAACATTATATTCAATATAAATACTTTTTATAAGACAAATGTTGAATCGTTTCAATGAAATTCATGCAATTAATGCATGACTGATTACGAAAAGGTATTTTCTTTTACATTACCCTCGAATCGTCGTTCGGAGCGTTAACATTTTCATACATCATACCGACACAGAATTTTCTCAAGTGGATAATTACGTACTTATATTCCATCAACTGTTAGAAACTACATGATGTGGCTTTGATATTTTTCGATTGTTAATGCAAATATTGTTAGCCTTTTAACCAAATGATTTGAGGATAAAAAAATATCCAAGTAAGTACTAAAATTATTAGTTTTTTATTTCCATGGATGTATGAAAATAGTTTCAATACAACTGACAACGAGCAAGTAGGGTTGAGTATCACTGTATTCATACAAAGCCAAAGTTTAGTATTAACTCATGACATCCGCTCCAACTGTGAAAACATTCAGCTACTGCGGCAAAGGGAACATCGCATCCTAAATCATGCAATCTTGACGTGTGTCGGCAACATTTGTGCGAGGATTACCTCCCTGGCTTCACCTTTACACATTAAACTTACTGAATCTTTCTTGATAAAGTTATACCACGTCAAAACCTTTTCAGAAATAGGTACGACTGAGTTTTATGGCAGCTTGTAAAGGTAACGCTTTTATTAAACAAAGTGAATTCATAAAGTAACCCCAGTGTGCGCGTGTCTAGTGTAACTTATAGTTCATTGACATAAAAGACTCCGTACAATCGTGTGTATACAGTGGCACTCATTTAATCCATAGATTCGTGACAGCCGTACATATTTCACGGTTAATTGGTATGTAAAATTGTATCGCATTGGATGGGGTATTATTTCTGGTAGTTTTTTTTTGAATATTTGTATTCAAATTAGTATAAACATGTTACCCAAAGAGAAAACGCTGCCACCTGTTGGAAATCTTACTGATTTAATTGGCAGCAAAAATAAGTCTGTATTTCATAGTATTTCTAAGACTCTGTGAAAACAAAGTAATTTTTGCGGTCGCTAAACTCTAAATAGCTTGTTACCGTAAATATCCCATATTTTAAATTACACAACAAATTTAATTCAAATCAATTTACCTTGAAAGTATTATTTATGTTCTACCTACTACCTTTACAATTTTACAAAATTAGAAGCTTGTATCTATTCCGACTATTGATCTAAATAAAAAAGGAATTTCTAAATCTCTCTATCATTTTTGAAGACCCATCTAAAGATATCCTACACGCTTATATCCACTGGTATGTCCAAGTGCCACCTAAAAAGCACCTACCTTCCAAATTTCATGTATATTGACAATAGTCTATATATTTGAACAGACGGACAGGACGAAATTAGTTCCGTTTTTGTCATTTGGCTACGGAACCCTAAAAAGGCTTTATAAACGTCGGAAACACATTGGCAATCCCCCTGGTATTGCTAATGTCCATAGGCGACGGTAGCCACTTACCATCAGGTGGACCGCCTGCATGCATGTCAGGCTTGTGATATAAAAAAAACCGGCCAAGTGCGAGTCGGACTCGCGCACAAACTCGAGTTCCGTACAAACTTCGTCCATCGTTCGTCCATCACGGGAAATGCACAATTTTATTTACTTACCTTATTTGACCATAAAATATTTATGTTAGAAAGGTACATTTACCTATTATAAAACTAACGTAAAAAAACATAAATAGAATAGAACGTTTAAATATATATCGGCGAGCGCGTCTTACGATCAGTATATTCAGCGATCTTACACGCCTTAATTATATCTGAAGTATGATGCATGTTCAAAGTGGCACCCGGCACCTGCAAGCGGACCGGTAGAGGGCGCGGGCGGCAAGTTTATTTTGAGAACATCCGGCGGTTGCCAGCTGTCCACCACGTTAATATGACGACAGCGCCCCTCTGACACTTTTACCCAATCTCTGGTAAGTATAAATTAAGTGTCAACTTCGTTCGGTGAATTCAATGATCTGAGCCTGTTCATAATCTACCTAAGTATCCAATACTTATATTGGATACTTATGAAGATTATGATCAATTCCTTGATTTATTTTTGTACATTTTACGGTTCACGTAGAATGTTATGTTTTATTGTACGCCACATGAATTAAATTGTTCATGTTATTTGCAAACGATGATAAATAACAAAATATGTTGAAACGAAAAGAATTCCGTTGCTCTGAGTAATAACCGGATGGTCTTCAATTCAAAACCAACTTAAAGTAACTACATAAGTATTGAAATATGTACTAGAGAAACGTATTGCATGTTGTCGTGCCTTGATTAGTACATAACCTATGGAAACTATGGAAAACGACCTTTGATAGAATAGTAGTTCAGTAGAAAAAAGTATTAGGTATTTACCTATATTTTCCGAAACGGCTGGACCGATTTTGATCGGACTTTCACTGGCAGATAGCTGATGTTATAATAGGAGTAATTTAGGCTAATTTTTATACTGGGAACGCGGGTGAAACCTGGGGAACAGCTAGTTATAAATACAATTAGCATGATTTACTTTGACTTAGGTACATTATTAATCGAGGCAGATCTTTTGGCTGATAAAAAGAACACGACTACTTACCGAAATAATGATAGAATTTGATCCTAATTAATTATCGTAAATAGTTTTATGTATGAACTACTATAAGGCAAACTATTATAATGTAATATGTTGGAGTTTCCAATATGACTTGCTACGATTTTTATACCTTAGTTAATAAGTAATAATGTCGCTTCGTGTTCACATTCTTAATTAGCCTCGGCCTTTGTTAGGCGTAGGACTAAAGCCTGTTAAGCCATGTAGTATCCCGTGATTTAAGCTAGACGTCTTGTTCCGTTGCGAGTGTTCGTGATCGCTATTGGCACTAAGCTAACAGAAATGACTACACAGCTGTCTATCTATCTACAGAGTTACAGACTGTATATTTTCACCCTAAATATAATAAATACTAGGAGACGTAATCATCTTTTAACGTTATAACGGTGCATAAAACCAAACTTCAATGTCGGCGTGATAATACTTTTACATGAAAATTTATAACGCCTTTTTTTCTTCGGTTCAAATCCAATTTGTAAGAATTGTTATGGCAGCCGCCGTAAACGTCCACTGAAATAAGAATATGGGCCTTTTCGTGTCGTCCAACCCGACGATACGGCAAAGAGTGGAAAAAATACCTCGGCTTAATGTAATATACCTACCGGCCAGGGGAATTCGTATGAAATAATACTTTGTAGGCAAAGCGATCGGGTTTCCCTCGAGTGTCGTTAAAATGCTAAGCCTCTGTCCAAATTGAGAAGCTTGTTGAAAAATCTCGCATAAGGGATACATACAGTCCAGTTTGCTACTTCTAGACTAGAACCTTAGTTCTCTAGTTTGTCGTTTCGTCTATGAAGAAGAAACGTCAAACAATTATTTTGCCTCAAGTTTGCCTTGGAAAGCTTGAAAAGCTTGAACAAGATTTATATTACTGCTAGTAGAGAACTGTTAGTTACATAATGAAGTAAAACATTACTTCATTCGTTCCCTTGCAGAGCATACATACACAGACAAAAGAACCCAAATAGAAAAAGAAGTTGAATTCTACGTAGCGAAATGTGCAATATAGTGCAAGCGGTCTTAACTAAAATATACAAAGAACGTGAGTCCACAAGCTCTTCCGCGAATAAAAGCAAAATAACTATTGGCACGTTTTCATTAAAGAAAAGGAATTTCTGTAGATACAATTTATTTCGTTATATATAACATTATAAATGAATACCTGTTACCCACATTGGTGAAACCTCGACTCGGAAATGTTTTGTAGTGAAACAAACACATTTCAGTCGTCCAGTTAGTTACGCTCTTGGATCCGACAAAACCCGTGGCAAAGCCTCGCTACCAAATCTCCCGTCTTTTCTGCTGAAATACGCAAGAGTGTTCTCCTACTTTTGTTGTCGTGACGACTTTATCCAGACAAGCCTATTTCAAATAAAAGCTATTTAGGCACTCTATAATATAATATATTTTATGAATGTGGTAGGTTTTATACAAAAGCACCTTATTTCCTTGTTAACAATGTAGGTAGGCATATCATACTTCCCAGAATGTTGTGATAAAATTAAAATACTACTTACCTACTTACGTACATATATTATGCCTTATTCAGAATTCAGGAGCGAGATGAACCAGGTACAAAAGCTCGTAAAACAGCTTTACAAATTACTGTGAAAATTCATATTTAAATCCTAGTCTGACATATAGGTATAGCTAGTCGTAGCTAATTCATTTCATTTATCATGGTTAGTGGAATTTCTAAAACAGGCTTGAATTCAATGCTGGAAGAGCAGAAAATGACTATTATAAATCATAATTACTTAGCTACGTACTGTACGTACGTGTATGAGTAAGATACATATGTTGTTGGTGAGCGACCGACGGTAATGTTGATTATACACGATTTCTCATATTTCATACGATTTATTGCTACAACATGGGCAGTTGAGTTAGGAATAACAGAGTCTATAATACATTGCAATGATCATTAAGGTAATCAACAATATTTTAAGTTTCGTCTTTAATTGTACATTAAAATAATACAATTCAAGATTACAATTTGAATAAGGGATTTGTCCATTTCCAGAAATCCGTCGGGGCTCGTGAGGATATATTGTGCAGAGAGACGGTCATAAATATCCAAGATAAATTCTGGGACATTCTGGGACATTGTTTTTTTTTTTAATTGAAACGAAGTAAGGATAATTTCCATCATTATCGTGTTTCTGAGGGGCGGGGGGTCAAAGGAGCTTTATGATTAAGGTCCTGGATAGGCTCGATACTCGACAGCCAACCTTGATAAAGGGCTAGAAATCTTTTTCGGTGCCTAGATTTTCTAGATTTAGGCTATCCTAATCCTAACTATCCTAACTATACCTATAATATTACTAGCTGTCCCAACAGACGTTGTCCTGTCCAACTCATACACAAAATTTCATCCAAATCGGTCCAGCCGTTTAATCTAAACCATTCTCGAATCTCCACGAACACACACAAAAAATTTCATCAAAATTGGTCCAGTCGTTTAGGAGGAGTTCAGTCACATACACACGCACACAAGAAATATATATATTAAGATAAATGCGAAACTGAGTTTGTTTGTTTGTTACCTTTTCACGCCTAAACCACTGAACCGATCGCGATGAAATTTAGTACGTATTTAGCCTATGGTATGGAGAAGAACATAGGCTACTTTTTATCCCGGGAAAACATAAGATCCCTGGGGCTGGGGAACGTGGGTGAAACCGCGGGGCGAAAACTAGTCTATGTATAGTGCAAAAAATAAGAATGTAGGTTCTTTTTGGTTTGGGGGTTCCGTTGTCAAATAAGGAACCGTTATCGTTTCATCATATCCGTTTATCCGTCTGTTTGGGTTTTTTTTTGTTCGCGTACATATCACCTCAAATATGGTATCATTAAAGAGGTATTTTAACAATAGAGGGTTGTCTTATACTCTTGCTTGATGTAAAGATTCGTTATCAAACCCTTATCTTAAATTCATAATAGAGATGAGTACCCCCCCCCCCCCCCTGACCACTAAACTGCTGCTTATAATCCTAACTAATATTATAAATGCGAAATTGAGTTTGTTTGTTTATTTGTTTGTTTGTTTGTTTGTTTGTTACCTTTTCACGCTTAAACCGCTGAACCGATCGCGATGAAATTTGGTATGCAGGTAGCCTATAATACGGAGAAGAACATAGGCTACTTTTTATCCCGGGAAAACATAATTTCCCTGGGGAATGCGGGTCAAACCGCGGGGCGAAAGCTAGTAATCTATAAATGCTAATAGTAGTAGAATATGGTGAATTTAAATGAAAAATAATCCCCAGTAGGTATGTATGCATTACTAGTTTACGAGCAATAGTCGATGAAAGTCTTCATAATATAATATACAATGACAGTAGATATAAGTAACAGAGATGTTGCGCATACCAGTGTTAATTATACAATCCTTTAATTTATGTTCAGTATTGGATTTTAGACTGTACAACATCGTTCTGAGTACGGAATCCTCCATGTGAAATCCGGTTTATTAAATGTGAGCACTGAAGATACATACTTAATACAACCCACTGAGTGAGTCAACGTGAATGGCAGGAACAGTGTAAGCACATACTTTAATGCCATTCCTTGAATAGAACGACACAATATGTGTCTGTAGGGGATAAGTATGACACAATAGAACAGGCAGTGTTAATTAAAATTGCTTGCATTTAAGTTAGTGCAGTAGGTACTTACTGCAATCTCTGACGGAGTAGCAGATAATTCTTAATTACATTTCTACGTCTCCGCAAAATTGTACATGTCATACAAAATATTTAGTGTCATGCGAATCGATATTTTAAGGTAACATGATTTCAGTTTCAATAGAAATCGGTTTGATATAGCATTTTCTTATTAATTTTTTATTTGCATATATGCAATAATACAAGAATGTGCTTCATTGCTAATGAAACCATTTTCGATAACGTTAAATTTCTATCGATTTAGAGATGTTTCAATATGAAACTGATTGCAACAAAGTTATTTTTACGTACTCCACGTACAGATGTTGCCAAAATTCAGTTTGTTCTTACCCGACTCCGCGACAGTAAAACCAAGGCTATGTTTTTCATATGCGTATGTGAGATTATTTATATCCTCGTCCCTCGAATCATCTCCAACGCGAAACAAACCATAGCACGGTGGCAGGGAATATAAAAAACCCGCCTGACTGGATACCACCCTCAAGTTGAAAATATATTCCCAAGCACCTACTGGTGTGTTAGGTACTTAACTTCTATGCTTTATAAAGGCCGGCGACACATTGGCAATCCCACTGATATTGCTAGTAGACACTAACATCGGGCCTACCGCCTGCATGCTTGGAAGCCTACTGACATAAAATCTAATATAGAGCCGAAAAGATCTGTGAAAGCTTATCATAAATTATCACGGTTAATAAATATACAGGGTGATTTTTTGTCACTGGCAATACTTGCAGGGGTGAAAGTACTCATCAATATGAACAACTTTTATTATGGGACCAACTCTGATATCGCGTAAAATAAAACAGTTGCTTCATACATTTTGGTCGAGTAGGTATAGAACTTTTGTATGGAGCAGCTGATATTTTTTCGTGATTTCACAGTTAGTCCCATAGTAAAAGTTGTTCATATTGATGAGTAATTCCACCCCTGCAAGTATTGCCAGAGACTAAAAAATCACCCAGTACCTATACTCAATAGAGTGATTATATACGTGCCGATTTTGTCCTATGATCTCAGTGAAACGTGAACGCTATACATATCTAAGCTTAGTGGGAACATTTATCAGGCCGTGGTCACATTCCTCTAACGAAAAAAGATGCGGATAATATACCTCACAAAAAATATTGCTGGATTTACGGTATGGATGCCGCCCGCGTCGTGACAAAAATAGAAAATATCTGATAGAACTGGCCAACATTACATACATCATCCGATGACAGCGACATGACTAACAGTTAACAAACGTTGGTATACACACTGATATTGGAATCTGTATCTATCTACGCACCTTCTATAAACATAAAAATCTGATATAGATATGTTTTGACATCTCTTAATTGCTATGCCATCCAAGTAAAAAGAACTGGGTCAACGAACAAAAAAATTACGATAACGTTACTCCAAAGATCGTTAAACGAAATCTATTGTACGTGAGCAGGACTCGTACGGTTATGTAAATAAAATAATTTGTCATTTTTCAATAATTTGTAATTTTCAAAATAAATTATCAAACACTAACCAATGTTGCAATGTATAAAACACCTAAAAAAAGGGGAAAACACGATTATATTTGATTAAATTTATCCTTTTTATAATTTTTAATAACCAATCTAACCATAACAAAGCTTTTGATGCCATATTTACAAGCTTGTATTTAATACAAAGCTCCATATAAACCTATCGTTTTGACATTTCATAAAAAGTTGCTGATTTGATATGTCAGTCAACATCCCAATTATGTACCTACCTATGTCTTTTGCATCATATGAATACATAGATTACTGCGACTTATACTAAATACAAAATAGAAAAAGAACATCTCTATCCTGAATGCTTTAAAAATCGGAAATACACCTAAGCTTAATTATATTTCTATTTGCTAGAAACGACTGCAATAAAATGAGGACGCTGCAATTTTCACTTTGTTAATCCTTTACTTTAAAATCCAAATGCAATTTTTCTTTAATTTCAGTTGTAAATATGGGTAGTACATTTACATAAATTCCGAGTTAAATTCCCCTTCGCTGTATTACTAACGTCTTCTTTGTTTCTAAAGTCCTCTGATCTCCCTGAGTTGATAAGAGCTTAGGTAGTTCAAAGGCGAACTACATTCGTGGAAACGCTTGTATAATGTTAATTGGATGTAATTGATACTGCGTGAAATTACTTGACTGTTAAGTACAGGTATCGGAGCTTTGTAGAGTACTGTCTCTGAATCTCTTTTATTAGATAATGGAATAAATGGATTTTCTATAATTAATTGTCAAGTCAATATTTGCGAAAATATTAACCACCTAGAAAAATCAATTAATATATAGGTTTCAAAATAACGGATAACTTAAAGCTCTTCAAAAACATCTTCAGAAAAAATATGACCGTTAAAATGTGTCCGTTATAAAAACAATTAATTTAAGTCTACGACGAATACGACATTCTATTTAGTGTTTATTCATCAAGTTCGAGGCTGAATAATCCTAAGTTATTTTTAATTAAATTTATTAGACAGGTACTGAAACTTCTTAATGTAACACGTTAGGTATTTTATTTAAATGGAATCGGATAAGAATCACATAAGCGTAGCCCACGTTGGTTGAACGGGAAGTAACAACTCAACCGTTTTTCCATGGCTGACAAAATTAGCTTCAGGCGGGCGTGAAATCGTTTTAAATAATGTAACCAGTGCGTGTTAAGTGATCGATGACGGGAAGAGTTCACGGCACACGTGCCATGACGTCACACGCCACGGCGTCTACACACATGACGTAACATTGCCGTAATTTACTAAATGTCACTTTGATTTTCCATGATATAGTTCGATGGGTTGTTAACTTACTTCCAACTATAATTCAGCAATTCATAAACGTAGATGGTACTGAGATAATACTAAAACCTCAAAATATTATGTCGTGTTTTTAATTTCAAAATATTTTCGAGACGCCTCTATAAAATCGACGTTTCTATATTCTATTTTCATGTAGGTACGATCGTATGTAAATCTCTTCCTTTGTTCCCCTAACGTTAGAGTGCCTGTTATCTGACCATCCATCGCTCGACTAAACCAAAACTGAGATACCTGTGTTTGCCTCAGCTTTGTAGAGATTTAATTTATGGATTTTCCATGTTTTCGAGTTCACTCACATACAAAATAAACGTCTATAATATGTAACTATAATTTTACGACTAGAATTTTCCGAGGAATTAGGTCAGATCTTTTCTATAATAGAATTTATTTATTGATTTTTAAAATCAGTATGGATGTATTGGATAATGTTTCATGAAAATATAAGTAAGTACTTTTTGACAAGCAAGTTTTGGACAAATTTTATCCAAAACGAATCTAGCAATAATGTCGACAAGCCATGTTTTTATTTTAAGTCCATCATATTATTATTTCGTCAAAATCAAACCTTTCATTTTGTGTTTTTTGAAACTGCTTTTATAGAAATATAGAAACGCACGCAAAAATGTTAATAAGTTAAGTTTATTGCAAAATTTCTTCGGCACATTAATAATGTGGTTTTATTAGGTACTAGCTTTTCCCCGCGGTTTCACCCGCGTTCCTGGGATAAAAAATAGCCTATAAAATTCCTCAAGAATTGAGGTAACAAATGGAAAAATAATTTCAGGGATTAGCGAGTTCAAAATCTAAATAAATTATAACCTATGTTACTCAAGGATTATGTAGTATTCTAATGGTGAAAGAATGATTTTCTGACCAAGATATAAGCCAGCATTCTGGTCACAAGTTGCTTCGACCAGGCGTTTGGATATTTCGCGAAAAAGATGGTGAGCTCTCGACCCCCACGGACCCAGAGTTTCAACCCCAAACGGCTCAAATATATAGCTTGTATCTATGTTACTATATTTACGCCGCTTGAGATTCTCTGCTGATAACACAGCGCCGCCAGCAAATTATATTATTATTATTTTGTGTTATAAAAGTTAACCAATCGTGTTATGCAATGGACAAAACGACGACGGACGCGGACGGTCATTGTTGAGAAAAATCGGTATCCTTGCAATCAAAATCTTCAAGGCGTCCTTAAAAATATGTCAACGGTATAATTAATTAAATATTTTCCGTTATAATTTAACCTTAAAGGATGGGATTTATGATTGCTCCACTTGGGTTGCTCACTCCGCTCCAATCGTATTAATATTACAAGGGAGAGATCCCTCTTGTAGGACAGCGGCGCGGAAACGAAACTGATCTTGAACAAACCCAATTAAACGCTCCCGCGCCCTCGCCCGCTCCCGCTCCCTCCCCGCTCCGATGTCATCGTCCACCCTTTACACTCTGTTTCACTAACCTAAATAAATCTCCGCTCTGAATGAACCATAGCCATTAAAATTACCTAAATTACTATTCAAAAGCTAACCTATTCTGAAAGAATAATTATGAAATAAATACCAAAATACTATATTATTTGATGGTGATGAACAATGTTCAGTAGTACCTACAATATGTTGACTATGCGTTTTCTTGTAAATATATATTCTGAAAATAATAATTATGTACTTACACATTATTAATTGTGAACGTGAAAAATTAATATTCAACATAGAAATATCGACAGAAGCCAATACTAATCGAAGTCCTGACATTTGTTTCATCATAATAATAATAATAATAAGGGCCGGATTCAGAAGGCAGTGCTCCTGGAGACGCACGCATAGTGAGGAGGTTCCTCTCTCTGGAGCCTTGACCACCGGTAACTAGGACCCTGTTCCCGATACCGGTGGGTTTTTTATATTTTTAAATGTATTTTTTTATAACTTATATTTAAAAATGTCATTTAATAGGAAATATATGAATAAATGAGATAATAATAATAATAAATTTATTTATTTTCTCTTCACAAAAAGGTTTCTTATGAACTAGGCTCTAGTTTGATAAAATAAAACAAAGTTAAGTGTTTTGTGTGAGACTGGTCTGAGCTAGGTTTATAAAAACCTGTATTACAAGTCACCAGTGCCCCACTCCGCGGATTGACCCTATTTTAACGTTACATTTATACATACAATATAATATTATGAAATATATACCTACTGAAATAAAATTAAAATTAAAAACTAAAAACTACTTACTTATAAATAAAAAATTTGCCCCAAATCGCTGCCGAGCGGAAGTGTGCCAAAAAGGCTGGCAGCATTGCCACGCTGAATGGCAATGCCAATTCTTTGGGCAAAATATACGCCAGCCCTCTTGTCACGGGAAGCCTCAATTAGTCGAAAAGAGACCTCTTTAAACAAGCGATGAGCCTCCGGTCCCCAAGGCCCTAGAGTTTCAACCCCAAACGCCGAAAATATGTTAGTCCTCTGTAGACTAGCATACTTGCGACGCTTGAGACACTCTTGTTGTGCAGCAGCAGTGCCGGCAGCTACAGACGTGTCTGGAAGGTGGGATGGTGCGAGGGTGTCGACGCAAGTAGCGTCCCACACCAGGGGCCTACCCATCTTCCAGGGCACCAATGACATACCAACCGGTCTTTTACCATCGTCGCGCACCAGGCCATTTGGTTCCAAAACAGCAGGTACGCCAATGGTAATAAGAGCACGACGGATCAAGTCATTGAGTGCCGCATGTCGTGAAAGCCTCCTGGCACTCCTCACACACGACAGGCCATGGTGACCTAGCTCATCTACATTGTCTCCGTAGGGTCAGCGATGTGGGACATAGGATATTGCACCCAAACGGAAGCATGTGCATAATCTAAACGTAGAGTTGTCCAATAATGTGCCCGTATTGGACGATGGAAGAGCATTTAGCCAATGTCCAGACTCCCATTTAGCAACGAGCATTGCTGCCAGATGTCTGCAAAAGAGAATCATACGACAGTTTACTCAGCGGCTCGTCCCACAGTTTTTGTAACTGTTTGGACGATGGTATATCTGTGCTTGAACAAGCCATTATCCAAGCATTTCTGGCTTCAGATAGGAGCGAAACCTCAAAGTCACCAAGTGACGGATTTAGAATATTTCCTATGAGGTCTCGCACACTATGAACTGAGGAAAGATATGCTGGTAGAGATACACTTGAAATTTTGCGGATCCCTAGGCCTCCAAACCTGACTGGTAAAGAAGCCTGGGTCCATGAGCGATCGTCTAAATTGATGTTTAGAATGGAGGTGAGAGTATGTTTAATAATATTATCTAAATTTTTCAGAATATTTTGATGTTGCCACAGAGGACAGCTGCGTAGCACGTATGTGAATTTTGGCACAAAAAGACAGTGCCGAATAATATAGTAAGCCATATGAGTGCTAATTTTCTGTAAGTGGTCTAAACATTGGCTGAAATTTTGAATTTGTTCTTGAATGAAAGGGGAAAATGAATCCTCAAAAATGAACTCAAAAGTGACCCTAGGAGTCGAAGCGAACTCTTGTTTAAAATCTTTAAATTTGGAGCCAAATAATTAAATTGAGTAATAATTGAACTTTTGGACTCAGGATTTATCAAATCCGAAATAAATAGTTCACATTTTGAGAAATTTAGCTCTAAACCAATTTTTTGAAGCTCCATGATGAGGGTATTTAAATCACCTAAGACTGTGTTCGCATCACCACCTAGGGTGCCATCATCGAGGTACCAGATATTAAATTTAGAATTTAGATTTTTAATTATCGGATGAAGAGCGAGACTAAAAATGGCTGGTCCAAGAGGATCACCCTGTTGGCAACCAACTGCTGAGGACAAAAGATTGTCTTTAAACATTAATTTTGTCGGCGAACTGTAACATTGCCAAAGAAAATTGAAACATGAAGGAATTTTGTCTTTTATTTGTTTAAGCAGGGTGCCCCTGTCCACAGAATTGAAGGCGTTTTTTACATCCACCTTCAGCAACACCTCGCCACCCCTATTATTTAAATATGTGCGCAACGAATGAACTGCAGCCTCACAACCACCCCTTGATCCAAATCCGAGCTGAAACGGCTGAAAGTATGATGTCAAACACGTAGCTGCTTTACAGCAAACCTTGGCTGCGAGCCTTCGGTAAGTGGTACCTACAGCTATCGGTCTGACCCCGCCATCTTTTTTTGAAAGTGCACACAAATTTGCACCATACAGGATATCGAGGATATCCTCATTCACTTGACCCGATAACATTAAATTTATCAGGTCTGTCAAGTCCTTTAACAGGGTCTAAGCAGTTTCGCCTGACGTAACACATAATAAGTCTTTGAGATGTTGGGGAGTCAATCCATCAACTCCACCAGCTTAGCCGTTGTGAAAAGACATGACGCATCCGAGGACATCCTGCGGCGTTACCTGTAATGTCGGATCTGAGGGTAGAGGTGGGTCTGGGAGGTTTGGGTTGGCTACCGGAGGTGGATGTTTACTTTCCAATGCACTGAGGGTGCTCAAATCGATTGGTGCAATTGTGTCACTGGAGAAAAGAAGGCGAGCAGCTCCCTTGATGTCGCCATCACTCATTTTACATTCTACTGCATGTGGAATATTAAAGTTATGTTTGAAAGGGGGAGCGTGTAAATTTTGAGTCTGAATAGGTGTATTACAATTATTTTTAATATTAACAGTTAATGTCTTTTTGCGATACCGAACATGAAGAATACAAAAGGGAAAAAGAAGCAAATGCTCCCAGGCATGCCTGCTGTTTTCGTTTATTGTTTTTTTTATGCAATCTGAAAGTTTTTGGGCTTCACTAATGCGAGCACGTCTTGGGATACGTTTAACTATGGCTATAGAATTTTTTAAATAAGTACCTAATGCGTTTATGAAAAGGATCTGAATAATTTTGGTTACCTGTGGTTATCTGAGAAGTAGTGGGCAAGGAACTTGAAAACTCATCCTGGCTTTTATGTGATTTGCCAAGATGACGATGATTTTATTGACGGCGCATGTGCAGTAATAGTTGCTAAGCGACATGAACTTGAAATATTTACAGCTGATCCATGTCAGCAAATTATTTTAACATATAACAGCTGATCCGGTGGTACTTCAGACACACATTTAATACCATATAAGCACAGCACTTCAAAGTTTAAAACCAAGAGAATTTTAGGCAAAAAGTCAATATTTTGTATTTTTTAAGATTTATTTTTGAGATGATATCTATTTTGACAACCAAGCCATTCAACTGATATAACATTTTTTATTAATTATGTATATATTGTGCCTTTAATAATTTTATATCGACAATTATTATTTTTTTACTTCTGTACATCTTTATATTCAAATTATATCACATTTCCCAAAAAAAAACGTTAAAAAAAAAAAACAATAAACAACTACAAGCAACTACTATAATGACTGATTACAAGTAAGTGTATACGCGTTTGTGTATATGTTTGTGTGTGTAAGGAATTTAAATGAGCATGTTAGCGTAAATATGTGGATTGTTTGTGTGAATGGTGACTGATTGAGTGAATGGAGAGATTGATACCTATCGATAATCAGATTTTTTCATTGCCGTGGACGCATGTTTCAATGCCGTGCACGCATGTATCATCGCCGTGGCACGTAATTTTTAATCTTGTATATCTCGTTAGATTTTTTAGTTATCTGCTAGATATTAAGCAAGAATACATACATTATCAAAAACTTTAATAAACGCGATATTTTTTTAAAATAAAACTAAAGATAAAAAATCCACGGAAATGAAGATTTTAATGGACCTGTTGAAATTCACCCTTAACAGTGCTGAATATATAAATAAGCTTACGGAGCCTAGTAACCAGGATATCAATGTGAGGCTTAAAGGTAACGGCGTGGTCGATCGTAATACCGAGGTAATTAATTGTGGCACCTCCTTGGCAGATCATATGCATTAGCACACTCTCTCACACACACACACACACACACACTCATACATACACATGGTAGTTATAGCCTACGCCCGCGATTCCCCATTTAGGGGTTGAATTTCGGAATAATCCTTTCTTAGTGAATGGTTGATGGTGGTGGATCAGTCAGTCAGGTCAGGAAAAGTCTTTTTATATGTATAGATTAGGCTGTTAATGTTATAGTACCTATCCTACTATCCTACTAATATTATAAATGCGAAAGTTGGATGGATGGATGGATGTTTGTTACTCTTTCACGCAAAAACTACTGAACGGATTTGGATGAAATTTGGTATGGAGGTAGCTGACACCCTGGATTAACACATAGGCTACTTTTATCCCAAGAAAACATAAGATCCCTTGGGAATGCGGGTGAAACCGCGGGGCGGAAGCTAGTTATTTACATAAATTAAACATAGATCCTATTGCATGGAGAGGGTAGGTACTAAACCTAGCTCAGAATTTCAGGTCAGAGACTTCATTTGAATCATATAAAATGTAATGTATTTAAATATAGATTATAACTTAAGATTATTATTAAGCTAATAATCTTGAAATCTATAGGAAAAATTGTATTGTCAAATTAAACAGTTAATTTTGATGTAATTGATAATGATACTTACTCGATATTAGTTTTATTTTTATTTGTATTAGCTTTGTATCCCAAATGTCTGGGCAAATGGCCTGTTAAGACCGTCAACTGATTTATCGACTTGGGAACCGGAAACCTATTACGTCTCACATACTTGCTTACTATTACTTACATTAATATTATGTATAGTCTTAGAAAAAGTTCTCGTATAATAGGTACTTGGCGATCGCTGCGTACAAATTTATTGTAACAAATTCAAGAAGTCTTTTACTTGTAATAGATTCGAAAAACAACATAAAAAATTTTGGCATTAGCGATCGCCAAGAAAAGTCAACCTTTTCAAAGCTATAAAATTAATGTAAGGCCGTTAGTAGGTACCTATATGAGGCGTATTAGGTATTAAATAGGATTTTCGTACTACAATAAAATTTGTTTATTGAAGACTATTTTGGTTTATATAATTCTTTTTGTAAATAATTGTTAAGTTATCCCAATGAAATTAATACTTTATGTACGAAATATAATATCACAATTTTATGAATAACTTTTTGCATTGAATGTCATAAATTGAAGTAGATAAATATTCACTATACCTAGTTACTGCAGGTAGAATTGTTTTATTTTTATGTAAACAATTTAATTACTTAATTTAAATATATACCTATAATATTAGCTGACCCAGCTAACGTTGTTTTGCCATATAAATTATTTCTATTGAATATTTTGGTAGTCAATTAAAAAATAACTAACTTATTAAAATTTCAGTACTTAATGCTAGAAAACAGTATAATACTGATACTGTTGTTGGTAGAAGAGTGAAAATTTAGGGTTGTATGTATTTTTTAATGACGACTCATAAATAAATTAAAATATAAAAAGTCCAAAAATTTGGAGTGGACCACCCTTATCACTTAGGGGTATGAAAAATAGTTTACGTACTATTCTCAGGCCTACCAAATATACACATAAAATTTCATAAGAATCGGTCGAGCCCTTTCGGACGAGTTTTGTTACAAACACTGTGACGAGAATTTTATATACTAGAAGATTATTTGAGTTGTAAAATTTGTAGGTACTTACCTAAAAACATATCAAAAAAATAAATTTAATAAGATAAATTAACATTAGGAGCATTATTAAGCTTTGTCTTTTGTCAGAAGTTGACTACTGGGGTATTTTTTTTCATTGTTATTAGAAAGAGAATAGAATCGTGATTTTCAACGGGAATGACTTGGATTCGTTACCCCGCAGTAACTTTGGAGTGTAAATTCTACAGCGGCGCCAATAGATGAAGTTATTAAATATTTTGATGAACTAGAAAATTAATAACACTGAAATTGGTTTTGGAAATAAATAAAGCCATAAAATAAAAAAATTACGTCAGTAAACAGTTTATGAAAATTGGTTGCTTGCATTGCAACAACATTAAAGAGCGGAAGAGGATTGTATTAGAATTCGATCATTGTTGTTTCTTGTTCTGAACAAATAGATAACCACTTGGAATTTAACTTGGAATGGGACCACATTGTAGGAAACAAATGTTGAGTCGGGGTGAGGGTCGACGCTAAACAAACCGACACGTATTGCGTTGTAACTATTAAAGGTTTTACAACAAAAGTTATGTATGGGCAGAGACTGGGTTTCCCTTCGGTATGATCTAATTTTGTCTCAGTAGGAAGGCGGTAAAACGGCGTAATGGGCCCGAACAAAACGGCTCTGATTTATGGAGGGCACGCCACCCAGCTCGTACTGACATAAATAGAAAGTGGCAGACACACTGAAAAGGGTTATGAGAGTTATAATACATGTTTACAATACACTGAAATAATACATAAAATAGGTAACGTAATTGCTAATTTCTATATTCTAACAAATAAGTTTAACTAACGAACGACACTTTATTCTGAGGTCAGAATAAAATATTGTTGACAACTCAATAGGTATAGAGTTATCGACTACTGAACATGGACTGCGTACGTTAGATACATATATTAAAATTGTAGAAGGATAACTATATATTTTTTTAAATGCCTTTTTTCAGTTAGGTTGCACTTTCTAGGAAACATTAATGTTTGGGCTAATTGAATTAAGGATATGTTGTGAGGTATTCCTTATCATCGTAAAGATGAGTGAATGTCTCGCTCATAGCTGGCTCGAGCCAACCTGCCAGCCAATGGGAACACGAATAAAAATGACGTGCTACAACGTCATATCCTGCTTCCCTCGGGCGGGGCCCACCCTCGGTGGTCTGGCTATTGCCGTTCTGTATTTGGTTTTGTCCTGAAAAACAACTGCGCCGACTGCGCGTCAAAAATGAGAAGAAATTATTAATGTGAAGAATTTAACATGAGACTGGTGTGATAAAATTCCTTTACTTGTAAACCATCATGTTGTGCTGAAGAAGCTGCTGTGACTTGTGTGTCATTGGTTACCTTGGAGCCCCGCTCGTGAATGCGCTCGTTGCTTTGCATGCATTTGCTGGTTTGGAGGAGTTGTAAGAAGGTGAGTGAGCTTTGCCTATCTTTACCTTGCTAGGGAGCCTTTACAACATTTTTCCATAATACCAATTACCGCCCCAGCAGTCTGATTTAGTTTTATTTATTTTTAGAAGGTATTAATATACTTTCAGGCCTTGGCCACATCCTTGGCCCTCACAATTAAATAAATAAATATTCTGGGACATTAGATTGTCTTGCTCAAAAATATTACTAACGCGTGCATGGGACCGATATCATTTCTGAACTTCATGTCATATCTTTAGCCTCACAATCTAGCTGTATTAGAACTATATTTTGAAGCTAATATATATTTCATCATACCAACTTAATTATAGAAATATTTTTAATGGTGAAAATCTGGCTACAATAATTTATTCAGGACAAAATTCAGGTGCATTGGTAAAAGGAAAGTGCATGAAACGCTTTCTAGAAAAAAAATACAAATATCTTAAGTATCTACCTACACACCAACCATCATAGTAGTGATATATTGATGAGTACTTACATAAATATATACTCATACATATAATAAAGGAATAGAGTTTATTTCTTTGTTTGTACGCGTTAATCTCTGGAAAGAATATTTTTGCATTTGATAGCCCAATTCTTGAGGAAGGTTATAGGCTACTTGTTATCCCGGGAATTCGGGTGACACCGCGGGGAACAGCTATATAACAAAATAAAATAGTTACCCTCATACTCAGTACCTAACGCTAAAATACAAATGTAATAGATTGAGGGATGGGGGAAACTAACACATTCTTGTACCTAATTTAGGCCTGATTGGTCAAACCCCGATTTGATAGGCCGGCAGATAGGTTAGGGTTTTTTTTTAGCCTGGCGGAAGATCGTCACTATTTAATTGCTTTTCTATACCTAAGTCTAACAAACTAACACATTCTTGTACCAAATTCAGGCCTGATTGGTCAAACCCCGATTTGATCGTATTGAATTTTGGCGTTTGACTGTTCAAGTTGGTCTCTCCTAGGATAAGACATAAATTGGTTAGTCAAAGCTCGAAACAAGCTGTTGGTTTGTACTATAACTAAGATTTCTTGTCTGACCTGGGCTTTGACTAGCCAAACCTAGGAATGCCGAAACTTCGATGTTTGACTATAACATATATACTATATATATTATATTATTATATAGTATATTTACACCCCCCCCCCCCTAAACACACACACACACACACACAACTATACAACTCCACATGTAGTCATAAAATTATATAGATTTTATTGACGTTATCGTATTTCAGCTGTACTTACCTGCTTGATGGAAGAGCGGGGGCCTCCTAACACAGGTATTATTTTACTTAACCCATTACCGCCCAAAATGAAACAAGCCATTGTATTTTTAGATTAAGCTTAAGTTAATGGAACATTTTTTTATTTTTTATTATTTATTTATTATAAAAATATTATATTAATATTATTAAAGCTGAACAGTTTGTTTGTATGGTTGATGGCGGTAATCAGGAACTACTGGTTCGAATTGAAAATATATTTTTGTGTTGGATAGCCTAATTATCGAGGAAGACTACTTTTTATCCCGGTAAAACAGGGCAGAATCTAGTCATAGATATAACGGATCTTTACACTTTTCTACATCAACGCACAGTCTAAACCGACGGGGTTAAAAAGATTAAATTTTGAATATAGAATATTCTTATGACGTTGGCAATAGTTGGTTATTACTAAGAAATTTTTAAAAATTGAGATCCCCTCCCCCCCTATAATCTCACGTGAGATTTTCTAAAATGCGTATTTTTAGTGCAAATACGTTAATCTGTGCTTGATTGCGTAAGGTTTATTTAAAAAAAACATAATTTGCTTAATTAATTTTATTTAAGACTGTATATATACATTTATGCTCGTGACTCTACCGCAAAGTTTGACCCATTATTTCGTGAAATAAAAAACAATAAGATACGGGACAAAGGCTAAATTATGCATACGAAATAACATAACAAGTATTAATCTACAGTTTCATAAAATGCTTAGCAATATGTTTTTATAACCTAAATGTCGTATGTACCTACATCAAATCACAGAACATAAGGAAAAAACCCTCCTGCGCCACTGAGCGTGGTGACGTCACAGTAAAATCACGATCTACAAATTGTTTTTCCGAGTGCGAAATAAAAAAATATTATTATTTGCAGCGCTGATTTTTTGTAAAACGTGTGCATTGATAGAATGGAACTTGATATTCTTTCTAACATAAAGTCGACCACTGGTTACCTAATGTGTGCGAAGGCACGTAGCAAAATTGCTCTACTATATCAATCGTTAAAATATAGCGACTAATCTATGAGCAAATTCTCTCATTCAAATGTACTTTAAAAGACTCCATGCGCTGTATACATACTGATAGTCATCTATTAATTGGAACCTTCGGGTTGCAAACATTTACATAGGATGTCAAGAGAATCAGTTATGAAATAATTATTTTACTAATAAAGCTAAGTATTTAACTTTATAATGATCTTATCTTAAGACCATAGCTAATATATTGCTGATTCAAGTACCTGTATACTTTCATCACCAAAAACTATTAAAAAAGTCAGAATAGGTGCTTGGTAAACTAATAGATGAAAATCAATTTGTGATATGTGTAGTTACTCAAACTTTATTATATGTAGTAACAACTAAGCAAGCCGCAGGGGCTTAAGCACTTGCCCTATAGGAGAATACAGGTTAGGTCGCTACCCTTATAGAATAAGTTTTACCGCTAGTCGTATACATCTCAAAACTAAAGAAAACAAACAAACACCCAGTGTAATCAGTACACCTATATATTATATTACTATATTGTTTACACAAGTAGAAACCTAGATTTCATATAAGGTCAGTTTGGAAACTAGGTTTGGAAGATTTACTGAAAACACGTAAAACCGTTAGAAGGGCAAATTTTCAGAATATGTGATAGAAGATGGGACAATTTCATTCTGCTCGTTGTTTAGAAATTAATCCGCAATGTATTAGGTAGGTAAATATGTACTAATATCCTTAATTTTGCAAATACCTACCTATAATAAAAATAGGTGAAAATATATTATTTGAAGTAGGCACGTACAACGAACACAGATTTACATAAGGCATGGCTTACGTAGTAACCATTTACTAATATGTTGCATGGCGCCTCCTTTGATTGGTGCCTCTACCCGAGTCCGAGTGACAATCAAATGACACGAATCATGTGACATTTGATGTCAGTGAACCGCTCTCAGTACCTATGTATTGCGCAGCAGTCGTAAATTGTGCTCCCGGGGTTTTAATTAAAAATTAATGTTTTGTGAAAATAAAGGTACAAAAAGATAATAAAATTGAAAAAAAAGTTAAAACACTAATTGTTTATGTACATTTTCTGGGTAAATGTTGCAATTTAATTCACCAATATTACTACTTATCGATTATGAAAATATTTGAATCAACATGTGAAATGTTAAAAACGGCAACCATTTTTTACAATTAGTTTCAAGTTTTATATATTTAACCAACCCTTCTTTCAGCCAGTTTCAAGGTTTATTCTTAACTAAGTACATAACACAGTTGTGTTATGTACTTTATTACCGAGTAGGTATAACAAATTAATAATAATTAACAGATCTAAGAACACTTTGCCATATCGAATACAGAAATGCCTACTTAGTTCTAATTTTTTTTCCACTGCCATATATAGCTTTCATGTGTTACAGAATTCCGGATGTGTAGTAGGTATATACCTATATCTGCACGATTGCAAACTGGGTAAGTTGCTAACTGATCTACCTATGCTCATAATCTATTCATATAATATTTTTACCACTTTTTTTTTTACTAAAAATGGAGCGCGGTTGATATAGAAAGAGTAACAAAATGCAATGCAAAGAAACCTTTTTTTACCCGACTGCGGCGAATAATCTTGAATGATTATAAAACATTTGACATCCCTGACAAAGTCAATGTTGATTACTTTTCATATGAAAAGCAATAGAAATTAAATGATTTGTTAAAACCAAAGTTTTATCGAAACCTTAAGACAATCTTAATAAACGAGAGTAACTTGACTAATAAATAATTTCAAGTGTAAACAAAGTGAGCATTATGAAGTTAATTGTACGGAAAATGCTCGCACACTTAGGGATAATGTGATAACAACATGATATAGATGCGAGGGAAATATTCCGCATGTTTGAATTTCACACATACTCGTATATGGAAAAAGGTTTTATGGCTCGTAAAGCCAATTGATCCTGAAATTGCCCTTGCTTCTCCCTAATCCAAAGGGTTTTGTTTGTAACATACATCGATAAAGGAGAAATTTAATCTCAAAACAAATAAAAAAGTGAAGATAAGAAGCAACATTGCTAATGATAATGTTGGTAAGAAAAACAAATATAAATGAATACGGATTCTAGTAAAATTCTTTTGACATAGTAGTCAAACGAGGCAGTTATTGAAACCCCTAACAAAACATAAACGGCTCTTTGATGCTCATCCCTTTGTCTAAAGAGAAATCTTTACGCGTCGTTAATCACTGTATCACTAACAAAAGTTGATATCAAGTTATGATTGTGTTCACGACCCCATCCATAGTTAAAAAATCTTTTAAGTACCTTGTTAAAGTTATGTACGTAGGTACTTTCTTTGTATATACTTACTAAATAATAATGTAACTATCTCCATAGTAACATAACAACCTACCAAATATGAATTATTTAGTGAATACTTAAATTAAGCCCTTAAATTCAGGGCGATGTACTCTAAAAAGCATCATAGCTTATGGACAGTACCTTATTTGAGTATAAGGACACAGGTGGACGAGGCGTTCATCCTTGTAAATATTTGATGTATCCTCTTAACAGCTCCTTGCTATTATAATCTAAGTTATCGTACAAGTACTTGTTCATATATCTAGCCAACTCTCTCCTACACACATCTCATATTTTATCCGTTGGACTTGAGAATATGGCACTCGTTCAAAACAACCACTATCTTGGGAAAGAAGTAAAAACTTCTTAGATAACTGAGATGTCCATCTAAATCATTTCGGCATAAGAACACTTGGTGAAAATTAGTTATAGACTGTATAATACATCATCGTGCACTCAAGCACAGATAAGTAAATAGTTACTACGTAACAGATAGTTCACTCTCTAACAAATGTTAGTACTTGCATTTTATAATAGCCTACTCTTCATGGCTGCGCGCGAATATGTACCTTATTGTTCGGGCGGAAACTTGATATCGGTTCACAGCTCAGCGCGGTCGCATGGCCTTGAAACAAAAACAATAACGCTAGGGCAGCCTCTTTCGATAAAAAAAAAAGTGTGTGTGTGTGCAAGTCACACATGGTAGAAGTGAAACTTCTGAAAAGTCCCTGATTAAAATTCTGACGGAAGTAACGCTTACTAAAAAACATTATAAGCTAACTTCATACCTTTATATTTTAAGATGTCAGACATTAATTCAAAACTAAGAAGATAAATAAGATAAATGGCTAGGCTGTATGAGCTAGAACCCTTTGCCTTCCAAAATACGAGAAAACATAATAAAAGCAACATGGCGCGTAACCGAAAAACGTGACGATTTGCTACAAAATTTCTCCCATACGTCGATAAAATGGCAACCAATGTTTTTCGCTAGCTAACTTCATACCTTTATATTTTAAGATGTCAGACATTAATTCAAAACTAAGAAGATAAATAAGATAAATGGCTAGGCTGTATGAGCTAGAACCCTTTGCCTTCCAAAATACGGGAAAATATAATAAAAGCAACATGGCGCGTAACCGAAAAACGTGACGATTTGCTACAAAAATTTCTCCCATACATCGATAAAGAAGATTCACTTCAAAAATATTTTACAGTTTTGGTAAAATAAAAAAAGCGTTATACTTTTTATATTTATTTTCTCATGTGTAATACAAATACAACATTTAGTTAACTATAAATGTGCAATTTTAATGTAATGACCAATAATTTTTTTGCCCTGTTAAATTCCCTATTATTAAACCATTTTGTAAGGACACCTACAAAATAAATATTTTATCTCTGTGATTACATTATCGTTATCATTATGAAACGTTTATTCAACGAAATCAATGATTTATGTAAACTTTCTTCGTCAGCAGGTAAACAAAAAAAAGTAAAATTCTTATTTCGCCTCTTGCTAGATCTACATCCAGGTACCGCACACAAATTACCACCAGCCCTTTCAATTTTTAAGTTTATAATAACTCGAGAAATAATTTCGAGCGAGAAAAAAATTGTAGCGAGCGGCCGCAACTGTACGTACGCGCCACTCGGCTGGTGGCAACCTACTGAATTCGGATCAGTGCTGCCAGATCAAAAAATCCATTCAGCGTTAAAACGACACAAAAAGCGATTTTTACGATTTAGACGCTTAAAAAAAGCGCTAGATTTCGCGCTTATTTAACTAATTTTTTCTTGAATAAAATTGTTTGCTAAATTAGGGCCAGCTTCATCAACGTTTATTTTCTGACTATATTTTTAGGATGTCCCAATCCTTCGCAGGACATCGGCTGGAAGCTCATAATTATAACAATTGCTATGAACAGCAGTTAGTCCTGTACAAATCATTAAAATGACAATTATTGTTTTTAAGTGCGACGCGAACACACGTTCGATGTTTGAATGCGGTAACAAAGAGTATGCGGTAACACTGAAAACCATGAACGAAAATTAAAATACAGGGGGATTCCCTCGTCTATAGACTATCGAACAGTGCTGCCATGACATACTAAGAAAAAGTGGAGATTACAGGGCATTTCCTCGCCCATAAACTATCATATAGGAAAAAGCGCTAGATTATCCACAAGGCGCAAAAAAATTAAAATGCCCACTATACACACCAAAAAAGCTAGATCTAGCGCCCGAAGCGCTAAAATGGCAGCACTGATTCGGATACCAGGAGTCCGCCCGGCCGGTAGGCAATTATAGCGCGCAAGTACATGGACTATGGAGTGAACTAGGCCTGACTAAAGGTAAGGAGGTAAGGAGCACTATGACTCTATCTGTAAGCTGAAAATTATAGTACCTAAGTAGAGTTTTAAATTTGTATGGTACAAAAGCATATAAAGTCATATTTTTATTCCAAAATAATAATGTTGGATATTTAAAATCATTTAGCTTACTACTAACTACTTATACTACTACTACTATTATACTAATTACTGATTACTTAGGTACAGATAATCTAGAAGAATATTTGAAAGAATAAAAAAAAATCATAATAAAGTATTAAGTACTTTATTATGATTTTTCAAATTAAATATGAAATAACCAAATTACGACCAAATTTATAAATATTAAAAAACTATTATTTATAAATAATTTAATTATGTGAGTGGTAATTAACTCAAAAAACGAGAAATCAGATATATAGCAGTTAGTCTCAGTTAGCTTTTCATTGAAATATAACTATAAGTAATTTAAATATCGTATTCAGCGTAAAGCAAATATCTCCAAGAAACCATAATAAAATAAATATTATTTTGAACATATGGTATCAGAAACCCAACATTGCATTCTATTTCTGTAAAGCGAGATGGGTGGCATGATCACCATAAGACAATTTGTTCCCAGAAATTTTGATCGGTTATTAAAATGTCGTATAAATAAATAAAGTAGGTACCTACATGTCACAGCTAAGGGATTTATATTTCCCGGACGTTGGACATTTGTTAAATGTTTTAATGTAGGTATTTGATAATTTAGGAAACGGCTGGTCAAGTAGGTAATGTCATTATAGTCGGCTTTGTACAGCTGGGGCAAACATAAGCCTCCCTTTATAATGAAATTCGTCACAGCTAAAGTAGTTTAGGTGTCCTGTTACATGAATAAAATAATGATAAGTAATACAAAATGTCAAGTATTCTGTACAAGGTTATTATCAAAATTGTTATTAATTTCGCTGTTGGCAATGCTTCTGGCAAGTTTTAGATATTGTTTAGGCTTTCCTATTTATTACCACCTCCAGAAAAAATACTCAATATAAATTTTCTAATTTTATAATTAAATCACGCAACTAAATTTGTGTACATAATTGTACAATGTACATTAACAAAATTATGGCGAACCTTTTCACGCTCATTTATTATTACTAGAGGTCGCCTGTGGTCAAAATTCGACCATAATTAATCAAAAGAGTATATAATAATTATTAAGAATGTAAAGAAAACACTTCACTCATATACGAACTCTTTTCTTTCCCGCGTTATCGACAAATCACTGACAGTGGTGACATATTATGTGTGTGTGTGACAAACGCATGGCAGTGTGTTACGTTGTTTTTATTAATTTAATTTATTTCTTATGCATATTACTTATATAAAAATATTAGCTTTCTGCACTCCTTCTTCATATAAGCTTTAACTGTGCCAAAAATCATACGCCTCCGTCTGCGTAATTTTCGTAAAAAGGTGTACCGAAGTTTTTGCTTCACGTATTAATATTATAATTATTGAAAACGCAATCTAAACTTTTAATCTCTTACTACAAACAAGTATTTTGAGGTCTTTGAATAGAATTTCTCGGTACAGATTCCATTTTTAGAGGTGTTTTAAAAGAAGATGAAAGCCGATGTTTACAGTTATTAATGTGGCATAATTCTACAAAAAAAGGTGTAGGTATTCTCCTTTCGTTGTTTTCTTTTGGAACTATTTGTGCGGTCGTTAACGTAATGGAGCACAGAACCAAAGATAAATGGTTCGTAGAGGACGAAATCAACGACCCATCTAAGAAAACGCTCAGCCAGTAAGGGTACGATAATGAGATTTCCCTAATAGAGCAGTTTTTCCGATTGCAATACAATATAGGAAAGTGTATAAACTAACTGTTCTTATTGGAAATATGGGCTTTCAAACTATATCTTATACTAGCTTCCGCCCCGCGGTTTCACCCGCGTTCCCCGGGGATCTTATATTTTACCGGGATAAAAGTAGTCTATGTCCTTCTCCATACCATAGGCTATCTGCATACCAAATTTTATCGCGATCGGTTCAGCGGTTGAGGCGTGGAAAGGTAACAAACAAACAAACTCAATTTCGCATTTATAATATTATAGTTAGGATAAGGATTAGGATAATAGTTTAAAATTAGGATTTGTCTAATTAACGCCTTCAGCCATATCATCGCCAATCTTAATGACATTGTAGTCGCAAACCTTTTCGAAGTAAAAAATAAAATATTTTTAGAAAATAATAAAAGTAGCCGAGTGTGTGTGAACATCATTTGCTCAATGCTCAATGCTAATGCTTGCTGCAATTATTAAACTAAAGTAATAAAGTAATAAAACGTTGACGTTTCGATAATATTATATTTTAATTATATAAAATATAATTTTGTTAAATTTAAAATTTATTCGCCTAATTTCTTTTTCATAACATTTTTTACGACAGAAAACGGTAGCGTATCGCATTTTATAAGATTATTGTACGTTTTCCTGGTGTATTGTGCTCCGTGGCCGACGATATTGAGAGAAATATTCATGTTTAGGGCATGTTATCTCCCCCGGGGGTAGCGATATCATCTGGCAGATAATTGAATTAAGGCGGGACCATGTAGTCATCACTCAAGCGCAGGTGTACAAAAATATTCTGAATATACAGACAATAAACTAAGAATAGATAGAGTAACCTTTCACGACGACAATATTATTTTGGCATGAAAGTTGGAACAAATAAAAATACGTTATATACATATTCTTATACAAACTTGCAAGAATAACCTACGAAATAACATTACCTTTAAAAGCTAAGATTATTATCGCATATGAATTATTCATACTTATCCTACTCATATATAAATGCGAAAGTTGGCGTGGTTGGTAAGATACCCTATCTATCGCCACAGGTCGTGGGTTCGATTCCCACTCGGGACAGACATTTGTGTGCATGAACATGTCTGTTTGTCCTGAGTCTGGGTGTATTATGTATATATGTATGTATTTATAAAAGAAAATTAGTATATGTAGTATATCAGTTATCTGGCTTCCATAGTACAAGCTCTGCTTAGTTTGGGGTCAGATGGCCGTGGGTGAGGAATAATGTCCCAGAATGTTTATTTATTTTATTTATTTAAAGTTTGTAAGTATGGATGTATGGATGGATGTATGTTTCTTACGCTTTCACGCAAAAACTACTTACTAAACGGATTTGGATGAAATTTGGCAGAGAGATAGATTATAGTCTGGAATAACACATAGGCAACTTTTTATCCCGGGCAAACATAAGATCCCACGGGAGAGCGGGTGAACGCGGGGTGGAAGCTAGTTTATAATATTAGTAAGTTAAGGCGCTGACAACAGCTAAATGGCCTTGAGAAATTGAAATTTTAGCCACGCCCCTCTACATCCCCAATATATATAGCACGTATAGCACAGCATAGCGCCACACACGAAGACACGGTAAAACGGTGCACTTTTTCGGCCATCATCCAAACAGTAAACAAGTACAAATATATCTATGAAACTAACACAACTAGATGGCGCTATTATTGATAATATAAATATGTAATTACAACTAGCTATAAAGAAATAGTAATAACCGAGTTCTCAATATATTTTAACCTAGTTTTGTAACTTTT
This sequence comes from Tetheella fluctuosa, assembly GCA_951216915.1. Classification (NCBI taxonomy): domain Eukaryota; kingdom Metazoa; phylum Arthropoda; class Insecta; order Lepidoptera; family Drepanidae; genus Tetheella; species Tetheella fluctuosa. The sequence continues at coordinate 7,892,409 of OX578219.1, read as the reverse complement.
CTATTTTATTTCCATCTTTCACACCATTATTTACAATAGTATGTACCTACTAATTTTAATGAAACCGCTTCTCTTATCATTTTATATTCGCGTCGCCCGTGTGGATGTAAATGTTTTTTAATAAGAAATATGAATGAAGAAAATAATGTACAAAATTCAAAATATATAGCTAGGTTTCATTTTTAGAAAACGTCGTTTTACCGTGTTTTCAATCAATGAGAAACTGCTACAATTTCATTAGAATACGAAAGTAAATTTCGCCATCATCTGTAACTAATTAATAGCTCAGGTGGAAGATCGTGCGATCCTTGAATTAGATGTCCTCGGATCGAGTCCTGTTGGCGACTTCAGTTTGGTTACTTTGTTCGATATGATTTATCCTACTTTTGTAACTTTTTCATCTTTCACACCATTATTTACTATTGTATTGTGGTACTATTGTACCACAGCGTAACAAGTCATACAGTGGTTTATCGCGTTTGAAGTCACGCGAAATGCCGCTTTTGTGTAGACATTCGTCATTATTCGTAGTATGTGTATGTAGAGTACCAGGAATAAAATGAAAAAATATAGAAGCTATGTTAGTAGAACTAATGCCTAACATATTTTTTATTGTTTATGACCTTTTAATAATATAATAGGATACCAAAATAAAAAAATACTGAGATACTTATTCTTTTAAAAACTACAAATGCGAAACTGAAAGGTATTTTCAACATTTGGATTTACTAATTTTCAGATTGCGATTGTTGAATTTGACGATGTAGTCAATTCTCATACGTAGAAATAATTTTAATAAAAATTCAGACGGGAAGCAGGCCCATGGTTTTGTATTAAAATTAATGTTCTTTAGCTGTTGATATAATTAACTTCTAATATTATTTCCAACAAACGTAGTAAAAGTTGTCTGTAAAGTGTCTTCTAATTTTTGGCAGTACGTTAAAATACTAATACATAATAGTTTGCTAGTAGTTAAATTAGGTCGCGCAGAGATATCACTACTCCATATTCGTAATCGGCACCCCTGAAAACCATGGAAACGATACCCATATTGATTTTATTTAAAAATTCACGTCCGCCATCTTGAATCTCGAAATATGTTATATATTCGTAATTGGCACCCCCGAAAACCATGGAAACGATACCCATATACATAGATGTTATTTAATAATTCGCGTCCGCCATCTTGAATCACGAAATATGTTATATATTCGTAATCAGCACCCCCGAAAACCATGGAAACGATAGCCTTATACATAGATGTTATTTAATAATTCGCGTCCGCCATCTTGAATCACGAAATATGTTATATATTCGTAATCGGCACCCCCGAAAACCATAGAAACGATTCCCATATAGATTTTATTTAATAATTCGCGTCCGCCATCTTGAATCTCGAAATATGTTATATATTCGTAATCGGCACCCCCGAAAACCATGGAAACGATACCCATATTGATTTTTTTTTTCAATTCGCGTCCACCATCTTGGATCTCGAAATATGTTATATATTCGTAATAAGCACCCCCGAAAACCATGGAAACGATACCCATATAGATTTTACTTAATAATTCGCCTCATAATTGTACAAAATTCAAAATATAGCTAGGTTTAATTTTGTCGTTTTACCGTGTTTTCAATCAATGAGAAACTGCTACATTTTCATTAGAATACGAAAGTAAATTTCGCCACTATCTGTAAGTAATTAATAGCTCAGGCGGGAGATCGTGCGATCCTTAAACCAGATGTCCGCGGTTCGTATCCAGATGATGTCTCCAATTTCTTTTATTAATTTCCTCTTTTTCAAGTTCCTTCTTTTGTTTACCAAAATAAAAAGTATTATATACCAGCACAACTCAATCATCCAGGTACTTTACATTCATTATAAAACATGGTGTCATCACATGGATTTGAACACACACATCCTAGCAGTTATAGGTTCTTGACCTATAACCAGGACCGCTGAGCTAACAACGACATGACTAAAGTGATGAAAATAAGAATCTTTCTCGGTCAGTGATGCGGCACGACAAATTTTATTCCCATTGCATGAAAGATTATAAAATTAATCAGTTATTATGCCCTTTTTGTGGTAAGTAAATCTTTAGTTTGAATACTTTTTTATGCGAAATAATACGACGAGATCATATTGTAAAAGTTATGTAATGCAATTCATTTTCCCTCCAAATATTGTCATTAATTTGATAAAAAGTTATAATGTGAATAGGCTGAATACATTCATAAATTACACTGCAATCTAGCGGCAGTGATATGACGCTTTGACAAACACAAGTATTTGTTTACTTTTATCATTGTCAATCACTGTGAAATAAATTGCTTACTACCTTACTTTATTCATCAGGCATTGCACATTTTTTTTAAAAGATATTTTACCCATTTATGGATGATAATGTTGAAACCGCGCGCTCGGAAAAAAACTGGTATAGGTCCGTCAAGCAACGCGGATCGCCGCGGAATGCGAGTGAGGGCAAAGCAAAATACGCAAGTAACGTGACAGAAGAGTGTGGCATAATGTTGACTCCTCCCCCTAACTGCTCCGAATTAATAACGTAAGCGACATTTATAAAAATAATTAATTATGTACAAATAAATTCCTTATTCCAAAAACTAACGAAATAAATCATTTTCTAATTATTCGAACAATATAAAAGTAAAATATCACATCGAAAAATACATTAATGTATAGGATAAATTTGGGAATTCCTTGATTTTCAGAGTTGTGTTTGGCAATTTTTTTTATCGAGGCAATGAAATGAAATCGTGTTTTGAGATTAATAAATTTGTCATTTATATCCTTGAGTATCGTGTATTTAAATTTCAATACCGTACATTTAGTAGGATTAATATAGGTTGGGTTGCAATAGAGAGACTTTAGCTGTTGTCAGCGCCTTAAGATTTAAGTCAAACTAGCTTCCGCCCCGCGTTCACCCGCTCTCCCGAGGGATCTTTTGTTTGCCCGGGATAAAAAGTAGCCTGTGCTATTCCAGACTATAATCTATCTGTGTTCCAAATTTCATCCATATCCGTTTAGTAGTTTTTGCGTGAAAGAGTAACAAACATCTATCCATCCAAACTTTCGCATTTATAATATTAGTAGGATAGGAAGATTGTTATTACACAATTCCGTAACAGCTGAACGGATTTGTATGAAAGGCACTCAGATAGAATTCTGGATTAATATATAAGATATTTTTATTATTATTTTATTTATATTATTATCCCGGTAAAACATAATATTTCTCGGGAACGCGCGTGAAACAACCTACATGCGAATTAATTCTAGATTTAAAATCGAATATATAATAATCTTATCATTCCAAAGATACTATTATTATAAAGAAACTAAGTATACATATATAATTGAATAATAGTACTCATATATTGAAACTTTCAGCATTTACAATATTTACAGTGAATATTGAATGAAGTATACATAACTATCAAACATAACAAAGTATTCATTTTCATATGCTCCATATTTCGTTATGCATTTAGGTATTCGCTCTGAAAATAGAAATAGGTAGGTTTTAATCTGATTTGTAATGCATTCTACAAATGCCGTTTATCGAACCTCCTAATCTCTTGCGGTTTCAGCGTCGTCGGGGCGCTCTCCAAGTTATTAGATTTGAAGTTGAGTTTCGCCGAACGCTCTCAACCACATCAATTTGGTTTTCTATTTAAATTTATCACCAATAAGGAGCATTAGGAGTTCAATATTATGTAGAATAAAATGTTTCTTGGAGATCGTAAATTAATAATTATAATTGGACATTCGATTCTAGACACGCAAACAGTTCGTAAAATACCCGAAGCGTCAAGTTCTTTTTTACACCTATAAGTATTTACTAGTTATTCCATATGAATATACATATATTTTTGGAAGTAAATATAATTAAGTAAGACTCTTATTAATATCACGTTTTTAAAAAGGTAAAGTCATGATTGGAGAGGCCAAATAGATAGAACTTTTTACATTTAATGGTAGCAATATATTATGTAGGTACAATAAGTCCATGGCATGGATGAAGAAGACAACTGTAATAAAACCCCTCTTATCAAACCTTAATATAAGACCATATTTTAGACCCTTTTTCTGATTTGTCTGCTTAGGATCTCCTGAATAAAAAAAAACTCATTAACCGCGAGCACAAGGCCTTATAAAATTTTAAAGAGAACCTATTACAATGGTTTAAGCTGAAAAGGTTTCGTGATGAAGTCTCCTATTCATAACCTCAAAAGTTTCAAGGTAATATCCATTATCCAGTCATTCATGATATTTTTAAATTAGGTTAATTTAGTACTCAATTTGTTAAGGCTCCATCTAATTGATCTGATAATTGGAAATGTTTTGATTGACCCGGCACGGACGCGGCTTAACAAAGTGTGAGGAAATTGGATGGAGTGGACATGCCCATTCGATTTACCCGTCATGATGAAATCTAAACACGAAATCTAATGTCCGGAGCTGGGCCCGGTATAACGTTTACATTACATTATTTTGTTGTTACGCCCAGTTACGCCCGATTCCGTACTATCTTTGAAATAACAGTTATGACACCACATCAACAACTTTTGTTATGTGTTGACGCCTACTTTACCTATTTAACAATGTTTATGATACTCTGTAACGTTGAAAACACGCTACCACTCGTGTTTATCTTTATGGTAAGCAGTAAATACTATGACCGCGCGCACGGCTCTTGTTCGAAAATGATACGGAGATTACGTACGCTACTGCGGACCGAATTGTTTTTGATCAATTACCGAATAAAATTGCAATGAGTACCTAATCATTGATTTTCACTAAGCAAGCTAATGTGGCTAGAGTTAGCTCTATACATTACTCCGTCTCTCCTTCTATGCACATGACATGACGTGACCACTATTAAGTCATTAATTACATAACCACGACACATATAAGACGCCATTATAGCATGGATCTTAACATCCAAATGATAAAGTTGAAAGTGGTGTAATTTACACCGGGCATGAAGTTAATAGGACAGCATTAGGAGGGTACTCCGACGACCGGCACTGTAGCAAACAAATAAAGCTACTCGTTAAATAAATCGCCTCAGTCAAACATCGTGAAGACCTTTCCGCACCTCTATACCCGTGAATAAACAAATATAATAAGGCTTTTGACGTACGTGTACGTTTTCTCCTTATGTTTTTACAAAAAAAAATTAAATTGCTTTTTTGTTGATTTTAAAATTTATTTCCCCATCGTTGTCAATTAGATGAAGTAATTTTAAGGGCTAGTGTACCTTTATATTTTACTTCTCCATTATTTGATTTAGAATGAGAGAAACCTACTTGGTTGAAATTGAAAGAAAATGAAGTACCTACTTCATTAATATCTAATTGCAATCCGGTAATCCTACCTACTTACCCGATTGCAACTTTGCTTATCAGTTCATTATAGGACGTTAACAGGTAAACACAATTCCATTTAATAATATAATATGCTATAGTAAAAATCGATAGCTTCGCAAAGCGATTGCTTAACTGACCGTGTATACCGCAGCCGTTCTCTTTTCCTTTCATCAGTTTCCCTTTGTATTATTATTTAGTCGAACCGCAAACAGATTCTCCCACGCAAATGCGTAAATCAATAACAATCGTTTTGGTATTTGCGATATGATGACTGTAGGAAATTGAAAAAGCAACCGATTGATATGATAAATGAATCATCATGAGTTTCGACTAATGATTAATGATAAATTAATTGAATCTGACCGAGATGTTGCTGACGCGTTTGAGTTATTTTTCACCGATATTCCAGTTTCGACTACCAAATCTCTTGATTCTTCTCCTACCCTCGCTCTATCATTACTAAGAGAAAATGTAACAGAATGTGCAGTCGATTTTCAATTTTCCCCTGTGAACTCTAGTGACATAATTAAAACTTTTAAATCCATAGATTTGAAAAATACTGTTGATCTATGGGGACTTTCCGTTAAACTTGTTAATTCTATAATCGATTGTATTGCGCCACATTTGGCTGTCACTTTTAATAAATGCATAGATTGTGGCGTATTTCCTGATCTGATGAAACATAGTAAAGTAGTGCCTTTATTTAAAACCGGTAGTACATCTGACCCCACTAATTTTAGACCGATTTCTGTACTACCGACATTTAGTAAAATTTTCGAAAAAATTATACTTAATCAACTATTGGTACATTTCAATAGTAATAGACTGCTTCACAGTAAACAATTTGGTTTTACCAGGGGTCGCTCAACAACCGATGCTGGTGTTGAGCTTGTTCAGAATATTTTTGGCGCCTGGGAGGAGTCACGTGATACCATCGGTGTCTTTTGTGACTTATCCAAGGCATTTGATTGTGTACACCATGAATTACTGATCAGGAAATTACACCACTATGGTATTAGAGACATTGCACTCAGTCTTTTGAATTCATACTTGAGTGATAGAATTCAAAGGGTTGATGTAAATGGTAAAGTTTCCTCTGGGTCTTCGGTAACGATGGGCGTCCCACAAGGTTCTATCCTGGGACCTTTTCTTTTTCTGATTTACATCAACGACTTGCCTTACCTTGTAGAAAAAAAACATGAGATAGTATTGTTTGCTGATGACACTTCACTTCTTTACAAAGTGAATAGACATGATTTTAATTCTTCTGACGACGTAAACAATGCTCTTTCAGTAGTCGTTGATTGGTTTACTATTAATAATTTATTGCTCAATGAGAAAAAAACCAAATGTATCAGATTCAGTCAACCCAATGTAAGACATTTGAACACAGACATTGTTATTAAAGGCGAATAACTGGATCTTGATGAAACAACCGTATTTTTAGGTATCACTTTAGATGATAAGCTACAATGGAGCCCACATATTTGTAATTTAGTGAATAGACTTAGTTCTGCAGCTTATGCAGTGAGGAAAATTCGTTCTCTCACTGACGAATCTACGGCAAGATTAGTTTATTTCAGTTATTTTCACAGCTTGATGTCTTACGGCATCCTCCTTTGGGGCAGTGGTGCCGACATCAATAGAATTTTTATTCTGCAGAAGAGGGCTATTCGCGCAATTTATAAATTATGTCCTAGAGATTCTCTTAAAGATAAATTCAAATCCATAAATATTATGACTGTGTCGTCACAGTACATTTATGAAAATTTAATTTATGTTCGGAAAAATATACAAAATTTTCCTAAGAACAGCGATACTCATAGCTTGAACACTAGAAATAAGCACAAACTCGCTGTACCTGTAACTCGGCTCAGCAAAGTGAGGGACTCATTTAAGGGGCAATGTATACGTTTCTATAACAAAGTACCCAAAGAAATTCAAGAACTATCTGTGTATAGATTTAAAAAATTAGTTAAACAAAAGTTATGTAAGAAAGGGTATTATAAAGTTTCTGATTTTATAGAAGACAAGAATGCATTTAAATGAAATGTTCGCTACACAAGCTATTTCATTAAAGTTTTATAAACTTTGTTATTAGTAATTAAATTTTTACATAAATAAAAAGAACAAAGATCTATAAAAAATGTCCCTTGCTGAGTTTCTTGCCGGAGTCTTCTCAGTCCAAGTGTATTCCGAACCGGTGGTAGAATCATTTGTAACGTTCATAAGTGCCTTATTAGGGCCTAAACTGAATAAATGATTTTTGATTTTGATTTTGATTTTGAATCCATTTTTCAATTATTTTTCATTAGAAAAGTTATCTTTCAGCAGGAATAAACATCTATCCAAAAGCTTGAATATTTGAGAGGTTCAGCTACACAACTTTACTGAAGTAGACAGGTACAGTCACGAGCATAAATATATATTTACACATTTAGTAAGTAAAATTCTAAAGCGTATTTTTTGTGAAATAACCATAGCAATTTTGTGATAACACCTATATCATAATAGTGTTGGTTCGATAATACTATGTTCGTAACATCATAAAATTTCAATGAATACTTTCAGAGAAAATCAAGAATCAAAAAAAAAAAGTATGTATGGTTGAACTAGGATAAAATAATCCTTGTTCTTTTCTATGCCAGATAATTCTCATATTTAAAAAAGGTATGTATTAACAATAAATTATTTAGTAAATATTGATATAGTATACATATAATTACTAAGAGCAGTATTAACAATGTTCGTGTTTAAAAATCTAAGAATTATACGAATCGAATAACGGAGATCGTACTGCAGTGTAAATGGTAAGGTATCCTTTATTTTAGATCATTCTAGTTTTATAAAAAAAAATGATATTTTACTAATCAGACAATCTACGTTGCCTGTTATCAATTTAAAGATTTTTGAAATCTCTTATATTTACAAAATAATCACCTACAGACACTTAACTTAATTGGCACATATACAGAGTGTAGTCGCCCTATACATATACGTGCCAATTTCATCCAAATCCATTCGGCCATTCGGCGTAATTAAAACATTCACATTCTATAACGTAATCATACCCTATCTTACCTACTGTGTGTGTAAGTGTGTTTGTTAGCTCGGCTCCGTAACAGCTGAACGGATTTTTATTAAAATTGGTAAATAGGTACATAGTTAATTTAGTTCCTGAAATAAAATCGTAAAACTGCGGAAACTAGTATTGAGTAATGCTACACTCCCTCTATTTATTTAACATCAACTCGCTAATGTAGTACTCATCATGTAGTTTCAAGTATATATTTTGTAGGTACCATTCTAGGCATTCTATTATAAAAGGATAAAGTACCTTAGTCGAGCAGTCATGTGAGATTTTCACAAGTAACTTGTAGAAAAAATCGGTGAGCGGTCATTATATCAATCATTTTATACGCAAATAAATATATAGGCAAAGGTAATTTGTACATTCTTTATAATCTTTCATCTTCTTTCTACACATAGATAAAACTGCGCGGGCAAGATTTTCGATAAGTTAATCGTTAAAAAAAATTAAGTAAAGCGAAATGTAATAATTGTAGGTATGTGAAAAATCTTACTCCGCCGCCAATATTTCGTGACAAAATGAAAATTCAGCATTTTTTATTTATGTTCAAAAATGGGTTAACCCATGAAATGGCATTATCGCTTTGCTTCTGTTACTTTAGAATGTTGTAGTCACTTTGTCTGTTATAACAATTTTACAGACCAATGTCCCATCGGAGATTAACATAACGAGACAACGAGTCAGGGAAAAGTTGCCGTGTTCCCGAATCCCAGAGGAATTAAAAAGTCGAGAATAATGAGTGAATACCAACATTCTGAGTTCGGTGAGATCGAACCCACAGGGATTTGAGGTAACAACATCGCGGGAGTCCTTCGTGAATATTTTCCTATTATTATAGGAAATCAATGAACGTATTTCCATGAATCAAATTTAGCAATTTTCCAGATTGCTAAAGGTAGCTCTTTCTTTTTACTAAAGAACACATTATACACATTACTTTATAAGTACAATTATACTTATCATGTATGAGTTCGTTTACGTAATTATTCAAATTAAATATTGGTAAGTAACTACCGTAAAGAACTTTAATTATTATTTTTGAATAATTCTATGTACATACATACATGAGCATGAAATTTTGAAATATTGACAGATTGACTATAGGTACCTACTTATGTATCTTACATCAAACTTTATATGAACATCGCGAGAACAACTGTGGGTACCTCTTAAACTTATCTATATAATACAAATATTACAGGTAAAAGAAATTCCAGAACAAAGTCTCACAAATACCCCAAAGCTTTGTAGTCTTGTTCCTGAAGAATATAACAAGTTCTTGAAGAATGTAAAAAATACAAACCTAACAAACTGTCTTGTTACCACCATCGATCAACTCAAGAGACATTATTTTTAATTTTATTCTTATTGTATAATTAGTAAGAATTTTCAAAAACTATGTTAGGAATTATCTTATGTAGCTTAATTTATCCAACATAATACCAATAGCACTCTAATTCTCATGAAAAGAGACCTGATGGACCAGCTTATTTTAAACGTAGGTTTTTATTTTATAACATTCGAGTAAAAATCATAAAACGAATACTTAGATAAAGTAATAAATAGAAAGTTAATAAAGCAGTACCTACACAATATTTTTTATGGTGTTGATAGTGAACTGAGATGATCAAATGTGGCGACGAATGTCATTGGGTTAAAATTCTACATTGAAAATGAAATTGAGTTTACAGTAAAGGAAAATATCGAGAGGAAACTATAGCACGATTGTACAAAGTACTTAGTAGTGCCCGCCTGCCATAAATGAAAAACCGGCCAATTGCGAGTCGGACTCGCACACCGAGGGTTCCGTACAAACTTCGTCCATCGTTCGTCCATCAAGGGAAATGCACAATTTTATTCATTTACCTTATTTGAGGTTGGTGCCTCTAAATTGTATCAGCTTGTTGTATGGGCACAACTGAGTCTGTCTGTCTGTCTGTCTGTCTGTCTGTCTGTCTGTCTGTCTGTCTGTCTGTCTGTCTGTCTGTCTGTCTGTCTGTCTGTCTGTCTGTCTGTCTGTCTGTCTGTCTGTCTGTCTGTCTGTCTGTCTGTCTGTCTGTCTGTCTGTCTGTCTGTCTGTCTGTCTGTCTGTCTGTCTGTCTGTCTGTCTGTCTGTCTGTCTGTCTGTCTGTCTGTCTGTCTGTCTGTCTGTCTGTCTGTCTGTCTGTCTGTCTGTCTGTCTGTCTGTCTGTCTGTCTGTCTGTCTGTCTGTCTGTCTGTCTGTCTGTCTGTCTGTCTGTCTGTCTGTCTGTCTGTCTGTCTGTCTGTCTGTCTGTCTGTCTGTCTGTCTGTCTGTCTGTCTGTCTGTCTGTCTATGTCACAGCCACTTTTTTCCGAAACTATAAGAGCTATACTGTTGAAACTTGATAAGTGGATGTGTTCTGTGAACCGCATTAAGATTTTTACACAAAAATAGAAAAAAAACATTAAATATTGGGGGTTCCCCATACTTAGAACTGAAACTCAATTTTTTTTTTTCATCAAACCCATACGTGTGGGCTATCTATGGATAGGTCTTCAAAAATGACATTGAGGTTTCTAATATCATTTTTTTCTAAACTGAATAGTTTGCGCGAGAGACACTTCCAAAGTGGTAAAATGTGTGTGTGTCCCCCCCCCTGTAACTTCTAAAATAAGAGAATGATAAAACTAAAAAAATTATATGATGTACATTATCATGCAAACTTCCACCGAAAATTGGTTTGAACGAGATTTAGTAAGTAGTTTTTTTTTAATACGTCATAAATCGTAAATCGCAATTTACCTTTCATTCAATCAACTCAAATATAAAAAAAAGCAAGGTCTTCCAGCACAAATAAAGGGAAAATTCCAAAAAATTCAAAAAGTTGAAAATTAAAGGGTGTCCCCATACATACATAGTTACACCAATTAATAAAGACCTCTGAGTTGTATCGGCGCTGATACATTTTAGAGGTCTAGCTTAATTGGCACCAACGTCAAATAAGGTAAATAAATAAAATTGTGCATTTCCCGTGATGGATGAACGATGGACGAAGTTTGTACGGAACCCTCGGTGCGCGAGTCCAACTCGCACTTGGCCGGTTTTTTTATATTTTATCATAGATTTAGTTAAATACTTTATATTTAGTTTTAGTTTCTTTTATATAGATAGATATCATAAAAATGCATTTCCAAATCTCAAAACGACTTCATTACTATCAATAATTATAAATTAATAATCAATGACTCTTAAAGACTGACAGATTAAAGTATGTGACTGGTCGTGGGAGGTACAATATAATTTAATATTGAGCTGATTGGTTTAGTGGGCGGTTATAACATTGATAAGTTTACCGTATTGGTATACAAATAAAGCTCACTATCTGACAACCGCAGACAAGGTTGTAATCTAAAGCAACCAGGCTTTCATTTGCATACTTAGATACTTACTAAGAATCTTAAATTAAATGCACATGTTAATATATTTTGATATACTTACCTACTTATCTATGAAATCCCCATTCCAGGGAAAAGGGAGAGATATTAGTACGTAATAATGTAGGACCCGAAAATAATTTGTTATATAATAACTATGGAAAGAAGGCAAATAAAGAGTAATATTAATAAATGATTAGAATACAAACATAATTTCAAAATATTCATCGAAGCTGAAAATAAAATGGACAATGTACATGGGTTACAATCGCTCCAGTTAAAGGTAACTAATATTTCTCTCTTTACTAAATTTCCTTTCTTATTCAACCAACCCTACAGAGCCCGAGAACTTTCCAAAGAATCAAATACCAAAAATCCACCGAACAGCAGGTAACCCTTGTTACTATTAATTTATGTGATACTTTCTTTGCTAAATGAATCCATGAAAACGATTTCTTATTGAAATCGTGTATCAATTCGTTCTATCTCATGTATTAAAAAAAAAAAGAATACCAGACTGTGTCGGTACAATTCTTCGTATCCACTAATAATTCAGGGAAGCGAGTGATTATAAAAAAAAGAAAACAATAGATTCTAATTCAACATTTCAGGGAAAAAAATATGTATATAAACTAATATTGAAATTTAAAGATTTGTAGTTTTATTATAACCAAGTACTTACTTATAATAAATATTAACAACGTTAATTTAATACTTACGTGTATGAAAATAAGAAAATATACAAAAATATTCCAACGATTAAATCATCGCAATATAACATTCATGGAGAATGAAAAGAAGTAAACTTAAAGTTTCCTTTGCACCCGAGGAAAACGGCTTCGTTCATTGGCAAACACAAAAGGGATTTTCCGGGGCGACCGGTTCCGCTCTCGGATTTTTGTTATGAAACCTTTCATAAGTATGTAAATTGAAAATTTTGCCGCGGAAACAAAGAAGAACGACTTAAATTCGTTGATAAAATACAATTTAAGACCGCGACGTGAAGGAACAAAATTCAGGGTGTTAACTTTTAATGAGACGTCTCGTCTTGGAGTAATGCTGTGCACATATAATAACCCAATATATCAACGCGAGACGCAGGTGACTGTCACGCGACATTGGCTCCTTTATTTCATGGCTGCCATTCGAAATCTCATCGCACATCGTAATATAGACGCAGTCATTTTTATTTTACGATTTTGTAACATTTTCTGTACGCACAGAAGAACCGCCTACAAGGAGTAAATAGCGGACTCTGTGGGATTGTATTTTAATGTAAAATCACATGTAGATACATATGTAGGTAGTCCAATATCACAGTTACAGTTACAGAACTGTTATATACCAGTTAACACATTACACTTTCATAAATTAAATTCATATTCATTAATTGCTCATCAACAATGGATGTTCCTCTAACACATTTATATATTTCACTGGCAGGATAAAGCGTTAGACAAAATTATTCAAATGATGTATCACACACAATTCATTTTTAGATAACATTCAGAGTCTACGAAAATCATTATATATTTTGTACAAATCGATTCATTGAATTTTTGAAACAAAAGATGTTCTCCCTTAAAGCGTTTTAACCAAACTTTCCCTCGAGCTTAATAATTTGTAACCGAGGCTCAAGTTGTTTTATGACTTTCTACGAGATGATTTTATTCGTTTTCCTTCCGTATGAGCTATATCGTAAAATTTTATTCCATGACTATTTTAATATATTCACAAAAGACGCTTTGTTAAAATTCGTTAGAAAAATATTGAAACAGAATCATAATCTTGCACTCTAAATAGTTTGACAAGTTTTTACATCGGTTCAAAATAAAATATTCTGAGAAGTCCAAGATTAGTTAAAATCTAAATAAAATATTTACATGTCGGTGTACAGAGTTCGATAACAGGATAGTGTAGGTATGTGGAGCGGGAACGTAACGAACTCATATAAATGCGATATTGCTCACCGCAGAGCGGGCGGCGCGCGGCGGCAGTCCGGCAAACGCTCACCTTGTGACCTCTCCATCCTGATTTATTCAAAGTCTAACCTAGCTTGGAACTCATCTACGTCGGATTTAACCCAAACTTTTACTTTCGATGCCTATGTGAAAAGTCGTGACGTCACGCACAGGTACTGAGCTCTATAAAATTTGAGGATACATAAATAGGTATACTATTTCACTATTAATGATACTGTAATTTGACTAATTTGTAATTATTTTGTTACAATTAATCGACAACGATGGTTTTTTCCTGTATTCAAATTAAATAAACAATTCGGGTAGGTAATTGTTTGGGCCTGCAAGTCAGTCGGTAAATAATAATACATATGTATCTACTTACCTAGGTTTCCACATTTTATGATTATTTTATTACTTTTTCAAGCGAACAAAAGACGCCATCACAGCACATTTTACCTTTTTCGATTTATTAAAAAGACAATAAAAGTTTTATAGAACGGGCCTCGCGCCCTCACCCCTGGCAATCTAATTGGCAGCTTCGGTGTTCCTCAGTTGGAGGATGCCGCAGAAATTCGAATTGTACTAAATAATTTAATATTCTAATTATTAAATTTACATATTTACAATTAAAGTAAAAAATACAAACTATGATATATAGAAAACATCCTCAAAGCCCTCGCTGCTGTCGATAGGCAAGGTAAATTATATTACAATACAAACTTAGATCTTACCAAGTAGGTAGAGTTATTAGCTAATGCTTTTAACTCGTTCTCACGGGCGAGCCCATTCGAAGGTACTATTCATTTATTGAAAATGATCATATAGGTATTTATCTACCTGTAGTAATTTGTAGATATTAAAATTAAAATAAAACAGTAATTAAAATTAATAAAAGGTGTACGCAATGATAATATGGCGAGGAAAAAAAAAATCAACACACGCCGGGGATTAGATAATTCCCTATAAATGTAGCATAATATTTACCTTAATTTGTGATTTGTCTGGGGTGGACTCCGATGCTGTTGGGCTTGAGCATCTTAGCGCCCCCCTCCAGATCCGCTACTGGTCACTTGACTATCGGCTTTTTACAGGACATATTTTGGAGAGTGTGGGCAGTAATTGTTCAACCTGATTCCACCGACCCCATTCTTACATCGAACCACAAGAACGCCAGGAAAATTTCCACTCGTACGTTTTTGATATACCGTTTTGCATCTTCATTTACCTATAATGCGGAAAGCAATGGAGTAGAACTGGCTTCCGGCGTCTGTGTTTCCTGACTCCAGAGTGAATAGGTTTCTTTTAGACATCGTCTTCGTCCTTTATGGGCGGGAACGCAAGCAGCGTTTGGTCACTGATCATGTCATCCTATCCTCACTTCCTAATTTAATATTATAAATGCAAATGTGAGTTTGTTTGTTTGTTTGTTTGTTCACGCCTAAACCGCTGAACTGATTGCGATGAAATTTGGTACGCAGATAGCCTATGGTACATAGGCTGTTTTTTTCTCGGGAACGCGGGTGAAACCGCGGGGGACAGCTAGTTTAATATAAATGTGCAGCTACCGGAACATATCAGGAGGTACCTCCTGAGGGTGTTAGCCAACCTAGTGAGTACTACTAAGTACTCTACCACTGTGATATGGTTTTCTCACCAAAAGCTTAAGTTCCCACGACCTTCGACACGACATTCGACGTCACTACCACTGAGCTATCGTTGCTTTAAAAGAAATATCACCATATAATATTAGCTAGCTAGGTACCTACCCATTTTTCTAGTGATTAACTTACTTACCTACTAGCTTTGTAAAGTATTTAAAGATAGATTGGTTTCCTACTAATATTTCGTAATGTAACTTTGTATTATGTTATTTTTAAGCTTGTCCTGCTGTTTGTCTTAAACAATGTACTAAGTTACAGCCTCACAAAGTCTAGGCATAGCCGATGACTACTCAATTAATTTAATTACTATTTGATTTGACAGAAGATAGTACTTTCTTTTACGTTTTATATAAAGCTCACGTGTAAATATACCCACAAGGTTATTAGGTATTTCTAATGAATAGACAGTCAGACCGCATATCATATTTCTATGTGGTTTTCTTCTGTGGTGACGTTATAAAGATAAATTACTTTTACGTACACCTAAATAACGTTTGTTGATTTGATTTGTTATACTACATAAAATTATTTTTACCAGTAATAAGTATACCATACATCACATATCCATATGTTGGTGAAAATACTTTTTTCTTTTTTTCCGTAGCCAAATGGCAAAAAACGGAACCCTTATGGATTCGCCATGTCTGTCTGTCCGTCCGTATGTCACAGCCACTTTTTTCCGAAACTATAAGAGCTATACTGTTGAAACTTGGTAAGTAGATGTATTCTGTGAACCGCATTAAGATTTTCACACAAAAATAGAAAAAAAAACAATAAATTTTGGGGGTTCCCCATACTTAGAACTGAAACTCAAAATTTTATTTTCATCAAACCCATACGTGTGGGGTATCTAATTTTGGTACCTAATTCAAAAATGATATTGAGGTTCCTAATATATTTTTTTTCTGAAAGTGGTAAAATGTGGGTCCCCCCCCCCCGTGTAATTTCTAAAATAAGAGAATGATAAAACTAGAAAAAATATACATTATTATGCAAACTTTCACCGAAAATTGGTTTGAACGAGATCTAGTAAGTAGTTTTTTTTAATACGTCATAAATCGTAAGCCGCAATTTACCTTTTATTCAATCTACTCAAATATAAAAACAAAATTGGCAAAAAGCAAGGTACACACAAGCAACTTACAGCACAAATAAAGGAAAAATTCTAAAAAATAAAAAAGTTGAAAATAAAGGGTATCCCCATACATACATAGCTACGCCAATTAATAAAGACCTCTGAGTTGTATGGGTGCTCCAACAATTTAGAAGTCTAGCTTAATTGGCAAAAACCTCAAATAAGGTAAATAAATAAAATTGTGCATTTCCCGTGATGGACGAACGATGGACGAAGTTTGTACGGAACCCTCGGTGCGCGAGTCCGACTCGCACTTGGCCGGTTTTTTTATTAAATTATTTTGTCGAAAAGCAGACAAAGGCTCAGTGGCTAACAGCCTAGTCGTATTTTTATTTATTTTTAATGTTTAAATTATTTACATATGGTATGAATTAAAAATATTTTCTTTCTTGTATGTATTGTTTGCACATTCTTATATTCATAGGTGTATGTATTTTTATTTTTAATATTTGTTGAAGCTTGTGTGCGTCAGATGGTGTGCTTAAATAAAAACGAATTCTTTAATTCATAAGCTCATATTTACTCTTATTATAATGAACTCATATAACCCCAAACTCCTATCAGATATAGTCAGAGACGTATGTTAAAAATACAATACTGGGATTAGTTTTGATTACTTTCTCATTCGAACCCTGATTAATTGAATAATAAATGACCCTGTTATTGATTCAGAGAAGACAACACAAAAACGTTCTCATTGTTTTTAAATAAGAAACAAATGTAGCTGTGCGGTTCTTTTGTTCCGGCGACAAAAAGCACCGCATGCCGACGCCCCACTACATTACTCGTAATAACTTCCTGAGACAGCGCGCGAGATGGAATAATGGAGCGTAACATGGCGTAACCGCCTCATCTTACTGTCCTTTCGTTACCTGCGATTCCTTTTATGTCTTTCCCACCCATAGAAACAACATGCCTCTCAAAATTCATCTTTCAAGCTCCACAGTGCGATAAGGCTTCTTATTACGTAAAGGAAATCTTAAAAATGTGCTTTTATTGAACAAGTAAATAGCGTTCACAAAGTACCGAGTTTGATTGTTGAGGAATTAATATAATATTTTCTCTTTCAATCGCAAATCCCTGATAAGCAGGCAATACAAAAGTGGAGTCTTTATAGAGATTATTTGAATGACTTACTGAATGGTGGTAAAGAGTTTTTACAATATAGCGCTGACAACACAACTTTTTTCTATCAACCCGTTGAATTAATTCAGATTGAATATTGATACAAATAAGTTATTCATTGAATGATTCGGAGCATTGCAGGAATCTTTCAACAATTTACTTGTTCCGTCTTTTATTCTGAACTAGCTTTCCGCCCCACAGTTTCATCCGCGTTCTTCTATTTTATCCCTTCAACGATGTAATTAATGTAATAATATTATTGTAAAAAAAACCCTCATTAGTGTACCCCAAGAGATTACCACCGGTTTGGGCTGTGCGTTGACTGTCAGTTAGTTAGTCAGGTATAAGTATAATGTATATAAATATAGAAAAATATTAATCTCACTGATTATTTCGAAATAAAATGTAAAAGGGTTTTTGCAAACATTCGTGAATCAGCATGAGCAAATTTACCATACCTACATAAATAAACTTCATAAAAGACGCGAACAGATCAAGCGCACGAGTGTGAACGAATTCGGTTGCACTGTTCGATCACACTCACGATTATACTCGGTCGTTCTCTTTAGTTCCTAAAGCCTTGGTTCTCTCTCGTACGCTTCATCCTTACAAGTCGTCATTTCTGAATCAAAATAAAGTTATAAAATTAAATTCAGTTTCTTCTGTTTTTGGATGATCATAATAAATATGAATATGACGCATTTTATGCCCTGTGATATTTATATTTATACAGCTTATAACTTCTTTTACGTGCTCCAAAACTTAAATCTAGAATTTATTACGACTCAGTTTAGTTTAGATATCAAAAACTAGATTAAGTTTCGGCGAAAGTCGACCTTAGTGTTGGTTTGTAGTTTTTTTTACATTACTATACTTGATGATCTGGTGATAGTTGTTGGCATTACATGCAGGGGTGGAAGTACTCATCAAATATCAGCTGTTCCATACAAAAGGTCAATACCTATGTACTCGACCAAAATGTATGAAGCAGCTGTTTTGTATAACGCGATATCTGAGTTGGTCCCTTATTGAAAGTTTTTCATATTTATGAGTACTTCCACTCCAGCTAAGTATTGCCAACGACAAAAAAATCATCCTGTATAATTTTATGCCCTAATCAAAGCCTCTATTCCTAAACTCGCTTGCATAGACTATTGTCTAAGCTAACTACGATTTAATTAAAAAATCTTCAACTCGTAGCATATATACAATAAATAAATTATTAGGTACCTGTATGGTTGATATTCAATTAACAAATTGTTCACCTATAATAATATCTGGCCTCAATAAAATTTTGAGGCATTAAAAATCAATGCCCGTTATAAAATGTACCATTATAAATGCGTAATGTTTGCTACATGATGTTTCAATCACTTATTATATTATGGACTGTCAATAATGAAATTGGTTCGGGTACATTTTATTTACTATTACCTCGTTTATCCAATTTCCAATTTGATATCGGACTGCCCCCACTATAGGGGTGCGGTCGGGTATACTCTCGCTCCCCCACTGGCCGGTGATATTTCTACGTCACATCTTATTGTTTTCCTCCACCTCTACTGAATTGGTCAATTTAGTTATGGACAATCGGATACAAGTTTTACATAACGACAACTCGAAGATCTAATACTACCTGGGAATTAGAGTAAATCACTGACATATACCTATATGCCGTAATTGAGTGAAAAAAGGTATGACCCTAATTTTAAAGGGTAAACCAAAATAAAGCTTATTTGTAGCATCAAACGTGGCTTTTTTCCGGTCGATTTCAAAGTCTCTTAAGAAATAAAATTACTCAAAGTATTCATAAATCAATTAATTGTTTTTAGTCGGATTTTTTTGTCTATATTTTGTTCTCTAATATCTTAATAATGATTAAATATAACAAGCGTTACTTTCGTTATTTTGTTTTTACTTTTATGGGCTTGTGTTTAACCATAAGAAAATGTACTATGAAAAAAAAAAATATATTAAACTCTCACCCATTTTCCTAGATGTTTTACTTAAATTAACTGATATTCAATAGAAGACTTTATTAATTAAACAGTTTTGCAAGTTTGCTTCTTAGTTGAAGATAATTAAATGTAAATAACTTGGCCGAATAATTTATATATAATCGTCCTAAAGAAATAAGTAGCAAGCAGAATGTTCATGTCACTGTTGAAAATTTTAAACGTCAATTACTGCCCAGATTAAAAAGTCAGAGCTTCGAATATAGAGGAAAATAAAATAGGCGTAAAACGCGAAATGATAGAGGTATTATTTAATAATTTATTGGATCTCTCTCTTTTACGTCTAATTTCTTGTTCCCAATCTTTGTAATAGTTTTTTTTTTTGCAGAAAATATTAACTAATAACTAATCCTATGAATAAAATTGTTATTATTCATTACAATGATCAGCAAAAGGAACTTTGGTTGTGATATAACCTCATTTAAACTATTTAAATAAATGTGAATGGGTACAATTACAACACGTTTTAAGATATCGGCCAGTGAAAGGTTTTTCCATCCATATTTTTTTTTCTTGATGCTTCCACGTTGGGATGAATTATCAGAAATACTGAATGAAACACATTCTTCATGTATTGTATAGAGTAAATCTAAATTTCAAGTATAGTAAGATACTCAAATAAAGATGTTGTTTTTTATAATGTCCCAGTTAAAAGTCACTTTATAAGTAGGTTTATATATGGATAGAAGAGTTAAAGAATATAATAATAGGTATGTATATGTATATCAAGTTTTTATTTACACAGAATATATGTCGATGCACCAAGTATTTACAATAATATTATAAAATAGTATACACAAACTATAGTACTTATACATGTAGAAAATATCCTCAAAGCTCCCGCTGCTGCCGATGGGCAAGGTTCCCAACAGGCTGGCAGCGTTCCCTTTTTGTATGGCCAGTGTAGGTATGTATAGGTATGTATATTATCATGTATATTACTTGAATTTTATTAAAATCAATCAATTTGAATAATGTGTATTACATTATTTACATTTACTTATTTACTATTATTGTTTTTTCGCATCCTAAAGAAATATTATGCACTTATTAATGATTATTTCAGTAAAGTTAAATTACTTGGCTTTAGGTAAGCTCTAAGACGCAGCTCGATGTTGAGTAGGTATCAGCCCAGCGATCAGACCAGATAAATAAAATTATTGTTAAAAAAATCTGTCCCAAAAAAAAATATTCATTATTCTGCTTTTATGTGAATGTTAACGGTGGAATCTCGATTAAATGAATGAAACGAAAATGAAATGACGATGGAAATAAACAAACAACACCATATTATAATCATTTATAGCTCTGAATCAAAGCAGTTATATCATTCCGGGACGAATTTTGCTGATTTAGATAATTAAAAAATGGCTTTTCTTTCAATTTAAGTTACATTTATATTGACATAATGAACAAGTATCCAGTATTAATGAACGTACGTAACAACGAACGTAGTAATAATTATTAGTGTGATAATAAATCATAACAAGACTATAAATAAGTAATATTGTGTTATGTGAGTAAGTACTTAACTATTTCATAGCAATTGATCGTAAAAACAAAAAAAAACATGTAGGTACCTAATAAAAATACTTAAATTGAATAATAATATATTAGTCTCCGCGCATTTTGTTAATTTCGAAAGAAAATATTGCATTATCAGATAACCTATCCGAAAATTATCGGCAATCTGTGAATCAAGCTCTATTAATGTTAGTTTGCAATAGGTGGTCATCGTAACTCATGTTGACGTAGGTTCACAATCATGGAAGTCGACATAGCTGCCGTTTTAGTACCATAAATTGAGTTATCTGGGTTATTACAAGCTCAGACCAAGTGGTTATAAATCGTAGGCCCGCGCCATAAACAAGCGGCTCTCTAGGCGACTGTCAATCGAACACACTAGCAAAATGTCCGCCATAAATATTGTTGCAGGTATTTCGCACATACCTATTTGCATACCAAATTGCGGAACGATCGTCGTCTATCATTTTCACTGACGTGTTTCACATGTGAAAAAATCTGACAAAGTTATAAATATTCCCCAATTGGTGTTAAAAATATTTTAAACATTTGCACGAAATCGATTTGTTCTCTAATATCGAGTGAAATATAACATTTTTATATTGGTGTAAATCCTACTTACTCGTACATAATGAACGAGATTATCTCTCTTATCTTCAATAACCAGCTAAAGTTGTTTTTGATTTGTAGTTTTGTTATACATTATTATCAAAGGTTGAGGGTCCCGGAGGCCGCCAATCGACGCCCTGACCGCTCATTATTCACTGCCTCCTTTCCCCTAGGATCACCTGATCGGTAGCTATCTTTTATTTATTTATTTATTGGCTTACCAACTAAATACACACATAACATTGCCTTATTAAACTATTACAGTTTATTTTCTCGCATGCATCTAAATTAAAGGAAAGCACAGCATAGAATTTTTGTTAAAGTACGAACTTATAGAATAAACAATGGATAGATATACTATTGCTTAAATATTTACAAGCAAAATATTCTATGAAAGAAAATGAAAACAAAGAAATAAATTGTTACATTTTATGAAACAAAGCATTTTTAAATGAGCCCAAATTATGTCCAAAAATATCCAAGTCACACTTATGAAGTAGATCATTGTACCTTCTGAGGATATAGGAAATAGGTGAATTGTGCCCATAATTGTTTCGACTAGTTTTGATCACGAACGGCCTATAATTATGGAGTCTTGCGGATGATCTAGGTAGGAACGTTGATATTCAACTGAGAGACTAAATCCGGACAAATTATGCTTCCATTGACAACTTTGTACAAGAGTGTTAAGCCTAAAAAGTCTCTACGCCAATGTAAGGATTTCATTTTGAAATGGTTAAGCCTGTCATCATAGTGTTTGATAGTGCGTTGTGTATTGGTCACCGCTGAAAGTTTTTTTACGAACTTTTTTTTGTATACATTCAATGCGCTGTATATTACTTTGGTAGGTGGGATACCAAACGATTGAGCAGTATTCTATATGACTGCGCACTAATGCAACATAGAAGGATTTTAATGCAGATATGGATCTAAACTGCTTATTATTGCGTATTGCGGTTTATGAAAGACAGCATTCTGTAACACTTATTAACAGTGTCATCTACATGCACATTGAGGCGCATTTCAGAATCTATCAAGATACCAAAGTCTCTGACTATAGTTACGGTGCTTAACATCTGACCATTCATGCTATAGGCCGTCTGAAACTGATGTTTTCTACGGGAGAATTTAATGTGATAACATTTGTTAATATTAAGTTGCATGGCATTCGTGTTGCACCAGTTGCATAAGTTATTTATATCTTCTTGAAGCAATTGTTGATCCCTTACCGAAACTACTATTCTATATAATTTTAAATTATCTGCATAAATTTCGAAATGGGATTGGTGAATTGAGTGTTTAATATCGTCAATGAATACTACTTTAGACTTTCGTTGGGTCAGATATGAGTCAAACCATTTTAAACGAGGTTTTTGGACACCGTATACAATGCCTAGCTTTTGTATAGGACTATTGTGATCCACCCTATCAAATGCCTTGCTGTAGTCGCTGTACACGGCGTCCACCTCGTTACCATTGCTCATATCAGTAATAAGGTAAACGCAGGTATTACTGAGATATTTTCAAGACCTTAAGGTTTGAACCATTAAAATAAGATAGATAGATACAATCATAGCTGAAACTATAATCTACCTTGTGACCTACTTAGAATTTTTGTAAATGGTGTCTTTACGATACAATAACCTTAAGAAAATGTTATGTGTACTTACATTTGACGACTCACGTTTGTATGGACGTCGTACTCCGGCGTCAGCTTCATGCAAACTAATCGTTTTATTGTTTTTCTGCTTTGTTGTGCACAGTAAGCCACAATTCGGGCAAAAAATTTGCTTTCAAGAAAGTTTACATTTTTGAGTTAGATATGCCTGCAATTGCTTAAAAATGCAATTGTGTTATATACCTCGGTGATACCTGCAGATTTTTGACTACCGCGGTAATACCTGCGTTTACCTTAGGTCTGTCAATAAACTTGGTAAGATTGGTGGCCGTAAATCAATTTTTAATGAATCCATGCTGATGACTTGTAATGGCTTGTTTAATGTGCCAGTTTAAGAGAGGACACATCAATGATTCAAAGACTTTAGCCGGAACGGATAAAATACTGATTGGCCTATAATTTGTATATTGGCAATCAATTCTTTACACAAAGCCAATTACTGAAAAGTCGTGTAAGTTTAATTTGTTTAACGACTCGTTACTTTTTACCTATAGTAAGTATAACTGTCCTTGGTAATTATTAGGTAATCAGGCTATTTCCAAAAATGAAAAAAAAAATGTAATGCCCCTCAAAATGTTACCGACATTAGAAAGTAATTAGTAAATTTATGTTGTGTACCCACATCCAACGAATGCCGTATTCAAGGGACCAATGGACGAACTCATTAATAACGAAACATATTGAGCATCTACTCAACAACAGAATATTTTATATTTAGGTACCTACCTAGTTACTCGTAGTCGTAGGTAAGGTAACTGACAAGCGTGTCATACTTATACTTTATACTATCCTGGTACCAAAGTAAACACGCATGTAGGTAACTGTATGAGGTAATTATTATGTAAACTGGCCAAGCTATTGTCCCTATAATTTGTAGAGTCAGCAACCTGATTAGTTAGTATACCTATTGTATGCGTTACTTAGTGTAGGCCTTCAATGAAGGTATTCCTGTTTCTATGATTTTTGCTACTAATAATGATGCCACATCACCTTTTGTTCATCGTAATGTGTCGTCACGGGCCGTAAGAAACTTTCTCAATTTCCTGTGGAGGGTCCCGTCGGAAACGTATAGTGATTTGCCACCTCCGGCTTAGCGCCATTGTGAGTAAACAATGCGCCTTTTATTTTTTATTCTTTTGGAAACATTTTTAAGGTCCTCATTTCACATTTTTATTAAATTACAATTAAAAAAAGAATGTAGGTACCTACTCGTAGTGATATGTAATTATTTCTAAAATTAAATCCCTAAAAAGTTTTAGTTTATGAACGGTACCTACCGTTAACGATCGTGAGTGCGGTGTGATCTCATTTCGTGAACCACCTTTGACTGAATCGGATATGCCCGTTAGCGTGTGAGAAAAGCTCTAAATCTCAGTAGGACGACATCCGATGTCGCTGAATTTCTTTTGTACTCTCACAGTTTATTGTGAGAACAAAAGGATGACGTTGTTTGAACAGACCCGCTTTAGATTTTACTACGCTGATTACACGTTACTCAAGATACACTCTATTGTGTCAAAGATTTGTATTTGTCTACATTTCTATAACGAATTTGACTGTAATTTATCCCGCGACGAATAGAATTCATCACTCAGCCGACGCAATCTTGTTTTCGCAGATAAGCGCCAATTATTGAATAATTCACAAGACACACTCTAGTAGAATAGCAATAAAATTTGAGTAGAATTAGATTAGTTGTAGGTAACGTATTAGGTATAATAAAAATACAGTGAAATACCTACGTATCGAGTACGGTTATTTACTCTATAAAATCTAGTCTAGCAAGCTTAACTAACGATAATTTAAATTGCAGAAGTTAGGTAACACATTTTCTACATAATAACATTCTTCGGAGTTTCAAAATGTCCTCAAACACCGGACGCTAATTTCCTCTCTAAGAGTTTAGAGGTTATTATGAAAATTGTCCTTGAAATAAATATGCTGAGAAATTGGAAAAAATCTTGTTTGCCTCTGTAACCACATTATATTGGATAGATAAGGTATGAATAACTAATGGCAAAATTGTCCCCGTCGGTCCCATCCATAGCGTCTGAAGTGAGTACTCACACGCAGTTATGTAATCCGTAATTTAGAGCGCAAGCCCATATTGTCACTATAAACATAAAATGAATAGGGTCTACGAGAGAGAACAAGCGAGCCGCGTATCCTAATTCATGCGGTGTTCGTTAATTATTTACTTAGATATATCCCGGACAACCTTTGGAGGTTGGGTGGGGGGAATCGTTGTAATTGCTTATACACTTTGAAACCCTAAACACATGCTCTACTTACTCTCATAACGTATCATCTAAACGCAATTCCACGACGACGCCTATAAGCTGAAATAGAAACCAAAGTATGTACATATGTTGCGTTTGATTAATTTTGAACCCAACTTCGTCTCTGTTACCGAGCTTAACCCGTCAGACATTCTTATGGCATAATGACACATTGAGAGAGATCACAGCTTTTGCGGCATTTAAATCCTGTACCATGTAACTTAATCATTCGTCATGTTCTAATTTTATGGGTATTAAATGACTTGATCCAAGTGAGGATTTACATTTATGTTGAAGTTATTTTAATAAAGTTTATGGTTGGATTGGAAGTGGACTTTATTAGTTAGCAACATTTATACAATAAAAATAGTAAATCAATTAAAATCAAAACATATGAGCATATGACTTATACATTTTGTTCGATATTCTCATATTACATTATCGATTTTATCTATTAAAACAGGTACTAATGGCTCATTAACACAAAATACTAAAGCGATTTAAATATAAATCCCAATTATCCCCTTTAGCGAAACGATATGTAACATAATGGCATCATTATTGCAAAATAAATAGATGTTTAATATTTTCACAGTGAATCAGAATCCCGACATGTACAATTACAATGTTATGTAGGTATGAACAGTTGACTCGTAGCCGTAATACATTGTAAGGTACCTCAACGTGGGTACCAGCTGGAGACAGTATGCCTCGACGTTGCACTTTACATCTCTTACTAGACGCTTCAAATAACACTTCCAACTGATAGCATCGTTAAGGTTTAACGTGTTCATGAACACCCAGTTTGTACTAAGTTTATGTTTAGTTTTATTATGCCTTGCCGCTTTCGTTACGATCTCACGGTCCACTGACTAGCCTCTTTTTCTACCGTTGTAATCCATGATCTGTTAGGGGCAAGTAGAAAAATGACGTCGTAAATTCCTGTATCAACGGGTACTAATAGATAGTGTCGGAGTCATAACAACATAACAAACGGTCGGGTAACTAACGAGTGCTGTCATTCTCACACAGCGCTGGCGAGTTGTGTTGGTCGAGAGAATTAATGAGGGTGGTATGCCGCGCGGCTGCCGATGCCGCCCGCCCGCCAGTCGCACGCGCCGCCCGCCATCCCCTTGTGCCTCGCACCTTCGCCCTACCTACACCGAACAAACAACTAGCGTCATTACACAGCTTCGATCGTAACTAATATCAATGTTCGATTATGTCAACGTAGCCAGGGACAAGGCTAAGAAACAAAGGCCTCACAATAAAGCACCTATCGGTTACATCTATAGGTTACATACACCAATGTCAACTATTGTATACCGTGAAAGGATATTTAGTTTAACTATTGTCTCTAGATGAATTCAGCAAAGACGATTGAGTTATTCTTTAAGTAAACCGTAAGAAAATAAACATTTCACTAATTATGCTTTCTTTTTAAAAAAAACATCGAAAATATTTAATGAAGTTTCTCCAATCCACATACAGCTCAAGATTAAAACTAAATGAGAGCAATAACAAAAATAAAGTGGTTTAGTATGAAGGAAAGCAGAAATGAACTACAGCATTCGCATAAATAAACAACGTGTTTTACCCCTCGGCCAAAGTTGATGATTTTAAACGGATGCTGTGTGTATTGCGTGTGTGTGTGTGTGTGCAGACACTTCTCTTAAAAAAACAAGATGAACAAATATCTTTAATCATTGAGAAAATGTAGGTATATTATCACTTTCGAAACGTACTAAACGAAAGAGTCCAAGGGAATTTATTACTGACGAGGTATGCAAAAAAATGACCGTCGTCGTAAAATGTTATCGAAAATAAATTGGAAGTAGAGACTTCAAAGCAGATAAGTACATCAAGTACGAAGTACGAATAAGTGATCGCTATTCTATTCTTTTTTTGCAAAAGGCTCTCTCGGATATGTCCGTGGGGGCAAGATATCGCTCAAATTGTTTCCAATATCTTTTGCGAGCATTTGACAGTCGAGTGAAAAATTACCAAGAGTTCCATTCGCTATTGTTATTTTCACCCTGTGTTATTTATACGAACGACCATTTTCTTTCTAATGTGGGACCAAACATTCAAACATGTTAAACACCTTAAACTTATCATAGCAATTTTGGTTCTAATGGGCTATCATTCTATTTTGATACATACAGCCCTTATTTAAATAATATTGGAAAATACATAAAGATCCTATCCATATTTGGTATAAACTTATGATTCAGAGTAGAGTTCTTCCTGTTTCACAATTAAACTAAGTGTTTGCATGTACCTACCTATACATTTAAATATTATCAAGTGCGCGACGAGCTCTAGGGACACTATCTCGTGTCATAACCAATATAAATCCCTTGATCACATCACAAACATTTTGAAGAGCTTGAATGTCGGATTGACTGACAAAACACGCAACACGTACCTAGTAGGTACTCTTACTAAATAATATGGAAGCCCACGAATGAAATGTTTGCCTTATTTTGGCTGAAACCATATAAAATCGATAGTTTCGATTACTTTGAATCCAAAAATACTGACTTCAGTAATTCTCCGCGTAATGTCAACCAATTTTACCGTACTGTATCAGTATTTTTGTATTTTTTTTTCTAAGAAATCGGGATCTCATTTTTCCTAAGACAAGTAGGTACCTAGCGACACACCATTGGAAAAAAAATGCAAAATAAATTTATAACAAATATTAAACGTACGTAGAGCTTCCGTTTTAAAACGGTATGACATGATAAAATAAGTTTCTCAAATATAGAAAAAAAACAGTATGGTGCTACATTACGATAATCAGAAAACCTTAAAACTTTCTAACCCCTTTTTGAAGAACCCATAATGTAGCGCTGAGGGAAAACCATAATGGGTAGCTAATTCTACATCCAACAACAATAAAACACATACAACTATAAAACAGTACCGTGACTGACAGACTGACAGACAATTGCACAACTTAAACTGGTGGAGATTTGAAATTTGGAGGAAACGTTCCATGAGTGCTTAAGGGTGCACGAAGAAAGGAAAGGATTTTCTAAAATGTCAGGTTACATTAATATAGAACTTTAAAATAGGTTGAATAAAATGAAATTGGGATAAAGTTTTAAAAATACTGTTTATTAAAATTAAATATGGAACGATTTCAATCACTTTTGAATTCATCATTATTGTTGTCATCAAGGTCACTACCAAGAACTTCCAATGTCTTCTTTTGGAAAATAAATGAAGCCATTTTCGGAAGCGTAACAAATGCCGAGGCAGCTGTCGTAACGTTATTGTCGTTATTAGAATTATAGGCGACATTGAAAATATCAAAAAACTGTATTTTGGTAGTTCCAGCAGCAATAAAAAATAATATAAAAAAGTACCTACACTCATACATAGGTCACATGATATATACGCAAAATATCTGAAAACAAAAATATTTTTCGTTATAGAATAACAAACTCTGTGTACATTTATAATGTAAAGCGGAAGATGATAAAACCGTCTGGCATTTTTTTTCACATAACAAAAACTGGCTGCTTCTTTTCTGGCCGTTCACCTAGTCGGGTTTAGGTTCATCTAATCTAACGATTCCATATGGTTTTGGTCGTGAGCTCTCTTACTATAAAATATACATGGTGAAACAATAGACTTGCATCAAACCGTATAAATTATGCAAGAAATGTTTGGGTACGATAGGGTTGGCATAAAATTATACTTACATAATTATAATAGATATATTATTTGTGTAACATGTACCTACGTGTTTATTACTCGGTTTCAAATATAAAAATACGTCCATTGAAAAGGATCATATGGTGAGCGCGCGATTACAAAAATAACACCATAATATTATTTTATTAAAATTGAGAGGGAATTGCGTTTTCAACTGTAAAAAATGCTTAACTTTCCGAGAACCAAAATATTGCCAGGAAATTGTTGGAATTGCAATACCTACCCACTGTTGAAAGAAATTGTATCTACTTTAAATAAAACATTAAATCTTTTTGTAAAGTAAATCGCAAGCAATACACAACCCTTAATTTGAAAATGCCAATGGTCCCAATGACGAAACGTATCTAGCGCAGCTATTGCATGATGTAGAAATGCTAGACCGTTGTGTCCCAACGTCAGCGACGTCGCACCCCAGGGAGGGAGGAGCTGAAACAATACAGAATGATATCAAGCTTTAGCAGAAACAATGTTATTTGAAATGCTATTGAAAAAAGCTTTGTTGTGTGAAACCTTAATAAATTTGTTTTTTTGTTGTTTTGATGAAAATTTATTGACAAAGTGGTAAAACGGAAAATGCGTTCTCAAAAGTGGGACAAAAGTGAATCAATTTTAGAAACCAATGTTCTACACAAATACCATTGCCAATATTGCTATGTGAACTCATACTATGTAATGCACGTTGTTCTCTAGTTTACAGAGGCAAAGGTAAATCATGATTTCTATTGGCTGAACGGTTCTTAGGGAATGTGAAGCATGCGCTTACCAATAAACAACGTAATACCACTATGATATTCTCATTGTGTTGCTTAAAACAATGTAGGTGCTTTATACAGAGACTGTATCTCATGTTGTTCGGTATTATTATCGACGAGAACGTACATACACACGGAATAAGTAAGAAGGCAAATGTAATGTAAAGAATAGCTCTTGAAAAATAATGGAAAATGTCAGCGAGTCTTGTGATCGCATTTTAAATTATGATCACCTTAAGCCGAAACACCTATGGTGCTTGGGAACAGTTTTTCAACTTAACGGAGGTAATCAGCCAGGTGGATATAAAATGTATCACCGTGCCAAGGAATAAGTAATTCATAGTCTAAGTCAAAGCCATTTATTCAGTTTAGGCCCTAGGAGAGCACTCATGAAGGTCGTTGGGTTATCACCGGCTCGGAAGTCAGCCTAACTAACTGCCACAGAATAACTCTATTATCAGAAATTACTAGTTATCCTATTAATATTATAAATGTGAAAGTGTGTATGTTTTAATGTTTGTAACTCAATCACGCATCCTACTAATATTATAAATGTGAATGTTTGTGACATGCATGAACATTTTCACTCTAACAGCAAACGAGTTTTGAGATATAAGGTAGGTACAATCTTCATTTACATATTATCAGAAATTGTGTAGAATCCTTAATCCGCGGGTCGCAGGTGACGAGTACCCACCAAATTGATATTTTATACGTGCAATTACATCGCCGATCCATTTACATCGTAACCTTCGTTTATCAAAAGATATAAATTTCCCTCCCTCTAAAAGAGTCAAAACATCAATCCTACAAAATAATGGTAGGAACTTTGATTTTTTTTTGTTAACTTGTGGTTTATAAAATCTGTAAACATATCTATATTTCTTAAGTAGGCTAGGTATTATGTCATGTAATTGAGAATTTAGTATTTCACTTTTCAAAAAACTACACTGAGTTCTTAATAGATTTATTGCCATTTGGAATCTGATAAAAGATACTGCTTAGTTTTGTCTATACAGATCAATAATTTATAACTTCAATTGAGAAGTCAAAGTGCCTGTCCTGCAAGTTTGTCGTCCCAGTTGGACTTGCAAATTAGTTACTTATATAGAGAGTTTCAGTATTTTGTTAAGTTTTTTTTGCAAGTTTTACAAAGTAGGTCCTTACCTATTCTTGGACAGTGAATTTCCAGTTGTTTTACTATCAATATAAAATTTGACGGGCCAGTTGGCGTGGTTGGTAAGATACCCTATGTATCACGCCGCAAGTCGTGGGTTCGATTCCCACTCAGGACAGACATTTGTGTGCATGAACATGTCTGTTTGTCCTGAGTCTGGGTGTGATTACCTATATAAGTATGTATTTACAAAAGAAAAGTAGTATATCAGTTATCTGGCTTCCATAGTACAAGCTTTTATATTTTAAAAAAAAATATTATGGTACCAACTATAACATTATAAAATACCGAACACTCTGTCTGTAATACTTTTTTATTATATATTCTTTGAATTCAAATATTACACGTAAGACTAATAAAAAATCTGAGTACTAGGTATCTATGTAAATCTAATGTATATGGTTGCGCGGAAAGGTATAGTTCTATCTATTTTAATTGATTATTTGATTGACACGCATATCGTCCTATCCTTTTTCCACTCCTGCACATACCTACTAAATAGTATTGCAAGAGTGAGACGTCACACACCGCATCCTAGCGGAAATATATTGGACTAATTCGCTAGCTACTGTCTTTCATCACTTCCGTCGTGTGAGTCGAAAAATATGGCGTGAAAACACAACGCTCCGCCCATTTAATTTCTAAATTGGTACTTTATCGCATATTAACCGCAACTTGTGTCGTTATGAAGTTATGTGAAGTTTAGTGTGTGCTTCTACAACGATTATCGTTCAATCCTGGACTCTGGAGCCTCATACGGGCTGATTACCGGCTCCCGGCTCGCGTCACACCAAAGCCGCCACGACAAGGATCACTCATATCGGAGACTAAGGTATTGTGCTTTTCCTCCTTCATGAACTGTATCTATTCAAATTCCCACAGTTCAATTTGTTCCTGTCCGGTGTGTCTTGTCAATCAAATTGGTAATTAGTTAGCATTTGTACTCGCGCATCGACCGCCATACTTTTTCTTAATTTGAATTTCGATCTAAAATAATTTACATAATAGCATAAAATCGCATCACCCGCTCAAACAATATATCTAATACCTTTAAATGAGCAATTCTTGTATATATATGTCGGCGTGGGACATAAAAACCTACAAGCAAAGGCCGAGCGGCACTGTTGCACGTGTTCCTCCCACCTGGTAACAAAGTGAAAGGCGTGCGACGGCCTTATAAATACCGCAAGCGAACAACTCAGGAGCTTGAGAGCCCTCAGCGCTCGCCGCAAAGTCCGCGTAAGGGTGGAAGAAGGTCCCCTGGACCCACCACCTTCTGTTCCTGCCGAAAAAAAAAAAAAAAAAAAAAAAAAAACTCAGGAGCTCAGAAGCACGCAAGACACCAAACGGGTCGGAACGCTCTTGCCCTGCGTATTATTTGTTACAATCTGAATTCCAAAATATTTATTATATTAATTAATTGGAGTTGGTATTTATAACAAATTAATGAGAATTTCATAATTATTTTACCTGATTATTTTTATTATTGCATGTTTGTAAAAATATAAGTGGCTAATAAGTTAATAAATAATAATGATTTTCAATTACAGTAGTTTTGATTATGGAACCTAACACAAACCCGGAGTTCACTCCGACATCAGAAGTTGGTCGTCCCCATAATCACGAGGAGCCTCAAAACTCAGTCGTCCAGATAATGGCAAACGCATATAAAAACGCAATGAGTGACATGATGGCACAGATGTCACATGAACATCGATCAACAATCGCAGAAGTCTTAAAATGTATACAAAAGGAGGATCAACGGCACGTTCGTATTTCGGACGTGTATTTCCCAACATATGATCCTGACAATGGAATGGATGTACGTGAATATATGGACTGAAAGATCATGAGGTCAGACTCATGCAGCCAGTTTACTTCAAGGCCGTGCAAAAACATGGGCTGATAGCAGTCTTTTGAGAACCACTACTTGGATGGAGATGCGTGATGTTATGCTACAAACCTTTGAGCCTGAATCCAGGTATTTTTCGGATGTTATGCGATTTAAAAATTACAGCATTGATGATGCAACAAATTCAGTATGGCGAATGTTCAAAAAAAATTGTTATTGGTAGCATTAGTGATGAGAGACTTCGTACTGAGCTTTTGAATAGCAAATCAAGTACAGTGCCAGAATTAATGGCAATAGCTAAAACTATTCGAAAACAAAGAGCTAACCCTATCAAAGAAAAAGAATTCGTAAAAAGACCTAGACTTGAAAGTCACAGACAAGAAAAACCCGATGTCACTTGTTACGTATGCGGTAAAATTGGCCATTACGCGCGACATTACAATAATAATGCCTTGAAAACCTTGGTCTCAACTAAATCACCAGAATCAGTTAACCAATGTTTGTACTGTAAAGGGACACGACATACCAATGAAAAATGTTTTAAAAGGATTGCAGATGAGGAGCGCACCAAAACGGTAAATCTTTGTCATCGTAACACTATAGCGCAAGTCAACAACATCGTGATAAAAATAGGAAATCAAATTATACAATGCATGTATGATAGTGGGACTGATTGCTCTTTAATTCAGGAATCCATTGCGGCCAGCATTCCTGGAGAACGAAAATCGATCACGAAGTGCTTAAAAGGTATTGGCCCAGTCCCAGTTTTTTCTCTGTCTCAAGTAAACATGACATGTGAGATAAACGGAATATTAATCGAAATAGAATATTCTATTGTTTTGGATCATCAGCTTCCAACAAAAATACTGATTGGTAAAGACTTACTTATGATACCTGGTATTAAGGTAGAGTTGACAAATAGAGGTACCGTAATATCTCGTACCGAAGATTCATCCTCTATTTTACAAATATAATTTTTTTATACAATGTTTACTGAATTAGCGAAGACTGATCACGAAACACTACTAAAAATCCTAAAGAAGTATGAGAATATATTTGTTGAAGGGACCAGTTCAAACAAAATAAAAACTGGAGAGCTCAGAATCAAACACAAGAGCCCGGAAAAAATAGTGCAACGTCGCCCTTATAAAATGGCTCCAATTGAAAGAGAAAAAGTTAAAATTATAGTCCAAGATCTTTTAGATAAGGAAATTATTAGAGAAAGCAACTCTTCATTTGCAAGCCCTATAATCCTCGTAAAAAAGAAGAATGGACAAGATCGATTATGTGTAGATTATCGAGCGCTTAACGCAAACACTATTCGAGACCATTATCCATTGCCACTGATATCTGACCACTTCGACCAATTAGGAGATGCTAAATATTTTTGCACACTGGACATGGCAGCTGGCTTCCACCAAATACCAATTTGTGAGGACTCAATAGAGAAGACTGCATTCGTGACTCCAGATGGGCAGTTTGAATATTTAAGAATGCCATTTGGGTTAACGAATGCTCCGTCTATTTACCAACGGACCATCAACAAGGCACTCGGAAAACTACTGGGAACAGCAGGACTAGTCTACATAGAATATGTGTTAATACCAGGAAGAACCATTGAAGAAACATTGGAGGAGCTTGATTTGATACTGAAAGCACTAATAAACAATAATATAAACAATAGCTCTTTTTTGAAAAAGTCTGTTGAATATTTGGGATATATTATCTCCAACGGGCAAATAAGACCGAGCCCGACTAAAATTGATGCTCTGGCTAAATCACCAGTTCCAAAGAACGTCAAACAACTGCGGCAATTTAATGGATTGGCAGGTTACTTTCGGTGGTTTGTACCCAACTTTTCGAATGAAATTATACCACTTTATGAACTTACAAAAACAGGAGTCAAATGGGAATGGAATGATTGACATGACGCTGTTAGAAATAAAATAATTGACTTCTTGACATCTGCGCCCTTATTAACCATTATATCAAGAAAAACTGCCTATAGAATTGCATACTGACACCAGTTCATTAGGATTTGGAGGAGTTTTAATTAAAATAAAAGAAGGACGTCAACATGTTGTGGCATATTTTAGCCAGAGAACGACCAAAGTCGAAAGCAATTATCATTCTTACGAATTTGAAACATTGGCTGTGGTATGATCAATTAAACATTTCCGGCATTTTCTCTATGGAAGAAAGTTTACAATCATGACGGATTAACGCTTTAAAAGCGTCAAGATACAAGCAAAAATTACTACCATGGATCCATTGTTGGTGGGCTTTTCTACAAAATTATGAGTTTGAGGTTCAATATCGAAAAGGAGAAAAATTAAGACACTCTGATTTTTTTAGTAGAAATCCCACATCACATATTATTATGAACATGACAAAAATTGACTCATAATTGAACAACATCGAGACCCAGAATTAAATAATATTATCAAGGAAATCAAACAAGGGAACAATTATTATACTAACTACGAATTAAATGATGTAGTTTTGTGCCAGCAAATTATGATGGAAGATGGGAAATCAAAAACTTGAAAGTAGTACCAGAATCATACCAATGGAGTTAAATAAATCACTACCATACCGCCCTTAAACATCTAGGCTAGGAAAAAACTTTAACAAAACTAAAGGAGCATTTCTGGTTTGAAAAAATGAATTCAAAGGTACGTAACTTTATAGATCATTGTGTGGTCTGCAAAACGATGAAAGGATCATCCGGAGCAACTCAGGTTGAATTACACTCAATTGAAAAGATTGTAGAACCGTTTCACACGCTTCATATTGACATCTCAGAGAACCTTAGTGGAGCTTCATCTAATAAAGAATACATCTTTGTAGCTATCGATGCGTTTTCTAAATTTGTGCTTCTGAGATATGCAACAGCAAAAAACCAAGAATCAGCACTACAACACCTAAAAGAGGTACTATTCCTCTTCGGAGCACCAAAAAGGATCATAGTGGATGGTGATGGCGCCTTTGTGTCCCAATAAGTTACATCATACTGCCGCTTATACTAGTAGAGCAAATGGACAAGTAGAGCGTATGATGCGTGTCATCAAAGATGGATTGACGGTTATAAGTAACATTGAATCAAACCATTGGAAAAATGCTTTGGGAGCCCTACAACTAGCAATTAATTGTACGATGTCAAAGTCTACGGGAACAACGCCGATAGAAATCCTCACTGGCAAGAAAGGAAGTGTACCTCCTGAAATAATTTCATTAACTGACGAAGCACTGTTGGTTCTCAAGTGGGACGCGTGTCCCATTTACCTCGGTACCACTTGGTTCTCAAGTGGGACGCGCGTCCCACCTCGCCCAAGACGTAACAATTTTCAGATTAAAAATCCGATTTTTTGTCCATTTTTGAGCTCTTAGTACGTGTGGAAAGGGCATTAAATTGTCTATGCCGTGGTATGCGTCAAAAAAATGACAACACCGGCAGTCCGTCACAAAAAAAAAAAAGTCAGTCAAAATTTTCAGTCCGTTAGGGCGTTTGGCGTGGTTTGGCGTCCCCCGAATAATTTCTAAAATACATAATTGTGAGTGTTTTGAGTGTTTGTTGTGGTGTAAAGGTGTGTAATATCTAAAGAATACTTAGTAATAAACACAATATTGTTATTATTTCAGTGAAATACAAAGTATAAAAGTGTTTTTTTTTAAAATAAAAACCAGTTGATAGGCGTTTGGTAGTGTTTACAAAATGTTTTGATCCAGTTTTTCATCATAAAGTGATTATTGGTAAGTCGGAAGTATCTTTTTGGATAAAAAATGTTATAATGTCGGTATTCTAAGCAAAATCTATGTAGGGTACAATGCAAATACTTTTCATAATTTCGAAATTGATGAGTAGGTAGTTTTTGACGGTAATGAAAAATGGCGCGAATTCGGAAATCAAGGACTAACAAAAGACCTTTTTCTTTTTATATTTATATGAAAGATTATAACTATGGTAAGTAAATCGCATTATTGAGCATTTTTAGAAGCTACATACGTCAATACTTTTACAAAGTTGGTATTAAATTCGATGTATTGAGACCTCGAATTGTGTACCTCCTTTTCGTCGCCGAGTCGCACAATTATGTATTTTTCTACTTGAAAATGAAACAAACACATGTTTTTTTGTGATAAAATGAATAGAATAATGTTCAATCTATCTAATAACATAAAGGTTTTATACTAAATCTATTATTATGTCAAGAAATTATATACAAGATTTTTTTTTTCATTTCACTGTAACCCTTATCTTGAGAGACACATTTCTCAGTATTTTAGTAAGGAATAAAATAAAACTAAGTATACGTTTTCAATTATTATTTATTTATTTGCTTGAATAAATATGCTTTTGCTCGAAATAACAACATATTTAACAATACATATTAAAATAAATATGATGGTCACCTTTTATGCTAATGGCGTAGTTTCCAATAAGATCGTGGTCCGCTCTTATTAGTTTATGACAAGTGATAATAAGATTCCAATTGGAAATTTATCTAAGATTCCGACGGTATTTTTATTTTTTGGAATGTATGTGTTGTTATAGAGATAAACACGAAGTCTCAAAGTCGGCACGCATGACTTTTCGAATGGCCGCCATTCCGCGAGTTAGGTGACTGTTGACAGGTAATGTTCGCGAGTCTATAGGCAAAGATAGCTGGACGTGGTCGGCCAAGAAAAAAATCACATGATCATCTACGCGATGCCCCTAATTTCAGAAAACATTATGAGACTGGCGTGTCGGCGATGCAATTAAATCTGGAAAATGTGTGTGCTCTTTTGATTAAAATTAAAATGTGCAATACTTAAGGCGAGTAGGCCGAATCACGACGGCCGACGACCTTTTTTTTTAACGCAAGCGTGAAGGTTTGCTGTTAAAGGCGTGTAGACCAAATAGCAATAAGGCTATGGTGTGTGGTTTATCCTCACGATTCATAGAAAAGGCGTGAAGGCCTTAACTTTTGTGTAATAAACGTAACAATTGCGTAATTACAAGGCCGTATAATACTGATGGCATCATCTAGGCTTGTAGGCTTTTTCATAAGAATTTTCTCTTTTATAAGTGAATTGGAACAATTCCAACTAAAAATATCCTCTTCTCGAAGATCTCCAAAGTCACAATTATAGCTAATGTTTTGCAAGTCTGTGACATAAGAATTTAAGCTTTCCTCAGGACCTTGCTTTCTGTTGAATAATTTGTGTCTCTCAATAGTGATATTTATTTTAGGATTAAAGTATTTGCAAAGTTCTTCAAACGTTATCTTGTCTATATCACAATTGAACGAATAAAAAATGTTCAAAGCCTCGCTGCCTATAAATTGAAGAAAGATCGCTACTTTCCGGCAATCCGCTTCATCCTCGAGAGCATAAGCTCGAATATATATTTTAAGTTTAGTACGCCATTTTCTCCACTCCAACGGCATGTTATTACTTCTCAAATCTAATATTTCAATGCCTACAGTTGGCATAGCTTTTGGAGTCTTGGACTTACTTGCACTGATGTGTATTGATGTTTCTCGAGTCCTCTTCTGACATGATGGCTGACGATATATGACGATCTTTATGTGCGGCACCGGCACGTGCAGTTCGAAGATTACTGCTTCCAGCGACGAAATTCTGACACCATGTCATGCTCTTGTATCTTGCCAGGGTCTGGATGCTAGTATGGTAGGTTATTGTGTAAATGATAGACGCTATTATTAAAGATTACGTTTACTTAATATTTGTACGTCAGACATTGGTATACATCGACGACGAAGAGGCTGAGAGTAGAACAGTGTTGACAGACTACATAGATAATTAATTACAGTGGCAGAGACAATTGGTGCTATATGTAACAGTAGTATTGTTTGGCGTGTAGACCTAATACTATCAAACCTTGTAATCTGTCTTGAGAATTACTTAATTGTGTTGTGCTTTTACCAGACGAAATGACGCAGAGACGCGTCATTTGCAGAATGGCCGTGTCGGCGCGGGACATAAAAACCTACAAGCAAAGGCCGAGTGGCACTGTTGCACGTGTTCCTCCCACCTGGTAACAAAGTGAAAGGCGTGCGACGGCCTTATAAATACAGTAAGCGAACAACTCAGGAGCTCCCGTCATGACGTATGCGAGTACCGTGTTCGCTCACGCTGCTCCTAAACACCTTCGCACCCTTCAGGTGATCCAGAATAGTTTCATGCGCAAAGCCACGGGCGCCCCGTGGTACATGCGTGGTCCATTATCTCCCGCATCCGTAGGCCTAGGTTTGCCCTCAGCGAACCAGACGATGCCACCACCTTAGCTCAGATCGAGGCTGACGAAGCCCGAAAACAAACACAAATACACAACCGGCAACCAAGATTTCGTCCTCGCCGCTCGCTCTTGCCCTGCGTATTATTTGTTACGCTCTGAATCCCAAAATATTTATTATATTAATTAATTGGAGTTGGTATTTGTAACAAATTAATGAGAATCGGGCCGGTTGGCGTGGTTGGTAAGATACCCTATCTATCACGCCGCAGGTCGTGGGTTCGATTCCCACTCAGGACAAACATTTGTGTGCATGAACATGTCTGTTTGTCCTGTGTCTGGGTGTAATTATCTATATATGTATGTATTTACAAAAGAAAAGTAGTATATGTAGTATATCAGTTATCTGGCTTCCATAGTACAAGCTCTGCTTAGTTTGGGGTCAGATGGCCGTGTGTGAGGAATAATGTCCCAGAATATTTATTTATTTATTTCCCAGAATTTAATATATAAATATTTAGAAATAATTATTTTACTTGATTATTTTTATTATTGCATGTTTGTAAAAGTATAAGTGGCTAATAAGTTGATAAATAATAATGATTTTCAATTACAGTAGTTCGGATTATGGAACCTAACACAATACCGGAGTTCACTCCGACATATATATAATATGAATCTCGGAAACGGCTCCAACGATTTTCATGAAATTTAGTATGCGGGGGATTTCGGGGGAGATAAATCGATCTAGCTAGGTTTCATTTTTGGAAAACGTCGTTTAAAAAAAAAACCGTATGTACCTAAATTTTCTGGTTATTTTAAATACGTTTTTTTCTTGTTAATGTTTCGTATCAAAATGGTAAAAATGCAATGGGAACCCTTGTAGTGAAACTTCGGTGTCTGTACTCTGTGATGGCTACTTTTCTCAGTAACTACAAACGTTATCGATTTCAAAGGTACAATTGTAGAACTTGCTTTCCCGCATTTATATAAGTATAAAAAATATAAGAATTATTATGTAGTTATTGGAAATAAGGTCTGAAATGGGAGATCGAAACCTGAAAGTGGTACCTACTACGGATGATAAAATATCATAAAACAAGCTTTGTTTGAACATTTAAAACCTTTTTCATACTTTTGTTTCACTTAGTTTTTGACTTATGACCAAAACTGTAACAAATTATCGCCGCAACGTAACATGTGTCATACCATTTTTTCAACAAATCTTTAATTACACATTATTAACTCCCCATATGTAATTATTCAGGAATTTTAAATAAAATAAAGTCTTCGTTAAAATTTGGCTAGTCAAAGTAGATCTTATTGCAAAATAAAGTAAAATATTAAGTTGTTTTTTTATTAGTAAGTACCTACCTACGGAGCCCTCTGTATGCAAGACCAACTCGCACTTTCTAGACTTATTTTATTTGACAAGAGCTTGTATTTGGTCAGTGACATACTCCGGAAATAATTATGACGTAGTTTCATGTTTGCCCACAAAAATATAAGTTATATTATGAGTCCGGGAACACAAACGCCGGATGTGAGTTCCACTTCTTTACTATTCCCATTAAAAACGATAAAGAAAAGCGTTGTGTTCAAATAAATAAGATATCGACAATGATGTTAGCTATTACTAGCTTCCGTCCCGCGGTTTCACCCGCGATCCCAAAGGATCTTATATTTTCCCAGAATAAAAAGTAGGACATAGGATACTTTTATCCCAGGAGGGCGGGCGGTTGAAACCGCGGGATACAGTTAGTATGATATATTAAACTCTCATTGTTCTGATTTAAATAAGTACGTAGGTACTATTTATTTATTTTTTGCCAGAAGGTGTACCCACTGTAAAAGCAGCAAACCTAAATACTTACCTACTTATAATTAAATGATGACAAATAATTATCGGCCAAGTAAGAGTCCGACTCGCACACGGAGGGTTCCGTACAATAATAATAATATCAACTTAATTTTGTGGCTCTCTAACTTAACTTTGCTGCGAAATTATAAATAGACTAGACGCTCATTATAAAATATACATTTTTTTTTATTTTTAGTATCTCAAATTTAAGGATCATTGCATTGTTTCGAGGTTTCTTAAATAGTTTTTTTTTTTTATTATTATTTGTCATGATAGAAGCCATAAAAATGCCGTGGAATCTAAAAAATGATACAGCCCTGGGATAGATATACGGACATACAGACGGCGTACGCTTACTAATAGGGTCCCGTTGGGCACCCTTTGACCGAACCGAAGACCGGAAAAGCAGTAAATTGTGACAAAATATCATCGTTTTCCACGTCCTAGTAATATTTTCATTTCAAAGTGACATGAATCCATTCCACCAGTATCAACCATGTAGTCAATTTGGTACAGTCCCAACTGAAACTTTTCTCAGTTCTGTCACAAAGTTGTGATTGCCTTGTTTTCCACTTCGTTCGGAGAAAGATGACTTCATAGGACTGGCAGAAGCAAAATTAATAAAACTTGGGTCACAACTATTCAATATTTTATAATATTGTTATCTATACTATGGCATAACTATAGTGCTACGAAAAAATATCTAGATCTA
Source organism: Tetheella fluctuosa (assembly GCA_951216915.1). Classification (NCBI taxonomy): domain Eukaryota; kingdom Metazoa; phylum Arthropoda; class Insecta; order Lepidoptera; family Drepanidae; genus Tetheella; species Tetheella fluctuosa. The sequence continues at coordinate 7,850,214 of OX578219.1, read as the reverse complement.
CAATAAGACTACATGCAGCTGCATTTCCAATCCAATAAAGTTAATTAACGAGACTTATTGCTTGTTTATTTTCGCATAATTATTTTGTTTTGACATCTCTGGAGCGTAACACGTGCGCAATTTTACAATACATGCATTATATAGTATATCTAAAATGTAATTATGTTTGACAATTTGTTGTCATTCATCATTAAGCACTAACTTTACAAGTCCATAAAAGCACTATTAACACAGGCGAAAACGATTAAAGAACAAAATAATAACAAAAAACTAAATTTTCAAAAATAGTAAATAACTATGGAACTTAAACAAAATACAACATTATCTAATAGTTATATCGTCACTGACCTGTAAGGCTGCGTTTCCACCAGAGATAGGATCGCTTTATGTTCACAGCTTAGCACGTCATAGATCTAATGTGGCGATCCTATTGGCGGATAAAAACACATTCCTCGCTACGCATCTCTGGTGGAAACGCAGGCTAAAGCGGGTGATCGACGTACGAGCCATAACGTGTTAGATTAGACAAAGAAATGGAGGCAGCGCGTTTGCTCGGGTCACTGTCCGACCTACTTTAGCCTTGTGAATTTGTTAGCAATCTACGTGATGACTAAAATAGATAAAACAAAAATTAATTACTGTGGATTACTGGCAATTATTTTTTGTAGACAGTCTAACTTTGAATCATGCAAACCCCTATTTAAAACTCTAACAATATTACCACTGCCTTGTATGTATATTCTTGAAGTAGGGATGTTTGTGAAACAGAACAGTGAACTGTTCACTAAGGCTAGTGATATGTTTCCAAGGAATACTAGAAACTCCAGCAGACTTATTCTTCCCTTTAAAATAAACACAACCTTATTTACGAAAAATTGTTATAATATGTGCATAAAGGTGTTCAATGCCTTACCTACTAATATACCTACCAATCTACCTATGAAATACTTTCAAACAAGACTGAAGATATGGCTATATGAAAATAATTTCTACTCAATAAATGAATTTTTGAATTGCAATAATAAAAAATAATTTTAATTAATGTAATATATTTAGTAGATATAATTGATAGATGACATTAATGTTGCAAGCTAGTAGATAATTATTTATTAACCGTTTTCTCTTGTATACGATTGTAATATTTGCACGCCATTATGGCAAAACATTAAGGTACATCTTTAATTCTGACAGCTGTAATACACCATGTTTCTGGCAAATAAATTATTATTATTATTTTCAGATGGTTTTATTTTCTCAGCACTTGGGCTGGTTTCAGCTACATTTACGGGCTGAAGCCAAGTAAATGCAGCGTGTCGTGTGTATTTATGATGAGGGGGTGTTTTCCTCATCCAATTGCATGAACTTTCTGACGGTTCTGCATGTATTTAAGATTGCAGCTTTCTGAAGGTTTATATAAACATATTCTGGCAAATCTAATAATTTTAGGCTATGGAGAAGATGGTTGGGGATAACGCCTGTCGTGGAGAGAACTATGGGGACAACATAAACTTTTTCCTGTCTCTAGATTCGTATGACTTCTTCTTTAAGTTCAGAATATTTGTTTATTTTCTCAGCTATTGTTTTTTGTAGGTTATGGGTGTTGGGAACTGCAATGTCTATAAGGTATGTGATTTTTTTTATTTTATCTTGTAAGGTTATATCTGGCCTATTATAATGGATGGTCCTATCTGTAAGTATAGCACGGTCGTAATAGAGTTTATGTGTGTCATTTTCTAGTATGGTTTGTGGTTTGTAATTGTAGTAAGGTGTGTTTGTGTCTTGTATGAGTGTGTATTTGAGTGCTAATTTTTGATGAATTACGTTTGCCACCTGATTGTGCCTGTGTGTGTAGTCTGTCTGTGTGAGAGTTGTGCACGCTCCTGTTATGTGTTGAATTGTTTCTGGTTGGGTGTGACATTTGCGACATTTATCATTTGTTATTGAAGGATCTTTGATAATAAATTTTCTATAGTTTTTAGTGTTAATAATCTGGTCCTGTATCGCTATTATAAATCCTTCAGTTTCTGGGAATAAATTGCCTATTTTAAGAAATTTATTTGAAGCTTCTTTATTCACATGGGATTGTTCTAGGTCATGAGGATGTCGGCCATGAAGTACTTTTTTCTTCCAGTCCTCAATTTTTTGTTTCTGCGGGTCATCTCTAGTGATTTGTGGAGTATCGGACTGTTCATTTAAGTTGAGTGGGGTGTAGTTGAAATCATTTTGAACTATGGCTTTATGAATGTTACTAGTGCGTGATTTTGAGTGAAAGAATGTTTTTAGTCGACAGACTTGTTTTCGCCAAAGGTGCTGGATGTCTATTAGGCCTCTCCCTCCATTTTGCCTTTTGATAGTAAGTCTTTCTATTGCAGATTTAGGGTGTAAGTTGTTATGTTTTGTAAGAGTGGTGCGTGTAGTTCGTTCTAGTTGTTCTGTGTCTGTTTTTGTCCATTTAATAACTCCAAATGAGTATGTTAATATGGGGATGGCAGATGTATTTAATGCCTTGATGAGATTTTTACCAGAAAGCTGTGTTTTACATATGGCGTTAAGTCTCCTTTTGTACTCTGTAGTAAGTATTTCTTTAATCCTAACATGATCTAGTCCCTTTAGTTGCCTGTACCCTAAATATTTGTATAAGTCGGTTGGTTCCATTGCTGTTATGGTGTCAGTGCTATTTACTACATAGCTGCCGGGCCGTATCTTGCCCCGTATTATATGAAGTGTTTTACATTTATCCAAACCAAATTGCATGTTTATATCTAAACTAAACTCTGCTGTAGCTTCTACTAGTTTTTTCATTTCTTTTTCGGTTTGTGCATATAGTTTAATATCGTCCATGTAAATGAGATGTGAGACAGTTGTTTGTTGTGAAGTGTGTTTGAGACAATATCCAGCCCGACAACGCTGCAGCAGATAAGACAGAGGATTTAGTGCGAGACAGAACCACAGAGGACTCAATGAATCACCTTGGTAGATACCTTTCTTGATAGATATTTGTCGCGTTGTAACATTATTTTTATTGTAATTTATTTGAAGTGTGGTTTTCCACAGTGGCATTATGTTTCGTAAAAAATCTATTATTTTTGAGTTTATCCTATAAATTTCTAGTATTTGTATCAACCATGAATGTGGGACACTGTCAAAAGCTTTTTTATAGTCGATATAAGTACAATGAAGATTTCTATTCTTTGTGGTGGCATGTTTATGGATAGTAGAATCAATAATTAACTGTTCTTTACATCCCATGTGGCCCCGTCTGCATCCTTTCTGCTCCTCTGCCATTATGTTGTGGTGTTCAATGTGTGAGTTAATTTTCGTTGTTATTGCTGATGTTAATATTTTATAAATAGTGGGTAGGCATGTGATTGGTCTATATTGGGAAGGTTGTGGTGAATTTTTAGTTTTAGGCAGCATGTATGTTATACCTGTTGCAATAAAATCGGGTATAATTTGTTGTCCTAATATAATTTCTGTTAAGTTTTTTGCTAAGGGTTTATATAATGAGGTTAACTTTTTATACCAAAAATTGTGTATTTTGTCTATACCAGGAGATTTCCAGTTATGTAATCTGCCTGTTAACTGTGTGATATCGGCCTCTGTAATTTCTACAAATTCCATTTCATCTATTGCTTTCCATCTTGTTTCTTCTTCTGTTATCCACGTAGCTTTGTCGTTATGTTGTTTTTTTTCTTCCCAAATGCTAGACCAATATGTTTCTAGTTGCTCTTTTGTAGGTTGTTCAGGTGCGTCTGTGCTATTCTCATCATTTGTGTCAGTATCTGGTTTGTGTAGGTTTCTATAAAACATTTTTTCATTGGTGGCAAATATGGCATTATCGTTTTTGCGCTGTTGTGCTTTTTTGTACCTTCTAAGCCTATGAACTTTAAGCGCTAGTTTTTGTTTTAAAGTGTCTAAAAATTCTTCAGGTTTTCTATTGTTATTTTCGTGTTTAGTGTGCGTGATACTGCTCTTAAATATAGCCTCAACTCTCCTTACAACTTTACTTGACCTAATGTTGTTAATGTATTGTGTAAGCCTACTACAATCTGCTCTTAATTTTTCTATATCTTTTTCTAACCTCTGTTGCCATGCTGGTTTGATATTCTGTTTTGGTCTTGTGTTTCCTGTGTGTTGCGTGACTTTAAAGTTAAGTTCTTCAGATACAACTACCGCTGTGCAATATATAAGTGTGTGTATATCTATAAGTTGTGTGTCATCGGAAATAAATTGATTAAGTATGTTTTCATTAAATAAGTTAACTAACCGAAAAAGATTAGGGCCATATCGAAGTTTAGGTAGTTTTGGTCGAACTGCTGGGTCCATACCAGAGTATTGTGCTAGGGTTGTTCTGAATTTGTCGTATATATCTTGTATATACATATCTATTGTTAAATTTTGATCTGCAACTGTTAAGGTCTCTATATCATTTTCTAGGGTTAGGGTTACAGATTCGGTTTGTGTGGATGTGTGTGATGTTTGTGTGTAAGCTTGCGATTGGTTGTATGATTGAGATTGAGTATAACGTTGTACTTGGGTGAGCGGTTGTGTGTGAGATTGTTCAGCAATTTCAGTTATGTTTTGTGATAGTGGGATAGCGTTAGCACCTGTATTATTTTCTGCTCCTCGTAATAGTGTTCGCGTTTCTTCTTTTAATTGTTCTATTATTTCTTGAGATAAAAGTTTATTCCTAACTATAGTTCTTCTCTGATCTGAGACTCTTTGTTAACTAACCGAAAAAGATTAGGGCCATATCGAAGTTTAGGTAGTTTTGGTCGAACTGCTGGGTCCATACCAGAGTATTGTGCTAGGGTTGTTCTGAATTTGTCGTATATATCTTGTATATACATATCTATTGTTAAATTTTGATCTGCAACTGTTAAGGTCTCTATATCATTTTCTAGGGTTAGGGTTACAGATTCGGTTTGTGTGGATGTGTGTGATGTTTGTGTGTAAGCTTGCGATTGGTTGTATGATTGAGATTGAGTATAACGTTGTACTTGGGTGAGCGGTTGTGTGTGAGATTGTTCAGCAATTTCAGTTATGTTTTGTGATAGTGGGATAGCGTTAGCACCTGTATTATTTTCTGCTCCTCGTAATAGTGTTCGCGTTTCTTCTTTTAATTGTTCTATTATTTCTTGAGATAAAAGTTTATTCCTAACTATAGTTCTTCTCTGATCTGAGACTCTTTGTTCTGAAACGGTTATGTCAGGATAATGTCGGGTAAAAAGTTCATGCAATTGTTGTCTGTAGGTGGTCATGTCGGTCTCTAATTTAGTGATATAAAAGTAAGTTCGCATGATAAATAGGTTAACTTCTTTGCTCCATTTCATGCGAACTCTTGCTTTTCCAGCCTTGGTGGACGCGGGTAAGAAGGAACTAGCCTCCCGCGCAACATTCAAGGTCGGAGTAGGTGGAATTGAATTTAATCTAGTAATGGGAGGTGACGATGGTATGGATGGTGATGATGGCCTATACGGCGAAGAAGATACTGTGCTTGGACTATATGGTTCTACAGGGGTGTTTGTCCTGTCCGTATGTCTGTCACCATCGTCAATGATTTCGGCTGTAGCATCTTTGTCGGTGGGAACCCGCCTGTTCAACTCCTCACCGCTTATTATTATTATTATTATTATTATTATTAACAACAACACTATAAAGCTCTGGTTTCATTCAATTATCGACCGTTTTCTCCACCTTGTATATGTATACAGTAGATAAATTTATTATCTAATTTTCTATCTACCAGGAAGACTAAGTTATTCTAAATAATTGACAACTGTGATAACTTACAGGTATCGTAAAAGAAAAGACAAAAAACGGCTTACAGGGTCTCAAAAAAATCATTCGCATCACTGTCGACAGGAAAGGTCTCCAAAAGGCTGGCAGCATTGCCACGTTTGATGGCGATACTAATTCTTTGTCCAAAATGAAGGCCAGCCCTTTGGTCACTTGAAGAGTCGACTAATCTCTTGGTGATTTCTGTATAAGTGGTTTGAGGTTCTCCGCGGCTGCAGCAGCCGCTCCAGCACAGCCTGCCGTGCTAGGAAGATGGGATGGAGCAAGGATTGACAACTTGCTATTTATTGTACGGTGCTACTATGTAATGTCTATAATATGTCGTTCATGGAATCCCTACGTTATTTTGATTGCGTTTGTTTGCCAGCAAGTTGTTTTTGATCCAAGTTAAATAATAAACCTTTACAAATATACTGATTATTTGAAAATCTTCCCTCTCTCGTATATCTGACTATTTTATTCCAACAAGCGGAGTGGTAACCCCTATCACATGTATGTATGCTTACTTAGCATGTCGATATAAACTTTTATCACGAGTTTATATATATTATTTACTCGGAAAAAGCTAAGAAGGTACTAGGAGATAGTGGTAAATTTCATCTATTAGAATAAAAAACCAATTAATTTTGAAGTTTAACTTCATAAATAAATGTATTAATATGATTAGGTATTATAAAGAGGGTAACACCAATCTATTATTTCAAGTCGTCTTCCATCTCAAACATAACTTTACTCTTCACCCGGAGTCTGTGAGTATTAGAAGATATTTTCACGTAGAAATCTTTTGTTGAAATTGTAAAGCCGGTAATTTTCATACAACAGCAGTAATGTGCCGGTAATGGTCCATAACAAAGCTTGCAATATATGGACGTACATCCTCGTAGCCCCCAAACCTTTTAACACTAAACATATCACACTAACAGAAACGAAATAACCAAACTAGGCGCAAGTTACTACTGGGTATTCAACATTTCATTTCCACAACTGACGGCCGTTCGAAAAAAAATATTACATCGTCTGTAACCGTAAAAATATGTTACAAACGCATGCATATTTAAATGCAATAATAGGTAATAATAGGTGTAATACCCTAGTATTACACCCATTTTTGAAAAGTGTCTCAATTCGTTCCTAAGGTGCTAATAAGCCACCAAAAAAGACACAACAATTTTATTCAATCGATAAGTGCCATAAAAATGCATTTAATTTTTACATTTTCAATATTCGCGCGTAGTTTGATGAAAACGCTGGACGCCATGTTACTCTAAGGTCATGATGTTATTAGGTCTATTGTGAGTAAACAAATGCGCTGATATTGATCTCAATTGGACTTATAAAATTTTATAAATTAAAAATGAGCTATTATCCTTTTAATTAGTGTGCTGTTCCTGAATGCATGAATACTAGTGTAAAAATAATAATAATAATACTTCAGTTGACACTTTTTAGTTTACATACAGCACCGTATGACGTCATTATAATGGCGGCTACTGTTTCGCTTGTTTAGAAATAGATAAAGAAAACTGAAACCTTTGAAATGAATTTTAAAATTAATTAAATTATTTTATGAACTAAAACTAACATTTTCCGACTGCTTATTGCCTAAGCTATCTAAATTGTACATTTTTAGATTTTTTCTCATATAGAGTTAAATACCCTAAGTGTTTTTCAGGAATTTATGGGTTAGGTAGAGCAAGGGTACTAAGTAATTCGCTGCCATATCAGGAATGATTTACATTCCAGATTTCATCACGAAATAAAAAACCTTAATGTTATATAAAAAGGTAACTTTGTAATAAAATAAAATAGCGACGGAGAAAAAATTAAATTAAGTCTTGTTGCGACGCGGCCTAATATGCCTGGAAAACATTTCAAAGGAGAGTGTTTTCTTCTAAACTTTTTCCATGGTGAACAATTTTATTTTTAGTATACTCATGAATGATAATTAACATGCATGAATATACAGAGCTTATTATAACTAGGTAGGTAATGCACTTAGTGCATTCAATAACAGGAGGAATTTCGTATAATGGCGATCGGCAGTAAGTAACGATTCTGTACGAGCGCAAGAGCATTAGGAATACACGCAATGTGCACGAGCGGCAGAGATAAGTACCTACCTACGGGTCATTGTACGAAATTCCGTCTACTACGTGAACACACATTAGTAATGTATGTAGCGCCTAGATAGAGGATGGCATGTATTGCAACTTCTATTGACTACGATAGCACAGCACCACACTATATAGATCTGTGTATCTTGTAGTGCTACAAATACCTAGGTACCTCGATTTGTAATTGATGAACATTGCACGTTGGTATATATGTGGATAGTTGAACCCTAAGAACAGATGCCTGAACGGGACTTAAGCCATGGACGATGTTCCAGAACAATGAAAGCTCGGCGTGGACAAACCGTAATCCTATTTGGTGTGCAGCGCTTGGCTCTCGGGGCTTCCGACCGCCTCGCCCCGCCACCGCTCGTTGTTGCGGCGATGGACAAACAATAACTCTAGCTCACACCTCTCGCAAACTACCAGAATTAACTAGAATCGTGGGAGGATAAATCTCTTATTTCGTTGAGGATTTCCTTAAAACAATTGTTACCTAATAGTTAAGTTGTTGAATAAGAGATCCGCACTTGTATCTTATAAAGGTATTTTTCGCGAAAGGATTCATCACGGTTTTCCATCAGTATATAGAACGTCGCTAAATAAAAGTATGTGTTTTGAAATGTATATTTAAATATTAGTTTTAAATTAAATTAATGAAATCTTAATAATAAATAAACACAGTCTCTCACTATCATAACCAAAGTACTAGGCGCTACTTACAGTTTTTGTAACCGGAAGAAGTGAACCACCTTAAGAATTACGCAAACATTCAACACCACGAGATAGCTCTCTTTGTTACATTCCCTCCTGCTCCTGTCACTCGGCCTCACTGTTTTTTTTTTTTTGATTGTCAGAAACCAACACGGGCGTGCTCACAACAACTCACCAAAGTTTCATCGCAACCTGATGAATGGTATAGGAGCGCACTATATAAATAAACAAATGGGTTTTTTCATATAAGATACTTTTTATCCTGGGAAAACAATAGATCAATCGAGAACGTGGAGTTTATAATTTTTTATGGGTACTGAGTGTTGTACAGAATAAAGTGCTTTAATAAAAATGAAATTATTTATTTGCATAGGATATGTCGCCACTGATGTTTAAGACAACAAGTGGGCTCGATCGAACCAAGCCAATATTCAGAGAGGGCTCCGGTCAGTGTAAGTAAACTTCGTCGAAAGTGAACATACTCGTATAATAATTATGTTACTGCTGCACATACTGTTCAAATATTTATCCTTTCTTTTGGGTTGTTATAGTTTCAATAGGATTTTGAAATTAAATTAAAGAAAACTAGTGAAAGTGGAACATCCAACAGATGTGAAGCGTACGTAAAATCGAATCACGTTCGTTACACATTTTGTGATTTAGGTACGTACGTATCGAACGTACGGATCTGCGTATGTTTTTTTAAGTAATGTAATTTATATAATACTAGCTTCCGCCGCGCCCCGCAGTTTAACCCGCGTTCCCGAGAAAATAAGTAGCCTATGTCCTTCTCTATAGTATAGGCTAGCTGCGTGCCAAATTTCATCGCGGCAGGTTCAGCGGTTTAGGCGTGAAAAGGTAACAAACAAACCCACTTTCGGATTTATAATATTATACTAGCTTCCGCCCCGCGGTTTCACCAGCGTTCCCGTGAGATCTTATGTTTTCCGGGATAAAAACTCTCTCTACCAAATTTCATCCAAATTCGTTCAGTAGTTTTTGCGTGAAAGAGTAACAAACATCCATCCATCCATCCATCCAAACTTTCACATTTATAATATTATTATAATATTAGTAGGATAAGTTAAGATTAGGAAGTTAGGATTAGGATTTGTTTTTTTTTTATCATAAAAACTCAACGAGGCGTCGGGTGAAGGGCGGGAGGGTAGCTTTTCAGCCATCGCATTAGCATCGGCAGCGGCGGTAGCGTTGAGGAAATTTTCTATATATTATAGTTTGTATTGTTGTTGTTAATTTATAAAGTGTATAAAAAATCACAAGTAGTAGGTACTTAGAAGAAGATACTTATAGTATTCATTTTACACCTCTTCAACACAAGCCTTTCAATTGCTATTTTGAACATTTTGGCGGAAGTAGTTACCTTCTCTCATATGCGTACCTACATATGTACATATGTAAATATATGCAGAACTATAATATAGTTATATAAAATAAAAGGATCAAAATATTACATACCTACTTGTATTTTTTATTATAATCACGAATCACCCTCGACGTCTGACGTGAAGGTGAGGCGTATAGTAACCTCACCTACCTATCTATATGGGACAATACAATCCTTACAAACGGAACTTAGTGGTTCCTTCCTTTATCCTGCAAGCTCCCTTCATGACTGGGAAACTCGTAGGTACTCAGAAAGTAAGCTCTTCTTTTTTAACATTGTTTTTACAGAACAGTGTTTGTAGAACACAATATTATACGTTCTGATTCCATTTCTTGCTTTTTATTAACTCATAATTGACTTCCATGTATAATATATATTATATTCCATATACGATGTCGGCCGTCTAACAGTCTAATTTATGGAAATGTCCAATTTAATGTGCCACGCACTTTAAGAAATGGATTTTGTTCATTTATCAATGTCATGAATCTTTTTTCAGTAAGAAATAGAATACTCGTCCTATAAACACATTGACAATAATACCTAGGTATAATAAGAAATAAAGTGTAAGGTGCTTCATTCATGAGACTCATTTTCTGAAAGCAATTCGAGTAACATTTCACGAGACGTTCCGCTCGGGTTAATTCATAGATTACTATTATATACTAGAGATAGATGCGCAACTACTGATTATATTTATCATTATTGTGCCTTTGCTCACTTATAGATGGCGTTACATGCAAAGGCGCGAAAATTTAAACCTGATTATGTTTTGAGAAGTACTTTTTCTTCATAACTTATGATGAACAAACATTAATTGTATGAATACAATAAATGTTTGTATTCATACAATAATGTTTGTTCATCATAAGTTATGAAGAAAAAGTACTGCAATTAAAATGTATTCACTTAACAATACTAGGAGTAATAAAACAAAAAAATGATAAGAGATTATTTAACATTTTTTATTCGTGCGTATATTCATGAAATCATTCGTTATAAAAACATACACATTTTCTTATAAAAATTTGTAACAATATTTATTTGTATCATTAGTTTTTAACAAGTTTTCATTGTGCTCTGTTCCCAAAACTTTTTAAAATTGTAATCAAATTATTGTTCACACTGGATAGCATAGAAAATAAGTTTAGGTACAAAGCGTGCGTTTTATAATCGGTACCAGTAACATAACGTTGTATTATGAGTATACTGAGTGGATAATGGATACTTTGAAATGGTTTCTTTTTTAAACCTATGTAGGGTTAGTTATGCTGAACAACTTTTATATGTATAACCAACTCTTAAATAAATTAAAAAAAAGATAGTTTGATCGAGCAAAGCTTACCTTTAGTACGAAAAGGAGTTTGTTTGATTCTAGAGCTGAATCAAACAATGTTAGGTTTGTTTGTTTGACGAACCTAACATAGGTGTCAAAAAGAAGACAATGTTAACTATTGAAATATAAAATGTTGCTTAATATAGACAAAATATAAAATGATAAAATATTCAGTACCTACGTATCGATAAACATTTAATAATATTTGTTTGATAAAATATTTACAACAAAATTGAGCTTTACATAAGTAGTGAATACTATAAGTAGATAATATCAACATATGACAAGGAGTCCAGTATAAATAGGATGATGATTCTTTGATTCATAGGATATCATTACACCTCTCTGGAACGAGGGTGAATGAAACCCCACGGTGGAAGAAAGTTCTATGATATAATCTCTATACACTTTTACAATGGAAATAGCCAAAAAGGTAACTAAGTTACCTGTTTTAAAAATACAATTACTAGTTGTACGTTGGGCTAACTGGGTTAAAAATGATAATTCATATGCAAAAAGTATCGGTACGCTATGATGGCCGTTTTGACAACCTATATCCATATTATGCCAAAAAGAGACAGGCATAGAAGATTGTCAGGGAGAGAACCTCATGTCAAAACGGCCATCATAGTGTGCCACTACTTTAATGTCTTACATATATTATAACCAATTGCATTATTATTGGGTTTAGCCCTGGTTTTAAACTAATTAACTTAAGAACATTTTGCAACGTCCGTATTGAGGGCAGTGTAAATAATTTCCTTAAGAAAGTATACCCTTTCGGGCTTTTTTTATAAATTGATAAGGCCAATAGCTTTTCATCAATATTGAAACGCCTTCCGCGGTTTTGTTTATTATGCTGTGTTAACTGCATATTAACAAATGTCTGAGCAGCCATAGGTAAGGATTTCAAAACTTTATTGAATAGTTTTGTTTTAGAAATGGTATTTGCTGCTTTTATCTGTGTTTTTTGCCTTCAATTTATTTCGCATAGCTACAATTTTCTTAAGCATTTGCCTAATTTTCAAATTTGTCTGCTTTCTTCTAATCACTTTGCCTGAAAAAATGATATTCAAATCAATATTAATTTAACCTATTTTTTTTTATTTGACCAAAATTTCACGATGGTAAGTGATATTGTGGCCAATGATGGTAAGTACATAAAACTTAGAAGAGAACTGACTCAGTGGGCGGGGCTCGGTACAGATTTCCATCTTAAGGGTGGTAGCCAGATGTCTCTTTTCTAGCACAATCTTTTAAGTTGTTAGGTCTTGTGTCTTATAAGACCTATCCTGAATATGAAGAATAATCCTGTAATATGAAGTATGACTGCCACGCCATAGGTAATGTTCAATTCCTACCCAGCAAAGACATTTTACATGTAATTACTTCTTAAATAAAAAAAATACTCACCAGTTCCTCGGTTTATTATTTGTTTTGAAACTTTCAATTCAGATGAACATCCAGGTTGGCTTGGTGGCATTGGTTCGATTTCTATAGCCTTTTCAACTTCTTGAATTGGAGTAGAAAAATCTGTAATATGAAGTTTAGGTTGATATGTAACATTTATTAGATGAAACTTTATTAGAACACAGATTTGAAATTAAATATCTTGTTACATTTGGTTTAATATTTAGATAATAAAGATATCACTGGTTGAAAAGGCAACATACGTCTAAATTGATCAGATACATACAAGTTGAAGCGATTTAAATCTAACACATTAGCAAATTTTCCCCAGTATAAAGATTGGCCAGATCACTAGTTTGTATTAATACATAAAATAAATTGTTTGTGGTGCAGTGATTTGCTTCTTTATTAATGGTTGAGGTTAAAAATACTAACCCATTACATGATGTACTGGAACTTGCGATTCAGAAGAACATCCAATATTGCTCTGTGGTAACGGTTCAATTGCCAAGTCCTTTCAGTTTGATTTTCTTGAATTGTAGTATTTGAATCTGTACAAAGTTTAGTAGTTACAGAATGAGATAAAACATTTTATATTAGTCACCAAATTTATGTTCAATCTATTACATATTATGAATTTATAATAGAAATTTCTTGCATTTAAAATTACATCTCATAATAATAAATTAAAACAAAAGAAATTAAAAACTAACAATGGAGACCTTAATTTTATAATGTTACAGTCTATAATTGTATGACAGTTAGTGACCATAAAAAGGCTCACAAATAGTGCAGTGTCGAAATTCTTTAATGTTTCAATTTTGACATTTTATATTCAAGTAACACTTACCCAATTTAAGAGTAGGATATGCTGTCTTTGCTAGCCTTTTACTGTGAGGGTAAAAGTAACGATCTTCAAAGTGGTGATTGCATACACGATAGTTTGTGTAAATATTGTGATCATTCTTGCCTTCTAAACATTTTCCAACTATGTCCTTCCATTGTTGAAACCGTTCCAAGGAGGGATGTGTTGGTTTTGGAAAGCGATGTAAAATATCTGAAATAATATGAAATATATAATTATATTAATTTCAGAAACAATGGAGTATTTAGACACAGAGACATTATGAGGAGGCTTATTGTAGAAATGTATGATATATGCATGGGGTAATTCTTCAATTCATTTATTAAGTTTTTATGAATATTACATAATTATTGTATTAAAATAGCCTGCGGAGCAAACATTTTATTCAAATGCATTATTGTCATCTACATAATCAGAAACTTTATACCCCTTCTTACTTCACTAATGTTTTACTAACTTTTTCTATACACAGATAGTTCTTGAATTTCTTTAGGTACTTGTTATAGAAATGTATATATTGCCCCTTGAAAGAGTTTCTCACTTTACTAAACCGAGTTACTGGAACAGAAAGTTTATGGCTTTTTCAAGTGTTTAAACTGTGTGTGTCACTGTTCTTAGGAAAGCTTTGTATGTTTTTCTAACATTCATTAAAATTTTCATAAATGTACTGTGACAACACTGTCATAATATTTATGACTTTGAATTTACCTCTAAGAGTATCCTTAGGACTTAGTTATAAATTGCACAAGTAGCCCTCTTCTGCAGAATAAAAATCCTACTGATGTCTGTTGGCACCGCTATCCCAAATGAGGATGCTATAAGACATCAAGCTATGAAAATAACTAAAATAAACTAATCTTGCCGTAAATTTGTCAGTGAGAGAACAAATTTTCCTTACTGCACAAGCTGTATTCACAAATAAATAAGTCTATTCACCAAATTACAAATGTGAAGATGGGAGTATTGTATAACTAGAATCAAAATAGGAATGCTTGTGTTGAAAAAGGAGTGGTGTGTTAGGGACATAGTAACTGGAAATCTGTGGTTCTGTTTTACTTTGTCGGTGTGACGTTATATGTGTATGTTAAGATGAACTCTAGATCAGGTTATGTATTGAGAAAAAAGAAGATAATTACTTAACGAATTGATCACATTCAAATACACAACGCGAACTTCGTGGCATGTTGAACATAAATAATTCACAGGGCAAAAACAAAGTCCGTAATTCGTAGCAGTGGTAATCGTCAGTGCAAGAATTCTGTCCGTATAGGAAGCCGTGGATAGTGGTGGTAGAGGGAATCTCGGAATCCAGTAATCAAAACAAAGTCGTAAAAATAATAGTAAAAACACTCGAATATAAAAAAACAGAAAGTTTTTTGAAAATTTTACTTTTGACAGCAACCGTTGAAGAAACTTTTGCTGCAATGTTGCCAGTTTGCTAATAAAAAAATCCACAGAAATGTTATTTAGAATCGTTATATAGATCGTATATGCAAAGACTAAAATAATATTTTTTTGTATCCATTCTCCGGATGTGTCATTTTTGTCGGCATTAGACCTCTGTAATATTTTTCCGAGATAAAATTATCAAGTTATTACAGATGATTATGATCTAACTGATTATAACAATTAGTACATTACTCATTTAATGGAAGAAACTCGAAACATAGAATGGAAGAAAGCCAACATTGTCAGACTGTCTAAAATATAAATAATAAAATATAAATATGTATAAAATGTAACTTTGCTGAGTTTCTTGCCGGTTCTTCTCAGTTGAAAGTGACTTCCGAATCGGTGGTAACTTCAGTAGTTTCAACGTTCATAAGTGCCCTTCTAGGAGCCCGATTCTCGAGCTGTAGAGATAAATATCACATTCGCTATTTATCATGAAACATGGTGCATATCTATAAAAATATATAATAAATAAATAAAATAAATAAATATTCTTTTGGGTATTCTCGAGAGGTCACACTCGATATTTATCTATAGTTAGCGTACGATATGCAACGAAAAAGTATTGAAATATTAGATATTGTATTTAGTAGTAGACTACTAAAATAACAATATTATAATAATATTATGCACTGGGACATTCTGATAGAGATAAGTCTAGAAATCCAAGTTCATTGTTGTAAGTTTTAAAAAAATCGTGTGATTTACAATATAATGAGAATCTACTTGTATTTTTAGACACTTTGTGAAAGTGCTATCTTCGCTTGCAACACTGTGTAAAAATCGTAATGGCGGCGTTTATGCATTTTAAAGTGGATGTCGAAATAAAATCAAAGATAAATTATTAAGCTTTATTGGGATAATCTTAGTTTCAAATTATAGCTAAATCTAAATATTCTTTTGTTTATTTTAATAAATGACAGCACTACACGCGCCATCTAGTATTACTAGTTGTCAATTAGGCTATATGTTTCGTTTTGCTCGATTTTAGATGGCGATACAAGTAAAGATATTATTTTTGATTGAGATTTGTTCTAAGTTGCATGGGTATGGGTTAATTTTGCATGTTTAAATAAATACCATTGCCTGATATCTAACAACTGATAGACCAAACTTATCAGTCGTAGAACCATGAAATTCGGAGTACCATATTCCCTTTGTATCTTAGGGGTATACAAAGAAAGTGTTTTTCGAAATTCTTTCCCTAAGGGGGTAAAATAGGTGATGCAAGTTTGTATGAAAATCTGTCTTTTGTGAATCCATGAAAAGTTGTATTTACCCATTTGATTGGAAATTAAGTGACGTATTTGAGAGATTTTGGAAAACTACTACGTATTCATAATAACTCATCGACACATTTAATTAAACACGTAGGTATTTTTCGGTTCCTAAGGGGAAGGTGGAGGTGGAATGTTTGTATGGGCAATAATATTTTATAGTCAGATTTATTTTTCAAAACTCTATCTTATAGGATGAAAAGGCGTGAATTTTTTTTAAGGTAAAACATATTTTTTCCATAGTACCTAATAGATAGAATTAGGAGATATAATAATCCTATAACGTAGGGTAAACTATGAAAGGAGTTACCGCAATTCAACTAAAACAAAATAGTGGTAAATCTTAGGGCGAAAAGATAGTACATTTATTTTTTATGGACAGTGATATGAACGCATAATATGTTCTAACTAGCTGTTCTTGCGGTTCCACCCGTGTTCCGGGATAATGTATTTTATGTGTATGAGATTCAGTCTACCTGTAAGTAAGTGACCTATAGTAAAAAAAACCTGACTATCCCTTTTTTTCCTTACCCTTTATCCCTTATTTATCTCTTATGGCTACTGTTATAAATGCGAAAGTGTGTTTGTTGGTTTATTGGTCCCGCAACGGAGCAACGGATCGACGTGTTTTTTGCATAGCGATAGTTTATGGAGAGTGTCAGGCTACATTTTGTTCGGGGAACGCGGATGAAACCGCGGCGTGAAAGTTAGTACTCTATAATTTATAGCATGTTTTGTGCACTGTTGTTTTTGTAATTCTTCATTATACTGTATAATAGCAGTTACTATTATATTGAGGTAATGCATTATTTATGTTATTTATAGTGTATTAATAATGGCTTTGTTCCATTGAAATGGTTTTGTTTACCACTTACTCGTAACAAACCTGTATATTTGTGGATAATTTTGGGCAAACAATGCTTTTACGTGTGGAGTGTGCGCGGAAATATGAACGTGAGCCGTTGGGAAATAAGCTGAATAATGTCGCCGATGTCGCTCTCAGTTACGTTACGTCCCCTAAACTTACCTCGGTGTACCCAGAGTGCTTTAATTTATATTATAATTTTTGTGTAAAAACAAGATTAATTAGAAATTTTATTGGCATTTGGATGTTTTCTCTCTAAAAAAAATAATTAGAATTAAATACTTATAATACCTCAATATAACTAAACAAACAGCCTGAAATACATTGGCAATAGGATGGAACTTGGAAGTGTAAAGTGAAACTATGAGCTTTGAATACCTACTATGATACTGCATTATGATATTGTGATTTTTTTTTATAATATGCCATTTTTTATAGTAAGTAGGTACTTTAGTTAGGTAATATAAATATTTTATTCACGCAACATTACGTTGTTGGTGTAAACCACATACATCCTCCGTTCCCTTACCAACATAAAACACCCAAATAAAGACATTCATTTTTACTGTTCGTAAATACAAATTGGTCCGTTTCGTAATTGTAATAACCCTACTCTGGTGACTGGAGAATCGCAATATTGAAGTCTCATTCGTTTATTAATCGTCATTTTATGTAATTTTTATTCTTATTGGATTTTACTTTTGTTACCAATACCTATAAAACTTTACACCGCCTACCGTTTTCTAAATAATTAGGTACTGCTATAGTAGGTAGTTAGGAAAACTTTTTGCAAGGTAAAAACTTCAATTATTAAATAAATAAAAAAATTCAACAAAACAATTTATGTACTAAATTTTCCTTACAAAACAGCTATTTTATAAGTAAATAAATATGTAATACCTACATTTCCATTTTGGGATATCATCATTTTAAAATCTATAGACTTCAATACAAACAAACTGTCTAATTAATGTCTAACATAAAAGTATTATGTAACGTATAGTGTAATAGGTAGGCACCTATTATAATTTATAACTTACTAGCTTTTCGCTTGCGGCTTCGCTCGCACAAACTTTATAAAATATCTATATTATCTTTCCTTCCTTTCACCCGATGTTGATGAAATAAAGCCCGCTAAGCATGGAAACGCCTATGGACGCACCTATGGAAACTCCTTGCATAAATCCGTTATTAGTAGTTATGTAACATTCTAACAGTATCAAAGGAAAATTCAAAAATCTTTAAATGGCGCGAACTTTTTTTGGAACTACCGATCTTGTGAAAACTTCAAATGAAAAAAATCGTTCAGTCAGTAACAAACAAAGATAGACAGAGAGAAAATAATTCTAAAAGTGCTTTATGTTCTATTACTCTTCTTTAGTTACCCCTATTTTTATTACTTTTTTTCAATGTACAGACACTAATTCAACTGTTTTATTATAGTACAGGGGTTCCCAAACTGTGCGCCGCGGCGCCCTGATGCGCCGTAGAGAGTAGGTAGAGAGTAGGTAGAGAGGGGCGCCGTGAGACGCTCCTGTAGGTACTCGCGGCTACTAAATAAAAAATTCACCAAGCTCACACGTCACAGTTGTCAATGTATTATATTTCCTATTTTTAGGGTTCCATGGTCAACAGTTTATAGTTTCGCCATGTCAGTCTGCCTGTCCTTAGCTTAGCCTAGAGACTCAGTACTAGAAAGCTGTAATTTGGCATGTATATACATATTATTCACGCCGACAAAAAATTACAAAAATATTGTGGAAACATTATTTCGATTCAGGGATCCGTTTGTGAAATATTAACCTTTAAAGTGATAATTTTTGTTGAGTTTTAAAACACATGAAACAACAAAAAGGCCTCTTCTTAGTCCACATGATTGTGATGGGCAACTACGGAAAGGGACATTGCGTGTGGCCCGACACGCACTTAGCCGGTTTTCATAAATAATGAATGTATTCTTGTGTATCAATATAAATATAAAAACTCTGTTTCATATTGTAGATGTTTTCATTTGTATGCCTATCTACCTAGTATCATTGTACCTTGTACCCTATTTCGACTAGCTAAGGCGCCGAGACAAAATACTAAACCTGTAAGTGCGCCGCGAACTGAAAAAGTTTGGGAACCCCTGCTATAGTATGTATAGAGAATAGATATTATTATATATATATTAGGTTGGGGAAAAAGTCTTCGCATTATAGTATGTATGAACTTGTAATAAAATCTCTTTGGCTATACTATTGGTATCTGGCTGGTTTTGGTATCATTGAAAGTTTAAATTTTAAAGAACATAATTCCAAATTCAAATTAGGAAAATGTGTTAGATGGTATTCCATTTATACAATATATAGGTTATACCATACCATGAACGAATGGTTTCACCAGCAATTTTCTCTATTCCAGCCAGAGATGTCAGGAGAAATTCGATCTCAAATTGTTTTCAATATCTTTTATCGAAATGTGATAGTGAGATACGACTGGATGGAGAGAATTTCTCATATTATCAACTGTATTCGTTTAATATAACGTACCTACTACGTTATCAAGTAGGTACCCTGTGAATGTTCGTTTATCTTATTAAAATAAAAGGTGCATAGGTTTTTTCAAACTTAATTAAAGACGTCATTTATAATTTTTATTTGAGTTTCTAGGCACGTAAATGGTATTAAGTTCTTACTGATTTTTTTTGTATGGCAACCAAATCCTTTATATTTGGGCTTATTTTTTGCCAGTGTATTTTTTTCTTCCGTAATAATCTAGGGCTTTCTAGGCTAATGAGTAATTTCTATTTATCCTTCTCTTATACACAAAACTATAAATTGTCTATGAATATGTCCACTGAATATTCCTAGTTTTGTTTCACTTAAGGGGAAGACACTTTGTTCTTGTGTTCTTATTTATAGCACTAACGTTAGGTATATTTTTTACCAGTAGTCACAACACTATCACTACACTAACTCAAAAGGTGGTTGAGTCTTCTCACTATGTCTGTGTTATCGAGGAGCTGGATTGCCTCTACTTTCACATGATGATGAAGTCTATGATCATGAGCTTCGGAGTATTTTTTTATTATTCTATCAACGAAATCCATTTTTAGGTCCCGGTGGAGGTCGTTATTTCTTATGTACCAAGGGGCATTTACAATATCCCTCAGTACTTTATTCTGAAATCGTTGGATGACTTGAACATTACTTTGTTTGGTACAATCCCAGAGCTGAATACCATAAGTCCATACTGGCATTAAGACTTGTTTATAAATTAGTATTTTATTATGTATAGCCATTGGAGAGCTACGTCCAAGCAGCCAGTATAATTTTTTGTAACGTATGTTTAATTCCTCTCTTTTTTTCTTGACATGTGCTTTCTGGACAGTAGGTAATGCTAGGTTTAGTAAAATGGTGGCACTTTTAGGTAGGTACCTACTAGAACTTGTCACGGATTTTTTGAGACAACCTGGAAAAGTCACAACACAAACATTCATTTCATTAATTCGCTTTACTAGTTGTAGGACTTGATCTTTATTGGATAAAACGCTAACGATATCTATACTTCTATACTATATTATACTATTGTATACTTATACTATAATCTTAATATATATAAATCTCCTGTCACGATGTTTGTCCGCGATGGATTCCTAAACTACTTAACCGATTTTAAATTAAATTGGCACACCGTGAGCAGTCTGGTCCAACTTGAGACATAGGATAAACGGCTGGACCGATTTGGATGAAATTTTGTGTATGAGTTGGACAGGACAACGTCTGTTGGGACAGCTAGTAATATTATAAAGAGAGACGGTTTGTATGTTTGTAAGTGTGTAAGTATGTTTGTAACGAATTGGCTCAAAAAGTACTGCACCGATATTAAAAATTCTTTCACCGTTAGAAAGCTACATCTTCACCGAGTAACATAGGCTATATTATATTTTCAAAAAAATTAGGGATCCTTACTAAAACTCCAATAATGTAACCCGAGGTGAAAAAAAATTACCTGAAAAATTCCTTACATCGCGTGCGCTGCGAAAACTATTGATGATAGAACAGAATAATGCACTACGACTTTGCAGAACACATTATTATCTACAAAAAGTGTCGCGACAGCATATGTCTAGCTAGCTATTATAGCTATGTCACAATAAGTGTTTTTTTATTTCTCAATCAATCAAGTAATTATAAGGTGGGGTAAGGTATGCCTTAAAACTATTTACACAATATGAACACATCTTACACAACATAATGGACATTCGGTAAACGTAGTTAAATATATTTTATTGCACTTACAGTTTCAAAACAATACGAACCCTATTACGAGCCCTATTAAATTATTAGTCAACAATCCGGGCGGTGATGACAATGAAATCAATTAGGTTATGAATGTTACATTACCTTTAAGCGCTATTTTATATCCGCAAAATCATCAATTATATTATCGTCGTATGAAATCTTGTTCATTAGTTCAGACTCTTTTTTTCATGTTAAATAGGCTTATCTTTGGCCATCGACTGACCCTAGAAGGAGTCAAGACGAGGCCGAAGATGTAGCACGCTTGCCCAAAAAAAGTCTTTTCAGTCTGGCCTTGAAGACATCTAGGTTATAGGTGTCAGGAAACACAGACCTCGGAAGTGAGTTGCACTCCTTCGCTGTTCGCATAAAAAACGATGAAGCAAAGCGTTGTGTCCGTATAAGTGGGATGTCAACAACGTGTGGATGGAAGTCCTCCCGACCTCTTGTAGTTCGATGGAGATATGGGGACGGTGGAATGATATTATACAGTTCCTGCGCACACTCCAAAATAAATCCTGTAGAAAACAACAAGCACGATACCTTACGTCGATGTTCAAGACTCGTTAGTTTCGCATCGGTCAGCGAAACGTCGCCAACGAGTCTCCTGGTACGACGGTCAAGAGTCAAGAGCGTCCAGCTGGTACTTGGCCATCCCAGAGGTGGCAGCAGTACTCCAAGCACAACCGGCCTTGTGCTTTTTAAAGTTGAAGCAACTGTCCCGGCGTAAAGTATCGCTTAACCTTGAAGAAGATGCCCAGCTTTTTAGCAGCGGTTTTTGCCCTTGACTCAATAGAACTACCAAAGTTAATTTTAGTAGTCAAGGTAATGCCAAGAAGTTCAAGCTTGTCGGTTATCGGCAGGGAAATGTCCTGAAAAGTAGGAGTCAGGTTGAAAGGACTCCTTTTCGCGGTGAACAGACAGATTCTATGCACAAAAGAGCTTTTATATAAACGTAAATAGTTTTTCACTCGCTTTAAGCAAGAAAAGCTTATTCGTCCCCGCGCCTCAACCAAAATACGTCTACGCAAATACGTAGTAAGTACTTACTTACAAAAAAAAATTAAAACATATGTTTTAAATTTTTATTACACGTTGATTGAATTGTGTGAGTGGACCTAATAACATTTAGGTAGCTATATAAAAATGTATTTTTTTTTAATTTTTATAAAACAGAAAACAAAAAAAATTCAATACCTAACATTTATTTTCAAGCCCTTAAGTTAATTCATTATTGCTTATACATTAATTACATAGAGAAAGAATATAAATTAGTTTGCCGTTATAATTTCATTTTAATTTTAATTGCCTAATTTATGAGATAGGCATTCCGTCTAGGGGCTCGTACAGCTTAATGACTATCTAATGATAATAATATATACTTTCACGCCCAAAGTGCAGGTAAGTTACAGGTAATGAAAATAATGTTCCATTTTGTTTAGCGAGTCCGAAGCGCCGCCCCGCCATCGCTGTCTCGCTGCCGCCCTTCGATGTCTGTCAGCCTTTGTTCGCCTCACGAGACCAATGCAATTTACATTGAACGCTACTGAAAATAAAACTTGCGCGTTGTTATTATGTAAGGAATCTGGAACATTTTTGGGTACCTTGTCATGAGGGATTTGCTCTGGAATATTCTTAAAAACACTTTTGAGTCAGTAATATATCTAACTAATAAAGTGAATGCATAAATAACGATGGAAATGTTCAACCACCAGATTTTATTATGTAATATGTATCCAAAGGTTATCCAGATGAAAACTCTTTTAGTGACCATGTACATACATCATTTTATACCTATAGCATATCGTATCTACAATAATAAGAGTAGGTACATAGTAAGAGTAGGTACTTAATAACTTTATATCTATATCTAAGCTATTACGTTATGAAATCGCTTCGATGTAAGTATGATTGACACTATGATTAGTTGCATAATGTATCTACCTACTTACGTAGATATACCTCGCAGATAAGAAGGTAGTTGTGTAATCATCTTAGCCTCGCCGCACACGGGCCACTAGCATCAGACACAAAACTCGCCACCTGAAGCTGGACGCGGCTACTAAGTAGCGGAAGACCGCAAAGGTGACTGACGAGTGTCGGCGTTTTGTAGTCAGTAAAACGTAGTGATTATATACTCTTTGGTAGTCAGTGGCAACCGCAAGAGGCGAGTCGTGGCGATTCGCAGCGTGTGGGAGTCGTCGGCATTTACCATGTGCGGCAAGTTTATATAAAACAATCGACCTGATATCCAATCGATGTATAAAAAGTCCGCAACTCAGTGGTGGCGTTTTGTGGTTATCGCGATGATCGCTAGCCCGTGTGCGATGAGCCTTTAGTCTTTACAACTCTACAATATACCTGCTATTATTTATTCTGTTGTGCTACAACACAATATAAAGGTAGTGAGATAATAATAAAATTCGTCTGCTCTTGCACGACAGGTGAGGTAGATACAATAATAAGTAAGTAAGTAGTACCTACCTATACCTACCTATAACATATTTCGCGCCTTAATATCCGCTCCTTAATATTTATACCTATAGTTAGCATTTCTACCATATTTACTTACATTGGATCTTACCTAATTTAATTTGGGTAACAAGTAAATATAAATAAATAGCTATCTATTATTTTAGGTCCTAAGGAACACAAGAACGTCAAAGACTGAATTACCATCGGTTCGGAAGTCAGCCTTCAACAAGAAGAATCAGCAAAAAAACTCGACAAGGTTACGTCTTTATATATTTTTTGAACCATCCGACTACGTTGGCAATTTTTTTAACAAATTTAATTAATAATATTAAGTATTATTAATTATTACTTGTG
The DNA here is from genome assembly GCA_951216915.1 of Tetheella fluctuosa. Lineage (NCBI taxonomy): Eukaryota > Metazoa > Arthropoda > Insecta > Lepidoptera > Drepanidae > Tetheella > Tetheella fluctuosa. Next base: position 7,825,868 of record OX578219.1, on the reverse strand, counting down.
CAAAGTGCAACTATACACATAAGTAGACATCTTTATCTATACCCACTTACATAAAATAAATCAGTAGAAACCGGTGTGTCTATAGGTACATTGAAGAAAAGTAATAAAAATAGAAAGGGGGTAGCTAAAGAAGGGTAGTAGAACATAAACCTGCAACTTTTCTCTCTGTCTGACTGTTTGTTCGCACATTCACTGAACGGATTTTCATGTAGTTTTAACAGATAGACAAAGCCTATATTCTGCCCAAAATTATTATTTGCTTAGATATTGTTAATTATAATTATTAGTAGGTAATTATTAATTGGAGCTTGCAGTCATGATAGGGCAAATGCAAGTTGGTTTTATAATATTGTCCTTAGTAGTTATTAGCTAGTATTGTCCTTAGTTAGTATATTACCTTATTTATAAGGAATAGTTTTATAAACATGCAATGAAAGAATACAATGGAGGCGACCGAGCATAAAAGCAGTTTGGCCAGGGGTAATGTGGTGTCTGAAGGACATACCAAATGCTGTCTAATATTACTTACCTAAGGAATGGGTTGATCGTAAAGGGTAGTTGGAGTGATTGTTAGTAGTCGGCGGCCATCCCTAGAAAAAAGCACGACACCGTTGTTCAAAGTTGACCTCGATACGTCATTGCCTAAACTTAGGCTTGAAAACCTTATAGCATATGGTAAGTTTCCTCATGTAGACGGACATTTCGCTATCATTAGCAAATAGGACAAGAACTGACGAATAATTCCACTAGATATCCATCCGTAACCTATTCGTTATAAGGTAAAGAACAGTGATGAGAGGGCGGAGCTTATCTCAAAGTTGCAATTGCTATTTCACGAGAAAATCTGTTTCGAAATTTATTATGTTTTTAATTGATCGTCTTTGGTTTGTATATATTTATGCTCGTGTCTAAAGATACCATCTGTAGCTAGAGACTCGACACAAAATAGCGTGCGTTACAAACTCTAGAAAAAATAAGTCCATGACAGATAGCTGGTATCCCGACGGCAAAAAGGGCAAAATGAAGAAATTTCTCGTCATAATAATGTTATAGCCATGCCATGTGTCACAGTCGGGCTGCCGCGCTCGTTTTCGTCATGACGCCACTTCGTCAAGCTTCTTGTCCCAAATCGCTTCGCATTAACCCATGCTTGTCTATGAGAATTGTAACATTTTCTTATAAAAGATGTATAAAGTAGAGAGTTTTTACGTCCACTGATAAATGATATTGGTACTTCGGTACCTACATTGTCGGAGATATTCTTTGAATATAGTAATACACTGTTGGAAACGTTCCACCGTATGACGGGCCACGCGCTGCAACAGGCTCGGTAGAATTTGCGTAATAAGCCGCTTTGGTGATATCCCGCGGCCGCCGAGGTCACCAGATTTGACGCCCATGGACTTTTTTCTATGGGGCTATCTCAAAAGCAAAGTCTATGCTAATAATCCTCGGTCTATTGTGCAGTTGAAGGAAAATATCCGGAATGAAATTACGCAAATTCAACCGAGCCTGTTGCAGCGCGTGGCCCGTCATACGGTGGAACGTTTCCAACAGTGTGTGCGCCTAAATGGACAGCATTTGGATGATGTAATTTTTAAATAGTAAAATCCGCACTATCTCTGTACATATTTAACCAGTTAATAAAGTGATAATAATATAATTATTTATTTTATTAGTTTTCAAAATCATAAATCCGCCTCCGGACAACTTGTAGATACCTACTCTCATTATAATTTAACATATTTTTCTGTCTAACTTGCCATCAAAAAACTCTTGAAGTATTTAGTAGGTAGCTCTTCTGTAATAAGTAACTACTTACCTACCTAGAATTAGGAATTGTGTTTTTAATGTGTTTTCTATCTCTTTTGTTTCTAGTTCTCTTTATGCCCTAATTAATAATAATAATATTCTGGGATATTCCTCACACACGGCCATCTAACGCCAAACCACAGACTAAGGAGAGAGAGATGCTTGTACTATGGAAGCCAGATAACTGATATACTACATATACTACTTTTCTTTTGTAAATACATAAATAATTACACCCAGACTCAAGACAAACAGACATGTTTATGCACACAAATGTCTGTTTTGAGTGGGAATCGAACTCTCGACCTATGGCGTGATAGACAGGATATCTTACCACCACGCCAACCGACTCGTTACGCTTTTTTTACCCAGGAAAATCCTCATGGATACCCCGCGGCTCCGGGGGGAAGCGGCGGGGTTATGTCAGACTCCTACTGACTAAAAACCTGGGGTGTTCCTCCATGTCGCAGCCGTCTGGGTATACGGGGGCGCCGAAGCATTCGTCCACATACCCAGCAGCGACGGCCTGGTGGGAGGCCTCCTCTTCGACGACGTCGTCGTTGTCGACGGTGGGGACCGGAGCTCTTGTCTCCACGGTCTCGCCTTAGGTAGTGTGCGGGAACACACGCGCATCTACCCTAACCCGACTGTGACGGGCGGCAGACTCCCCCGAGTCCGCCGCCCTAGGAATCAAGTGGGGTGGTGGAAGGTGGCGAGCAGAGCAAAGGCCACCCTCCGGCGCCCTGTTCTCCTGCGATGGATTGCCAGGGGGGTAGTTTCCTCCCTGATGCGTTCAGCCGCCTCCTTTGCGAGCATAACACGCTCGCAAAAGGAGTGGAGTGCGCCCCACGACCTCTAACTGCCGACGATAGCGCTTATCACGTTCGGCAGCGAGAGGTCATTCCCCACTTCGGCGCAGAGCTCGCTGCACTCGCTTGCCCAGGCTGGGCACATCTCCAGCGTGTGCTGAGCCTCCTCCTCGAGGCACCCGTCACAGTGGTGGCACTCAGCGGTCGGCTCCCTCCCGGCTATATGCAGATACCTCCCGAAACAACTGTGTCCCGAGAGGATCTGCGTCAACCGGAAGGTCAAAACGCCGTGCCTTCGCTCTAGCCACTCCTCCAACACTGGACGGATGGCCTCAAAGGTCCATAGACCCGCACTAGGGTGCTCCAGCCTAGACTTCCACTCCTGGATAGCGAGCGCGCGCAACTGTGCTCTGCGCCCTTCCACTTCACGTGGTGCCGGCCTCTCACACTGGGCCAGCACCTCCTCGCGCCAGAAGTATACTGACGCGAGCGCTCTCGCCTCGAGGTCCCAGGGCAAGGAACCCGCCAGCTTACACGCCGCTTCGGAGGAGATCGTGCGATAAAACCCCGTAACGCCCTGATCGCTATCACCCTCTGCGGCCTTCGCAGGAGGGTGATAATTCCGCGGTTCAGGGCGTCCGGAATAAGGCTTTTTTTTAATAATTATTAGATGTAGCTATTTAGGAGTAATTCGTCTTGTTCTTAAGGGTACTTAATATGTTGAGGAGTTGGCCGAGTTGGTAGCCCTTTTTTTTTTTTTTTTTTTTTTTTTTTTTTTTTTTTTTTTTTTTTAACCCAGGAAAATCCTCATGGATACCCCGCGGCTCCGGGGGAAAACGGCGGGGTTATGTCAGACTCCTACTGACTAAAAACCTGGGGTGTTCCTACATGTCACTGCCGGCTGGGTATACGGGGGCGCCGAAGCATTCGTCCGCGTACCCAGCAGCGACGGCCTGGTGGGAGGCCTCCTCTTCTTCAACGACGTCGTCGTTGTTGACGGTGGGGACCGGAGCTCTTGTCTCCACCGTCTCGTCTTGGGTAGCGTGCGGGAACACACGCGCATCTACCCGAGCCCGATTGTGACGGGCGGCAGACTCCCCCGAGTCCACCGCCCCAGGGCTCAAGTGGGGGGGAGAAGGTGGCGAGCAAAAGCCACCCTTCGGCGCCCCGTTCTCCTGCGGCGGATAGCCAGGGTGGTAGTTTCCTCCCTGATGCGTTCCGCTGCCTCCTTTGCGAGCATAACGCGCTCGCAAAAGGAGTGGAGTGCGCCCCACGACCTCTCACTGCTGACGACAGCGCTTATCACGCTCGGCAGCGAGAGGTCATTCCCCACTTCGGCGCGGAGCTCGCTGCGCTCACTTGCCCAGGCCGGGCACATCTCCAGCGTGTGCTGGGCCTCTTCCTCGAGGCATCCGTCACAGTGGTGGCACTCGGCGGTCGGTTCCCTCCCGGCTATATGCCACAGATACCTCCCGAAACAACCGTGTCCCGAGAGGATCTGTGTCAACCGGAAGGTTAACACACCGTGCCTCCGCTCCAGCCACTCCTCCAACACTGGACGGATGGCCTCAATGGTCCGCAGACCCGCACTAGGGTGCTCCAGCCTAGTCTTCCACTCCTGGATAGCGAGCGCGCGCAGCTGCGCTCTGCGCCCTTCCACCTCACGCGGTGCCGGCCTCTGGCCCTGGGCCAGCGCCTCCTCGCGCCAGAAGTATACTGACGCGAGGGCTCTCGCCTCGAGGTCCCAAGGCAAGGAACCCGCCAGCACACACGCCGCTTCGGTGGAGATCGTGCGATATCCCCGGATCGCCCTGATCGCTACCACCCTCTGCGGCCTTCGCAGGAGGGTGATGATACCGCGGTTCAGGGCGTCCGCCCATACGGGAGCTCCGTACATTACCATCGATCGCACGATCCCCAAATACAGCCGCCTGCAAAGGGCGCCCGGTTCGCTGGTGTTTGGCAGCAACCGCCCAAGAGCAGCCGCCGCACCCATCACCCTTGGCACCAGGCGCCCGAAGTGGGCTGTGAAGCCCCACCTGCCGTCGAGGACGAGGCCTAAATAGCGCATCGTCGACCCGACTTCTATGCGCACTCCACTCACGACGATGTGGGCATCCCGAGGAGGCGCTCGTCGAGGCCCATGGAAACACAGGGCCTCAGACTTACTAAGCGCCACCTCTAAGCCCAACCGTCGTATCCGGCCCACTACCTGCGCCACTCCAGCAGTGGCGCGATAGGCGGCTGTACTATAACTCGTGCCGCGGGCAGTGACCAGGGTATCGTCGGCGTAACACGTTACGTGAACACCCCGGATACACGGTACCCGCAGCACCCAGTCGTACCCGATGTTCCACAGGAGTGGACCCAGAACCGACCCCTGTGGAACACCGCGCGACATCTCACGCTGGCCCCAGCCCTCCCGGCATGGGTAGACCACCGACCTATGGGACAGGTAAGCCCCGATGACTCTGCGCAGGTACAGGGGCACTCCATGGTACCGGAGCGCCTCCCGTATGCAGCTCCAGGGGAGGGAGTTGAATGCGTTAGCGATGTCGAGTGACACCGCCAAGACAACCCCGCCCCGGGAAACCACCTCCTGCGCTTGGGACTTAACCCGCAACACCGCGTCGATGGTTGAACGACTCTTGCGGAACCCGAACTGGTTCTCCGCCAAATCCGGCCCCACCCTCTCTAGGTGCTCGACGATTCGACCCGCCACAACTCTTTCAAAGAGCTTGGCAATGTCGTCGAGCAACACTATAGGGCGGTAGGCGGAGGGTGATTCCGCTGGACGGCCTTCCTTCCGGAGGAGGACTAGTCGGCCTGTCTTCCACCTCTGTGGAATTATGGCTTGAGCCAGACAGGCATCGAAAAGCCTCCTCAAGCGAAGCTCCAGGGCCTCAGGGGTCAGGGCCAGGGCCAGTACACGTCCTGGGATTCCATCGGGGCCGGGGGCCGAGTTCTTGGCCTTCATCCTCAGAACGGCCGCACTCAGCTCCCCTTGCGACACTTCCGGGAGCTCTTCTGTCTCGTCCGGTGGGTGCACTGCAGATTGCGCAGCCATGGCCGGAGGATGGTGTTCTTCCCCGTGCGGAAACAGGGCCGAAACAACCTCCCTCCGGAGCCGAGGCTGGAGACGCTGGGTGACCGGGGGGGCCCAGGGGCGAAGTTTGCCCCTTACGGCCTTGCAGGGCCTTCCCCACGGATCACGATTCAAAGCCTCCAACGACTCCTCCCAAGCACGGGTCTTAGCTTCAGCTATCGCTATCTGCAGTGCCTGTTTCGCCTCCTTGTATGCGGCGTATAGGACAGCCATCTGGGCTTCGTCCCTGCGCCTTCTCCTACGGTATCTGGTGTACTGGCGTCGCACCTCGACGCAGGACTCTCGCATTTGCGTGAGTTCCACGGACCACCAGTACACCTGGTTTCGCGGAGGACTAAGCCTGGCCCGGGGCATTGACGCGTCACACACCTCCGTCATCGCTTCCCGGAACCAGTCTGCTTCGTCCTCTACCACAACTGCAGGTCCTTCAGGCACGGGTACCCAGGACTGGACTATCGCAGCCTCTTTCGCCATATCCGTGTCGAGGGCCTTAAGCCGCCACGTCACACTTCTCATCCCTCTCGGGGGTCGGATCGGGCTATATAGTACTCCTTGGAGCAGAGTGGAGACGTCGAACCGAATGTATCGGTGATCTGATAACGTCTCCACGTCCTCCAGCACTTCCCAGCCTCGGACACGCCGTGCCAGGGCGGAGCTCGCAAACGAGACGTCCACGATTGATCCGCCCCGATAGCGGACGCACGTGTTTACCGACCCCCGATTGAGGACCGATAAGCCATTGGCCAGGAGCCAATCCCCCAAGAACCTTCCCCTGGCATCGGTCGTGGGAGATCCCCACGCCACAGACTTGGCATTGAGATCCCCGACCACCAGCACAGGGTGAGGATGGCTCCGTCCGATCAGGGTCCCCACTTCGTCCATAAAACTCTCGAACTCGGTGAGGGGTCTGTTGGGAGAGAAATAGACCCCTATGGTCATTATCTCTCCCAACAGAGCCGCGACGCATCCACTGCCCTTCGCTACTTTTTCGAAGGGAGGGGAGCCAGCGGCACCCCGTCGGACAATGGCTACTAGGCCATCTCGGTCCCCAACCCAGTCATCACCGGGAGGGACGTAGTATGGCTCCGGCACCACAGCCACCTGTATCCTCCACTGTGCCATGCTCTGGACCAGCAGATCCTGAGCTCTGGCACAGTGGTTGATATTCGCCTGCAGCAAACGAAGTGTGGCCGTTATTCCGTGTTCATTGGATCCACCATTTCGTTCGCTGCCGCGCTGGTGCTTGGCACTGAACTGGCCGCAGTTGACGCGGCGGCTTTAGCCCTTAATCTTTTTTTGGCTCGCTTGCTCTGCGGCCGAGCTGCGACGCAAGCTTTGCCTCCCAATTTGTGGGAGGCTGACCTCCCCGCAGCCGCGCACACCGTGCAGTGCGGTGCAGCAGTGCACTTACTGGCTATATGGCCAAGCTGTCCACATCGGTAGCACTGTGCGCCACGATCCTCTTCCGCACAGCACTGCTCCCGAACGTGCCCCACCTCCAGGCACCGGAAGCAGCGCATCGGGCGTGGCTGCAGAAGCTTCACCTGCGCCGAAACCCAGCCGACGAGCAAGCGCTCCTCTTCTGCCAGCACCTTTTGGGCGGCCGCAGCGGGGCACTTGACCAATATGGTGCGCTGGCCCGAATGATCCAGTCGGATCAAGCCTGGCCTGATGGACGCCTCGGTACATCCACCAGATCTGGCCAATGCAGCCACTACATCCCCTGGGGTCACAGAATCATCCAGACCCAAGATGCGCAAGTCTGCGCACCTCTCCGGTCTGGACACCTGTATGTCTTCCTCCGCAAAGGCCTCCCTCAGCTTTGCTGCGAGGGAGTCTGCCTGTTCGCCGCTACTGGCACCCGGCACAACAAAAATCCTGGCGCCTGTAGCGGCCGTTCTAAAGCGGAGGCCGGGGATGCCCAGGCTCGCTGGATCCACCTTCCTTCGAGCTTCTGTTAGCGCTCCCTCATAGGTCACGCCCCTCTCCAAAGCGGACGGCTGCAGTTTTATAACTACAGCCGCTGACCTAGGAACGCGAATTTGTGGCCGCTGTGACTGCTTCGGCTGCTGATTCAGCTGCTGCTTTGGCTGCTGCTGCCGATTTGGCGCAGGCCTGCCCCGTCTGGCCACGTCAACCCAAGGCTCTTCTGGTGCCCTTGGGGGTGGTGAAGGGTGAGACTCCACTGAGGCAGGTCTACCGCCCTGTCTGGTGCTCTGGATCTGATCCGCTGGGGCCGCAGTGCTTTTTTTGCGGCGTTTTTTCCCACCCCTACGGGTTCCCAGACCTACGGACTTATCGGACACGACAGCCGCCGCAGAGTCCGCAGCAGGATGACCAGCTGCAGGACGACCTGCAGCAGGAGGACCCGCAGCAGGAGGACCCGCAGCATGAGGACCCGCAGCAGGAGGACCCGCAGCAGGAGGAGACGTGCCCTCTCTGTCCGCGGCCAACGTTGGCCGTATACGGCGCTCAGGGAGCAGCCTCCCGTCTACCTCCAGCGCCTCGAAGCGGGCATTCACCATAAGCCCAACCTGGCTTATGATGCTGCGCATCAACTCCTCCACATCCACTGAGGGGGCAGACGGAAGCCGCGGAGCCTCTGTTCTTGTTGGAGCCCGCTGCATGTCAGCCCTAAGCTGAGCCAACTCCTTTCGCATTTCGGCGAGCTCCGATTTGAGGCCGGCATTCATTGTCAACAGCCTCTGAGTCTCCCCATCAGTGGTGCGGGATTGCAGGTCCTGCACCGTCTCTGTGATGGCAGCAGCAGCGTCCTTAAGGCCTCGTACAAACGTGCCTTTGAGGTTCTTGGATCTCGTGGCGACCCTGGTAATGATTGCCACGGAATCCAAAGCCCTCTTACACAAATCTTCTGCTGCCAGAGTATTATTTACTGGCAGCAGGTCGGAGCTACTGGGTGTTGCAGTGGAGCGAAGCCCCTGCGCTAGCTGCACCACTTCCTCCTCTGCATGCGTCTCGAACTCACTGCGCTTAGCAGCAATGAGTTGGGCCCTTGTTGACATTAGGCCTGTCGACGAACGACCCCTGCCTCTCCGGCCACTTTTCACTTTGGGGGGATCCACCAGATCTGAGCTGGACCCGCTGTCAAACCCGGAGCGACTGCTTGACCGGGACCGCTTTCGCCAAAGCCTTCTCCTTTCCTCAATGTTGGGGTCCAATGGACAAGATGATGCACTCATTGGAACATCTTGAACTCTATCCCCAATATCCCTCCTACTTCCTTTCACCTTACGGTCGTTCTTCCTCCTATCTCCCTCCTTCACTTCTGCTTCATCTTCTAAACCTTTCAGAAGCACACGTCTCTCTACGTTGCGACAGTTTGCCCCCCCAGATACGATGGGGCTGAGTGCCGAGGCACCAAGGGATTCCCCAACCAATTGGTCAGGACCCTCCTGGGTAGTTGTTATTCTGTTCGCACTTTCCATTTTTGTTTCCTTTTTTTTAGAGGGTGAGGTCCCTCGCGTGACGCCCTTGGGACTGGGTTCCCCCCAGCCATACGTCCCATCGCCAGGCGCCAGAGCTTAGGATTTGGGTAATTTTTTATAGGGGTTTTCTTCCCCACGATTCCGAAGAACCCCCGGTCCTGTCAATTCAGGGATACGGGTTGAGCCGACAGTGGCCGAAGCCTATCCACCAGTCGTCCAAACAGGGCAACTGGCAGACCTATCGCGTCACGTGGCAGTCCAAGAGGACGCCACCGACATCCTAAGAAGGACGTCCCTCCACAGATGTTGCTCTTCGTCAGATCCCTCACCCCAAGCCTGCCCGGTATGGGTGGCCCTGGCCGGTATAGCCTTGGGGATCATTGGGACACGCAAGCCCCCCCACCACGACAAGGTGGCAACACGTCGGGGGGGAGTTGGTAGCCCTGATTTATGTAGCGATCAGTGTAGCCAACCCTATAGTTTTAACTGTAGATCTGCAGTTTTATAAAAATCGTCTCAATTTTTCATTAAAGCCTCCAATCTATTTTTTTTAATAGAAGGTCTTTTTACATGTTTTTACTAAGTATATTTCATGCTATTTCTATATTAATAATGTTTTATGCGCCGCGTAGTAGCCCGCACTCTATAAAAGTCACAGCCATTTATACAGTTTACATAATAATTCACTTCAATTTGTTTTATTCTTAAAATAAATGTTTAGGGGAGAACATATTAAAAAGTGCCTAATTTAAGGAAATTTCACAATTCCAGGGAAAATCAAAATCAGAGAGTGGCAGCACTGAGTCAAATTGTCAATATATATTTGTTTTTTGTTATGATTACAACCAAAGAGGATTAAATCACTACGTTTTAGCAGTCTACGGTTTTAGCCCATCGTCACTTCATAGTATGATAAATTATGTATGGAATTATGAACGTACTTTGTACCAACATTAGAAATAGAAATAATCTTATCGAATTAAAATGACTGCTGATACATTTTGTTAACAAATACAAACATAGACGTATTATACTTTTCTTTAGGTTGGTAATGTCGGTATGATTGATTAAACGTCATTACGTCATTCATTCATGTTATTTCTCGTGAATGCGGTGTGCCTTGTTTGTCATTTATTGTGTTTTAGATCAAATATTTTAGATGTTATTTAAATGGGGGGCAAATCCGTAAGAAAATATGAAGTTTGTGGTGTCAGGCGTGTGAGACGATCAACTTCTGGCGTATTTTTGGCCAAATTTCCACTTGAACCGGACAGGTCGGTAAACTGATGTTTTAATATGATATTTACAATCATTCTTGACTTTGAGTCTTTAGCAGTTACTAATTTTATTAGTTCGAAGTAGTTAATCATGGCTTGTACAAACATTTTGTGAATAAAATTCTTCTTGTCAAAAAAAAACAGCTAACTTAAAATACGAATAGTGTGAAGTGTGCGAATAACTTATCGATAATACTCTTATTTCAGATGTCGATTATGGGTAAAGCTAACAGGAAATGAGGATTTGGCATATTTACCTATACAAAAGTTAAATGAAAACAAGTTCATTTATGGAAATCATATTTCACCCAGTGCCTTCAATAAAAAAGGAAACAGATTAAGAAGCCAACTAACTCTAAATCTCAATGCGCCACTCTCAGATAAAATTCTTTCATCATTTCCTATTGTTCCAGAGTTTGAAAAGTCAGAAAAAGGTATTTATTGGTATTTATAACTTTGCTACCAATTTTTTTTAAATTAAATTCAGGCATGTACTAATTAGAATGTTTGATTATGTTACAATGGTTTCTGCTGGAGAAGTCTGGAGAACTGTTGAGGAAGCAAAAAACTATTTTGAAAAGCATACTCAATCAATCAGACCAATCTCAATGTTTTGCACTCACTCGCGGCCATGGACTGTCAAAATGCCTCCTTACTCGCGGAATGGCGGCCATTCAAAAGATCACGCGTGCTGACTTTGAGATTTCGTGTTTATCTCCAAAACTACAGATCCATTCCGAAAAATAAAAATACCGTCAGAATCTTAGATAAATTTCCAATTGGAATCTTATTATCACTTATCAAAAACTAATAAGAGCGGACCACGATCTTATTGGAAACTACGCCATTAGCATAAAAGGTGACCATCATATGTATTTTGAATATGTATTGCTAAATTTGTTGTTATTTCGAGCAAAAGCATTATTATTCAAGTAAATGAATAAATAATTGTTGAAAACGTATACTTAGTTTTATTTTATTCCATACTAAAATACTGAGAAATGTGTCTCTAAAGATAAGGGTATATAATTCACTGTAGAATTGAAAAAAAATATCTTGTCGTATATAATTTCTTGACATAATAATAGATTTAGTATAAAACCTTTATGTTATTAGATAGATTGAACATTATTCTATTCATTTTAGCACAAAAAACATGTGTTTGTTTCTTTTTCAAGTAGAAAAATACAAAATAGTACGACTCGGTGACGAAAAGGAGGTACTCAATTCGAGGTCTCAATACATCGAATCTAATACCAACTTTGTAAAAGTATAGACGTATATAGCTTCTAAAAATGCTCAATAATGCGATTTATTTACCAAAGTTATAATCTTACATATAAATACAACAAGAAAAAGGTCTTTTGTTAGTCCTAGATTTCGAAATTTCCGCCATTTTTCATTACCGTCAAGAACTACCTACTCATCAAATTATGTAATTATGAAATGATTTTGCACTGTACCCTACATATATTTTGATTAGAATACCGACATTATAACATTTCTTATCTAAAAAGATACTTCTGACTTACCAATAATCACTTTATGATGGAAAACTGGATCAAAACATTTTGTAAACACTACACAAACTCCTATCAACTTTTTTTCATTTCACAAAAAAACACTTTTATACTTTGTATTTCACTGAAATAATAACTGTATTGTGTTTATTACTAAGTATTCTTTCGATATTACACACCTTTACACAACAACAAACACTCAAAACACTCACAATTATGTATTTTAGAAATAATTCGGGGGACGCCAAACGCCCTAACGGACTGAAAATTTTGACTGACTTTAACTTTTTTTTTTGTGACAGACTGCCTGTGTTGTCATTTTATTGACGCATACCACGGCATAGACAATTTAATGCCGTTTCCACACATGCCAAGAGCTCGAAAATCGGCTAAGAAACGGATTTTTAATCTGTAAAATTTTACGGCTCGGGTGTGGTGGCCCCCGAGGGCCACTTGAGAATTTAGTGGTGCGCGACTTTCTGGACCTCCGGGTCACCCATACGACTTACAGGTCGTAGTACAGCAGCACGTATCGCACATTTATCGATATCGATAAACAGTAGGTACTGGAAGTGTCAAGACCTAGCGTTCCTTTTCATTATGTTGGTTTGGTTGATAGTATTGATTGATTGGCACGTATTATTGGTGTATTGGCAAAAAGTACGTTCATAATAGAGGATTTTTTGAGAATGTCTACTCTTAAAACGTAGTGATTTAATCCTCTTTGATTACAACGTAGTGATTTAATTTAATCCAGTTAGTTCTCTTGGTAGTTTGTGATTTAATCCTCTTTGATGATTACGTGCAAGCTGTTTCTTTTCTTATTCAATTTTTTTACAAATAAATAACATAATAGATCATCATACATAACTACTACTGTCTCAGCTGGCTTCTGTAAATGTGTTTCTATAAAAAGTATTGTGTACTTTTAGCTGACATTATTTGGGCTAATCGTAGCAAACTACAACATCTTTTTGTGGTGACCTTCTGACAATGCAATCAGCAAGTGCTAATGAGACTATTCTAGAGGGTTGGTCGAAGGATGAAAAATTCTGTCTTTTGCAAGCCCTCAAAGCATTTGGATCCCAAGATATCGAACGAATACACGATAATATTCCTACAAAAAGTCCTGAAGATATAATCACAGCTATTGATTATTACACGCAACAAATTAAAAAACGCTCACCTAGCGTACCGAAGAAGAAAGAAACTCTTAGCAGCTCTCGTATACCACTGGCTAGCTGGGCAAAATTTTTAACAAGCTCCTTAAGTTATGAAGAGCTTCGTACTGAAACATCTACAGCTCTTAAACTAATTGCTGAATTAGAGACAATACCACCCCCAGTATGTACAGATAACATTGATTTTAGACTAATATATCATCAAATAGCTGATGCAATGGATGGTAAGGAAATAATAACGGATGACAGAGGACTTAATGTAGTACTGAATAAATGTATTGTTGAAACAGCACTAACAAGTAAGGCTTTTATGAGGAATACAACATTCAAGTTTATTGCAAATGCCATCAATATATCTGATAAGGCAGTTAATGTATTTCCGAGGCCCACAAAGGATAATGAACTCATGACACTTCGACATTTAGTTTCACAAAGAAGTTATAACCCATTGAATATTCCTGAGGAATATTTTAAGCCTACGCCTACACCGTGAATGAAAGCATCCTATGATTATTTTGGTAATTAGTAACAAAGTGATGTTCACCTTTAATAGTGTCAAGTGATGATAAAATGCTTGCTCTACTTGGTGGTAGATACCTACATACTTATGCATAACAAAAATAAAAACCTACTTTAGCATACTCAGTATTATTTTACTAGTTAACACCTCTTCATATTTGTCGTAAGATGGTCCACCTCATGTTGTCTATGGATATAGCAATACCAGTCAATGTGTTGCCAACCTTTATAAAGCCTAGAAGGCAACTGGCTCTCAAGTGTAACTGCTGGTACCGGCTGTAACTCTCCAGTAAGTCCTTGGCATGTACAACAAAGCACCCTATCACCACCATGCTATGGTTTCCTTCACCATAAGGTCGTTTTAGGATTTGAACCCACAATCTAAGTGGCATACAACATCACACCACTGAGCATCAGTGTCCAATATAATATCATAGCTTTAACCTATCATAACTACTAGGCTTACCATTAACATGAGAGTGTGGTCCAACACAAGCTACCATGTAGGTAAAAAACCTTATTCTACAAAATTAAATAAGGTTTATAAAAAGAGTTTTTCGTTTATTTATTTCCACGTATACCTAACTAGATTCTATCCATTTTATTTGATCTCAAACTATTTTTATGTAAATATTTAATCAAACTTCACTATGTTGCTTAAATTTTATTTTATGTTACATTAGAAATAAATTATGAGTTCAACCACTCAACAAATCGACTGAATAACTTAAGTGCTACTTTTACAACTCTGTCCCAAAAACCAGGTTCTTCTTGGGAGTCTTCACTTAAAGCTGTTGGAAATTCATCATTATCAAAATTTTCCACCTGTCGCTTCTTCCGTATAAGAGCTAATGAGTCTTCTACATGGTCAATGGTATCTGAAAAATAATATAAATATATTGAGGTTAATCCAATATTTTATTAGGTTTGTAGTTACCTACCTATGCATGTTTGTTTACACAATCATACCATGATGGTTGTATGTAATGTAGATAGATTTATTATTTACACATAGGATAGTATACTATCTGTCCCCCGCGTTCCCTGGAAAAAAAGTAACCTATGTCCCTCTCCTATACCATTGGCCATTGGCAATCTGCGTAACCAAACTTCCGTCGGATGCCGCGGCGAAGGTCGTGGGTTCGAATCCTACCATGAGCTTGAGCTTTCGGCGAAGGATAACATCGTGAGGAAACCATAGCACGGTGGTAGGGTACCACCCTCATGTTAAAAATCTATCGCCAAGCACCTATTGGTGTGTTCCGGAAGTTGCATTTGAGAGCCAGATACCTTCTAGGCTTTATAAAGGTCGGTAACACATTGGCAATCCCTGGTATTGCTAATAGGCAACGGTAGCCACTTACCATCAGGTGGACCGCCTGCCTGCTTGCCAACCTCCTGACTTTAGAAAACAAAAACCACCTCGTCTAGACTAATCCACAGATTACTGTATATAGTCGGAGAATTACGTCTTGAATCGGTTAATTAGGTGGCTATTTACTTACTTACAATAAAAAAAAAAAACAGTCAAAAGTGATGTGACATTTTTTGGTCACAATCTTAGGTTTTTTATATCGGTAGTACTAACGTACATACTTAGGTACCTACTTACTTGATAAACCTGAAGAAATCTGAAACAAATTAATTAGTTTATTTATGTAACAAAATTAAATAAAAACATACTTCCAACCTACCTTATACCTAACTGTTTTTTTTTATTCACTTTAAATATGTGCTGAAATAACAACGTAAAATTTATGAAAACGTATTTTTTTTATTGCTAGCTAGCTGGGACCAGATTAAAGGGATTGTATTTTTAAATAGGCACACCGACGGAACTGAAGTTTGGTAGGTAAGGTAGGTATTTAACGGACAGACATCGTTATTACAAATTAAGTTTAGATCAGTAGGGACACTCCAAAAGCAACGGATTGACATATGCTTATCTATATTTTTTTATTCTAAGTATCTGAAATTCTGAATCACAATCATAGCTGTAAATCGGCCTAACCGAGATTCCTTTGAGAAGTTAAAAAAATATCGGCTAGGACCTAGGTAGGTAGGTTAACTGACAGTTACTAATTTAAAATTATTAAACTGATTTTAGTTATAGGAAATACTTACTTGTTTTCCATGGGTATAACAAGCAAATAGTGCCACTAATGTGACGATCAATAAGATGTGCAGATTGATTAGTCTCATGGCGTCGTGTTCAGTAACCGTATTGACTCCCCATGACTGTGAACTTGCCTTTTATACGAGGGCGTGGTTATGTACGTTTCTAGCGGAAAGTCATGGTATGCAATCACGGATAACCAAGTATTTGACATAAGTACCTTATCTTTTATTTTATATACATTTATGGTACGCAATTAAAAAATAAATAAAACAAAAATCATTTAGGTATTTTGAACATTTATCCATTGTGTTAGTAATAATATTTAGAGATTATATACCTACTATGTTAGTAAGTTAGCAGACGCTCTTCCACAAACAGATACAAACATAAATATAGGTGTAGTAGGCAGGACAAACAACCAAATTGTTACTTCATCCTGCCTAGGATCACGTCAACTCAGCGTAAGATACCTACTTTTTTTTTCTCTTTTTTTTTTTACGAGAGTTTACTCAGATTTGAGCATGCCACCCTCATCGGAAGATGATATAATATTGATATCTTATGGTTATTTTTATCCACTTAAGAGTTGGGGTATTGAAAGGTAGGTAGTAGGTATCTAATTTCTAATAGGTACATACGTGATACGTTACATAGGAAGTTACCATACATACCTAATAATATAACCTTGCCGCAGAAGTATTATCTATTTTTGTAGCAAATATCTAGATAAGTACGGAGAAAGTATATCGGCTATGAATATAAATAAATAAAGCTAAATACTTTAGGTACCTGACTGCTCGACATCGACACGAAATTTTCTTGTTTTCATCTTTTTAGTTGACTTTTTAAATGTTCTATTTGTATCTTGATGACCGTAGCTAAGCACAGTAGGTACCTAGTGTATTTCATCATGAAGTTATAGGTAGTAAACCTTTTCTTCGCGATTGTACATAATGTTTGTACAAAACATAGCCCATGCATGTTCTACAGCGTGATATAGGTACCTACCTAAGCGACCTTGTCGATTCAGTTGCATGTTACGCATGAAAGCTTGCATACAATAGGACAGTGGGTGGTGAATTGATTGATAAGCACGGGCTTGCCGACTCATCCTATAATGAGAAACACGATTGTGTTTTATCATAATATTTTTAAAGGGCTCTAGAAAACATTCACAT
Source organism: Tetheella fluctuosa (assembly GCA_951216915.1). Taxonomy (NCBI): domain Eukaryota; kingdom Metazoa; phylum Arthropoda; class Insecta; order Lepidoptera; family Drepanidae; genus Tetheella; species Tetheella fluctuosa. The sequence continues at coordinate 7,808,901 of OX578219.1, read as the reverse complement.
TTGCACATGTTGCGGAGGAACATAGGAAAAACCAAAGAATAAAATGAATGGATTAACTTTAATAGGGTGTGGTTTAGCGCGTATCGTTTTCGGAGTAGACCCTTTCCGTATTTTGAAGGGCACGTGGGGGTACGAAGCCAAAGGCCCCCGGCCTGGTGGATCAGTAAAGTTGTTACGCAAACAAAGGTAGGTACCTAAATCACAATGTTTATTTGGGTTTTCTAAATGGGCCCCAAATTCTGTGTCCCCAAGGGCTCTGCATGAAAAGATTGATTTAAATCTTTGTTGCATGACAAAGATGGCCCTAACGTACGGTAATCGAGCATAGCCGTGCCAATTTTCCACAGGATAACAATTAGGAAAGTATCGAGATTGATGTCATCTTTCTACACAGTTATTTATACATCATAACTATCATAAGTAATACTTACCTATTATATTAACAAGTCCACGCGTCATTCCTGAAAGCCATAGTATCTAAAGGTGCAGACTTATTTATAACTAAGTACCTATTACTCAGAACCAGAACTAGTAAAACCACTATTGGCAGAAAACGTTAACTACTACTACTTACAACGTACCTTTCGTATTTTGAAAAAAAAAAGGTGTAATAATTTATACAGGGTTATTTTTAAAACACCGGCAGTGCTTTAGGGGTTGGAAGTACTCATCCATATGAACAACTTTTACTATGGGACCAACCCTGAAATCGTGAAAAAAAATTCAAACTTTCCATACATTTTGGTTGAGCAAGGTTGATCTTTTGTATGAAAAGTTTGAATTTTTTTTCACGATTTCAGGGTTGGTCCCATAGTAAAAGATGTTCATATTGATGAGTACTTCCACCCCCTAAAGCACTGCCGGTGTTTTAAAAATAACCCTATATATTATACCCATGGAACAATAAAAAAAATGGGTATAACCTGTCCATTAGCGCGTTGGTTTGTCTGTCACTGCATCATGAAACAAATGTTGTTTCATATATTGCTTTGGTCCTATTTTGTAAATAATCTATTTAGGTACTTATATTGCTGAATGTAGGTACGTACCTGCTGATGAATTTGCAGCTTTTCGGCATACCTACTCGTAGCAATAAATCTAAGACTTTGTATTCTTCCACTTATATTGTGATTACTTTAATTGACGAAACGATATTATAGTCCTAATTATGTGAGAAGTAAAAAAATATCTATAGCCCTATAGGTACCTAAGTAGGGTAGACAGGGGACAATTGAAACATTTTACTTCAACGGGCTCATATTTATATCGTTGATAATAAATACATAATAAAACTGTAGAACCAGCGTATCAGTAAATTTCGTGATCGACCACAATCTCAATATGGTAAGTGATGATGTGGCCGAAGGTGGTAAGCACACAATGCCTCGAAGGAACTGGGTCTCAAGTGCAGCTGCCGGAACACACCAAAAGGTGTTTGGCAACAGATTTTTATCTCGAGGGTGGTAGCCAGCCAGGCGGGTAATTATGAAATACCCTACCACCGTGATATAGCTTTCAGTTAAGGAAAACATAGCTCCAGCTAATTGTAGGATTCGAACCCACGACCTTCGCCACGGCGTCCGACGTCACTACGACTGAGCTATCATCGCATTAAAAACATTGAACATAAGTACTACTTATGGTACCTAAGGTACCCACCTATTCACAAAAAACTGAGGGCGAAGAAGGCTTAACAAACGATTTTGAAAAAATTACATGAAATACTGAACAGATTTTCATGGGAGTTTTTATTACAAGATAATTTAAAGTTAACGATTGACTGACTTCACATGCTTTTGCAAGTTTTTTTGTAGCAACTCAGGTTTGCATGCAGGTTTTCAATCACCAGAATCAGTGGTGCTTCCATAGGGACATAAGTTTAAAACTCAGAGGTACAGGCCAGTGATATGTTTGAACCTACAACACATAATAAGAAGTAGGTAGGAATCACCATCCTGCTCGTGTTCGTGCCACCGAGATATCAAGCATGAAGCTTTTCTTAAAACATTATTATAAATATATTATAGAAAATTTACTTTTAACAAAGAAATAAAACCCACATTAGAATAACTCCTTACGTTATTCACTAAAAAAGTATTTAAAAAATATGTAGTCTATGTAGTAAATAGGGACTGTTCTGAAGTCAAAAAGTGAAGTATAAAAATATATTATACAGGGTACCAGCAGTATAGCGGGATGGCAAATATCCCGTAAATATAGGGAATAGCGGAAAATGCTCAAAAGAAAAACAATTTTATTTTCCTGGAGATTTCGATCCTTATAAGCGACACTTTGAGATGGCGCAAAAATACTATCTCTATTTCCAAATCAAGATCGATTGCCAGCTAGGAAATTTGTTTTTTTAATAATCAAGTAAGTAGGTATGTCAAAATCGGCCGCAAGTCCTTTGAGCATTTTTTGCTATTCCTTATACTTTCAGAATTGGCCATCCTTACCTAGTTGAAAAATTCACCTACATCAAAAAGTGGACTTCGTCCTTTATTTTAATAAAATAAAACAATGGTTATTATTGCTTATTATTGATCATATTGACAATATAAATCATTTTTTTGATGCTCCAAACCCAGAGAAACCCATAATCTGTGCAAGTTCAGAATGTGCAGGAGTCTCTTCAGTTTCATCATCCATTAGTTTACGTTTCTTGTCACGACGTCTCTCACGCCGCAATTCTTTCACTCTTGCTTCTTCTTCGGCAGCCTCTCTCAATCTTGAATCCAATTCATATTCATGCTTTTTATCTTCCAATTTTCGCTTATTTAATGCAAATCGAGCTTTTACCTAAAAGATGTAATTAAGCTTTATTTCACTCTATTAGACCTGTTTCGATTAAGTGTATGAAGCAACAGTAAAATAAATAAAAACATTGATTTTTTGAATTTATTTACCTATGAATGTTGAAAATGAAAATATTTTTACTAGCTTCCGCCCCGCGGTTTCACCCGCGTTCCCCAGGGATCTTATTTTTTTTCTCATTGTTTGCAGAGTCACCAACAGTCCTAGAAATTATGCTGGATGAGTTAATAAGGAAAGCATGACAGTGCGTCTAATAATGAATGCTGAGAAGACAAAACTCATGACCAACCGTGATAAAGTCTCGACTTTTATCTCGATAATTATTAATAACAGCCTAATTGAATATCAGGATAAGAACATATACTTGGGTCAGATTATTAGTCAGTAAAGTTTCAATATAAAGGAAGTAGATCGTTGTGTAGCCAATGCATGGAAGCGGTACTGGTCACTCAGAGAGGTCATGAAAGATAAAAAAGAACTGTTTGATGCATGTATTTTGCCTGTGCTGACTTACGGATGCCAATCCTGGGCTCTTACAAACTCAATATGATAAACTTTCAGTCTGCCAGCGCGCGATGGAGAAGCATGCTAGGCGTTAGGAGAAAGGACAAGAAAAGAAACACGGAGATAAGGGAATTGACAGGGGTGGCGTCTCTCAGTAAAAATTAAAAGGTTGAAGTGGAGATGGGCAGGTCATACCATAAGAGGAACAGATAAGTAGAGTAGAACTAACAACCTGGTATCCGGTAATTGGCAAAAGGAGCAGAGGATGGCAAAATAAAAGATGGAGAGTCAACATCGAAAAGACGGCAGGAAAGTTATGGACAAGGACTGCAAAAGATAGGTTATTATGGAAGGAGTTGGAGGAGGCCTATGCCAGAGGGCACACAGGCCAATAGCCAAGGATTCATTGTGATAATGTTTAATCCTAACTTATTATATAAATGTGAAAGTGAGTTTGTTTGTTACCTTTTTACGCTTAAACCGCTGAACCGATCGCAATGAAATTTGGTATGCAGATAGCTTATGGTATGGAGAAGGACATAGGGTAAGTTTTATCCCAGGAAAATATAAGATCCCTCGGGAACGCGGGTGACACCACGGGGCGGAAGCTAGTATTTTATAAAATCAAACTAGTATGTATGATACTTGCATGTAATTGTCTGAATAAAAGGCTTATTATTATAGCCTTCCCCGATAAATGGGCTATTCAATACTAAAATAATTTTTCAATTCAAACCAGTAGTTCCTGAGATTAGCGTGTTCAACCAAACAAACAAGCAAACTCTTAAGCTTTATAATAATATGTATTAGTATAGATTCAAATAGGCCAACACAAGCACTTATGAATCTCTGGAAGGTTGCTTTTGCTGAGAAGAGCTGGCAAGAAACTCAGCAATTACTCTTTTCAAACCAACTCAGATTTATTACATAAAATACTAATTTAGATAACTGTATCTCAGTGAGAATATTTGTGTTAGGATGGAAAAAAAACAAAATTATGAGTGACTTAGTAAATAAATAGATAGCAAACTCAAACAGGCCAGCCCCCACAAACAGCAGCTGTTCACAAGTATGATGCATGTGGCAGTCATTGCTCTCCTCGCACATATTGTAAGGAAGTAAGCAACCCGCCACACAATGCCTTGTGGTGACAAAGGCCTCAAAGTGAGCAGTGTTGTTTTTAGTGTTGAGTAATTTGGCAGAAAAATGAGCAAAGAACCCAAAAAAAGTAGGTAATTTTTACCGATATTTGCAAATATGGGTTTACTTATATCAGTGAATATAAACATAGTGACAAAATCATAATTTACCAGCCCCTGAAGACGAAACATTTAGACTAGATGGAGCAATCAGTGTGTTGCATTTTGAGCACTGTGGTAATTTATGTCCAGAAATATTTATAAGCAATTCTATGCAAAATAATGCATATGCTAAAAATTAAGCTATTTTGTTTATCTAAGTTAAAGCCATTTATTACCACGGAATGGGAAGTCAGCCTTTAAAATAACTTGCAAAATCTAAGCAAGGCTAAATTTTTAATTTGTTTTTGGAGTATAATATAAGATATTAATAATGTCAATTGTTACAAACCATAAGAATAGTCTTTTATAGATTTATCAATACCTGATCCAATGAACTCCTTTCAATTTTCATTGACATGCCCAGATTTCTTTGATGTTTCTTTCCATTGATGTGATCAAGGAAGTTGATTGAATCTTTGACCACACAATCACACACATTGCAGTAGTATCCGCCTGATTGCGAGGTGGGAGTGTTTTTGGTGATAACTACACTTTTTCCTAGTTTGGAATCTAAGTCGACTTTGTAGTCTCGTTGCTTGAGGAGCTCCCGTTTCACAGGTGGGACTGGAATAATATAATTATTTTATTTATTTATGTACGCACACAAATAAGTAAAAAAAACCGGCCAAGTGCGAGTCGGACTCGCGCACAAAGGGTTCCGTACCATTATCTATAAAAACAGCAAAAATTCGCGTTTGTTGTATGGGAGGCCCCCTTAAATATTTATTTTATTTTTAGTATTTGTTGTTATAGCGGCAACAGAAATACATAATTTGTGAAAAATTCAACTGGCTAGCTATCACGGTTCTTGAGATACAGCCTGGTGACAGACAGACGGACGCCAGACGGACGGACGGACAGACAGCGAAGTCTTAGTCATAGGGTCCCTTTTTACCCTTTGGGTATGGAACTCTAAAAAAGAACAAAGCAAAAAGCTTCATAATATTTTTGGTTTTGAAAACTGCAAATTAGGTAGGTAGGTATCTAGCAGTAAATGCAAATAACGTACTTTTCTTTTTAGATCGTTCATCTTCATCTAACTCGGCTTGCAACCTTTCTGCAGCGATTTTCTCGAATTCGTCTTTGTCCCATTTTCTGCGATGGTCGTCAGGTCTCATAGTCATGATAGTGGTTTTGAAAAAAAATGAACATTCACAGAATACAATAATAATAAATCGAAGTTACTAGATACTTTATAAATTCTGTAAGAAAGTATCAAAGTACGAAATGTATGTGTATCCACCCACTGTAACCAAACCACACGAATAATCTCATAACAATTGCTTTAGTAATTATTCTGAGGGAATAATCAAGAAATAAAAGAATTGCAACTAATTGCAAGAAATTTATTTATTTGACAGAGTAGTGTTGCCAACAGTGTGACCATCTCATTAATGGCGAATCTGCCACACATTGAGCAAAAAATCTGCCACACTTGACGCCAAAAATGCCAAAAATATGCTATCATGGAAACGGAAAAAAAATACACTATGAATAGGGTATTTGCCTGTATTCAAAATAAATTATCCAACACTAGCCAATGTATAAAACATCTAAAAAAAGAGGAATCCACGATTATTTATTAAAAATATCCTTATTATGATTTTTAATGACCAATCTACCCATAAAGAGTATGCTATATAATGATGACGTCACATGCTTGTATTTCATACAAAACTCCATATAAACCTCTCGTTTTGACATTTCTAAAAAAGTTGCTGATTTGAATGTCAGTCAAATACCTTATTCAATTAAATTTTAATTTAACAAAAATATTTTTCAATTTTCTTATGCACTATGCAATTTATTTGACTCCAAATTTTCGCCTTTATTTTCAGTGTACATAGATTTTAAAGAAAACTATTTTTTAACATGTTTTTAGTTAGCTATGGAGACACAGTCTCCGTGTTCCCTTATCCCCTCTTTGGTGGTAATTATAGCTGAAACATGTTTGTTTAGGAAATTATTTCTTATTCTTCCTATTTCCTATATTTTGTTTGGTTTAAATTCACCTGAGAGAATATTTTGCTTAGAATACCGACCTTATAACATTTCCTATCTAAAAAGATACTTCTGACTTACCAATAATCACTTTATGATGGAAAACTAGATCAAAACATTTTTGTAAACACAACGTAACGCCTATCAACTGGTTTTGATTTCAAGTAAATTTACTTTTACACATTGTATTCCACTGAGATAATAGCTGAATTGTATTTATTACAAAGTATAAACAGAATAAGTGGGAAATCCCCGTACAATATGGTCATGAAACAGAAGTTGCCAGTTCGATAAAATCATTTATTATCTAACTAAATATTATATCCCACCCATGTAATTACTTTAAAAAATGGTGACTTCATTGAAAATTCAATGGGAAATTTCTTGGAACCTTTTATATCTGCCAAAATTTACCACTTTTGTAAATCGTCAGCATGATCTGCCACAGACAAAATTTAGGAGCGAAATCTGATAAAATGGTTGCCACAAATGGTTACACTGGTTGCCAATGCCAAACAAGAATTTCTAGAAATACGGTGTTGTTATCAAAATACAGCATTTCGGAGAAAAGTTCAGTAAAAATAACAAAACAGTTTATTTTACAGCACAATTAAATCGACAGCAGCGAGAGCTTTGAGGATATTTTCTATATATTATAGCTTGTATTTTATACAATAAACAAATCCGAAAAATTTAATATTTTACATATAAACTGTGGCTCTGTTCAAAAATAATGTAAACAATTTGAGTGACACCTTATTCACATTAAAACGATTCTGTCTCGTGTTTAACTAATAGGTACTTTATCGAAGACTAAATACCTACAGACTTACTATATTACAGGGAATAACTACCATACAGTACGACACAAAAGAGTAGATATAAAATATTCGAGAACTAGAATAGCATGTTTTCATTTTCTGGCAGCACCTAATTTAAGTACCTAGGATGCGTTCAGTAACTACACCGTCCGTCTGATCGCCCGACGATTATCCAACTAAATTAAAGAGTATATGTAATATGTATAATCACTACTAAAACGTATTGATTACCTATATATACTCTTTGCTGAACGCTATGATAATCGTCGGGCAATCACACGGTGTAGTTACTGAACGCAGCCCTAGAATAGGCAGGCTGTGTCCCTACTGCCCCTAGCTGTCAGTCAAGCAAGTGTCACACACATAGATTTAGGTTCTAAATCTATGGTCACACACAACTTCACACAAGTCAGTCAGTCATCAAGTCAATTCAGGCGGTATGGTCTAAGACCTTACCTAGCCTACCCTGAAGGGGCGAAAAGAAAAAAAAACCGCGGCTCTCAGGCACGATGATCCAGCCTGGCGGAATATCTTCCCTTTTCTATGGACGAGTCGTCCACCTTGCTCCTCCAAAGTGTGAAAACAACAATTCACGAGATATAGTTTTCCACTTGATTACTATCATGCTAATTTTCCGTGAGTAGCTTCATTTTGATGAGACTCCCAACAACCAACAATTTCCTGTACGAAACTCTCCGTTGTGGTAGCTAACAGAGGTAGCAAGGATAAAATATATGTCGATTTTATTATTCTCAAAAATTTATTACTGTTTTTTTTTTATAAAACCTCAAGATAATTATCTAAAATAGTATTTGTCCTACAAAATGTATGGTTTGATCAAAGAGTCCCCTCCTTCCAACATGTATCGATAACGAGATCATCATAAATGATTACTAACCTGCTGAGTGCTGATTTTTTTACTTAGTTTAATATTTATATAATTTAACAGTCATATTGTCCTACAAATTGTGTGTACGTTATCCCGGTCCTACTTACTACTACTACATTCTAGATACAAGTTTCTATGTATGCGACTGAAAGACTCCAAAACTATGGTCAAGAATAATGAAAGATTATTTAAAAAAAAAAAGATAGACAGACAAGACACTAATCCGAAATTTCCACTTCTTTGTGTATTGAAATCGTTGTATTATATCGACCAAGTTAAAGACTCGTAAGAAAGTTGTTCATCCAGTTTCATGAATATGAGAGCTGTGAAATTCCAAGGAAGTCCTCTATATATCCATAACAAGACAACAGAACCAACCTTGTTTATTTTAAAATAAGTAAGTATATAATAATCATTTATCTGAGCTTCCTTAGTTCAAGCTCTGCTTAGCTTGGGTTCAGGTGACTTGTGATGAATGTCCTTTCTATCTTTCTATGAATAACAAAAAGTATCAGAAAGTTGTTCAGTTTTAAGAGTTGCATGGCCATGCCCTTTGCGGATCACATTGTTATGTAGGGAGCTATATATGGTGACTCTTGAGATGAATAGTTGTAACAACACAAGGATTTAAGGTATAAAATAATGTATTTATTATAATTCAGTGACATAATTGATATTTCATACTTAGTAATAATGCAACACTGTAAATACAACTTTGAGGAACCTGCTTAATGGCACTATTTTTAATTTTAGTTTTTACAATTACATGACTATTTTATTATGTTTTTAATATTATTTTGAAACCAGGAACATAATTATGATGAATATGTTGAGGCTACTTATTATCCCTCATACAGAAAAGTATTTCTATATGTGTAAGTACACCATTATCAAAACATGTGTTGCATTAATTTTTATTGAATACATACTTTTTAACAGTTTGCGGTGTATTTATAAGACTAGTGTTTGCAATAATATGTATAGACAACACTATCACATATTATAAAAATAAAATAACTATTGATTAGAGTAGGAAAATATAAATGCAGGATGCAGAGGACAAACAACAGTGAACAAACACAGGATAGTGTAAACACTAATTGTTCATATAAATACTGCAATGTATCTTTGAGAATATTACATATTGAAAAATAAACTAACTTATTAGTACCTAAATTTATTAGTTTTCAATATTAACAAATTGATTCTTTAACAATTAGTAATATGAGACATCCAGCGTGCTCTATTTAATAAAATTAAATAATACTTATAATAATGAAATAACACAAATTGGTATTTGAGTTTTGTTACATATCAACAAAGCAAAAAAGATAACAACAAAACTTAAACGCAAGGTGTAGATTATTAGCAAAATCTTGAACACAATGTTATTTATACAGTAGGTATTTATAAATAGTAATTATTTGCATGAAAACTAGGGAACAATTCGTACCATTGTCTTAGGTGGGATACATGAATAGGATCACTTATATTTATTATTGAAGTCAGTGGGAATGGTTCAGTGTTCAGTCGGAGATAAAATATATATTGCATATTAAGCGAAAATGAGCTGCCATATCATGATAGCCATACAAATTCAGAACGGTACACTCAAGTAACGTTTGAAATGATCAGTTTTCTATAAATCTATAGACCCCACAAAGCATTCTATAACGTAATATTAATAAAATATATTACTCATCTTTCGAAAGTTACGAAACGATATAGGTACATTACTAAGCAATTATATTTATGAGTGCAACAACACGAGGTTTGTTGTGAGGAATATACTTCAACATTATTAATATTTGAAATATATTACAAACAAATCCAAAGCGTATTTACAATATCATACAAAATAACCAGATTCTTTACTATAGATGGTATAATAAATATGTAAAAATTTCGTGGGTCTGTACACCACAAATATTAGAAAATAAAGTTGGGGGGTAATGGATAACTAATAGAACCCATTTCTATTATTGGATTTTTTACATGGGGGCCATTCAAGTATTACGTAAAAATTTGGTTAATAAATGTAGAAAATAATACAATTTTGAATCCTAATAGTGAGCTAAAAATCTTTGAATGTGTATAATGATAATATATAATATATATAATGTTCCGAGATAGTGGTCAAATGATTATAACTTCTGCACTCTAATTTCCCTCAAAGATAAGTTTAAAGAAATTGGCATACTCACATAGATTAGTTACTTTTTGACTGTATAATATCCATTCAATTTATGATAGGTATGCTATGATATTTATTTTTCACTGCAATAGATACATGAATCTTAGACCTAAAGACGCTCGCTGGTGTCGCGTAGCAGTTATTTAAATTACACATTAAATGTATTATCTATGTATATAATACGCGGTTATTTTTAATTGCTAGTTTACTATGTGATCAACTCTGAAAGCGCAAAAAAAAATGCAGATGTTTTATACATTTTGGTTGAGTAGGTATTGAACTTTTGTATGGAACAACAGATTTTTTCGCGCATTCATTGCATTGGCCCCATATTAAAAGTTGTTTGTTAATGAGTCTTTTCAACCCTGAAAGTTTAGCTAAACAATTAAAAAGGCCCTGTAAATATATAAATGTATTATATAAACATATACAGGGTGTTACAAAAATACCCGTAAAGCTGAAAGGAGGTTAAATGGGGCCTTATAACGAATCCATTCACAATATTTAAGAACCGTAGTAACGCTGTATAACATACCCCAAAAAAAAAAAAACATTATTATTTTCACTGATGTGCAAACCCTATTTCAGTAAAATTAAAGAGTAAACTAGGCAGAATGTACCTACATTTCTACCTAATTCGCGGAACGACAAAAATAATAATCGTAAATTGACAACATATATTTTTTTTCCAACTTGACATTTTTTGAAGCCAGTACTCGAGTATAATGACATCCTTGTATTGCGGTAGCAAACATTTATGAATGAAAAATAGAAAAACTATTATAGTAAACAATTAATAAGTAAAATAGGTACGTAGGCCTTTCTGTTAAATAATCTGGTTCCCTAACATGACAGCTTACTAGGGTTGACAAAATTTTTGGCTTTAATAATTAATTATATTTTTACGGGGTATTTTGTAACACGTTGTACTCAAACAGTAGCGTTAGATATTTAAGCAGTTACTAAGGCGACGTATAGCATATTATTATAACAAATTTATTTATATAGGTTGACAATGGAAGTAAACTATATAGGATAGGTAGTTAAGGTTGGCAAAGTGAATGATTTAATACACAAAAAATCGTAACTGAAGCTATGTCCCTTCAAGTGGTATTTTAACGTGATATAAAATACCACTTGATGAGGCATAGCTTTTGATCTTCGTGTTGGTTCAATACTATTGACTTGTATCAACGTTTGTGGCGACCGATGGTAAAGTGACGGTTGTATGCCGCGAGAGTATAGCAGCAGGTTCGACAACAAAACAATCGAAACATGTGTCCAAGAACAATTCTTGTAGGAATCGTCGCGCGCATAACATGTATGTATCTCTAGCTAATAATGCACTAACGTCCGAATAAACACACGGACTGCGGAACACATCTGGGTGACGTTGCTTCAGTGATAACAATACTGACCGACTCTGAAATAAATAATTATACGTAATTTTAATCTGGGATTGATTGCGAGGCTGAGAAACAGTGACAGACCTACCACATGGTAACGTAAGGAAAGTTTAATATTATTTGGTAAAATTGGATTTGATATACTCGGAGCTACCTTTGCTTGGCTCCTTTGAAGATAGGATTTTTTTAAATTTATAGTATATGGCCCACCGGTGATCGCACCCATCTACGATCTTGAGAATATTGTTCGAGCGCGAGTTGTGAGTTTTATTTAATTTACGGACAGATTCTTCATTAGCTTTCACAGTGGTGGAGACCGGCATACTAATTTATGCTTAAATTATAATTCAAATTAACACACCTGTCTCAAGTGTATCGGATTGGACATGAAATGCACATGGTATAATAGTTCCGCCTGTGGAGGGTTGGGAGTGCGGTCTGACGGCCCAGGGCTGCCGGGCAAACTGCACGCGTCTGAAGTGTCCATACCTAAAATGTATTTAATTAATTAATTAAACTCATCAGACTATTTAGTCTGATTATCTAATTAGCCCAATAGACTTCATTTATTAAATCTTCTCACCAGCAAAAAATGCCTCACGTAATTCGTGCGACGACGGCGGACGTGTACGGACGCAGGCTAAACAATCTCCTGACGCGTGTCGCCACTTTTTCCTCCCGCTTACAGCTACACTAGTGCTCGGCCCAGCAGAAACTATCGTCGAGTCGTGCACGCTTATATCACCCGTTTCGTTTACTTGAGAACATTCTAGATCATCTTTCACGAATACGTTTTTGGCTACGTTAACTTCAGTATTCACGCTTACCACATTGGTACTGGCAACTTCTTCATTGTTGACCTGTGATCCAGTAGCATCAACGATTGCTTTGTTTGTTTCAACAAGCGAATCGTGTTTGCTTGTCGATTTATCTTTGACAGCATTAACATTTGAAGTGATTATGCTATTTGTTGGAATCTTAACTTTGGGTGTTCCTTCGCCTATATTTGTGGGCGGAATAGTACTTATGCTAGAGTTTGTCCCCGTTATAGCAGCGGCAATTGCATTAATTGTGGCTGAACAGGTGCCACGAACAGTAGAATCTACAAAAAAATCAGGCGCAAAATTAACAAATTAAGTAAGAGGAGAAAAAATATCATAGTCTCTATACAACATTAACCTACCTCTATAATTTGTTATTTTTTGGCTGTCTGGCGTAGCTCGCGATTTGTTCTCAGTGCTCGCATTGCTGGAGTCTATAAGGAAAGAAGGGATCCTACCGCGTTTGATATTGTCACCTTTTTCGGCATCCTCTTCTTTTTTTTCCTCCTCTCTACGTAAAGGAAAAACAGCACGTTTACTTTGTTTACGTTACGTTTGTTTGAAATACGTAATAGTAATTTTTGTCAGAATGTTATGTTATGTTCTGCAATGTTATGTTGCAATTTCAAAATACACAATTTAAAGTTTTTTAATTGAGCCATTGCAGACTAACTGAAATAAATAGGTATTTATTACACTATACTCAGTGTTTCACAAAATTTCACGCTTTCAGAGTTGGACTCATAGTAAAACGTTGTTTGAATTAATGATTACTTTCTATCCTGAATGTTAAAATAGCCCTGTATAACAAAGTACGTAAAACAAAGCGTCTCACAAATGTATGGTTAACAAAAGTTAGACGAGGTGTTAGATATTTATGTAATTGCTGTACAAATCCACCTGGATTCAACATCAGATGTACATCCAGTAGCTTATAATGAACAAAATAATAGACTGAAGAATATAATCGTCCACCTATCGACCAGACGAGTACGCGACTAGGCGACTACGCTTACCTAGGGAACAAATCCATCAAGTGCTTGGGTAGACAGATCCCGATGTAGTTAGGCGCGGGCGAGTCCGGCGGGCGCGCGCCTCGCTGCGCCGCCACGCGCCCGCCGGACTCGCCCGCCTCGCCCCCCTCGCCCGCCTCGCCCGCCTCCCCCGTCGCCGCGCGCCCGCACTCGCTCACCGGCAGCGGCTTCCAGTCGTACTCAAGCAGGCTGTTGTGGACATATTTATACACGGTTACATTTTGATCGTTTTAATCCCGTGGAGGGGTGGTTTATCTTACAAAGTACTATTCATCAACACCATAAACTGCATTATATGTCTTAAAATTAAAAAAATAGCAAGTGATAATGTAATATTCGTAAAGTGCATGATTCCCGTAGTAGCGCCACGAGCTAGGTACCTACCTACCTAATTACCTACGAACCGATGTCCATGCTAAACAAATTAAATGATTCCAATTTTTTTATCATACTTATACGGGCTTATTTGTGCCTAGGTTCCGGGAACTAATAAATAATAACGTAAAAGCGGTAGGTAATAGTAAAAAGATAGGGACTACATACTGCTAGTATTTATGGCGAATTTAAAAATGTGGAATCAGCATTATTTACAACGATTTGAAAAGAAAAAAACATATAATTAAGAAAAAAAAAGTTCTGTTACATTACATACCTAATAATTAATCACCTCTGGTTTATTTATCACTTAGGTAGGGCTACACAACACAGTACACTTCACGATACCGTAATAACTGTTCAAAGTGCAAACCATTCCGTTCAATACATAGTCTTGCCCGTTTAATTAAATTGTCTTTCAGTTTTATTGATGCCTCTGTAACTTTTTTAAAATGACGAAAGCACGCCCACGACAAAAAAAAACGATGACGTTTTAGAGAAAACTGATTTGTTTGTTTACTTACTTACAAGTGCCGATCAGTGACCTCAGCGCGCGGGGGACGGGGGCCGCACGCTTTTCGAACGGCCAATCAAATGGGATTTGGGGGCGAATCTGTTCTATCATTATCTAATTTGCATGAGTCCACGTGGACTGCGCTCGCGTCATTGGTGAAATGGGTCATAGTGTCGGTCTCTTTGAATGTTATGTTGACACATTAACCCATTCCTTGAATTGTAGGTACCTACTAATGGTTTGCATCGTTTTTTCACTAAATCGAGAATTGATTCGAGTTTAAATGAAAAAGATTTTATTTTTTTATTTTATCATTACAAATCGATAGTGCTTCATGCACTGGATCACCCTTCGACGGGATTAAAACGACCAAAATGTAACCCTGTATAATTCTAAGTAAGTTTGCTCGGTATCACCAGTTAAATCGACTTTATTTTCTTATTTGTATCCAATTTTTTTTTTATACAACATGGTCGGCATACAAGCATACGGCCCGCCTGATGGTAAGCGGTTACCGTAGCCTATGAACGCTTGCAACACCAGGGGTATCACTCGCGCGTTGCCGACCCTTCCCCCCTCCCCGATGAGCTCCGGCGACCTTACTCACGTGCAGGAACACAACTTTAAGTTATTTGGCTGCGGTATTCTGTAAGGTACTTCCCCAGTCGAGCTGCTCTTTGAGCGACATATCGCTATGCTCTACCTCTCCTAATTAATTCTTAATTCTCTTAATTGAACCAAAACAATATTAAGTGCACTTTTTGTATGAAAAATCCATGTCTTCGTAATAATGTTTCATGAAGAAATTTACTATACATCATTTTCAGGTTAAACTATAAAGACTTGTTAGGATGCCCCCCCGGGAGTATCGATTCTTTGGTACCTATACTAATATATAAGTACCTATACATAATCATAATTCTGAGATACGACTCGGGCAGTGAGTAGCCACTTATACTGAGTATAAGCCTCTTCTTTCTTGGATTGGACCAATTGAAAAAAATTGAGATTCTGGAATACCTTTCGCTGACTCCAAACGATTTCTAACATCGCTATTTTATACATTAAAATAAAATACATACAGTCGAACACATAGAACCTCCTCGTGTTTAGAAGTCGGTCAAAAATATAGTATAAATTATATCGTAGCATCGAGAAATAAATCATTGATTTTACAACTAACCTCAGTTTCGTCATCCGCTCTTTTGAAGATTTGCCTCGATCACGTAATGATGAAAAAGGTTTCGTTCGCCTATTAGAATCTGTGAGTAACCAACTCAAATCATCAATATCACTGGACCCGGACACTGCACTCTCGGATAAATGAGGCCTGATAATAATAATGAGAACATAATATAATTAGAATCAAGAAATTACCTGTTGCCTGTTGAACCAGTTTTATTCACGAATGTTGTTTGATTACATAATAAAATATGGACCGAGTTCGTCTTCATGAACTACATAGTTAATTATTGAAATCTTACCGTCTGTTTATCGACTTCAATGTGGCATATCCAGACATATCCATCTGTGTTGGGGGTGAGCTCGCTACTTCGTTTCCCGCAAAACCTACAAAAATATGATTTATTAGCGTGCCTAAATAAGCAGAAAATTATTGTAGTAATCATATTCTTACTGGAAGTCGAAGTACGTCTTTGTAGTTGCGATAGCTTTGGTCTCTGTGAAGTATTGTTGCTTTTCATTCCATATAGACTTGACGAACTCGGAATAGGACTGAGAGTCAACACTCTATCACTAGAAACAAGAATACACATTAAGCAAAGAAATAAACCACCAGAAAAGCAATTTTGAATAAGTTAAAATTCACATACGGAATAGCGTATTTCCCCAAAAATGAATCGCAGCTGCTAACACCGCTGGTGCTAGACTCGCTGGTATTTCTCACCCGACCTTCGTGGGCGTGTTCCAAAGAGTTCATTCTGGCAATTAGTAGCCTATTCTCGGCCCCTGGCATACGATGTGAACCAGATCTTTCGTAGTTCGGACAATCTCTTAGAATATCGACCGTTCTTGACTCCGTTAACGTTGGACGATCGTGAGAGCTAGAACCACTTTGAGAAGGTAAAGTATGCGACTTTCTTTTATCTGGTTCTCTGATATAATTCGACTTGTGATCGACGTCTCGATCTTTTGAGTCGGATTGGTCTAAAATCGAGCCGACTTTTGATAAATTTTTATTAGTATCTGAGTGCATACTTTCGCTAATGCTGTGGTCGGTGTGATCTGAATGCTCACTCATATCAGCATCGTACGTATTGTAGCGACTTTCTGGAGAGGCGATAAAGTAATTGACGTTTCCACTCTGGTCGTAGATTTGGAAAGTTTCATCTGGTATTACAGGAAACTGATCATGTCTCGTATGTCTGACACATAGCCAATCTAAAATAACGGCGATCATTAAGTTAGGGGATAAAAATTACAAGGATAAAGATCCTAAAGCCAAAATAAGATCATGATTCTTACCTAAGTCAGCAAGCAGATTGGCTCCGTCGTAAGTACTCCCGATAAGGCCAAGAACATAGAATGCGGTGGCACGCACAGAGTAGACAGGGTTATACTTCGCCAAGCGTACAATATGTACTAGCACAGAGTCTTCCAAATAACCGTTACTCATATTCATTAGTAACTGCAAACCCTGCGGCGTTATGGCGGTGTTTCCAAGAGCCCATAACGATGCTTTTAAATCAGCAGTTTCTTGCTCCGTTTCACACTTTTTGAGTTGTAGTATCTATGGGAAAGGATACGAATGACTACCCAAAACTAACCTAAAGCTCAAGCTTATTGTAGGATTCGAACCCACGACCTTCGCCGCGATGTCCAACGTCACTACCACTAAGCTATCATCGCCTTAAAACTGTTTTCAACTGTGTTATAGTGCTTTAATGCACTTGTATCGATAGTGTTTACATTTAATGATCGACCGTCATATCCACCTTATGTATATACAGGGTTACATTTTGGTCGTTTTAATCCCGTCGAAGGGTGATCCAGTTGCTGAAACACTATCGATTTGTAATGATAAAATTAAAAAGTAACATTACTTTTTCATTTAAACTCGAATAAATTCTCGCTTTAGTGAAAAAACGATGCAAACCATTAGTAGGTACGTACAATTCAAGGAATGTGTCAATGTGTCAACATAACATTCAAAGATACCGACACCATGACCCATTTCACCAATGACGCAAGCGAAAGAAACGATAGAACAGATGATAGAATAGAACAGATTCGCCCCTAAATCCCATTTGATTGACCGTGCGATAAGCGTGCGCGTCCCCCGCGTGCTGAGGTCACTGATCGGCCGGCACTTGGTAAGTAAACATTTAAACAAACAATCAGTTTTCTGTAAAACGTCATCGGTGACGGCTGGTGGTATTGCCTGTGACTAAAAAATCACCTGTATAATAGAAAGGGACAGACAGAGAAAGAAATCGCATGGAGGGGGCGTAACTGGTTACGTCATGTCCGTCTTTTATAAATAATAGCTTCCGCCCTGCGGTTTCAACCGCGGTCCCGAGTGCTCCGATCGCCACCAAACCTTACAGGATTACCCGCGGGGCTAACATGAAGATTGTCTGAAAATTTCATCGCGATCGGTTCAGCGGTTTCGGAGTTTATAAGGAACATGCATTCATACATACACACTTTCTCTTTTATATATATATAGATAGATCACACACACACTTATATAATAGAAAGAGACACACAGAGAGAGAAAGTCGCATGGAGGGGGTATAACTGTTGACGTCACATCCGTAACGTAACCTTTTTTCCTTACGTGACCATTTCTCCCAGTCAACTCCTACCGCGAAAAGGAACTTCGTTCCAAAAACATAATAAAAAATTGTTTTTGTAAGAATATACTTTCTTTAAGAACTTGGACTTGTAGGTATTTTGTTTGTTGGTATTGCGCAACTTTTAAGAAAATAAGCAATACGCCACTACTTTCATCGAAGACAAAAAATAATCTATGACAGAGAGGCGGGCGGAAGTGATAAACAGACAATTTTGGTAGGTACGGAACAAATCGGTTATTTATTTATTTATTTAAGTTTAGTTATGTATTATGATTTCGGACAACGACAGTTCAGTTCTTTTGATTCACGAACCCGCTCAGCTTTGTGGTTGTGGCTTGTACTATATGTGTGTCTTTGTGCTGTCCCACCGATGACCCAGTGGGCGTCAATCTATACTATGTGTCTGGGCCCCACTGCGGTGGAGTCTGAGCACTCCCGCGCCCGGGGGTGGGCGCTAAATAAACATTCCTAGAAAACGGATTTCGTAAGACAAATATCTGTAGTAAATACCTTGTAATGTTCAGGCAGCGCGGCCTGCAGCAGCGCCCGCGCGCGGTGGGGCGGACGGGCGGCCGCGGGCGCGGGCAGCGCGGCCAGCGCGGCGTGCACGTGCGGCGGCGGGCGCGCGGCGCGGCGAGCCCGCGCGCCCGCCGCGCCGCCCGCGCCGCCCGCCCGGGGCCCGCTGCACCCCGGGGCGAGCGCCTCGTGCACCCCGCTCTCTACTAGACGCACATATCTGTAACATATCGCATTTTGTTATTTATTTTTTTCTTTAATCGGTTAATTTCAAAACTAGTTTCTGACCGTTTCTTTACTGGCGATGACGACACTACCTATAGTAATATTATATAATTATTTCGACAGTTTTTTTACGCTAGTAGAGCACATTAAATTTGGATACTTACAAAAACTATATGAAATTAAGTCGGTTAAAAATGTTCAACATTGCATAGAAACAAACATTTTTTTCAGAAATTTCAACATGTTTTTCAGCATGCCCAACCTGTATAGGTTTTATTTAAAAGATGATATCTGGGAATATTAACTTAGATATAGTGTGGAAGACCCCACACAATATGAAACACCGATTTGACTTCTATTTTCGGTACAAATAAACATAAATCTTATCTTAATCTTAATATATATAAATCTCCTGTCACGATGTTTGTCCGCGATGGATTCCTAAACTACTTAACCGATTTTAAATTAAATTGGCACACCGTGAGCAGTCTGGTCCAACTTGAGAGATAGGATAAACGGCTGGACCGATTTGGATGAAATTTTGTGTATGAGTTGGACAGGACAACGTCTGTTGGGACAGCTAGTAATATATATAAATCTCCTGTCACGATGTTTGTCCGCGATGGATTCCTAAACTACTTAACCGATTTTAAATTAAATAGGCACACCGTGAGCAGTCTGGTCCACCTTGAGACATAGGATAAACGGCTGGACCGATTTGGATGAAATTTTGTGTATGAGTTGGACAGGACAACGTCTGTTGGGACAGCTAGTATATTATATATTATAGTCTCATCTAAAATAGTTGTGGACAACAAAAGATCAAAACTCAATCTTTCTCACGGATCCAACCTTCTTTCCCGAAAAATATGCCCACACTAACATTTTTACCGCTGTGGCTACTTAACTATGTTTTTGGTATAGCTACATGTTATTAAATGCCGCGTTGATGGCTTTGTTGCTCACCGTACATAATAATCGTTTTTCGACAGAATTTTTATTTTAGTTTGTATCGTCAGAAAACAGCTTCTTTCCATTGACGAACAGTACCAAATTTTCTAACAAACGCTAACTAAACCTTTTTTTCAATGTTGCCTAGTAAAAAAAATTACTTTTCTAACAAGCCCACCAACGATTTTGCGTCAACCAGCCGCCTGCTGACTAGTTACTACTAGTGATGTTCCGGACATCCGTATCCGCTGATATCCGCGGGAGAAAAAAGATCCGTATCCGTAACATTTTTGACGGATCTTTTACCTTATTACACCGTCCGTATTACAACCGTCGGAACTCTAATTCTTCGACGTGTTGGAAGGGTAAATCAGACAATGCTAACATTTCGGCAATCAAATAGTAAATTTTTATTGATTTGGAGTGTGTATTATCCCACATTTTAGCTTTTTCCATGTATCCTTAGAAAAAAAGTTTGTTTAAATTACATATATTTTTACCGTTTGACATTTTGACGGTACTATTGTTAGCGGAGTCTTCTTTCAAGAATAAATCATTCTTCTGCATGTTTTCTCTGTAGGTGATTTTTTTTAAACATGACTCGCGATTCCTAGAAATCAATTTTTTTTGTAGGTAGTTTTGGGACGCGCGTCCCATTCGCGAGCCAACCGATTGCAGACCTTGTACCTTTACCATTACGGGAGTACTTTCCGTCACAAATTTGTCCACAATCTCACTATGGTGATGATTGTGGCCGAAGGTGGTAAACACACAAAGCCTAGAAGGATCTGGCTCTCAAGTGTAGCTGCCGGAACACACCAATAAGTGTTTGGCGACAGATTTTCAACTTGAGGGTGGTAGCCAGCCAGGCGGGTACTACAAAGTACCCTACCACCGTGCTATGGTTTCCTCACGATGTTTTCCTTCACCGAAAGTTCAAGCTCATTTTAGGATTCGAACCCACGATCTTCGTCGCGGCGTCCGACGTCACTACCACTGAGCTATCATTGCCTTCAAATTTTCATTTATTAACACGAAATAATTCCAAAATGCACTACTAAACTTCTTTTTGTCATTTTTTTATGTCAAGTGGCATCAACTATCGTTTCAAGGTCACGCGCATCGACACCGAGTGTGTAAGAATGTTAAGATCCGTATCTTGACGCCAATGATCCGTGTCCGGATCCGTATCTGCGGACCTACATTTTTAAACATCCGGCACATCACTAGTTACTACTACTTTCGAAAGTAGTATTGTTATAAAACTTCCTTTTGAATACTATAATGACCTATAAGCACCGAAAAAGTATAATCACCTGTGATTGTATGATTTGGTCCAAAAATCCAAATGTTTCTTGAGGAAAGCAACAGATTTAGCGTCGACTGACTGAGCGGCCGCCGCTATTTCGAGACTGAGCCACAATAAGTAGCCCCTATCGCCAACCACACTGAAATCTAGGGATGCTGGCTCCGCATTCTTATCTAAACGACAATTCTGACATAGCGTGTCTTTCATTGTCATCAACTTTTCTATGTAAGCCTGTAAAATAAATATTTTATTTATATAATTTTTACACCACCAATTTTCTCAGGAACGGGTGGACCTAGCAAGTTGGAAATTATACCACATACTGAGGTCGATAGCTCCTATTAGGTGAATAAAAATCAAGGTCTTGAGTCAACACGATAAAAAGATATGGGCAAATTTAGATTTTCGCGAAAACTTGTAAAAGTACCAAAATTTACCTTCATTTTCTACTTTTTAATTTTTCGGAATTTTCCCTTTACTTGTGCTGCAACCGGAAGTACCCTATAGGTTGACCTAAAGCAAGGCCTTACAGTACAAATAAAGGAAAAATTCCAAAAAATTAAACAAGTTGAAAATTAAAGGTTGTCCCCACAGACAGATCTAAATAGATGACGCTTGTGCCTCGTTTTGTATGAAAACCAAGCGTGTCACTTTTTTTCTACCTACTATGACGTCACAAGAGCGATTTAGTGATGGGAATTCCTGACCGAGCGCAATCGATTCGAACACGATTTGACTCCCCTCCCCCGCGCCGTACGCTCCTACCTTGAGAAGTCGCGTGCACCTCCCGTTTGCTTGGCTGATATTATTTAAGTTCGCTGCTGTTCAAGTAAGTTTACTTTTATCACAGACAGACTTTTGTATATTCGTAATAAGTAAAATTTGGCATGAGTTTATGTAGTTATGTATGTAAATTTTGTTATTTTTGTAAAAGTGTCGAATTTTATTAATCAATTATGTGATCGATTATTAGTATTCGAGTTCATTGACAGAGGTATGATAAATCTTAATTTAAAAACTTGCTCTTTTACCCTCATCGTAGTGGTAATTATTTTCAGTTTCTAAATTAATTAATTATCTGATCTTTTTGGTACCCACCAAATTAGCACTTGTTATACTTTGTTGTAGATAAGTTATATCTAAAATGAATAAAAAACCCGAGAAGAAATTTTATCTACAAAAAGGAAAGCCTGTAATTTTAATTATTTTATTCTGAACAAAATCATTAAACAGAAACATTATTATTCAAAAGAAATATTTACTTGTCACAAAATATCCCAAGGCCAATATTATCATTCCTGTTCTCATAATCGATTAGAATCGAGAGCGTGTACAACACTATTTGCTTTATTTGACAGAAAAATGAGAATAATGACCATACAACGAAGCTGAGCGATGAGTGAAAGTATCGATTGTTTAATTTTCCATTGCGTGTTTTAATAAACAGGTCCTACAACTTTGTAACTAAAAGCGGCAATGTATTAAGACCATGCGGTACACACTCAGTTGCGTAGTTATCGTTGGAAGAACCGCAACAAACATGAAACAATTGATTTTTTAAAAAAGGACACAATTTAATAACAAAATTAGTTACTAATAAAAAGCGTTTTTTTTTCTCGGTAAATTTTTCTTGTGGAGTTTTTACAGCTCAATACGGCATTTTTCTAAATTTCGTATGACGTCCGGCACCGACAGAGGTGGAGCGCGGACTGAATAGAACGGCATTAAAGGCAGTGCATAGCACTGCCTTTTGACACGCTTAGTACATACACTTGCGGCATCTATTTAGATCTATGTCTGTGGGTGTCCCCATACATACATAGTTGACGCAAATTAAGATAGCCCTCTGAGTTGTATGTGCGCTCATACAATTTAGAGGTCTAGCTAAATTGGCACCAACCTCAAATAAGGTAAATAAATAAAATTGTGCTATTGTGTGAAAGAAAATATTTATTGCAATATTATGCTCGTGTGCGCAGAACATTTTTCAGTAAAGCAACCGTTACAGTGAAGATCGTTACACTAAGCGGTGTATGAGGAGAACAGTTTTCCAACGACAAATTTAATATCGTTAAGATTTCCGTGATGGACGAACCATTTACATACCTATAAGTTTGTACGGAACCCTTGGTGCGCGAGTCCGACTCGCACTTGGCCGATATTTTTATGTTGAAAACGCAGGTGAAACCGCGAGGGACAGCTAGTAGTAATAATTTGAATATACTTACAGGTACACTGCAAGCTTCCTCCAAAATAGAGAGAGCTACTTTGGCAACAGCTTTTGACTCATCCTTTACTTGTCCAACCAACATTTTTAATATCCAAGTATCCATATCAATGCAACCGGCATCGCTTTCATCTCTATGTGGCGCTTTCAAATACTCTTGACCAAGGTTGTTTTTTAGCTTAGACTTTCTTCGTACCAAATCACGTGATTTACGCGATGCACGAAGCAAAACGTTTAGGAACTGTGTAGTGTATAATCTCGAGGCTTGAATATTGCACGTGAGCGTTTTTGCAAGAATGTCGCGTGAATGCGAATCCAATGTGTAGTCTAAGCTCGATATGACTAACTTCACATAGCAACTGTGATGGGTTTTTGTCGATAATTCTAAAAGGCTTCAAACAAAATAGGCAAATTTTAGTTCGAAAAAAATTTGGAAATACAGTAAAAAAAAAAATTATTGTACAAACATTACAAAAAATTTTTTTTTTTGAAAAATTGGAATGGCGTGCCAATATTCCTTGGTGAGTAGGGAATAACTTGAGGCACTTAAATTATTCAGAAATCCTGAATAAAAATATATTCAAAGTAAATTATATAATTTACCGAACAAAATCAAAGATAATAGGGTATTTGACTGATATTCAAATCTGCAACTTTTTATGAAATGTCAAAACGGTAGGTTTATATGGAGTTTGTATGAAATACAAGCATGTGACGTCATAATTGTATAGCATACTCTTTATGGTTAGATTGGTCATTAAAAATCATAATAAGGATAAATTTAATAAAATAATCGTGGTTTCCCCTTTTTTTTAGATGTTTTATACATTGGTTAGTGTTAGATAATTTATTTTGAATATAGGCAAATACCCTATTGTATGAGGTTTATAAAATATTTAATGTAAGATTATATTAACATGTTGCTGGTAACGTAATATATATATGGTAATAAATATTTTCATATAAGAATAATAATAATTAGGTAATAATAACTTACTTTTTATAAAGTCCCGTCTGCTTAAACAGCCTCAACCCAGTGTGTGAGTGACAAAGTTGTCCAATAAAAAGGAAGTACATCTGGCACATAGTATTACACATATGCTGTGGACTGAAAAGGCACTCGTGAGCTTTGAGGCCGGTCTCTATGGCTTCGATTTGACGGCTCACGTCTGAGAACAAATCTTCTAAAAGCGTTTCGGAGTCACTCTGTAAATAATAAAGTAGCCAACTTATAGATCAATTTCCATGAATAACTAGAGTACGTATAAAATTATACTCACATCATTATGTTTTAATAAATGTCTAATAAGTTGGCATCCCGCCCGCGTGGCAGAATGACCATGGCAGGTGCTAGACAAATCAGCATGAGAATACTTATTTGAAGATGGCTTCAAGTAGTTGATTATTCGAGCCGCCCACGTCTTGCGGCCATTGTCGTTCAAATTCAATAAAGGTGTATTATCATTTTCCTAAAATACGTCAAAACAACTTTACAATAAATACGAACTTATTAAAATCATAAACAAATAGTACGATAACATACCTTTAAAATCGTTCGTATGATCTCCCAGTTCCAAGTATTACCATCTTTATTTTGCATTACCAATGTGCAGCGAATCAGGCTATCGCTATCTCGTTCGAACAAGTTGAAAAACTTTGCCGATTTCGTTACTTTACTCACTGCTGCACTAGTCCGAGAGCTCACACTTTTACTTTTCACTAATGCGCTCACATTTCGACTACCAACGTCGGGCCGCGAGCCGACGCTATATTGTCTCTGTTTTGGCTCATTCTCGTTATCGGATTCGTCTAAAAATTCAATACTGTTGTCTTTGTGTAGAGTCGTATCTTGCTTGGGTTTGGCAATGTTGGCGTTGTCTTTTTCTTTACGGCTTTTGGAGGTGTCTTCTTCTTTATCTTTGAATGTGCCACTACAATACTGTATGATGTGGTCTAGGAACAAGCTGCTACTGGCCGGCCGCGCCTCGAGCATGGAGTGCAGCCGGCGCAGCGCGGCGACGGCGGCTAGCGCCTGCGGCTTCCCCGCCGACGCTTGCGACATCAGCGAAGGAAGTGCAGGAGTCAAGCTACATATTTGAGGAGGTAGAAAAAGGTGTATTAAATGCAATAGTTGACCCAACAACACGGTGGCCCGGACTGATATAAAGGTATCACTTGTCACGATCACTTCAGCTAACCCGTCTAACAAGCCGGCCTGCAAAAGAACACCAATATTATAGCACTTCCTTTAACAAAATATTAAAACCACAATTATTACGAATGTAAATAGTTAAGTCTACCTCTAAGAAACACTGAAGTAAAAGGGCAAGATGAATTTCAGTTATATCTGGGCCGGTAGCGCCTAGATGAGGTAGAATGGCAGTGCCTTCGGCAGCGACGAAACCTTCGTTTAGCCGCCATGAGTCCTAGAAATTAATGATTTTATTAATACTTATCACATAAAAAAATGTGTTCACATAAAAAAAGAATACACTCACTTGAAAATCAGATGGATCAACAGCATCTAAAGCAACAGATATTTCATCTGTCCATTCAGGCTGCGGTAAGCCAACAAGTTCGTAAAGTAAATCCAATATTGCTTTCTGGAAATACGACAATTAAAATATAATTCTAACAAAAAATATAATTAAATAAATTGAGGTTTTATACTCACTCGAACCTCTAAACGGGGTAGATGTAATGCGGCTACTAAAGCGCGGAGTCCGTCCGGGCTGCAGGGGTGGCAGAAGTGGAGCAACCCGGGCCAGCTTCGCAGTACACACAACAGCGCTAAGCGACTACACGTGAAGCGCATTTCGCGTTCATCCCTAAAACAAAGTACTCTTATGGTTTTTGTAACAGAATCGTTTGATAAGAATACGTATATTTTGGTTATATTTAATTATTATACTTCGAAATAAGATTTTAATTTTCTCGATTTTGAAAATTTTATTTTAATCCAATTTATATTAGAACGCAACACTAAAAACCAAGAAAAGGTGAAAGGGCGATGACGAAGCCGAGGATGGGGAAGCACGCCCAGAAAAATCTACTCACTCTAGCCTTGAAGATCCCCTGTCAAACTGTAGAAGTCGGGCATATACGGACCCTATGTCTTCACTAGCTTCCGCTCCACGTAAAAACGTAAAAATCCGCTTTGCGTTGCCGTCGATCTTGTTTTTTTTTATTTTCGTCGTTTTCGGCATAAGAAGTATTCTATACAGGGTGTGGTTTTGCATTTCCGCCATATTTATAGCACCAATAGTAAATGATTAGGTATTTTTTTTTTAAATAGGTAATTAATTCTGTGGTAGATTAGTAAACGATATTGATGGTATGTGATTAACGTCAAATCAGAATAAGCCTTCACCAGTGCCCAGAAAAGGTCTGCGATCCGGGGGCGAGGCGCGGCGCGACGAGCGGGCGC
The DNA here is from genome assembly GCA_951216915.1 of Tetheella fluctuosa. Lineage (NCBI taxonomy): Eukaryota > Metazoa > Arthropoda > Insecta > Lepidoptera > Drepanidae > Tetheella > Tetheella fluctuosa. Next base: position 7,781,754 of record OX578219.1, on the reverse strand, counting down.
CGGCGCCGCGGTCGGTGACCCGGTACGTAGGTATGTTTTGCTTTTGCGTATCGTAGGTATCTTTATTTTATTGTAAGTAGATACAAGTTGAATACTAACTAGGTACGAAAAATTATTAGAATAGAATAATTCCAAATTGACCCGTGGACCGTCTAAACTACTTACCTAGGCATTATGTTTTTATTCTACCTAATGTTTATAATCATTCAATTTATTTTCAGAAAAGTTTATTTACGCACCATGTTACTCGAAGATACTGCTAAAGTGTCCACTCTCATTGTCGATAGTTCTCTCTAGTTAAGGCGCTGACAACAGCTAAATGGCCTTGAGAAATTGAAATTTTAGCCACGCCCCTCTAAATCCCCAATATATATAGCACGTATAGCACAGCATAGCGCCACACACGAAGACGCGGTAAAACGGTGCACTTTTTCGGCCATCATCCAAACAATAAACAAGTACAAATATATCTATGAAACTAACACAACTAGATGGCGCTATTATTGATAGTATAAATATGTAATTACAACTAGCTATAAAGAAATAGTAATAACCGAGTTCTCAATATATTTTAACCTAGTTTTGTAACTTTTCTATTTTATTTCCATCTTTCACACCATTATTTACAATAGTATGTACCTACTAATTTTAATGAAACCGCTTCTCTTATCATTTTATATTCGCGTCGCCCGTGTGGATGTATAAATGTTTTTTAATAAGAAATATGAATGAAGAAAATAATGTACAAAATTCAAAATATATAGCTAGGTTTCATTTTTAGAAAACGTCGTTTTACCGTGTTTTCAATCAATGAGAAACTGCTACAATTTCATTAGAATACGAAAGTAAATTTCGCCGCTATCAATAAGTAATTAATAGCTCAGGTGGGAGATCGTGCGTTCCTTGAACTAGATGTCCACGGATCGAGTCCTGTTGGCGACTTATGTTTGATTACTTTGTTCGATATGATTCATCCTACTTTTGTAACTTTTTCATCTTTCACACCATTATTTACAATAGTACCACAGCGTAACAAGTCATACAGTGGTTTATCGCGTTTGAAGTCACGCGAAATGCCGCTTTTGTGTAGACATTCGTCATTATTCGTAGTATGTGTATGTAGAACTAATACCTAACATATTTTTTATTGTTTATGACCTTTTAATAATATAATAGGATACCAAAATAAAAAAAATGAGAGAGAGAAATACTGAGATACTTATTCTTTTAAAAACTACAAATGCGAAACTGAAAGGTATTTTCAACATTTGGATTTACTAATTTTCAGATTGCGATTGTTGAATTTGACGATGTAGTCAATTCTCATATGTAGAAATAATTTTAATAAAAATTCAGACGGGAAGCAGGACCATGGTCTTGTATTAAAATTAATGTTCTTTAGCTGTTGATATAATTGACTTCTAATATTATTTCCAACAAACGTTGTAAAAGTTGTCTGTAAAGTGTCTTCTAATTTTTGGCAGTACGTTAAAATACTAATACATAATAGTTTGCTAGTAGTTAAATTAGGTCGCGCAGAGATATCACTACTCCATATTCGTAATCGGCACCCCTGAAAACCATGAAAACGATATCCATATTGATTTTATTTAAAAATTCACGTCCGCCATCTTGAATCTCGAAATATGTTATATATTCGTAATTGGCACCCCCGAAAACCATGGAAACGATACCCATATACATAGATGCTATTTAATAATTCGCGTCCGCCATCTTGAATCACGAAATATGTTATATATTCGTAATCAACACCCCCGAAAACCATGGAAACGATACCCATGTACATAGATGTTATTTAATAATTCGCGTCCACCATCTTGAATCACGAAATATGTTATATATTCGTAATCAGCGCCCCCGAAAACCATGGAAACGATACCCTTATACATAGATGTTATTTAATAATTCGCGTCCGCCATCTTGAATCACGAAATATGTTATATATTCGTAATCGGCACCCCCGAAAACCATAGAAACGATTCCCATATAGATTTTATTTAATGATTCGCGTCCGCCATCTTGAATCTCGAAATATGTTATATATTCGTAATAAGCACCCCCGAAAACCATGGAAACGATACCCATATAGATTTTACTTAATAATTCGCCTCATAATTGTACAAAATTCAAAATATATAGCTAGGTTTCATTTTGTCGTTTTACCGTGTTTTCAATCAATGAGAAACTGCTACATTTTCATTAGAATACGAAAGTAAATTTCGCCACTATCTATAAGTAATTAATAGCTCAGGCGGGAGATCGTGCGATCCTTAAACCAGATGTCCGCGGTTCGAATCCAGATGATGTCTCCAATTACATATATTATTTTCCTCTTTTTCAAGTTCCTTCTTTTGTTTACCAAAATAAAAAGTAATATATACCAGCACAACTCAATCATCCAGGTACTTTACATTCATTATAAAACATGGTGTCATCACATGGATTTGAACACACACATCCAAGTAGTTATAGGTTCTTGACCTATAACCAGGACCGCTGAGCTATCAATGATATGACTTATGCGATGAAAATAAGAATCTTTCTCGGTCAGTGATGCGGCACGACAAATTTTATTCCCAATGCATGAAAGATTATAAAATTAATCAGTTATTATGCCCTTTTTGTGGTAAGTAAATCTTTAGTTTGAATACTTTTTTATGCGAAATAATACGACGAGATCATATTGTAAAAGTTATGTAATGCAATTCATTTTCCCTCCAAATATTGTCATTTAATTTGATAAAAAGTTATAATGTGAATAGGCTGAATACATTCATAAATTACACTGCAATCTAGCGGCAGTGATATGACGCTTTGACAAACACAAGTATTTGTTTACTTTTATCATTGTCAATCACTGTGAAATAAATTGCTTACTACCTTACTTTATTCATCAGGCATTGCACATTTTTTTAAAAAGATATTTTACCCATTTATGGATGATAATGTTGAAACCGCGCGCTCGGAAAAAAACTGGTATAGGTCCGTCTAGCAACGCGGATCGCCGCGGAATGCGAGTGAGGGCAAAGGAAAATACGCAAGTAACGTGACAGAAGAGTGTGGCATAATGTTGACTCCTCCCCCTAACTGCTCCGAATTAATAACGTAAGCGACATTTATAAAAATAATTAATTATGTACAAATAAATTCCTTATTCCAAAAACTAACGAAATAAATCATTTTCTAATTATTCGAACAATATTAATGTAAAATATCACATCGAAAAATACATTCATGTATAGGATAAATTTGGGAATTCCTTGATTTTCAGAGTTGTGTTTGGCAATTTTTTTTATCGAGACAATGAAATGAAATCGTGTTTTGAGATTAATAAATTTGTCATTTATATCCTTGAGTATCGTGTATTGAAATTTCAATACCGTACATTTAGTAGGATTAATATAGGTTGGGTTGCAATAGAGAGACTTTAGGTGTTGTCAGCGCCTTAAGAACGACGTCGCAAGTTTCTTTTTAATTTACTCAAACATTTCTATTATTTTTAACTTATTCAAATGCCGACACAATGTTTTGTCTTAACTGCTTAACACTGGATATTTCGTCAACGTAAACAAGTCTTCCAAGTTCTCCCCACAGGTAAAAGTCACAAGAGGATAAGTCCGGAGAGCGCGGTGGCCAGAGCACTGGGCCACCACGACCGATCCATTGGCTTCCAAACACTTTACTTAGAAACTGATGCACTCGGAGACCATAATGAGGAGGAGCCCCGTTTTGTGTTGTTGGTAAAACCACACACGTAAAGTCCTACACTCCCGCGAGGATGCGCGCGGCGTGAAGATTCACCTCGGACGCGTGCGCGTCACGGTACGTGCGCCACAGAGGAAGTAAGGACAGAGACAAAGCTTCTTAAGAACGTGCAAATTCGTTACCTATTTTGGTAGGGTTGTCACAATAGGTTAAGACAAATTAAACAAAACATTTGTTAAATAGTTTTATTATTCAGTATGATAGTAGGTATAAAACTTTACAAATTACTTACTCTAATAATTTTCTTTTCAAAATTTCTGTTTTATAATAATTTATTGTTTCTTTTAATAGCGTGGTAAATTCTGAATCTAACATATAGTTTTTTCTAGTAATCTAACGGGAAACACTCACATGGCGTATCAAATTTACAATCTTTAATACTTTTAAGTATTTCGTTGCCAACATTGACAATATTTATTTCAAGATCGAAATATTCGCGGAACTTTTGCTCGAGCAATTCAACAAATGCGATAAAATTATCAGGAGGTATAATTAAAAAACCTGTGGCCACCTTCCAGCTCCAGCATCAGACCCTGGTTACCATATAGGATCAAACTACTCGTCAATACGAATCAAGCGAGCCCAAACTCGACGGCGTTGTTTTGTTTTATTGCGGAGTTCTATGGCCACCTTCCAGCTCCAGCATCAGAACCTGGTCACCCCGCCGGGAACGAAGTTCAACAAAAGCGTTTTTTTAATCTCCATTACGTAATTGCAATAGGTAATTAAACAATGTAACTCACGTATGAATTAAATCACTCGTATATAATAGAAAGACTGGTGACGTCTCATCCGTAACGCTTTTTCGTGACAGAAAAATCCTAATACCCCCCCCCCCCCGTCTATACATAGTCTGGCCATAAATACTGTTACAATTAAAAATAAGAAAGATATTACATTTGAATTTGGAATCTGTCATTTTTATACGATTGTTCATTGGGTTTTCTAATTTTGGCGCCAATACATTGGACAATATTTTGCGATATTAAAATGGAGTGGGTTGATAAAGAGAACCGAATCGCTGTGATTGCATTACACAAAGTTGGTATGGAGCCAAATGCAATTTTTAAAACTCTCCATACGCTTGGTATTAGTCAAATGTTTGTGTACCGGACTATTAATAGGTACAATGAGACCTCCTCTGCTTGTGACAGAAAAAGATCTGGCCGTCCACGTAGTGTTCGTACGAAAAAGGTGGTTAAAGCAGTAAGGGAAAGAATTCGAAGAAATCCTGTCCGAAAGCAAAAGATTTTATCTCAGGAGATGAAGATAGCACCCAGAACCATGTCGCGTATTTTAAAAGATGACTTAGGACTTGCAGCCTATAAGAGACGCACTGGTCATTTTTTAGCAAATTTTTACAGTTGAGCAACATTTTAACAAACAAAATGATCGTATTTATGCTCAAAGCTCTAAGGAAGCTTCCCAATTAGTCGACAGAGTGCAACGTGGGCATTATCCGACTTCAGTGATGGTTTGGTGGGGTGTTAGCTATGAAGGAGTGACTGAGCCATATTTTTGTGAAAAAGGTATCAAAACATCGGCACAAGTGTATCAAGATACCATTCTTGAGAAGGTAGTTAAGCCCCTTAACAACACCATGTTCAATAACCAAGTATGGTCCTTCCAACAAGACTCGGCGCCGGGTCATAAAGCTCGGTCCACGCAGTCTTGGTTGGAAGTAAACGTTTCGGACTTCATCAGAGCTGAAGACTGGCCGTCGTCTAGTCCCGATCTTAATCCGCTGGATTATGATTTATGGTCAGTTTTAGAGAGTACGGCTTGCTCTAAACGCCATGATAATTTGGAGTCCCTAAAACAATCCATACGATTGGCAGTGAAGAATTTTTCGATGGAAAGAGTGCGTGCTTCTATTGATAACTGGCCTCAACGTTTAAAGGACTGTATTGCAGCCAATGGAGACCACTTCGAATAAGCTTTTTATATTTTAAATTGTTTTTTATTTATGTATTAAACTAACATACTGTAAAAGTAATAAATATTATTTGCAATAAAAAAAATTATAGCGTGAGGCCATAGGTCCATTGCAGTGTTGTGTAGTTGGCAGCCCCGGGAGTTGTTTCCCTTCCGCGTATAGAGGGCGCGCGGGAGTAGTACGCGCCGATGCGCGCGCATTTAGGAGTGCACTACGAGACGCGCTGCGCGGTGCCACGGGATTCCCCGCGCTCCTAGTGCTCATTGTAATTGTGTGTGATTGTGCTTGTTCGACTAAGCATTAGCCTGGTTTCATGTTGTGACTGTGTTTTATATAATAAACGGCTTACAAACCAGACATGCAGCGTTTCAGACCACCCCAATAGCCTACCCAACGCTATAAGTGGCTGTCCAACGTGTGTAGGTATAAAACGCGTAGTGAATAGTTTGTCGTGTGTTGCAACGAACACTACAAGTGACTTATCTGGGACTTATATCGAACCCTGTGTTGTGTTTCTTCGGTATTATACGAGTAGGGTGTGTCTTATCGTATCGAAAATGCCGCGAACACGGTCTGAAGATCGCTCGAAGTCGAACAATGATGGCGGCTCGGTCGCATCCACCAACATTACAATGTCTCAAGAAACGCTCGCAACTTTGCTCAATACTATGCAGCAATCCCAACAAGAGTTCTGCCAGCAATTATTACGCGAAGTGCGGTCGTCAACGCCGCATAGCAACGTGTTTGAGGTCCAAGCATCGGGCTTTGCATTTGGCGCGAATGGGAACTTCGCGAAATGCACAACGCGCTATGGCGGACGCGCGGACGAATCTTTAGAAAATTTCATAGATGCGGTAATTACGTATAAAGATTGCGTCGCCGCTTCCGACGAAAACGCCCTACGTGGTTTCTCAATGTTGCTGGAAGGGCCTGCTGCTGTGTGGTGGCAGGGTGTAAAACGAACCACCAAGTCGTGGTCGGAAGCCCTAGAGCGGATAAAGAGTGCTTTCGGCGACCGCGACCCGCCACACCGACTTTACGTAAAACTGTTTTCGTTGACTCAAGGAGAGGAACATACCGACCTGTTCATCGCCAAGGTACGTGCGCTGTTGGCCAAGTTCCCAAAGGACGACCTATCGGAAAAGGTGCAACTGGATATGGCGTACGGGCTGCTAAGTCAACGCATTAGGAAGCGTGTATGCAGAGAAAATGTCAACAGTTTCGAAGAATTATTGCACAAGTGCCGTAACGTGGAAGATTCCCTGAAGGAGACTAGTCCAGGTCAGGCTAGTAGCTCGTCTCTCGCGAGATCACGTACGCAGACGAGTACGCGCGTAGTATCGTCGTCCTCGCCGCGGAATGTACCGGCCGCCGGCGCTACTGCCGCCGCCGAGTCCGCCGAGACAGCCACCGCCGCCGTTGTCAAGGACAAGAAGCAGTTTTGTATATACTGCAAACGTTCAGGCCACGTAAAGGATATGTGTGAGAAACTTAAGCGTAATAGTGATAACAATGATAACAATGTTGACAGTAACTTAAGGCTAAAAAGTGAAATAAAGTGTTACGGATGTGGTGCCGCGAACGTTATAAAATCTAAGTGTAAAAACTGTTCGGGTCAGCAAGCGTTTTATTCAGTTGATAGCACGTCGCATAGCGGAGCCCTAGCTCGCAGCAACGGTTATTATAAAGTGCACGAAACCGCCGCCGCCGCCACCGCACCGGCCCCCGCACGCTCGCGTCGACATCGGAGGCCCTCGGCTCGCTCGGCCGCCGCTGGCGTCCCCGTTGTCCCCGCATCGCAGCGAGTTAACCCGCCAACGCGAATGTTTGTACAAGGTAACCCTGCGCGTGCCGCGGGTGATTTAAGTTGCTGTATTGATGTTATTGATAATGATTGTAATATTTCTGATAAGTCTTGTGTTTCGTTGAAAGTTAACGCTACGCGTGCCGTGGGTGATTTATTTAAGTGTAATAATTATGATAAAAATATTTCGCGTTTTAATAACACTAGTTCGTCCGTTCAAGTTAACCCTACATGTGCCGTAGGAGATTTATGTAACTTTAATGTTGATAAAAGTGTTTCGTGTATTAATAATACTTGTGTATCTAGTTCAGATGATAGTTATAGTTGTAACTTACCTTTTCGTCGCCCCGTGTTAAATATAAACATTCTGGGAAACTGTGGTACTGCGCTCGTTGATTCTGCAGCTACTAGCTGTATCGCCGGTCACACGCTCTACGCTCTCCTACGCAGGTTAGGACACCCGTTAGTGCCGTCGACGCAAAATGTTAGGTTGGCGGATGGTGTTAATAGGGAGATGAATGTACTTACCACGGAGGTAAAGGTGACACTACACCATAAAACTAGAGTAGTCAAGTTTTTGATTTTTCCTGAAACTAATAATAATGAAAGCTTGTTAGGTATTTATTTCCTTACCTTATTTAACCTTGTGTTTAATTTTGGTGAAAGTAAATGGCACTTTGCGGAAAATAGTGAACAAAAATTCGATATACAGTTTGAAAAGGTTTCGTCACCTGTATCTTCGTGTGCCGCCTTAGAGGTACTCCGGGACGATGAGGCGACTTCGCTTACTTCCGAACAACGTCAGGTTCTTGCCAACCTCCTCGTGGAATATGAGGATATCTTTGAGCCAGGGGGAGACGCGACTCCGTATGCCGAGCATATTATTGATACCGGTGATAACCCCCCCATTGCTGTCCCGCCCTATAGGTTGACGCCGGCGAAGAAAGAGCTTATGCGGGCAGAGCTCGAAAAGATGTTGGCTGACGATATAGTCGAGGAGTGTGAGTCCGCTTGGGGATCTCCCGCACTCCTAGTGCCGAAAACTAATGGTAAGGTACGTTTTTGTGTTGACTATAGGAAGCTCAATGCGGTTACGAAAACCGACGTCTATCCGATGCCGTTGATAGACGAGCTTGTTCAGTCTACAAAAAAACATTGTTTCATGAGTACCCTTGATATGCGCAGTGGTTTTTGGCAGGTTTCCGTCCGTGAACAGGACAGGGACAAAACAGCATTTTTGACGCCGTTAGGTTCGTTCCGTTTTAAACGTATGCCATTTGGTTTGAAAAACGCCCCGTCAACGTTCCAGCGTCTCATAGACAGGCTTCGTGCAGGTGCCTCACTGAAAAACGTGACCCTGTTGGCGTACCAGGATGATCTCTTGCTGATTTCAGATGGTAGCTTCGAGAAGCATGTTTCAGATCTGCGCGCAGTGTTCGAGAGGTTACGTCTGTTCAAGTTACGCGCAAATAGAGAAAAATGTGTCTTTGCACGAGACAAAGTAAAGTATCTTGGTCATGTTATAACACAGGATGGTGTGTCAGCTGACGAAGATAAGGTCCGTGCTGTCCTGGACATGAAGGCACCCTCATCGCTGCGTCATCTTAGAACCTTTTTACAGACGTGCTCGTGGTTCAGAAAATTTATTTCCAGTTTCTCTGCTGTCGCTGAGCCACTGACACGCTTACTGAAGAAGAATCAGCCATGGTCTTGGGGATCAGACCAAGCTCGTGCTTTTGAAGAGTTGAAGACACGGTTGTCTTCAGCACCGATTCTTGTTCAAGCTGACTATAGTAAGCCATTTGTGTTAAGGACGGATGCTAGCAGCTACGCCATAGGTGCTGTGTTGTTACAGGGCGAGGGTAAAGACGAACGCCCAATAGAGTATGCTAGCCGTCTGCTCATTCCAGCCGAGAGGAATTACAGCACGACGGAGCGAGAGGCACTCGCTGTTGTGTGGGCTGTCGAACGCTTCAGAGGATATATCGAAGGTCATGAGGTCATCATAGGTAGCGACCATCAGCCGTTAAAGTGGCTCCTTACTCTAAAGTCGCCATCGGGTAGGCTCGTTCGATGGGCTCTTAAACTACAATGTTTTAACATTCAGTTTCAGTATACGCCTGGTAAAGCCAATGTGATCGCAGATACACTTAGCCGTCCGCCCTGTAAAGAAGAAGAGAAAAGTCAGTGTGGAATTTGTTCTGTCGTCATTGACTTACCCGCTAGAAGTCCAGCTGATCTCCGGGGTGCGCAGCTCGATGATCTGGAACTAAAGAAAATTATTAGTGATCTAGAAGATACGTCTGATGCTGAATCTATAGGAGTTAAACGTTGGTCAGAAAGAGGCTATTTCTTGCAGCAAGGCGTCTTATATAGGTATAATCCGGATGTGGATAGTGAAGAGCCGCAGCTGGTAGTTCCATCTTCCCTCCGCTCTGAAATTTTAAAGGAATGTCACGATTCCGACATAGGCGGTCATCATGGAGTCGATAGGACGTACAGCAGGGTCGCTCAAGGTTTTTATTTCCCAGGTATGCGCAGGATCATCACAGACTACATCAAGACCTGCACCACCTGTCAAAGGTATAAGTCCTCAAACACGAAGCCATCGGGTCTCTTACAGACTCCTGTTTTAAACCAAAGGGGCGAAGTGTTGGCCATAGATCTGTTCGGCCCGCTTCCTAAAGGAGACAATAACGAGAAATGGATATTGTTGGTAGAGGACACGGCGACTCGTTGGACCGAGCTGTACGCCTTGAAAGAGGCAACCTCGGAGGTATGCGCCCGTACGTTAATTGAAGAGTATTTTCTTCGTTACGGTTTTCCTCGACGCATTGTATCGGACAATGGCGTCCAGTTCGTTTCAGCTGTTATGCAGCAATGTATGTTCATTTTAGGTATAAGTCAAGAGTTGTTACCTTTATACCATCCGTCAGCTAATCCAGCCGAACGTAAAAATAGGGATTTGAAGTTTCAGTTGTCACGTCTAGTTGATACCAACCACTCGTCATGGCCACAGCACCTTCCTGCAATAAGGTTTACCATGAACTCGTCGGTGTGTCAAACTACTGGGTCGTCTCCATCTTACCTCATGTTTGCCAGGGAGCTTCGTTCGCCACTCGACGTGCAGCATGACATTAGGTCGATTCTTAATAAGGATAATTTTGTTCCTCAGATAACACCCTATTTGAAAAGGTTTATTAGTAGTTTAGTTTCTGTAAGAGAAAGATTTGAAGCTCAGCAGGACCGACGCAAGGAATGTGCGGATAAGTCCAAGAAGCCTGCCGAAGTTTTCGAAATTGGAGATCAGGTGCTCTTAAAGTCTCATGTCCTTAGTAATGCAGCTAAGAATATATCTGCTAAGTTCATTCCGAAAAGAGATGGTCCATATGTTATTGCAAAAAGGGTTAGTCCTACAGCCTACTGTATCGCAGAGTTAGATAACCCGGAGGGTGTCTTGGGCAAGTTTCATGTATCCGAGCTCACGCGTTTTCATTCCCGCGGTGACTCCTCGTCCCATAGTTCCGAAAAGACACAGAGGACGTCCACGGAAGCACGTTTGTCCCGTTTGTTAATTTGTATGTTGTGCGAGTTCGTGAGCGAGGGCGTTCTCACGACTCGAGGGGGAGTGTATAGCGTGAGGCCATAGGTCCATTGCAGTGTTGTGTAGTTGGCAGCCCCGGGAGTTGTTTCCCTTCCGCGTATAGAGGGCGCGCGGGAGTAGTACGCGCCGATGCGCGCGCATTTAGGAGTGCACTACGAGACGGGATTCCCCGCGCTCCTAGTGCTCATTGTAATTGTGTGTGATTGTGCTTGTTCGACTAAGCATTAGCCTGGTTTCATGTTGTGACTGTGTTTTATATAATAAACGGCTTACAAACCAGACATGCAGCGTTTCAGACCACCCCAATAGCCTACCCAACGCTATAAAATGTTTTTTCTTTGTGACAATATTTATGGCAAGACTAGGTATAGAAGTTTCACTTGAAAAAGGATCATACAATAAAATAAAGGTACCTACTTGAAAAAGTAATTATCAAATATTTACTTACCTATTGTACTCCTTTTTAATTGTATAGCTTTTATCGCGGGCTTCGGGCTTTGAGCGCGGCGACCGAATCAAGAAATTTCGTAACGAAAAAACCTAACACGCATCAAAATTCCATTCAGTTCCGCTGGGAATTGACAGCGTTCGTTGTGTTATTTGTTTAATTTCGGTAAATTTATTTAAAATGATTTTTTGTATGCATATTTTATTCGACATATAAGTAGTTGTTTTCGGAGTGGTTAAAGTGTGATTTCTCTAAATCATTACCTACTTTGTAATAGAAAAAAATATGTGTTGCAAGGGTCGAATTCAGAAATTTATAACTTTTTAAAGCACTTTAAATAAGAAATTGAAACTATTTTGAAAAAGTAACTAGATAAGATAATTGTAGAGGATTTGCCGACAAATGTAATCTGCTATTTTATTCTGTACTCAAACTCGACAGTGAAAACTCGAAGTGACTATTCTCTGTCTCACTCGTGAACTCCTGATTACCGAGTTTCGCGAGGGAGACAGACAATAGTCACTTCAAGAATTCTCTTTAAAATGACGTAAAAGATATATATATATCATTTATTGCTTTTCTGATGACAAAAAAAAATTTTCTTATTTTTACAAAACTTTAAAAATATTATGTAATTTTAGGAGTACGATTTTATAATTGAATCGTGTTCCATACAAGGTAAATATCGACCTTCGTAAATATGGCGGAAATGCAAAACCACACCTGTATTTTATTTTAGGACAAAATATTTTGATGGAAATCCGTTTAGCCGGTATGGAACTTAATGGTAACTAATACATACCCTCACACACTCATACCCTCACAAAATCTCAAATTAATAGTATTAATACATACTAATATTAGTATAAATGCGAAAGTAACTCGGTCAGTTACCTTTCACGCCTAAGCCGCTGAACCGATCACGATGAAATTCGGTACGTCGAGAGCCTATGGGATGGAGAGAGACATAGGCAACTTTTATCTCGGTAAGGTGAAACCGCGGGGGTATAATAGAACTAAACATATAAAGTAAAGTTTACCGGCTGCTTTCGGTCCCGGCAGGTTTAAAGTGGAAATCGCAGTAGGGTGAAGCGAGGGCCATGAGGTCGATCCTGGCGAGGCGGCGGCCGGCGGGCTCGTTGAGCGCGTGCAGCAGCACGCCACACAGCGCCTCCGCCATGCGCGGCGTCGCGCACTCCGCCAGCTGCCGCGACACCGCGCCCACGCCGCCGCACCGAATGAACATCTCCGGGTTCACCACACCTGCGGCCACAGACCACATACACATACACATACACTACGTCAACCAGACCAACCGACGATCTAGGGGGGCATGGGGTTCGTGAATCCCCTTACCCAAATCTATTTTACATAATATTATTAATATTATTAATAAATATTTTTCATTTTTAAGCTAACAATAATAATATACGCCCATCGTATTGGTTGGTGGTCATTAAAAATAGCCATTATCCTTGTTTAAACAAACAATCGAAATTGGCAGGATTTGTAAAAAATATTATTAGATAAATTTTATTAAACAGGGTGATTTTTCAGCCATTCGATAACTTTCCATTGTACAATTGTGATGAAACATAAGCAAAATATTTCCTTTTCCCAAACATACTGACCGACCCTAAGGTTTGATAATTAAGGAGACATTAATCACAATACGTACAGATCTCGGCTAAAGTAGCAATAGCAGGTCTTGAGAGTCGATCACCGGAGCCATCGCCGGCGACACCCGCGCGGGCCACTGCGGCAAGGCAGCGCAACAAGCCGTGGTCTACGTAGGCGACGCGGTGCCTCCGCACCGGCTGCCCACCCTGGCCCGCCGCCCCTACTACTGCCACTATCCGACGTACCACGCGGAGAGCTTGCGCACGCTCCTCTTCATTTCGAAGCATCAAATCAATTGATCTATAACAGTTTATATTAATAGGGGTTAAAGTATGAAATTGCCATTTTATTGTAATAGGTACTTCGAATTGATTATCCATTTTCAGTTGTTTTTTTTTATTCAGCTTAGACAAGAAAGATGGATACTTCGAAAATTCGAGTGATTTTTGAATACGTGTTCCGACGCGGAACTAACGCGGCAGAAACAGCTCGCAATATCAATGTTGCGCTTGGAGAGAGGACTACTAATGAACGCACCGATTTTGGTTTAAACGCTTTCGTGAGGGAAGCTTTGATTTGAAGAACGAACCACGTGGAAAACCGAATGAATTCAAAGTCAAAGCCATTTATTCAGTTTGGGCCCTAAGAGGGCACTTATGAAGGTCGAATTTACTGAAGTTACCACCGGTTCGGAAGTCAGTCTTCAACTAAGAACCGGCAAGAAACTCAGCAAGGTTACACTTTTTTTTTATAATCTGACTATTATCTATATTTTTTCAAAAACAGCAAAATGTACAATACAAAATGCAATTAAAACAAAACGAAAAATACCAATATAAAGTAAATAATAAAGTGTAAAAGTGAATACGCTAATGGCTAAAACTAAAAATAATAAAAAAACATTATGCAAGGTGAACCTGTGCAGAGTGTAACATCCCTATCTTCAACATAATGAGCTACCTTGTAATAAGCCTTTTCCTTCAAAAGTTTTTTTACGTAAAATTTAATTTTAAAATCGGTCATCTTAGTTACCGAGTGAGGTATTTTATTATAAAAACGAACGCAATTACCAAGGAATGACTTGCTAACTTTGGCTAGCCTAGAATATGGAACAACTAATTTCTCTCTTTGCCTTGTATTTATATTATGGTCATCTACTTTTGTTTTAAACATTCCTATATTTCTACGTATGAACATTATATTTTCATAAATGTAAAGTGAAGGCAAAGTCATTATATTTAGTTCTTTAAATATGGGTCCCGATGACCCATACTATATATAAATTGCCCGAATTGCTCTTTTTTGTAGTATGAAAATAGTTTCAATATCGGCTGCTGCTCCCCATAATAAAATATCGTATGATAAATGACTGTGAAAGTAAGCAAAATAAACTAGTTAAGCCGTCTCGATATTCGTCATTTATTTAATTTTTCTTACAGCAAATGCAGCAGAACTTAATTTACCTGCCAAAGAATCTACATGAGGACCCCATTGTAATTTATTATCTAATGTTAAACCTAAGAATACAGTTTTATTAACCATATCCAAATTACTGCTACCTGTGCTCTACTTGTGCTGCATAGGTAGGGTAGAGTTTGCGGCAAACCATTTGGAGACTATTGAAAGAGATGGTGGAAGCCGATCCGAGCTAAACTACCCAGGAATTAGCAGCATGGTTTAACGTTACCTTACCAACAATATTGACTCATTTGCGTCAAATCAATAAATTAAAAAAATATGAAAAATGGGTACCCCATGATTCGACTGATCTGCAGAAAGAATCGCGTGTTGAAACTTGTGTTGCCTTGTTGAATCGATACAGAAATGAAGAAATATTGGATCGAATTGTGACATGTGATGAAAAGTAGATTATTTACGATAACCGTAAGCGAAAAATGCAATGGCTGACCCCAGGTCAAACGCCGCAACAGTGTCCTAAAGCAAAGCTTACCAATAAAAAGGTAATGGTAACTGTTAGGTGGTCTCAGCATGGTGTTATTCACTATAGCTTTCTCCGATCTGGTCAAGCAATAACGGCAGATGTCTACTGTGCCGAACTCCGAACAATGATAGCAAAACTTGCAGTGAAACAGCCCCGACTCATGAATCGATCTTCACCATTATTGCTCCATGATAACGTGAGACCTCATACAGCACGAGAAACCGTTTTAACTCTACAGGAACTGCAATTAGAAACCATTCGTCACACTCCGTATTCGCCAGACCTTACTCCAACGGACTACCATTTTTTTCGTGATTTGGACAATTTTCTACTTGATAAAATGTTTTCTTCTCAGGAGGCAGTACAAAATGCTTTCACAGTTTGTCGAATCTAGATCACCAGTTCTATCGCAAAGGCATAAATGATCTTCCTATTAGATGGCAGCAATGTATAGATAATAATGGTAATTACTTTGATTAAATAAAAATGTTAAATAAAAATTTTAAAAAATCGATTTTTCAGTACAAATCGGCAATTTCATACTTTAACCCCAATATATTTGTGATAAGTTCAAAACAAATTGGGGAAGAAGTTGTCTGATGATATGAGGGAAACGGGACCAAACAGGTAGCAGTGTGGTCAACTGGTTATCATTGTACTCACCATTATATAGTTTTAATACTACAAGTGATCCGACATTTTAACGCAGGTGAAATCGAATCGCGGGGCACAGCTACCATAATTAAAAAATTGGAATATACATTATTAATCGTTAATATTAATAATTATACTTAACTAGCTTCCGCTCCGCGGTTTCACCCGCGTTCCCGAGGGATCTTATGTTTTCCAGGGATAAAAAGTATCCTATTTGAATGTTAATCCAGGATATATTAAAAGAAAAAATAAACCGTTTATTTGACAGACACAAACATCAGTAAAATTAAACAATAGTAGTAATATTCTATCTGTGTGCCAAATTTTATCCAAATCCATTTGGTGTTTTTGTCTGAAAGTTTAACAAACATCCATCCATACAAACTAACATAATATTAGTAGTATTTTTTTTATATTATATCAGCAAAAAAACAGCGATTATAATTAGAGATGAAACGGATATCTGGTATCCGGCCTTGTTTTCACTATCCGGCCTATACCAGATAGTAATTCAGTATCCGGATACCGGATAGTAAAATAAAAAAAAAAACCATTTTTTTGCACAAGGCAAATCATACCACATGGACACCGTTTATTTTTATAATCGCTCGTGAAAAATGATTGTTTTATTAATTAGTTTAGTACATAAAATTAACAAGTGGCAAATAATTATTGTGAATGAATACCAAATTTTCCGCATTTGCAATATCCGGTAGCCGGATATCCGGCGCTCCGGCCTCGTAGCTTGCCGAATATCCGGTATCCAGCCAAACCACTATCCGTTTCATCTCTAATTATAATAATCATTGAATGAGTTGCAAAACAGTACAGCAAAAGTTAGATTGTGCTTGAATTAAAATTTTAATATCTAGACTCTACGCGGGCTGGCCCCCGTGGCAGTGAATGCAACTGGTCAAAGTAAAAAATATATGCAACAAGCCTTCCACCCAAGTCTCTTTGTATAAAGACCAAGGAGTGCCTCAGTTGGAAACTCTTCGCAAAGCATCAACAAGGACAAGGGTCCGCAAGACTTACAAAAGGAAAATAAAGTAGCTTCTGAGTTACCCGATTGGCAGAAAGTACCTACTAACAGAAACCCTAACAAGAAAAGGAAGATCTCAAACTCACAATCTCCGGAAAGACTTCCAACATCAAATAGGTTTGAGGGATTACCGATAATCGACAGGACACAAGAACCTCACAAACCCAATATAAAGAAGCCCAACAAACCTCCTCCTATAATATTGTATGGAGTTGAGGATTTAAATAAACTTACCGAGTTCCTAGAGACCATAACTGAAAAATCTTCATTCAACTATAAGATTATCAACAAAAACTAAATAAGGATCATAAGTGAAGATGTAGCTGTGTACAAGAGTCTCATATCAGCAATTAGAGAGAAGGTATTAATAGGCCATACCTTTAACAGAAAAGAGGAAAGATGTTATAGGCTTGTAGTGAAAAACCTGCATTACACAACTCCAAACGAAGCCATCATAGACGCTTTCGAGGAAACAGATAATTTTAACTTAATATTATAAATGCGAATATGAGTTTGTTACCTTTTCACGCCTAAACCGCGGAACCGATCACGATGAAATGCAGATAGCCTATGCTATGGAGAATGACATGGGCTACTTTTTTTCTCGGAAACGCGGGTGAAACCGCGGGGGACAGCTAGTAAGAAATAAAACAGTTGCTGAAAGCTACCAAATAGGTACATACCTTATAACAAGGTACGGTAATTTGAGATTGTTGAATGTTGCAACATCGCTTTCGGTCTTAATCAAGTAGCGTAGAACTCTTAATGCTCCAGCTCTTATAAGCATGGACTCATCTACAAGGCTGACTCTAATACTGGAAAAAAAATAGTCATTTAGAAACATGCAGAAAGGTAATAATTTATCAAAACCACTTAGGTGGCGTACGGCCCACCTGATTGTAGGCGGTCACCTCTTTAAGATTTAGTGTGGCAAGCAATACACTATACTGAGTGCGAGTTTTTGACATTAGCAAAGGCTATTCCCGTTTATGCGCTTACTAACATTTTGTATGGGCATAATTTGATGCAAGGGTACACCACAAGGCAGATCCTCGCACAGTATAGTGGTGTTTGCTAATGTCAAAAACTCGCACTAGGTACTCTGGTCTTGAAATAAATTTGCCCATTAAAGTTTTAAAATTCCATATCTTGCTTTGTTTTATGTTTGTGACTTTCAAAATTTGTAATCCATTTTTGAAACACCTACTAGCATTGATATAATATATAGAGCTGAAATTTGGCATAGGTACTTACATAACGTTGTAAATAATACAGTATGATGGAGCCGTCGTAAATAATACAGTATGATGGAGCCGGAAGGTGGCTATAAACAAGATAGGTCTTGTTGTGTTTGGGCTCATAATTAAACAAATTCTAATGCTAAAAAGTACAAAATAATCCAGAATATACTCTACCTGTGTGGCAAATTTCATCCAAATCCTTCCAGTAGTTTTTGTGTGAAAGAGTAACAAACAAGCATCCCAACAACCATCCATCCTCACAAAATCACATTTATAATATTAGTAGGATACAATAGGAAGTAGGATTATCTATTTTGACATACTTTAGTTATTTTAAATTTTACATTTTGAATGGTTTTGAAATATAGTATGAAGTTGGTCATCAAACATGTGTATTAAACATGAACAGTGTTTAATAAGTTGCGAATGAGTTTATTAAAGTTATGCCAAACACTCACCATGTCATCAGTTCATCAATAGTAAAACCCAAATTACTCCTATCTTCCTTACATAAAAGTGTGACTAAGGCATTTAAGTAGGACAGTCTGCGGCTTTCAGAGCCACTTTTTTGCATACTTCTTAAACCCAACTTGAAGTCAGAGGGAACTTTCATATTGGTGGGTGAGGTATCATTCGGGAATGATTGCTTAACGTAAAGACCATGTATGATGTCTATAATGTTTTCTTCAGGTGTTTTATTCTTATTGTCCAGCTTAAATAAATCCCCACCATGTTTACCTGAAAATTAATCATTCGTTTCTAAACAAAAATACAGTTTTCATGATACCAACTAGTAGGCGGTATTTTATAATTTCAAATACTACGTTTATTAAAAATATGAAAAGAATTCAAGTGTGTAAGAAGTACCTACCTTTTCTACGATTCAACCAATTTTCGAAGGTGGCCATTATAGCATTTTTTAACGCAGTAATTATTGGAATTATTTCAACGACTACCTATATCATATAGTACCGCAAAAAGGCATAAATGAATGTATTAGTTATTAAGACCGCATCCAGAATATTACAATTTGACCCTGTTTTTCTCACACACCATCCAACACAACAGCAACACCACCACACTGATTTCTTGTTTGACATAAATTTGACAGTTGGTTGAGTGAGACGGACCATAGACGGACGAGGACGAGATGAACATAGACAAATAATTCGACTAAAAAAATGATTTTATTTTGTATATTTTTACTATATAATATAACTAGCTTCCGCCCCGCGGTTTCAACCACAATCCCGAGGGATCTTGTGTTTTTTCGGGATAAAAAAGTAGCCTGCAGTCTTCCTCGTTAAATGGGCTATCTAGAATTTTACAAATCGAACCAGTAGTTCCTGAGATTAGCGCGTTCAAACAAACTCTTCAGCTTTATAATGTTAGTATAGATATAGATAAAGCTGAAGATTTTTTGTATGAAATTGCTCTGAAACTACCATTACCATTGAGATTAGCGCGTTCAAACAAACAAACAAACTCTTCAGCTTTATAATATTAGTATAATATAGATAAAGCTGAAGATTTTTTTTGTATGAACTTGCTCTGAAACTACCAGTCGGATTTGAATAAATATTTATATTTGAATAAATTTGATAACCCAATAGGGTATTTTACTCTATATGAGAAAAAATCTAAAAATGTACATTTTAGGTAGCTTAGGCAATAAGCAGTCGGAAAATGTTAGTTTTAGTTAATAAAATAACTTGATTAATTTTAAAATTAATTTCAAAGTTTTCAGTTTTTTTTATGCGTTTCTAAACAAGCGAAACAGTAGCCGCCATTATAATGACGTCATACGGTGCTGTAAGTAAGTCAACTGAAGTATTATTATTTCTACACTAGTATTCATGCATTCAGGAAAAGCACACTAATAAAAAGGATAGCTCATTTTTAATTTATAAAATTTTATAAGTCCAATTGAGACCAATCAGCGCATTTATTTACTTACAAGAGACCAAATACCGTCATGACCGTAGAGTAACATGGCGGCTAGCGTTTTCATCAAACTACGCGCGAAAATTGAAAATGTATTTAAATGCATTTTTATGGCACTTATCGATTGAATAAAATTTTTGTGTTTTTTTTTGGTGGCTTAGGATCGAATTTAGACACTTCTCAAAAATGGGTAAAATACCCTATTCTTGAGGAAGGCTATAGGCTATTTTTTATCTCGGGAGCGCGGATGAAAATCTAGTCAAATATAAAGCTCAAATTGCTAATTATTCTTGCACCTCTGAAAAGTAGGGGTCATAAACTGGTTACGTCACGTCTGTCTTTTATGTATAAAAAACAGACGCGTTATCTACGTGAGCGTGTGAATAAGGTATTTTACTCCATATGAGAAAAAATAAACAATGTACAATGTAGATAGCTTAGACAATAAGCAGTCGGAAAATGTTAGTTTTAGTTCATAAAATGACTTAATTAATTTTAAAAGTAATTTCATAGTTTCCAGTTTTTTTAATCTGTTTCTAAACAAGTGAAACAGTAGCCGCCATTATAATGACGTCATACGGTGCTGTATATAAACTAAAAAGTGTC
Source organism: Tetheella fluctuosa (assembly GCA_951216915.1). Lineage (NCBI taxonomy): Eukaryota > Metazoa > Arthropoda > Insecta > Lepidoptera > Drepanidae > Tetheella > Tetheella fluctuosa. The sequence goes on along the minus strand of OX578219.1, from coordinate 7,761,127 downwards.
AACTGAAGTATTATTATTATTTTCATGATCAATACTAGATTCATGCATTCAGGAACAGTACACTAATAAAAAGGATAATAGCTCATTTTTAATTTATAAAATTTTATAAGTCCAATTGAGACCAATATCTGCGCATTTATTTACTTACAAGAGACCAAATAACGGTCATGACGTCCAGCGTTTTCATTAAACTACTCCCGACATTTGAAAATGCAAAATTTAAATTCATTTTTGTGGCACTTATCGATTGAATAAAATTTTTGTATTTTTTTGGTGGCTTATTAGCACCTTAGGAACAAATTGAGACACTTTTCAAAAATGGGTGTAATACCCTATTGTAATTCACACACAACACGTATGTAACGCCTTCTCGTAACGTTACCATTTCTGCCGGTCAACTCCTTACCGCAAGCTGCGTAAAGGAAATTCGTTAAAAAAATAGATTTCTTGATTGGGATTTTTTGGATTTGTTTTGAGAGAGGGTTCTCTCATTTCCAGCATCCATAGGCTAAGGTAAGCCCTCACTCAGCGAGCCAGACGATGCCATCACTCTTGCTGAGATGGACACAGACCCTGCGAGGACCGTCGCGACAACATTCTTCCGAGTTTCGTCCCCTCTTAGCTCCCCAATAAATTTAAACCTGCTAAGTTCTCCCCTATAAATTTTCATAAACTTCCCAAATTCCGCTGAAACAAATGCAATAAGATTTTTAATGTGCTGATTTGACGGCGAGAATCGGGGCCCTGTTTCTCGCACGACCAAATCCCACGTTGAATACGCATCCGCCATAATATTGTTCTGGAGTTTCAAGTGCGTAAATGACAAACTAACAAAAGGTTTGATGAATATAATTAACTAAGTAAGCCCAGCAAACGATTACACGTATTGATTGGGCTAATTTTGATGGAAAATAATTATTTTACTAACTTTTAACGTTTAATTTTCTTCATCGATATTTGAATAACCTATATATACCACAGACTATAGTTTACCATCAATCAACAAGCTTTGTATTAAAAAACCAGTGAAATTTCATAGGGCTAGAATCAAGATACACGCCAGGAAACCGTAAAAACCTCAGTAGAAACACACCTAGAAACCATTTATTTTATTGTCTATGGTTGCAAATATGCTAATGTGTTGCCAAGAAATTAATTCTATACACTTTTGGATATATATTTTAAAATTCTATAACAATATTCCTGCAACATCTTTTTTATCTATAGAAAGTTATTAAATCATTGGTAAGAGTTTATTTTAAATAACAACAAATAAACAAAATATTATTTTCTATGTGTAAAAAATCCTCGAAGCTACTACCGCTGCCAATATCAGCAGGCTGGCCGCTTTTTCAGCGTGTCTTTTCTTTTAAATTGTTATTCAAAATATTATAACATAACATCTAAAATAGCACAGTTTTAGTTAAGAGTAGTTTAAAATAACCAAAAGTTCAATGGCAACACTAAATCAATGGCGTCGTTGTCGCCCTACCTACCTATGTCACCCATCGTTCGTAGTGAGGTGAACGAGATGCGATGAGTTAAATGGTGTGGTTTTTTAAAATCATAGTGGCAAAGAATATTCATTGACAACTTGAATAAATCTTCGATATTCACGGAATAGTGTCATCACTTATTATTCGTTAAAAAATGTTTCAATCCCATGATACTATTGACATGAAATCGTGTCGTATATGTTTGACGAATAAGAAACCATTGTGCCCTCTGTTCAGATATAAATTATCTGGTAATTATGCTGAAATGCTAACAGCAATTGCAGATGTCAAGGTAAGTTAGACATACAACATAATATCATTGCTTTGTTGTTGGTTTTCAGAACATCGATACCGCTGAAAGTTCACCTACCTGTATTTGAAAATTTTATATAAAATTCCTGTGTTACGATGTTGGTCCAGGATGAACTCCGAAATTTATCCGATCCGCATTTTTTTTCTCTAAATGTGTGATTTGTTCCAACAAAATAGGATACTTTTATCACAATTATTAACTTTTTATAACGGGAATGCGGTTGAATCCACGGGGAACAGCTAATAGATATATAGGTTAGGCGTTTGGGTTGCCAATAGCTATTTCTGCTAATGAAAAGGTATTCTATGTAATTCTAAAAATCAAGTAATTAGAGATGACACCTGGAGCTCATATGCAGTAGTCCACTCTGTCTTTGATTTTACTGTTACTTATTTTTGGAATATGGTATACTTAGCTGAATAACTCTATGCACACTTACTTTTTTTTATTCCTTGGAGCTTTTATTGTTACTTACTTTTTGAAAGAAATGCCTTAGATGATTTTATGATTACCTGAATGAATATAATACTTAAAGCATTTTGCAGGTTTCCTCTAATGATGGTCTGCCAGAAAAAATATGTCATAAATGTTGCATTACTTTGGAAAAGGCATATCTTCTTAAAACAGTGGCTGAAAGGTAAGTAGGTACCTAAATGGTTAAACAGGAAGTGCACTCCATACTTAAAAAGTGTATTACCTGTTGAGTGATGTGAAACAGTCATTGCACTGAGATAAAACCTACTAAATAGGTAAATTCTCATTTATTTTTCATTCAGGTCAGACAGGAAGCTCAGAAAAATGATGGAAAAGATAAAGGGTCAGATTCCAACCAAGAAAATTGCTTTTGATTCCTTTACTGATATTAAAAGTGAGATAGGACCCTTGACAATTAAATCAGAGCCTAAATGGGAAATGGAGATAGATTTGCAAGATAATGACACAAGTACCACAATTGTATCCACAAGTCCTGTGGATACAATTGATGGGAAGGATATTGTTATTGCCAATACCATTATAAGGAAAGTGGATCCTGGTGCAGAAGAAACAAAAGATGATATTTTTAATGAAGAAGTAGACATAACTTGGAAATCAACAAAGTTGTCAACAAAAAATAATGAACTTAATGTAAGTATAAAAAAAACCGGCCAAGTGCGAGTCGGACTCGCGCACCGAGGGTTCCGTATAAACTTCGTCCATCGTTCATCCATCAAGGGAAATGCACAATTTTATTTATTTACCTTTAGGTTGGTGCCAATTAAGCTAGACCTCTAATTTGTATCAGCGCCCATACAACTCGGAGGTCTTTATTAATTGGTGTTACTATGTATGTTTGGGAACCCCTTTAATTTATTAACTTTTTTTATATTTTGGAATTTTCCCTTTATTTGTGCTGTAAGACTGCTTTTTGCCAAATTTCGTGATTCTAGGTCAACGGGATCTACCACAAAACAAATAAAAGGGCAAAAAAATCGCGTTTGTTGTATGGGAGCCCCCCTTAAATATTTATTTTATTTTGTTTTTAGTATTTGTTGTTATAGCGGCAACAGAAATACATTATTTGTGAAAATTTCAACTGTCTAGCTATAGCGGTGCTTGAGATACAGCCTGGAGACAGACAGACAGACAGCAAAGTCTTAGTAATAGGGTCCCGTTTTTACACTTTGGGTACGGAACCCTAAAAATGAATAAATATTTTGAAGAATTTATTTAGTTTTTAATGTGAAAAGGCTGATAAGCAGGCTGACGATCCACCTGATATGTGCCTGCCTTTACATATGAACATTAGCAATACCAGAGGGAATGCAATTTTGTTGCAGACCTTTAGCTAAAACAACTGTCTCAAGTGCATTAGCCAGAACATATCAATAGCCATGTACATAATAATAATAAACAAACAATTTAGATAGCTTAGGCAATAAGCAGTCAGAAAATGTTAGTTTTTTTGGTGGCTTATTAGCACCTTAGGAACAAATTGAGACACTTTTCAAAAATAGGTGTAATACCCTACATTGTGTGCTTACTTCCTTTGGCCTATTAGAAGGTGTGGTATAACACAAGCCTATCTATAGAAAAAAAGAGCATAGGAGTTTGATCGCTGACATTTACACAGTCATAAAACATGTAAAACAGTGATAACATATTGTGTGTTCTTATACATATTCTGTGAAATTGTTTTTTTTTAGCAAGCTTAAGTTATTCACTTTAGGGCCTTTGCTTGCGGCAGCTTCGTGTAGCGAGTCAATCACTTCCCTACAATATGTGCGAGGAGGGTGATGCCTGCCACATGCGTCATAGTTGTAAACAGATGCTGCTTGTGGGGGCTGGTCTGCTTAAATTTGCTTCTTTTATTTTTTTTGTTATAACATACAATATTGTCAGTGTGACTAGATAAATAATTTAATGTAATAAATCTGAGTTAGTTATGAAAGGCGTAATTGCTATCAGTGGGTTCCCACGGTGTGCGGTTTCTGAGATGCACTGCTGGAAACCGTACCACCAGAAAGCCACCTGGCTCCACCCCCTGTCTGTCAAAGCCCGCGGAAACATCAAATCAAATAATCATTTATTTTCGAAAAAGTAATTGCAGTAGAACTCTTAGTGCAGAGTTCGCCCGGGGAAGTACTACCACCATATCTAATTCCGCCGTGAAATAGTAGTGCACTTGTATTACTGTTTGCCACCTAGTAGTATAAAAAAAAAAGTACATTATTATTATTATAAAATAGGTTGTTTCGTCAAGCGTAGCAAACTCTAGAACAAGAACATCTTGTTCTGGATCAAAGCACACGCGGGTTTAGAGGGAAACGAGCGAGCGGACCAGCTAGTCAAGGAGGCTATCCTGCACTCTAAAAAGCGACCGGACTACGACGGGTGCCCGGTTTTGGATTCGGAGATACAAAGCCAAGGGCGTATGCGACAAAATGGTTTTTATTGTTTAATTTAAAAACTTCAAATATATTTCATAAAACCTATGTACAAATTATAATATCAGTTTCAATTAATAGGAATTTTGGAATTTCAAATCGATCCTCAATGTCGGTAAAATTGGAAACTCATAAAGAGGTGTTTTTGATCAATTATTTTGTGTTAAAAGTTAACCAATCGTGTTATGCAACGTACAAAATAAAGTCAAAGACATGATTAATTCTTACAATAAATTTCAGTTCGTTCGCTTCAGTCATTGTTGAGAAAAATCGGTATCCTTGCATCCAAAATCTTCAAGGCGTCGCCTTAAAAAGATGAGAAATTTGAAATAGGGGGGATATTGGGGAATTTAAAATGGAGACGACAGAAACAGATGAAGAAATGAAAAACTTGCAAAACAACGGCTCTGAGCACCTTGTAAGAGGGACAATATATTGAAAAAATAAATTTTAAAAACCCCTGGTATTGCAAATGTTCATAGGCGGCGGTTACCACTTACCATCAGGTGGACTGTATGCTATGAATGCTTGTCAACCTACTGATATAAAAAAATGAAATAATAATAATACTTTTACCCACTTAATTAAGGGTGGAATTTCGGGAAATACTTTTAGGTGTACCTACAAACTGTTTTTGCCCTTTTTTACCTTTTTAGATTATCGTAAAATCCTATTTATTGCACCCCTACACTCTTTAAGGATCTCCAATAGAATCAGGGACAGCCTTCGGACAGTTGACAATTTATCGCGAGACAGATTGTGATTTAACAGATTCACTTCGATAGATTATAAAAATAAGCAAGCAGTATGTTACGGTTCACAATCTTTCGACAGTTTACAATTTCGCGAGATAGATTATATTCTAACGGTATTTACAATTTTACGGTGACATATATACTTGTATTATTAGTTATCTGGTTTCCATAGTACAAGTTCGGCTTAGTTTAGGGTCAGATATTGATGTGTGGATGAACAGTGTATAGATTGGGTTAATATTTTACAAACAGGAAGAATATTTGGATGATGATTTATTTCAAGATGATGATGATGATGATTATGTTCCACCAACTGAAAAACCGAAAACTAAATTCAAGAAGCCCAAATTAGCAGATATTAAGGTGTTTAAAGGGAAACCAGTTGTAAGAAAAATTAAGGTCATTAAAAAGTATAAGGAAGAAGCAGATGATGGAGGTAGAACAAGGACTGATGGTAAAGGAAAAGCTGCTACTACAATAACTTGCTGTAAGTTAACACACACAACATCATATAAAGACTGTTTAAGAGCTTGTGTAACACAGAATCAATGTTTTTAATACATAATTTAGAATATTATTATCGACCTAATATTGCTCCCATATTATTCGTAATTAAGGGTTTTCAATTGAAAGTGTACCTACCATGTCTGAATTCAAGGTTCTATTTTAAATATTAATTTTTCGATGATTCTTTTTTTTGATATGATTATGATACATGCTAGTTTATGAAATTATATTTAATTGCTTGTAGAATAATCTATTTTACGAGAAATCAACATATTAAACTGGCTCTGTGAAAAAAAAAGTTTTGCGACACTACGCTAACTTATGATTACTGCCTATGAAGTAAGATGCAATATGTTTTAATTGTGCTACAAAGATATTATCATAACTAATATATATAAAATAGGACAATATAGTCACCAAATCATTAAAATACGAATTAAATGAGTTTTTTAGTTCGGTTTTGTCACAGCTGATGCCAAATAACCCTATATTTTTACGATATTGTAACGAAATGTAGTTTAATCAGCATAGTAATTATTGTGTTCTGGAACTTTAAAATCATTTTAATGAATGCATTCAAATTAATTGTGCCCCTGCATACAAAAAATTGGTAAAAATAAAAATTTCCTCGTCGCAAAACGGGGGACAGTCGCAAAACCGAATAATAATTTATTCTAAGGCTGGGGGTACACAAAGAAAAAACTGGACCCAAAGTCAAAGCCATTTATTCAGTTTAGGCCCTAGGAGGGCACTTATGAAGGTCGAATTTACTGAACCTACCACCGATTCGGAAATCAGCCTTCAACTGAGAAGAACCCGCAAGAAACTCAGCAAGGTTACATTTTTTATATATATTTTTCTTTTTTTTTTATAATCTGACTATTGGCTATATTTTTTCAATAACAGCAAAATGTACAATACAATATACAATTAAATCAAAAAGAAAAATACCAATACCAAGTAAATAATAAAATGTAACGCAAACAAGTTCTTATTAAATAATAGCGAATACGCTACATAATGGCTAAAACTAAAAAATTAAAATAAAAAAAAAAAACAATATGCGAAGTGCACCTGTGCAGAGTGTAACTATTTCCAAACATCCCTATCTTCAATATATTGAGCTACCTTGTAATAAGCCTTTTCCTTCAAAACTTTCTTTACGTAAAATTTGAATTTAAAATCGGTCATCTTGGTTACCGAGTTAGGTATTTTATTATAAAAACGAACGCAATTACCAAGGAATGACTAACTTTGGCTAACCTAAAATATGGAACAACTAATTTCTCTCTTTGCCTTGTATTTATATTATGGACATCTACTTTTGTTTTAAACATTCCTATATTTCTACGTATGAACATTATATTTTCATAAATGTAGAGTGAAGGCAAAGTCGTTATATTTATTTCTTTAAATAAATGCTTTAATGAGTCCCGAGGACCCATACTATAAATTGCACGAATTGCCCTTTTTTGTAGTATAAAAATAGTTTCAATATCGGCTGCTGCTCCCCATAATAAAATACCGTATGATAACAGACTGTGAAAGTAAGCAAAATATACTAGTTTAGCCGTCTCGACATTCGTCAATTGTTTAATTTTTCTTACAGCAAATGCAGCAGAACTTAATTTACCTGCCAAAGAATCTATATGAGGACCCCATTGTAATTTATTATCTAATGTTAAACCTAAGAATACAGTTTTATTAACCATGTCCAAATTACTGCTATCTATTATTACTTGACTATCTACTTGTGCTACATTGGGTAGAGAGAATCTTAAACATTTAGTCTTCTTAGAGTTGAGTAACAAATTTTTTGCAGTAAACCATTTGGAGACTATTGACAAGGTATCATTTACTCTTATAAGATCTTTGTCTTTTCTATCAACTTTAAAAATCAACGAAAAAATATGTAAGTACGTGGTTGAAATAAAATCATAGTATTACATGTTTTTCATTGTTTATTAAATAATAATAAATCTGCTTAATTAAATTAGCCTCAACACTTCGTTTAACAAAGTACTATCAAGTATAGGTTCAAACTCAAAGCTATCATGATTTTGACGAGTGAAACTTCAAAACATATACTTATAAAATTTTAGATATTTTTTCTTCATAGATTTCATTCTTTGCAAATTTTTCAGTCTTTGGGCCGCTAACTTATCAGGATTCTCTCGTTTAATTTTTTCTCTATACCTCCGAGACCGTTCTGCGCTAATAAGTGGCATTGTGTACCCTACAAATGATTTTTTTAATTAAAAACGAAAACCTGACTGCATAAAACATCTAAATCAGTTGAGGCGTTCAGAAGTTATGGTGGAATAAAGAAACGGACAAACATATATGACACTCTAAAAACATAACACTTTTTTTATGTAGTCTCAACCTTATGGTGTCAGTTTTGCAACTTTGCTGGTCAGCCTGTAGGCCACGAAGCAAATTGGCGCAAAACGGACCTGACGCTCTACCCATTGTATATTCAAAATTATTTTATGTCGAAAACATTTACCTACCTTTGTTATCTAATGTAAATAACGTTACAATAAGATATTATTCATCCTCTGAAAACAGTTAAATTATATGAACTTATCTGAATTAGAAGATATAATTAAAGCCTATATCTGCCCACTGCTGAGCACAGGCCACCTTTCACGAATTAGGGTGAAAGGGGAATGGGCAAATACTCCACCACGCGTGCCCACTGCGGATTGGTGGAGGTAGGCTAGTGGTCAACCTACTGTTGGAGTTGTCAAGCCACCTAGGAGGTCTCCAACAAGCTTATCGACCATCACAATTAAGTGATAACCGGGACCAACGGCTTTACGTGCCTTCCGAAGCACGGAAACGCTCAAGATGTAATACCACTAGACGGTCACCCATCCAGGTACCGGCCAGATTGGACGTTGATTAACTTTGCCGATCGGTTAAGAACGGCTAATCAAGCTACGCCACGAGCGCTTGAATTAGAAGATATTGTGTTTCAAATCTGACAGATAAAATCTTGACGGCGGTGGCACTCACTAAAATCACGTCGTATCTCCGATGTATTTTGACAAATAGCTTTTTTAATATGGCGGTCGGTGAGTAAAGATGTTGTCGCCACTCAAAAAATAAATAAGTCTGTCGTATGATAATTTCAAATAGCAGTTTTAGCCGTGACAATAACGACATGTCCGGTCTGTACCACTTTTTACGATTTTTTTGGAAATCAAACTGTATTTAAATGAGTAAAAGATTTAAATTATAAACTACCTGGTAGGTGATACGTGACTCAGAGTATTCAAACGATATCAAAATCTCATGCTACCCTAGTACAAAAAGTTTTCAGAAACGCTTCTAACATCGAGGATCTTGAGTGGGGGACAAGCCAAAAATCATCGTTGTTTAAAAATGGTCATTATTTAAATACTACGCAGTAATTAGTAAAATTATTGTTTTAAAGTAATACTTGTGTGTGTGTTTAATGGTTTTTAATCATTAAATAGTAAGTCAACTATAAATTTTAATTGTTCTATGACTTCAAACATAGGGGACAGTCCAAAAATGGGAGATACACTTTATTTTGAAAACCCTCAATTAGCTTTTGCCCCAAGTATGTACTCAATAGGTACTATGAAATTGGACTACGTACTTAAATTTTATTCCGCCATTTTGAATCACTATGATGATTTAAGAAACGCGAATAGTCACAAAACTTTCTAGTACATCCCAATTCCGAATCAATACTAGTTTAATGTATCCTCAACTTTAAATTTGCAATGCGACCTTTTTCACTTTCAATTTCACTTCATTAACTTTTTGTTCAACCTTAAAACCATTTATTCAGTTTAGGCCCTAGGAGGGCACTTAGGTATGTTCATATTGAAGTCCTAGTTAGTTTAGTAAGTTTAGGTCATTGCAGGCTGCAAATTTACGTATTTTTTTAGATAAAGATCTTTGATACAAATTACAATTAAGATACAAATCTTATCCTCTCAAGGTGAAACAAGTTACTGACAATTAATAGCAGATTTGTTCACTCTGTGTGTCTCACTATGTGGATACAACTGTTTAGGGAATTGAGATGTATACAGGGTGATTTTGTTATCACTGGCAATACTTGCAGGGGTGGAAGTACTCATCAATGTGAACAACTTTTATTATAGGGCTAACTCTGATATCGCGTAAAATAATACGGTTGCTTCATACATTTTGGTCGAGTAGGTATTGAACTTTTGTATGGAACAGCTGATAATTTTTTCATCACCCAGTATATAACAATAAAAAAATGATTTCAGATCCTATACTGAAAAATGGAAATAGGGGTTCACCTATACTTTTAAAAAGACCGAAAGATGCCACAGTCTTGAAAGTACATACAAGTTACCCCAGGAGTTCAGGCGGTTCTGTTGCTGTTGAAGGACCACGAATGCGCAGAGAGAAACCTGTGAGAATGGTTAAGACAGCTGGTGCTAAACAACGTGAGAAACTTGTCTGCCCGGTTTGTGGAATACTTACATTCACACTAGGCAATCATATTGCCACCCATCAAGGTAAATTATGTTAAATGTTAATTGTAAAATTCATAGACGAAAAAATAATTAAAGGTATTAATTATCATTATTAATATTATTGCCTACAGAGAAAAAAAGATACACATGCAATCAATGCCCAAGAACTTTTGCTCAGAAGAGTAATCTGCTAGCTCACGCCAAACAACACTCTGGGATAAAGGATCATATTTGTGAGATTTGTGGTGCTGGATTCTACAGTCAGAAATCATTAGTCAGGTAAATTAAGGTTTTAATCGAAAAATTACCAATTCTACTACTACCAAATCGCATGAACAATAAATTCTTAAAACATAACAAAAATGACTGATTCTGAAATTATTGTACATTTCTTCTAACAGCTGATTCTATAAAGGGTATTTAATGAATGATTGATTATTCTATGTCACTCAATCTAAACTTTGATTGTATTGCTGAGATTTCTTAGATTTCTCAGCGATTTCAAATAGTAATTAAATTCAAGTATTTTTTATCTTAATTACATATACAGACTAGGTAAAAAAATACGTATTTACAATTTAACAAACGACTATATAAAATTATACGTAGAATTGTGAAGTGTCTGTAATTGTAAATTAAATTGTGGACTCTGTATGACTATACAGTCCAAGTCAAGTGACTACTTGAATAATCATTCATTTGTTGACTAAACCATATTAGGGTAAATTGTATTATTGGGTGACTTTTGGACGCCAAGTAAAAATAAGTATCTTAAAACTCGGGATTTACTAGACTTGCTTTAAAACGACTGAGACCTAATAGACTGAGTTCATTTTATTCAATCGAATATGTGTGAGTTGAATGATAACTTATAAAGTTCTTTCCATACTATAAAGTTAAATAAATGCGAATGTTAACCGTCTGTCTTTATGCCATAACGATGATTGTGTAGTTCTTGCCCAAACATTTTTAAATTTGGCAAGGAGGAAACACGAACTAGCCCTCTTATCCCTGAAATAAATAATATAGTTAGGCTTTTTCCGAGATTATTCCGTCGATAACTTAATAATTTCTTTTACAGGCATAATTTAATTCACAAAGGTGAACGACCATTTTCGTGCAATTTATGCACCAAGAAATTTATCGCGGTAAGTTTCATAAACCTTTTTAGGGTTCCGTACCGAAAGGGTAAAAACGGGACCCTATTACTAAGACTTCGCTGTCTTTCCGTCTGTCTCTCACCAGGCTGTATCTCAAGATCCGCGATAGCTAGACAGTTGAAATTTTCACAAATTATGATTTTCTGTAGCCGCTATAACAACAAATACTAAAAACAAAATAAAATAAATATTTAAGAGGGACTCCCATACAACAAACGTGATTTTTTTGCCGTTTTTGTAGATAATGGTACGGAACCCTTCGTGCGCGAGTCCAACTCGCACTTGGCCGGTTTTTATCTTGTATGTTTTAATGTTTAATTTGATATTGTATTAAAATCGTTTTCGACCACATCAATCACACTTGTATAATTTGTGTTCACATTAGTTGGAAATTGTTGTGCATTGTTTTAATGAACTGAAATGTCTAAGTGAAATTGAATCGTAACAACGTGAATTTTTGACAAACGACGAATTGATGTACCTATTTCAGCGTTGTGATCTGAACCGGCACCTGCGTATACACTCTGGTTACAAACCGTTCAAATGCGGCACGTGCACCATGTCATTCAACGCGAAGCATCAGTTGCAAAACCACGAGCGAATGCACACCGGCGAACGACCCTACACCTGCCAGGTGCGTCAACACTCCATGAAATAATTCTGTTACAGATGACTGGCCTTCGCCGACATTTGCGGATCCATTCCGGCGAAAAAAGATTCACCTGTGACATCTGCAATAAGAGTTTTATGCAAAATCACCATCTGCAGAATCACGAGCTCACACATACTGGCGATAAGCCGTTTGCTTGCGAGGTCAGTGGATTTGATATCGTATGTCGAATTCTACTGATAAATCCTCATGAATTTTGATCAACTAGGGTCTAAGCTTATTCTTGAGCTGTTAAAAATTACAGGAACAGATTTGTACTTCAAGTAATAGAGATAATATTCAAGGAAATAGCTGTAAAAAAATGTCACACCTGCCCCATAGATGTCCTTAGGATTCCCTATGGAAATTTATTTGTCAGTTATTTGTCGATCGGCCTTTCGGCCCACTGTCACTTCTAATTGCTGATTCGTTGTTGTCCACTGGCCTACAACCCAATAGACACCACCAATAGATACCATCCACGCACTTTTCTAAAATTGAGAAGTTACATTCTAAACTGTTATCGGAATCCAATTTGTAATGTTAACAAGAATATTATTCAACGATAATAATATACATTCAAGTTAGTTTAATAACGTTACGTTTAAGTTTCGTTATTATTAGTACATGGTGTCAAAATGTAGATGTCATCTGCGAACAATATGCACGTTCTCGTTCATTACTATTCATATCTGGAAAAAAAAGTACCACCTGAGAACATTTCCGGTAACTTTTGCTTTCGTTCACAGGTATGCAACGTTGCTTTTAGCTACAAAGTGAATTTGAATAATCACGTATATAAAGTGCACGGAGTAAATCTCAAGTTCAAGTCCATACACACGGTCACGGAAGACATTCTCCGGCGGGAAATGGGGATAGTGACTGAAACTCGCGTGGCTATTTCACACATCATGCCCCAGCTGAGCGACGTCCCCACACCAGGGGCTCATGAGACAGTACCACATCACGCTACTGAGTACACTGTATAATTCTGGGTAACATATTGTGAGTTTCCTATAATTCAGATATTTTTATCACCATTCGAAGAACATTATGTTGTTAAAGGAAGTCTTAGTTGTATAATATTAAATGAAGTTGGTGTGATAATTGTTTTAAAAGTTTGAGTTAATTGATCGTGCTTTTAAAGAGTTTGTTGTTAACATATTGAAGGAAATTAAAATAGGTTTATAAATAAGAAATTAGTATTTTTTTTATTGTACCGAGATACTGATCTACAATGGTATTAGAGATTCAGTGTATTATTTATAAGTGCCTGTGAAAGGGTGAATGAATAAAATATTTTTTATACTGGCACGTGTGAGTGATCATTGGCTACTTCGTCAAATCTTTCATTATTACAGAGTATCACATATTTTTACTCCTAATACTCTCGTCGCATATCCATTACTAGCTTCCGCTCCGGATCTTATGTTTTCCCGGCATAAAAAGTAGCCTATAGCCTTCCTCGATTATTATAATACTAGATAATTGTGATTGTATTTTCTTAAAAATATTAATATTTAATATTATGGTTTGTATCCCAGAATGGGATCTCCTTTCCACTCGCAACTCTAAAATCGGCCAGTAGGTACAGTATTGTTTTCGAATTAACTTCAAATCCCACCCGATTAGGGGTCTATTATGTAAACTCTAATATTAATAATCTGCTCCGAGCATTAATCTAAAAGTTACATACAAACTGTATTTCCCCCCTTTACCCCCTAAGGGGTTGAATTTTGAAATACCTTTCAAACATCCTATAAGGAATCTGCCTGTCAAATTTCAAGACTGTAGGTATTATAGTTCTTGAAACAAATGTTTTTATCATATACTACTACTAATAAGCCGAAAGTTTTTATATTAGAGACATGGAAAAGTAGGTACATAGTTACTAAACTTATTGTAAGCTCAGCAAAGTCTTCCTAATACGATAATTAATGAAAACAACTTTATGATGTTTGGTAATAATTCCTTTATATTTAAAGTCATTTTAGCAACACAAATATGTTGACGATCCAATAGGTTAGGCCATTACATTAAGTTCCATATTTTGGAATAATCAAGTATGTGTTGTAAATTCCCTGGCGCAGACACACCCGACACTGATCCGTAGCTTCACGGCGGTCCATCTTAACTCAAGCTCTTTAGGTACATAATCTTCAGTAGGTATTTGTGATCTTTTAAGTATTGATAACTGAAATATAAGGAAGTTAATTCATGTACATACTTATTGTTTGTATGATTATAAACCTGGTTGAGATGACTAAGTATTTATAAGGGATAAAAAGTACCTACCCTATATGTTATTCCAGGGTAAGTATATCTATGTGACAAGTTTCATCGAAATGGCTTTATGCGTGATTTAGTCACAAACATATAAACTTTCACATTTATAATATTATAGTAGGATCTACTTATACCAAAAGGGACTTTCAAGTTTTAAGTTTTTGGTATATTACGTAATATAATGATTCTATGAATATTTGTTTGTTAATGCATCACGATCATAAACTAAATCGTATAAACAAATAATATAAACTTACATCGTATAAAATCTCCTGGCATTTATACGGTTCCGAGCACATCTGCTGTTCCCTGCTACAGTTTCTTATTTCTACCCATCGTGGAAAGATATTTTCGCCCATGTCTTTCTTGTATGTCTAAAAAGCCAATAATGACATAATTAACCTCCACCTTACAGAATACCGCAGCCAAATAGGTAACTTATAGTTGTGTTCCTGCGCGTGAGGAAGGTCGCCAGAGCTCATGGGGGTGGGGAGAAGGGTCGGCAACGCGTGAGTGGCACGTGAGTGTTGCAAGCGTTCATAGGCTACGGTATCCGCTTACCATCAGGCGGGCCGTATGCTTGTTTGCCGACAACGTGGTATAAAAAAAAATTAAAACATAAGTAGGTATTATATCCTAGGCATCTATCATTTTCCTTAAATTATAAAAAAATACATAAATATAATATATTTTATACTTACACCATATTCACAGTTACACGGAGGATCCGGTAATGCTTGCTGAGGGAGGATTTATTGCAATTAATATTAAATTTTAAATTGTGTTTAGGTATTTATCTCGAGGTGGCAATAAAGGTCTATAGAATAAAGCCAACAAACTAAACAACATCACGTGAAAACATAAAATAAAACCGGCCAAGTGCGAGTCAGACTCGCGCAACGAGGGTTCCGTACAAACTTCGTCCAACGTTCGTCCATCACGGGAAATACACAATTTTATTTATTTACCTTATTTGAGGTTGGTGCTAATTAAGACCTCTAAATTATATGAGGGCCCATACAACTCAGAGGTCTTTATTAATTGGCGTAACTATGTATGTATGGGGACACCTTTAATTTTCAACATTTTTAGAATTTTTCGTTTATTTTTGCTGTAAGACCTTGCTTTATGCTATTTTTTTTATATTAGAGTTGATTGGATGAAAGGTAAATTGCGGTTTACGATTTATGACGTATTAAAAAAAAACTACTTACTAGATCTCGTTCAAACCAAATTTTCGGTGGAAGTTTGCATGGTTAATGTACATCATATATTTTTTTTAGTTTTATCTTTCTCTTAATTTAGAAGTTACAGGGGGTGTGTCCCCCACACACATTTTACCACTTTGAAAGTGTCTCTCGCGCAAACTATTCAGTTTAGAAAAAAAAAATTAGAAACCTCAATATCATTTTTGAAGACCTATCCATAGATACCCCACACGTATGGGTGTGATGAAAAAAAAAATTTGAGTTTCAGTTCTAAGTATGGGGAACCCCCAAAATTTATTGTACTTTTTCTATTTTTGTGTGAAAATCTTAATGCAGTTCACAGAATACATCTACTTACCAAGTTTCAACAGTATAGTTCTTATAGTTTCGGAAAAAAGTGGCTGTGACATACGGACGGACAGACAGACAGACATGACGAATCTATAAGGGTTCCGTTTTTTGCCATTTGGCTACGGAACCCCAAAAATGATGGAGATTGTAACGTTCTATCCTCACAGAAACCAGATAACTCACTAAAGAGCCAAATTGACTCAACTGTACAACGAAGTTGTAGGAGATATGGGTGATTTGCCCAGAAACAGCTTAAAAATAACAAGGTGATGAGAACCTATGGACAGAATTACGACTGACTTAAAACCGGATGGTTGGTATTACCTACATGTAATCCTCCGAGGCTTTTTAAATTCCAAAGACACAGTAGTGTAGCACAGTGTAGTAGCGTTTGGTTAGATATGTTATACCTTCACAAGTTCACATACAGAACACAGCCTGAAGGCAAAATACTGCAACCAGTGATTACTTACAGTACAGTGGAACAGAGATGTTATTACGAATAGAATAAGACGAATTGTTGGCTGCATAAATAAGCTCATGGTCGTGTGACCGAGTGTGTACTCGGCGAGCTATGGAACGGAATATCCTCGATGTTTGCTTATGTGGCAGGAGCGTCATGAAGACGTTACGAAATAATTTTGTAAGAAAATATATGTTGCCGACGTAGCTTGTAAAATCAGAAATGGGTAGTTAACATCGCCTGGTACTGATTACTGACGGGGAAAATAAAGCGACTAAAGACAGTTTGTTACGGAATTAATGTAAGAACTCGAAAGTTCAGCAGTAGACATCTCCGGGCTAAATATTATGGAATTCATTCATTTCAATGGTCGCTTAAGTATCTTTACATCCAATTTAACATTGATTTATTTAGTACTTAATTATAATTAAGTGTAGGTAGATTGATGTGTAGGAAGACTTACATTGTATTTTTCAACTTTTCCCCTTTTCCTAGTCCTCGTTTCAACTGAGTTATCCAATAAAACTACATCATTTCTTATCATATTAGCATAATCGACTATGAAAGCTGTTAATTCTTCAGGGGTAGCCTCCGGGTCGAAAGGCTCGGTGTCGTATGTAACAACTGCGTTATCCATGTTTCTCATTATTTCATTGTTTCGTGCTCTCTGAACTATATAATTTTTCCTCTTATGAGTTCTCTTATCCTCTACCAAGAATTCGTCAACGTTAGAGGACTTCTTAAATGCCATCGCCTTTGGTACTAATGATTGCATGGTAATCCAAATTCCGAAACATACTATCATTACCACAATTGGTCTAGTGATCTGAAAATGATATAAAACTATAGTTTAAATATTTATCACCAACACACTTACAATTCTACCAAATGTTTAAATATTTATTGTATGTAGGTACCTATTAATCAAATCTTAACAAATTACCAATACCAATTAAAATAAATGACCTAACCACATAGGTTTAATTATAATTTTATTTTATTTTTATATTTAAGTTCTGCCAACAGTTGTTACTATGATACCTACATATTTATAAATAATACATTTATATGAAATTAAAACTAAAAGTACAACCAATTACAGGCAAACACTACATGACATAAATAAATAATTTACTTGTAACATAACATAAAGTGAATAAAATAATGACAATAGGAATAATAATTTTAAATAACAAATATTATTAGGATATTAATAAACTAAGAGATTTTTTTATAGAATTTCATGGCGCCATCGAAATGTATATCTACTTCCCCGCTGCATTTATTATAGAGTTTGCAGAGTGAATTGGTTCCCAAAGTTGTCCTACGCAAGGGTGGAGCTAATGGTGTGATGGGATGGCGAGGACATGGACATTGAACACGGAAACTAAATTTGTTTAGTAGCTGAGGGCAATCTATTTTGTTGTTTAGGATCTTATAAAAAAACATGAGGCTGCATATCCCTACGGGTTGTATAAGTGAGGACATTCTGAAATGTGCAGCGGTCATTATAAGAGGAACATTTTTTTGCAATGCCAACGGAGTAAGCCAGGTGCCACATAAACGTCTATATTAATTGCCTCTATATGAGGGACAAAAGTTAGCTTAGCATTTATTATAACTCCCAGATCTTTAATGTTATCTGACTTTGTTATGGGTTGATTGTCAATATAGTACACCGAAGAAACTTGGTTAAGCTTGCGGGTTACAGTAATGTATACACATTTTAAAGGGTTTAGGGCCATATGATTTTTCTCACACCAAGTAATTAACCTATCAAGGTCTGATTGCAACAAAGATGTGTCATGAGTAGACTCAATAATTCTAGCAATTTTTAGGTCGTCAGCAAACAGATACGGCGTTGAATTTGTTAAGATGTCTGGTAGATCATTTATAAAAATATTAAAAATTATTGGTGCATTATGTGAACCCTGAGGAGTACCTGAAGTTATATCCTGTAAATCGGATTTGAATCCATTTACTACGACAAAAAAACTGCAGTTGGTCAGATAGGAAAATAGCCATTCGATTAAAGGTCTAGGGAAACCGTAAGTTGCTAGCTTTTGAATATGAAGGGAATGGGGAATTTTGTCTTTTTGAAGGCTTTACAGAAGTTAGTGTATATGACATCTACTTGCTTATGTGTGTCAACAGCCTCGATTAAGTCCTCCACATATGTAACAAGGTTTGTGCAGGTAGACCTGCCAGTTACAAAACCGTGCTGGTGAGTGGATATAGATTGTTAAAAGTGATTCTGTAAATGGGGACAAATAAGGGATTCAAAAACTTTTGCAAAAGTAGAGAGAATAGATAATTGCTTACCAGTTTAACGACACTGCCTTTATGTATGGGTACTACTTTAGCAAGTTTCCAATAATGGGGAAAACGACAAGAGCTAAGTGAATAATTATAAATTATGTGAAGTGGGGTAAGCTTTTCGCACAGGCCACAATAAAAGCTGGTGGGAGGTCGTCCGGGCCAGCACCTTTAGCAATATCAAGGCTATTTATTTTTTTAAGAATAGTTTCCTTGTCCAGCAAAATAGACGTCGCGTTCTCATGACACTGGCTAACAGAAAGAATTAAGTCTCCATGTGTAGACGGGTTGTGAAGTTGTTGTGAGCTAGCATTTTTGTTGTACACGGAGGCAAAGTATGATGCAAAGAGTTTACAAATTTCTGTTCCTTCAGATGAAACACTAACTCCGTCGGTTAATGAAGCCGGGTAGCTACTGGACCCACCTCGTTTGGTCTTAATGAAGATCCAAAACAATTTAGGGTTGTGCTTAATATTATCTTCTATCGCAGTGATATAAGAGTTATAATTTTGTATAACTAGCTTCGAACAGCGGTTACGATGGTGCTGAAGTGAAAGCCTGTCATGGCAATCCTCTTGCCATATTTTAACAACCGCCGTCTAATTGAGTCCTTTTCACGTAATATTTTTTTTAGGGTAGGTGTAAACCAAGGGGGCATTTTCCTATTGTTGTTAATTTTACGAAGAGGAACAAATAGTTGTATTGATTGCCTAATAATTTTGTAAAAAGCGCTAATCATAAAATCAATATTGTTCATACCTTTATATATATACCTTTATAATAAATATAATGTACAACAAAAATATAAGCATGTATAGATAGATAGAAGATATAACTATTCTTACCATGGCGATGTTGCTTCGAGCACTTTTCATAAAATTCTGCCTTTAGTGAAGATGATATTCCCTTTTATAGGTACCCACGTGGAAATGATTGACAGGTCCATGAAAAGATCCATTAACTAGTCGCAAAATCTCTTAAGAATCCAGTTATTTATACATGAGAAAAGATGAGGGCTTTGTGAGATATCAGGTGTTATTATGGTGACAATAGCTTTTTCATTTATTAATGACCGTGCGTCGCAGATAGAAGACACAAACACTGCTATAATATATCCTAGTTATTATATACCTACGTGTTTTAAACTCAAAGTCAAATTCAGTTTAGGCCCTAGAAGGGCACTTATGAACGTCGAAGTTACCTGCTACTGATAGATACTGAAGTTACCTGCTTTGTTTAATTAAAATCGGATGTTGCAAAAAAAGTTATCGTCATTTAAAGATTTTGCCCAAGCTGCTATACACTCGCTTGGGACCCAATGGAGAGATTACGAATGCCTATACAAAGCGGCATTTCGCGTGACTACAAACGCGATAGACCACTGCAGTATGTAATTACGCTGTGCTATTACTAAGACTCCGCTGTCCGTCAGTCCGTCTGTCACCAGGCTGTATCTCATGAACCGTGATAGTTAGACAGTTACAGCCTGGTGACAGACAGACGGGCAGACAGCGAAATCTTAGTAATAGGGTCCCTTTTTTACCCTTTCAAAGTCAAAGCCATTTATTCAGTTTGGGCCCTAGGAGGGCACTTATGAAGGTCGAATTTATTGAAGTTACCACCGGTTCGGAAGTCAGCCTTCAACTGAGAAGAGCCGGCAAGAAACTCAGCAAGGTAAATTTTTTTTTATTTGTTTTTTTTAAATTATCTGACTCAAAGTCAAAGTCAAAAAATACCAATATAAAGTAAATAATAAAATGTAACGCAAACAAGTTCTTATTAAATAATAGCGAATACGCTAATGGCTAAAACTAGAAAAAATAATAATAATAAAAAAACATTATGCAAGGTGCACCTGTGCAGAGTGTAACTATTTCCAAACATTCCTATCTTCAACATAATGAGCTACCTTTAATAAGCCTTTTCCTTCAAAACTTTATTTATGAAAATTTTTAATTTAAAATCGGTCATCTTGTTTACCGAGTGAGGTACCAAGGAATGACTTGCTAACTTTGGCTAGCCTAAAATATGGAACAACTAATTTCTCTCTTTGCCTTGTATTTATATTATGGACATCTACTTTTGTTTTAAACATTCCTATATTTCTACGTATGAACATTATATTTTCATAAATGTAAAGTGAAGGCGAAATCATAATATTTATTTCTTTAAATAAATGCTTTAATGAGTCCCAAGGACCCATACTATAAGTTGCACGAATTGCTCTTTTTTGTAGTATAAAAATAGTTTCAATATCGGCTGCTGCTCCCCATAATAAAATGCCGTATGATAAAAGACTGTGAAAGTAAGCAAATAAACTAGTTTAGCCGTATTGACATTCGTCAATTGTTTAATTTTTCTTACAGAAAATGCAGCAGAACTTTATTTACCTGCCAAAGAATCTTCATGTGAACCCCATTGTAATTTATTATCTAATGTTAAACCTAAGAATACAGTTTTATTAACCATATCCAAATTACTGCTATCTATTATTACTTGACTTTCTACTTGTGCTACATTGGGTAGAGAGAATCTTAAACATTTAGTCTTCTTAGAGTTGAGTAACAAATTGTTTGCGGCAAACCATTTGGAGACTATTGATAAGGTATCATTTACTCTTATAAGTTCTTTGTCTTTTCTATCAACTTTAAAAATCAAAGAAGTATCGTCAGCAAACAAGACTATATCTGAGAGGCCATTTACAACAGATGGTAAATCATTTATATAAACTAAAAACAAAAATGGTCCTAGTATAGAACCCTGGGGTTCTAATACTGTTGTACTACTAATCCCTACCTTTTGTTGACGATTAGATAAATAAGATAGAACAAGATCATAAGCAGCTCCACGAATTCCGTAATAGTCCAGCTTTAGAAGCAGTGTACGATGGTCGACACAGTCGAAAGCCTTGGATAGATCACAGAATATATCAATTGCATCCTGTGAACCCTCCCAAGCCTCATAGATGTTCTTCAATAGTTTTGCAGCTGCATCGGAAGTAGATCTTCCCTTCGTGAAACCAAACTGATGACCATGCAGTATCTCATGTTCATTAAAGTGTTTTAACATTCGATTGAGTAACAGTTTTTCAAATATTTTACTAAGTGCTGGAAGAACGGACACTGGTCTATAATCGGATGGATTATACTTACATCCGGATTTAAGAGATTTGAGAATTTCATTTCATTTTCACCCATCTTGATCGATTTCAAAGTTGGTCCCATAGAAAAAATTGTTGAGGATGACCAGTTTAGCATAATTAATACTAATAGATATACCTACTAGTTTTATTTTTCCTTTCACTTGTACAATTTGTGAGTGCTAATTTATTAATTTACCTTCTACCTACCCACTATGCTTTGTCTTAGAAGCATCGACTTAGTATTTTTTGATGCACTCTCGGGCTCTTTTCAGAAGATACATGGGACAGTCTGTATACTATCTAAAGTTACAAGATTATTTATTATTATTGTTTGTGAAACATGACCACGTTATATAGAAATTATAGGTAGGACAACCAGGGCCGGATTAAGACTAGGCTACTTGATGCCCTAAGCAATCCACGTCTGTGGGCCCCCCTATCCACTAGTAAACTAGTATCGGTCTTTAATTTTTTTAACGCAGGTATTTATTATGATCATTACGTACCTTAAAAGAATATTTACGAGAGAGATACGTGGAGTAGGTATTACAATAAAAACCAAAACTTTTTTTTTTAATGTGACTTGCGATTTTTGCGGGCATTAAACTCGCGGACATTAGTTTTTAAGTTCAACGTTTTTAACATACCTGCCTATATATATAAAATAATCTGTACCCTGAGTGTAAAGATTTTACGTAAATAAACGGTTACTATCACGTTTGCGTTTACTAAAAAAATGTATGGAAGAAATTAGTTTCATGAGTATTCCGCGAGAGGCGCTGTGCCGATTCCCATAGAAAAATATCGTAAACGCTAACGTGATAGTAAGCGTTTTCTAACGTCAATTGTTTACACTCGGGGTACTGGCTCCAAAATACGCATGACATTCATCTGCACTTTAACACACTTTAACTTCTCAACAGAAGCCATTCTTTTATCCAGCATCTTCTCTTTACGCTTGTTGTGCAATGTTATCAATCAATCAATCAATCAATCAATCAATATCTTTATTTTGCAAGAATATGGTATACAGATGATCTTAATAATAAATAAAATGTTCTACATATCCTGCCACAGAGGCGTGCAAAAGAATAAAACACCAGAAAAATAAATCTGAGATATACAAACAAAGAACCAATACAATAATCCGTAACTATTTTTTTTTATAAATTCCTCTAATATCACTAATAATCTACACTAATATAGGTAAGTATGTCAAAAAAATAATTATTGAAAGCTATGTCATTCCTGAATATAAATTCATACAATTACAATTTATACATTTAATTAAATCTGGACTTACTATTGCTAAAAAAATCATCAATGCAATAAAAACACTTATCTGCCAACCAATGACTAAAGCTGCGACAGAATCTTGAAAATGGTAAGACAAGGAACTCAGGAGGAATGGAATTATATATTTTTGATGCCATATAAACACAATTCCTTTTATACAATTCTAATTTTGGTTGTGGCATTATGAGTGGCAAATGAGTGACAGTGCGCTTTGAGCTATTGTCTCTCTTGTCAAAATAATTGAGATGTTGCTTTACAAATTTAGCTATTTCAAATATATATATACATGGAACTGTTAATAGCTTATGTTTTATAAAGATTGGACGACATGAGTCAAACCACTGTAACCCCCATATAGCACGGATGCATTTTTTCTGAGCAATAAACACACGCTGTATCTCCGATCCGTTTCCCCACAGAACAATTCCATAGCGAATTGTTGAAATTACATAAGCATGGTATGCCATAAGCGATGCTTCACTACTTGCTATTGATTTAAGCCTTTTCAGGGCAAACACAAATTTGTTTATATTATTACACAATTGATGTATATGGTATTTCCATGTGAGATGTTCATCAACTATTATTCCTAGAAAATTAGTTTTAATAACATGTTCTATATTTTCATCCTTGTATGCGATGTTTAGATTAAGTTTTCGTCCTCTATGTGTATTAAAATGTATTAATTTTGTTTTATTTATGTTTATTTTTAAGCTGTGTCTATTAAGCCAATTAGTAATTGTATCTAAACAGTTACGTATTTCAGATTGATGATTACTAAAATCAGAACAATCAAAAAGAACTGTAGTATCATCTGCATACATTATTGATTTCTGAGAAATTGAAGAAGGAAAGTCATTCACGTATATTAAGAATAACAGAGGCCCAAGAATACTTCCCTGTGGAACCCCATTTGGATTTACTTCTAAGTCAGAGTCAAACCCCTCGACTGTATTTGATTTAGCAACATGTTTATAAACCCTTATAAGCTGTTTTCTGTCCCTTAAATAAGACTCGAACCAAAGAAGGGCTGGTCCTCTCACACCATATCTTTCCAGTTTACTGAGCAAAATTGTATGGTTCACAAAATCAAAAGCCTTGCTCAGGTCTAGGAGCAATGCGGTGGTTGGGGTTTTATTATTAAGGTTGTTTAAAATATATTTTAAAAATACAAAACATGCTTGTGACGTTGACTTCCCTTTCCTAAATCCATACTGATCATTGCATAGTATATTATGTTTTTCCAAAAAAATTTTTAGTCTGTCATAAACCACCTTTTCAAAGATTTTTGAAAGTACTGGAACAAGTGTGATTGGTCTATAATTATTTCTATCGCATTTTTTTCCTTTCTTATGCAACGGTTTAATTACTGATAACTTTAGCCGTGTAGGAAAGCAACCTTCTTCAAGCGACAAATTTATAATAAAAGCTAACGGTTTTGAAATATAAACTGCTACCGCCTTTAGCATCCTAGTATTGATGTCATCATATCCTGAAGAATTAGTATTATTAAGTTGTCTTATTATTCTTTGAACTTCATCAGGACTAGAGGGCTCAAAAAAAATACTATGACTAACAGTTTTAAAGCTTATATCGTTAGTAGAGGTCATGACATTTTTGTTTATAGAAGACTCAACGAAATCAATAAAATACCTATTAAAACTGTTAGCTATTTTGGAACCTTCAGTCAGTGTTTGATTACAATCCTTAATGTCGTGAATACATCCATCATTGACTCCATACCCATTCTCATTCTTTATTATGTTCCAAGTTGCTTTTATTTTGTTTTTTGAACGTTCAATGTATCTATGACTTGACATCTTTTGAGATCCACTGACGCATTTTTTTAATACTTTAGCATATTTTTGAAACGTTTCTCTGGTTTTAGTTGTTTTCCCCATCAAGTTGAGGCAACTATCAGGGCACGGCCCACTTTTTGGTATTTCGATAGATCGTCATCGAGCCATCGTTTCACACGTATAATGTCCCAAGCTGAACTGAAGTTGGATGGGTGATCGGACGCAAAGTATGTGCGTCAAGAGAGAAAGCACAATCTCGACCCTACCAATTAACCCAAATTATCGTCAACCAAATCGAGACGTTCGTAGACGCTTTAAAATTGATAAAGCATCGAGCCTTCACTGCAGCATCGTCGTTCTTTTTTCAATTTTTACTATTTTCAATTTCGAAAAAGATCGTTCTGCTGTGCAGTTCGATACCATCAGGCATAAAAATATACGCAGAGCTGTGTCTATGTTAGAGAACGCTGATTAAATTCTGTCAACATGTACTATTTTTGTACAATTGTGCATGAGTTTGCCGTGAACTTGAGCGAAACAAATCACTGGAACTTATTTTATTTAAGACATATGAATTAAGCTCCTGAATTTCGGTTTGTAAATCGATAATTGTTAGAACTTTATGAAAAACGAACCTTTTCTAGTCAGGTCATAGCTCTAAGTGCCTCTAGTCAATTTAAACGCGCGGGTTTTCAAACAGCTTTGCCTTTGAAGTGCTAGCAAATATTTTTTCGGTGCTGTTTATGGTGCCCCCCGAGACGTGATGACATAAGCAATAGCTTAATTTGCTTATGGGATAATCCAGGACTGAGGATAACTCGTGCAGGAGCGCGGCCTTTAACTTGGTCTACGCTAGAGGAGCCGAGCACGAGCGGAGCACAAGTCGAGCATGAATTTGTGTAGTGTGGACTGGGTACGAGCCTCAAACGAGCACGCCACGAGCGTTTGTCTCGTGCTCGACTGTGCTCCGGCAATTGTCGGGTTTTTGACGAACACAAAGGGATTTGCATTGCGTTCGAGGACAGTGATCGTTGTAAGTCCACACTTGACGCCGCTAGAGACGACGCTCCAGTCGTGCTCGGCTCGTCTAGCGTAGACCCACCTTTAGGTTAGGTAAAATTGACGCTTACTTTTAAGTAGGTACCTACCTAATGAGGCATCAGTACTGCAAAAAGATTCCGATATCTAACGTCCAGGTCCATCATCAGCAAATAAACAAATCTTATAAGCCTAATCTCGGTGAATTTACTAAGTACCTAGCCAAAAGAGACAGGCTAGTTTGTGTGGTTAGTAAGATACCGTGGCGTGATAGATACGCCACGGTATAGGTTTGCATAATAACAAGTTCTACTTAGTTTGAGATTAGATGGCCGTGTGAGGAACATTTGCAATGTTCGAAAATTAATTTACGCCATGAGCAGAGGTTTCGCGGCTCAGCGGCTTTATGCCTCTGCATAGGATGTGCACGTACTATAGCTGCGTGGGTCCATGTGTGTGTCTAACTTTCCACTGCAGCACATGCGGTGCATGGACATTGCGGCTACCGTGTGCCGCATGTAGGATGTGTTGCGTGGGCGGTGATGGGATGTAGGTCCATAGGGTTAAAGTCAAAATAAAGACTAGTTTTACTGTGTAATTGTTTTTAATATCCATATAAAAATAGAAGTCATGTTATTCCATCGATTGTAGTAGGGTCCTATTTTATTGATTATATGTTGCTAGCAATGACATTTAGTGGCCTGTCGTCATTTCGGTTATGTTTGTAAGTATTTGTGTTTCAAATATTTTCGTTTTTTTAAATAGGACCCTGTTGACAGGTAAATTATTGGCAATTAGGTAAGTACAATAGTTTATGAATAAGTGCGCTATTTGGAAGGTCCACACACTACTTTCGTACCTACATAGGTATTACAATATATAGTAGTAGGACTGATGATAGCCTTAAGCAAAACAGAGTCGTCATAGAAATTGTAAATAATATACATAACCTACATACTTACATGCGAATCAAACTTAATTTAATACAATTTTTGCTGCGTAAGTACATCAATAAAAATAATCTGGAAGCTTAGTAGAATAAACATGGAATGACTTAAAATATAATTCACTACGAAAACCTTTATAAAGCTAGTAAAATTTTCACACTGACAATCACTTAGGGTGGGCAGTGGCACGTTGGATCACCCCAGGTTTTTAGTCAGTAGGAGTCTGACATAACCCCGCCGCCACTTCCCCCCCGGAGCCGCGGGGTATCTATCTATAGTTTTCCTGGGTAAAAAATAAAGTAAAAAAAGGTGTACTAGTTCTTGTGATACTAAAGCACAGAGCCACCCGAGAACCCCACAAAATTAGATTTTTGGCGACATGACAAATTAGTGAATAGCGACAGGCTCAAAATTCAAATCCGTGATGGTGGCCTTGCCATGATGGGGCGCGGGGGGCGGGGGTTAAAAAAAATCCTGATCAAATGGGTTCCTGGGTACGCGCTACGCTACTGGCGTCTGTAAGGCTCAGCTTACACTGAGACTCAACGCGGCGCGCACTTTTTAAGATAGCGATACAATATAGAACTTTATTTACTACATAAAAAGGAATACATTTTAGTGAAAGAATTGGAATACGCTCGGCGGCGTGGCGCTACGCAGCGCGAATTAACTGGCCTCCTCAAGCATCGTCGCGTCTCGGTGTGAACTGACCCTAAAACGTGTTCGTGGGTAGGTAATTTAAATCATAAAACAAAAATCAAAGTAATTAATTAATTGTGAGAAAATGGTTAATCAGTCGAGAGTTAATTCTGTGTGGGTCACGTTATGCCTTACTTTTTCAAAGCCCAATTCCACGGGCTGCTGCTAATACCTAACAGACGTCTTTGTAATTTTCCGAATATATATAAAATCATTGAACATATTCAAAATGGAAAATCTATTGGTATCTGTTTTGCCTCTAAAGCTTTGATAGCCTGCTCAAAAGCCATTGCCGCTTGTGGACCCTTAAAAGGGTTCAGTGGTTTATCATCTTTGATGACTCCATGCATTCTTAGCATCAAGTCTCTCATAAGTATACGTTCTCGCTTTAAAACTTCTTCATTCATAACATAAACTGATCTTCTCTTCAAAAATATGCCATGCTTTTTAAAACAATGACGGTTGAAGTCATGTTTGTAGCTATAGGGCTGTGAGCAAATCTGGAAAACAAAACGCATTTCTTAATTTCATCCTAAGTATTTATAGCTTGATTATAGAAAAATTTAGCCATTTAAAAAAAAAATGCAATTGCACATAATTGGGATGTTGACTGGCATATCAAATCAGCTACTTTTTATGAAATGTCAAAACGATAGGTTTATATGGAGTTTTGTATTAAATACAAGCATGTGACGTCATAATTATATAGCATCAAAAGCTTAATATTTTAAGGTTAGATTGGTCATTAAAAATCATAAAAAGGATAAATTTAATACAATAATCGTGATTTGCACCTTTTATAGATGTTTTATACATTAGTTAGTTTTGATAATTTATTTTGAATACAGGCAAATAAATACCCTATTCACGTCGACCGAAAGGCGTCGCGCTAGCGCCATTTCTGTACGATTCTTTTGGTAAAATTTGCCTAGCCCCGCTACGGTGGACAGGCAGCCTTAGAGTGCCTTCATCATTATTACCTTTCAGTGCATTGCATTGCATACCTATTAAAGGTCGGTTATATTTTTTTTATGTACTGAATATTTTTGTCTTTTCAATTTGTTGTATTTGTAATAAAATAACTATTTTAAATACCTCACACTTGAAGGGCCGTTCACCGGTGTGTACCCGCATGTGATGTTTCAATCCATAATGGGTATTAAAAGACATATTACACAACTCACAATGGTGGGTCTTGTTAATGGAATTATGTATCTTAATATGCCGCGCGAGTGCTGCCCTCTGAAAAACAAAATTGGCGAATTTATAAGAAGCCGACAGAAGGTCGGAGTACGGAAAGACTGCAGTAGATCATTACTTTCCACTCGAAATGTAGCCTTTTCAACAATTCTTTGTAATTATTATTATTAGATAGGGTCGCGTTGGACCACAATTGTATGCACAACACATAATTTACATAGCCATTCCCTCTTGTTCAGACCTGCTCGGTTGCGGTCCCGATCGGATAGACGAACCGATTGAGCAGTATACTGAATAAGATGGCAACTATTTTCTCATTTCAGACTTCCATTTGGAATGAGGTAATCGAACTGTACACGATCGCGGCAAATGAATTCTGCGAGTAACAAACACAGCATCAGCCTAAATTTAACCAAATAAAATTGTTTATATTATTAACTTTCTGTTCTTTACTTACTCCCCTTCTATTTTTACACACACAAATCTCTATTTTGGGTGGGAATCGAACCTACGACCTGTTCAACTTGTCCAAATTGCAAGTAGGTTTCAAATAGGTTACAGGCTACATAATACCATATACGGATATCGGCGCGAGGATTGGTTAATTAGCCTTAGCCTTATGCCGGTACCTATTCCTGGCATCACACAATACTTTGAAACAGGTGATTTTTTTATCACTGACCATACTTGCAGGGGTGGAAGTACTCATCAATGTGAACAACTTTTATTATGGGGCTAACTCTGATATCGCGTAAAATAAAACGGTTGCTTCATACATTTTGGTCGAGTAGGTATTGAACTTTTGTATGGAACAGCTGATATTTTTTTCATGATTTCACTTCCACCCCTGCAAGTATTGCCAGTGACTAAAAAATCACCCATTATTTTAAGATTAATGAAATGTGATGTGTGCTGTCATGAATAAATGTATTTCTATACTTTGTTTATACGTACCCGTTTAAAGGCTTTACTACATATATTGCAAATATAATTCTTAACATCTGTATGCAATTGCATGTGGCTGAAAAAAAAATTCAAACAATTATAATAAATTTCAAGAATTATTATAAGCAGCAAATTGATACCACTTTGGATGTGTCTCTCGTGCAAACTATTCAGTTAAGAAAAAAATGATGTGAGAAACCTAGATATCATTTTTAAAGACCTATCCATAGACACCCCATTTCATAAACACTTATGGGTTGGATGAAAAAAAAAAATTGAGTTTCAGTTCTAAGTATGGGGAGCCCCCTAAAAACAGACAGACAGACAGACAGACAGACAGACAGACAGACAGACAGACAGACAGACAGACAGACAGACAGATAGAAGGATATTGATTGTCGTTTCATTGCGTTCCTCTAAATATGTCATGTCTGTAGGTCACCTACCTCTTCAATGACTCTTTATTATTAAAAGCAGCTACACATTTATCACATTTAAAGTCTCTTATCTCGGAGTGTCTTTTCTTGTGAGCTTCTAAAGCTTTTTCAGTTATAAAACTTTTAAGACATTTATCACATTGAAACTTCCGCTCTTCTGAAACATATAATAAAATCAACAATGAATTAATCAAACTTTGATTTGAGTGCTGCTGCATTGATTTCGCACGCGGGGCAAATAGGCCGCATGTCGTTATATTGATCGTTATACAAGGTGGATATGACGGTCGATACTCTGTGGTCGATACCGTGAACAAACAAACACGTGAGATCCCGTCTCACGTGTTTGTTTGTTCTTTGTTTTATTCGTTCGGTAATAATAAAATATATTCATGTAATAAAAATGAACACTCATTAAATACAAAGTAGCTGCGTCAAAGTAGATATGTGTCGTTCGCGATTGAACGAATCAAAAGAACCGGGTCGCGAGATACGCGCGAATGATCGAATCACTACGACGAAAATGATTCGATCGGTCGATTGAGTCGTCGACCCGAACGAACGAGACTGAGTCGCGCCGCTTTCTTTCTTATATATTTACCAATTTTAATTGTTTATTTTAATAGTCTATTATGACTTATGAGTTAAAGTTTTTTAAATGCAAAGATTTGATTTAAATAATCAAATCTTTGTTTAAGATCTTTTGAACCAAAACAAATGGGTACCTATCAATAATTTCAATCAATCAATGACCCGCTGATCTGCTACTTTAATGAAACGTTTCTGATTTTGTTGTGAATTGTTGGCTCATTTGAGCTTCTTGTTCGGGAACCATTCGATCGATTGAACGGGTCAAAAGAACCGAGTCATTTTCCAAATAGGTCAGTATTGATTCGGATCTTTAAGATTGAACGATCGACACATATCTACGTCAAAGTCCATCTTGAAATTCAAGGAACTTACGTCAATTTTACCGCCAATTAAAATGGGCATTGACGTTGACCGTTCAAGTGTGGCTACTCAATTTATCGCGCAAATTTACGGATTAATTAGTGCGTTGTTTATGGCGATAATGGGCGTTGACTTTTAAACTGATCATTTAAAATAAAATCCGGCCAAGTGCGTGTCGGGCCACGCACAATCTAGGGTTCCGTAGTTGCTCATCACAATAATGGACTAAGTAGAGAAGCCCTCTTCTTAGTCCATTATTGTGATTTGTTGTTTGATATTGTGTTTTTGTTGTTAACAATTAACGTTACCAGTTTCGGTGGCTTGAGAACGTCTAAAAACGGTTTTATAAGTTGGTCGACTATTTTACTCATAAACTTGTAAAGCGTAATTAGCTGTGATAGTTTTCCTTTTAACTTCGTTATACAGGGTTACATTTTGGTCGTTTTAATCCCGTCGAAGGGTGATCCGGTGCATGAAACACTATCGATGTGTAATAATAAAAAAAACTTTTTCATTTAAACTCGAATCAATTCTCGCTTTAGCGAAAAAACGATGCAAACCATTTGTACCTACACCTACAATTCAAGGAATGGGTCAATGTGTCATCATAACATTCAAAGAGACCGACACTATGACCCATTTCACCAATGACGCGAGCGCAGTCCACGTGGACTCATACAAATTAGCTAATGGTAGAACAGATTAGCCCCCAAATCCCATTTGTTTGGCCGTGCGAAAGGCGTGCGCCCCGCGTCCCCCGCGCGCTGAGGTCACTGATCGGCACATGTAAGTAAGTGCAGTAAGTAAACAAACAAATCAGTTTTCTTTCGGTGCCGGTGCATCGTTTTTTTTTGTAGTGGACGTACTTTCGACATTTTAAAAAGTGACAAGAGACGCATCAATAACTGAAAGACAATTTAATTAAACGGGCAAGACTATGTATTGAACGGAATGGTTTGTACTTTGAACAGTTATTACGGTATCGTGAAGTGTACTGTGTTGTATAGCCCTACCTAAGTGATAAATAAATCAGAGGTGATTAATTAGGAATGTAATGTAACAGAGCTTTTTTTCTTAGTTTTTTTTTAGTAGGGTGAGTGGGGGGAAGATGAAAAACGGGGTAACACAAAAAGTCATCCATAACGCTAGATTTTGTATAGTTTTTGCAGGGATGGCAACATTGTTAAGACCCCCATTTTGTAACGTGGCACACCTCAGTCAGCCTTTGCCGCTTTGAGTGAGTGGTTGTAAGAAAAATGCAAATGTCTGCGCAGTGATTTTTACGCAAGAAAATCGTGTGTTTTAATCTTACCCCGTGTTCTGTAACTTTACTTACGAGGTAGGTACGAGTGTTTTATTGGAATATCTACGAATTATTTTTGATTCTTAGTTGTGTTATTACATCGAAATATGGCTATTTTTCGTATTTTAGAATTTATTTCAATTTTTCGTCTTTACCCATCAATATTTGACGGGGTAAGAAGAACATATAAAATTTTCGATCTAATCCCGTTTCCAAAAGTCATACTGTATAACGATATTCTTGTACATACTTTATATATTGTTGTACATAAGTACCTACACTTATGTACAACAATATCATATGTACCTAATATTTTATTTTGTATAAATATCTTATCAGGTACAGTTTGAGAACCTCTAATCTTCCCCCGGTGGGGTAAGATTTAAATATATATTTAAAAAAAACGTTATATCTTTGTTATCTAGAGGTGTTTTGACAAAACAGGCAGCTCTGAGTTTTCAGGACACTTCAAACTATGGACTAGTGACCATCAATAACGTCTAATATTCTTTTGAACGATTTTAGAAACTATTTCTAACTTACCCCATCACCCTTTCGTCTTCCCCCTGTTTCATTCTCGTGATAAAAATATTTTATATTAAAAAAAAACTGCTTTGGAACAGATTTATCAGGATGTTATCAATATCATACAAAAATATAGTCTTTGTTCTTTACTCACTATAAATCTAAATTTAGAATAAGCTAATATGTTCTGTTTTACAAGACATCAAATACAACACTGCTCATCTCATCCCAAAACCGTTCGATCTTCCCCCCACTCACCTTACTAATATTTTTCTTTTCAAATCGTTGTAAATAATGATGATTCCACATTTTTAAATTCGCCATAAATACTAGCAGCCCTGTAGGGTCTTATTTTTTACTATTACTTACCGCTTTTACGTTAATCTTTATTAGTTGTTAGTTTTGGCACAAAGCATTTATGACTGTCCTAAGCTCGTAAAAGTAAGAAGGAAAAGGAATCATTTAATTTGTTTAGCATGGACATCGGTTCGTAGGTAATTAGGTAGGTAGGTACCCTCGTGGCGCTACTACTGGAATCATGCACTTTACGAATATTACATTATCATTTGCTATTCTTTTTTATTTTAAGAGATATAATGCAGTTTATGGTGTTGATGAATAGTACTTTGTAAGATAAACCACCCCTCCACGGGATTAAAACGATCAAAATGTAACTGTGTAGGTATATACTACTACCGTGAATTTTTTTAAATATCCAAAAACAACCATTTTAATTAGCTGGCAGGGGGGGGGGGACACTTGACTCTATTGAATCACTTGAATCTAAATTTGCACTTTAAAGCTTAATATTTCATAAACGAATCCCTGAATCGAAAAATTGTTCTCACAAACCCGCAATATTTTTGAAAAACCTATCCAACGATACCCCACACCATGAGGTAGACGAGAAAAAATACATCCCCACTTTAAGTGTACTGGAGGTACTCTAAAAAAAAATTAATTTCGAGATTTTATTTTACTATTTGTCGGCGTGATTAATGTTACATATATCCATGCCAAATTACAGCTTTCTAGTACTAAGATTCTCTGAGCTAAGTTGGACAGACAGACAGACAGACGGACATGGCGAAATTTGTTAACTACGGAACCCTAAAAATGAATTAATTTTTCAACTTAGTATACGATATTTTCGGTGTATTTTTGGATTATTATTATTATTTTTATACACTGGTTAGTGTTTGATCATTTATCTTGTTTGAATACAGGCAACATCTTTATTATAAGGGTTCCCTTTTTTGCCATTTGGCTACGGAAGTCTAAAAACTAATGTTTATGTATTTGATTAACTATGAGTTCGCGCATCGTTCATTTGTAGTTGTTGTTGGCACTTGCGAGAAAGTTGGTCAGTTTATACTAAACATGCTTTAGAATATTTCGATTTCTTATGACACTTAAGGCTCCAGTCTCCCTAAAATCAGTATTCTTGCGGAATTTATCAGAAAAGAAATACTGTTTTTTAGTCATCAGAAAAGCAATAAATGAAATATATTTTACGATATATTTTTTAAAGTGTGAGACTTGAAGTTTCCAATACATATTTTATTTTTTAATTTGACGCCACTTTTATTAGCTTTGTGAGGCTTTAAACATACCTCTATTTAAGTTCCACGCGTAGAGGGTCTCATTCATGCACACGCCACGAAAAAAATATAACAAAAACAAGAAATGTATTCAGATTACATTTGTCGGCAAATCCTCTACAATAATCTTATCTACCTAGTTACTTTTTTTCAAAATCGTCTCAATTTCTTATTTAAACTGCTTTAAAAAGTTATAAATTTCTGAATTTGACCCTTGCTACTTATATTTTTTTCTATTACAAAGTAATGGTTTAGAGAAATCACACTTTAACCACTCTGAAAGCAACTACTTATCTGTCGAATAAAAAATATATGTATTCAAAAAATCATTTGAAATAAATTTACCGCGACTAAACATATAACACAACGAACGCTGTCATTCGACAGATAAGTAGTTGTGTAGCGACATCTATCAAGACTTCCGCTATCCGTGGATAGATGGCGCAACGATATTCTACATCGCACTGACAAAGTTCTCTGTCAACTTTGCATATATACAAGATTCTAACAACTACAGTTGGACCGCGGTCCCCAGACACGATGTCCCAGCCTGGCGGAAGATCTTCCCTTTTCAATGGAGGAGTCTACCACCTTGCTCCTCCATATTGGTGACCCCGACGTGATTGGAATTTCCATCTCCATCACTTCCAAGCCACTCCGCACCTAGTCTCAGCTCAGTCACACAGCAAGCCAGCTTCGCCTCAATCAGTTCCAACGCAGCCGACGCACCGTGCTACCTGGTCCTGCAAGGCACACTTCCAGCGACAGCACTCATCGCCCATCGCCTGCACAGTCCACCGCAGCCCACGTCCGGATCTTCATCGGCCGGCTCCTCACTCTCCGGCGTGGCAGTCTCTGCACACGTGAACTACCATGGCTCAACCCATCGCAGCAACCCCGCTCAGTCTCGACTCACCGCAGACTTCTGAGCAGCACTGGCACTTGCAAGCTACATCAGCAACGACGCAGCAACAACGCATCGACCTCTGGTCTAGGAAGGGAGTGATGTAGCGACATCTATCAAGACTTCCGCTATCCGTGGATAGATGGCGCAACAATATTCTACATCGCACTGACAAAGTTCTCTGTCAACTTTGCATATATACAAGATTCCAACAACTACAGTTGGACCGCGGTCCCCAGGCAGGCTTGGCTGAAGATCTTCCCTTTTCAATGGAGGAGTCTACCACCTTGCTCCTCCATAGTTGCTTATACATATTTATTTATTATTTTTACACTTCAATTTACGACGGCAGGCGCGGTCCGAAGGGGGGGGGTGGGGTCACAAGGGAGTGTACTTGAGAGCCAGTTCCTTCTAGGCTTTGTGTGCTTACCACCTCCGGCCACATCATCACACGGCAAAGAAAAATCTTCTAAAAATTTTCAAAATATCAAAGCGATTTTCTGCCCCCAGCCGCGATGCATTTTGTGTTTTGCCGACATCTAACGATGTCGTCTAGTCGTTGTAATAAAGATTGCTTACAATATTCTACCTACGTAATTTGTGTGCAATAAAATTGTGTATTGTGTAATAAAGTCTAAATTATTCGACATATTTTATTATTATGAAAATATTTTTTTATTCAAATAGGCCTTCACAAGCACTTATGAATAGTCTGACTCTAACGCACGGTTCGGAAAAGGTTGCTTTTACTGAGAAGAGCCGGCAAGATACTCAGCAATTACTCTTTTCAAAACCAACTCAGATTCATTACATCAAATTATTTATCTAGTCTCACTGACAATATGTGTGTGTTATATGACAGTAAGGAAAAAAATATATATCAAAATTATGAGTAACTTAGTAAACAAATGGATTGCAAACTTAAGCAGACCAGCCCCCACAAGCAGCACCTGTTCACAAGTATGACGCATGTGGCAGCCATCGCCCTCCTCGCACATATTATAGGGAAGTGAGCGACCCGCCACACGACGCCGCCGCAAGCAAAGACCCCAAAGTGAGCATGACTAACTTAAGCTTACTACAAATAATACAAAGAGAAACTATTTCGAGAAATACGAATTATAACACACAATATGTTATCACTGAGACTATTAACAGGTTTATAAATCAAAATAATAACAATAATAGTACACAAAAGTAACAAATCTACCAAGCATTAGAGTCTTTGAAATAATCATTTACAGTATAATAAGCATTTTCTACTAATACAGCTTTAATCCGTTCCTTAAATTTTTGCAAAGGCAAATTTAAAATTGAAGTAGGGATTCTGTTATAGATGCGTGTACTTAGTCCTAGAAATGAGCCTTGCACTTTCTGGAGTCTATAGGCAGAAGTTACAAGTTTGTGCTTATTTCTAGTATTGATAGAGTGCACATCACTTTTTTTCGAAAAAAGACTAATATTTTGATGCACAAATAATATATTTGCAAATATATATTGAGATGCAACTGTGAGTATGCCAGTTTCTTTAAACTTATCTCTGAGGGAAGTTCGAGAGCCCAAGTTATAAATAGCTCGCACTGCCCTCTTTTGTAAAATAAAAATTGTTTCTATATCAGCAGCTTTACCCCAAAGTAAAATGCCATAGGACATGACACTATGAAAATAACTAAAATATACTAATCGAGCTGTATCTACATCTGTAAGCTGTCTAATTTTTCTAACTGCATAAGCTGCCGAACTGAGTTTTGCCGCAACTGATGAAATTTGGGAGCCCCATTGAAGCTTTGAGTCTAAAGTAATCCCTAAAAATACTGTTGACTCAACAAGATTTAGAGCTTCATTATTTAACATTAAATTACAGCCTACTTTTTTTACGTTGGGTAATGCAAATTTAATACATTTAGTTTTTTTTGCATTTAACACTAGATTATTAACAGTAAACCAATTCAATACCTGAGCTAATGCGCCGTTTACATCGTCATAATTAGATTTAAGTCTATCAACACCAAAAATCAGTGAGGTATCATCAGCAAACAGTACAATTCCACAGGTATTTTTAACATAAAAAGGAAGGTCATTAATATAAATTAAGAATAGAAAAGGACCTAGAATAGAGCCCTGCGGTACACCCATATGCACAGGAGAACCAGATGATTTAACCCTATTTACATCGACACTTTGAATTCTCTGTCCTAGATATGATTTCATAAGATCAAGTGCCATACCTTTTACTCCATAATAATTTAACTTACGTAAAAGTGTCCCATGATCAACGCAATCAAAAGCCTTGGATAGGTCACAGAACACACCAATTACATTTTGTGACTTTTCCCAAGCATCAAATATACCTTTTAAAAGTGCCAATTATAGTGACCACCTCCAAAATTTCAGGCTAAGACCGCGCCTGTACGACGGTAGGTCGATTTCTGGCCGAAGCCGATAAATCGGCTATCGCTACAACCTTTGGCCGAAGTCGAAGGCTTAAAACCCTAATCAGTTGCAGATTGGTTAAAATTTATAATATAAATGATTTAAAAGTATGGTGATGGCGTCGGCCGGCCCCGCGCCACAGAGTAAGGACAAGTCCACAACGCAATGTGTGTGACGTGACCGCCCGTGCGTCGTCGCCAGCTCGCCAACGCCACGTTCATCGCGGTCTCGCTCATGCGTAATGCCTTGATCAGACGTACCGAGCAAACGGGCGAGACAGTAAAATGTTTCTCGGCCGAGACAGTGATGTAAGCGAGTAGCTGTTCACACATGTTTTGAAAATAGCACAGTCAGTTCATTAGTTATTGAAACTCAATTCGGACACGATGGATCGTAAAAAGATTATTAGAAAATATACAAAGTTACTCATTCCACTATTAGTAAAAAAATTAATGGAATTATTGGAAAAAGAGCAACGCCGTATTTGGACAAGACCATGGATGTTGAGAAGATCTGATTTTGGCGCTACAAACACCATTTTCAATGAATTAAAGGTAGAAGATTCTACTGAATTCAGAATGCTTCTGAGAATGGATGTACAACATTTTCACACATTGTTAGAAAATATTACTCCATTGATACAAAGGGAAGATACAGTCATGAGAGAAGCTATATCTGCAAAGACTAAACTACAAGTACCGTTATGCTATTTGGTAACTGGGATGAGCTACCGTTATCTGCAGGCTTTTTAAGAAAAGGGGCGCGCGGCGACGTGACGATAATCATGTTATGTAGGCGAGTGGCGACACAGTGCACGTTCAGACCTGCCGAGTGAGCGAGCGAGACAGTGCGGGGAAGCGGGAGGGTGGACACTCGGCCTAGTAAGTAGGACGGGAGCCGAGCTACTGTCTCGCCACTTCATTCGGCCGAGCGCTCGGCCGAGCACTCGGCTCTATGTTTATACCTACCGAGTACTCGGCCGAAAGCACTGTCTCGTCCGTTTGCTCGGTACGTGTGATCAAGGCATAACAGTTCGTTCAATTTCGGCGCTTGCTAGAAACCTTATGCTTAGGCCAAAATAAGCCGAAAGTTTCGCCGAAGGTGGATTTTTTGGCCAAAGCCTCGGACACTATTTATTTGCAACCGTGTTAAATCATAAAAATCATAAACAGTTAATCATATAACCTACCTGTATGTAATAAGATGTGCTGTTTCAGAGAAGTCATAATCTTTCCACAGTATGGACATACATATTTTCTGACGCGATTATGATATTTTTTTGAAGGTTTAAATACTTTTGTCCTTTCCGAAGATTTCACTCTGACATCTTCTAAAAAGACTGGCTTAATAGGTATACATTCAGACTTATTCTTATTTTTTGAAGCTGTACAATAAAGAAAACCACAATTTTATGAATTACGTACTTCGTTTTAAGTTATACTAGGTAAGGCAAACAAAAGTATCTTATTTTTAAAGCGAAAGTGTCTTATTTTTACTGCACTACCGCGGCATCCGACGTCACTACGGCGGAGGTCGTGGATTCTAATCCTACAATGAGCTTGAGCTTTCGGTGAAGGAAAACATCGTGAGGAAACCATAGTACAGTGGCAGGGTACTTTTTCGTACCCGCCTGGCTGGCTACCATCCTCAAGCTGTCGCCAAACACCTATTGGTGTGTTCCAGCAGCTGTACTTGAGAACCAGTTCCTTCTAGCCTTCGGCCACATCATCACTTACCATAGTGAGATTGTGGTCAAACACAAGCCTATACAAAGTAAAAAAAAAAGTTGAAAATGTCGCCAAACACCTATACTGGTGTCAACTGGTGTGTTCCGGCAGCTGCACTTGGGAGTCAGTTCCTTCAAGGCTTTGTATGCTTACCAACTTTTACCATGGCGAAATTTTTCATTTGGTATTCATTTAATTTAAGGATTGCCAACAGAACATAATTATATCATTTAAAGATGAAAATATAGTTAATTTTCAAGAACAACAATATAAAACTATGATAACATGAACTTAGTCATACCTTTATCTTTACGATGAAACTTATTTTTCTTCCTCCACATCAACGGCTGTGATAGTTCATAGTCATCAGATGTATCAGTGTCATATTGTTTGATATCCACATCACAATACTGTTATAGTAATAGTAAATTATTAATAAAGCAATGCATGTAAATATTTCCTATTTATTAAATACAGTATAATAATATGTTAGTGTGTTCGGCAGAACGTATGCCATT
Organism: Tetheella fluctuosa; assembly: GCA_951216915.1. Lineage (NCBI taxonomy): Eukaryota > Metazoa > Arthropoda > Insecta > Lepidoptera > Drepanidae > Tetheella > Tetheella fluctuosa. The sequence goes on along the minus strand of OX578219.1, from coordinate 7,720,744 downwards.
ATGGTAACGAAGGCTAGATAGGGGTTTGTTTGCAACATAATGGTGGTCCAAATAACCCTTTCCAGTTTCACGGGTATTTATGAATAATATTGTTCCAGCTAATCTCCGATGCGGCTGGACCGGTTTTGACGGGACTTTCACTGGCAGATAGCTGATGTTATAAGGCTAATTTATATCTAGTTATTATAGGCGAGTGAAACCGCGGGGAACAGCTAGTAGTAAATAAAAACATTCTGGGACAATAAAATAAATATTCTGGGTCATTATTCCTCACACATGGCCATCTGCCAACTACTCTCGAAAAATTAAGTGAAACATTGGATTTGACTAAAGCTTGAAAATAATCATTATGGTGGTTGTGCCCATATAGACATAATCAAGTGTGCCATGACATATCCAAATTTTAGTAAATTTCACTAGTACATACTACTTTTTCCATGTAACCCACCGGGGTACCTACATTGTTTGTAGAAAGTTATTATTAAAACCTTTTATTTAACTTGCAATGTATGTATGTAAGTATGTTTCTTCGGGTGGAATCTTTGAACTCAATTTTAAAGTAGATATCTTCAACCGATTGAGCTGAAATTTTGTACACACGTTTAGTTTGGATGACAATGCACGATATGGTGTGTGACATGATTCTAAATCTAATATGGCGGACTATCCAAGATGGCGGAATAGTTATTTTTAATGCATTTCTACAATATGGATATCAAATGAAAGGGCTTGTTGAGAGTATCTCGAAAAATAATTTGGCGTTATTCTAAATCCAATATGGCGGACCATCCAAGATGGCGGAGTAGTTATTCAAAGTCAAAGCCATTTATTCAGTTTAGGCCCGAAGAGGGCACTTATGAACGTCGAAACTACTGAAGTTACCACCGATTCGGAAGTCGCCTTCAACTGAGAAGAACCGGCAAGAAACTCAGCAAGGTTACATTTTTCATATATTTAGTTTTTTGCTTTTTTTTGGACAATCTGACAATGTTGACTTTTTTTCCATTAAATGTTTTACAATTATTAAAGAAATATAATACGCATAAACACAAAAATGAGAAAAAAAATAACATGAAAAATAAATAAAAAATAATAACCTCAACAAGTTCAAATTATAACAAAAAAATAGTATCTCTAATACTAAGTAAGTACCTACTGGCTTTTGTATAAAAGTATGTACATGGTGCACTTGTGCAGAGTGCAGCTACTTCCAGACATCTTTATCCTCAATGTAATGAGCTACCTTGTAATAGGCTTTTTCTTTTAAAACTTTCTTTATGTATGATTTGAATTTAAAATCAGTCATCTTAACTGAGATAGGTATTTTATTATAAAAGCGAACACTACATCCAAGAAATGACTTTTTAACTTTAGCTAATCTAAAATACGGAACTGCTAATTTATCTTTTTGTCATGTATTGATATTATGTATCTCCATTTTTGATTTAAACATTTCTATATTTTTACGTATGAACATTATATTTTCATAAATGTAAAGTGAAGGTAAAGTCATAACGTTTATATCTTTAAATAATTCCCTTAACGATTCACGAGGACGCATATTATAAATGGCACGAATTGCTCTTTTTTTTAATATAAATATAGATTCTATATCTGCTGCAGCTCCCCACAGTAAAACGCCATACGATAAAAGACTATGGAAATATGCAAAATAAACTAATTTGGCGGTCTCGACATTCGTCAACTGTCTGATTTTTCTAACAGCAAATGCAGCAGAACTTAATTTACCAGCCAAAGATTCTACATGAGGGCCCCATTGTAATTTATTATCTAATGTGATACCCAGAAATACAGTTTTATCGACTAATTCCAAACTGCTGCCATCTATTATTATCTGGCTGTCTACTTGCGCTACATTTGGAAGAGAGAATCTTAAACATTTAGTCTTCTTAGAGTTTAGTAACAGATTGTTAACGGCAAACCATTTGGAAATTAGTGACAAAGTATCATTTACTTTAATAAGTTCTTTGTCTTTTCTATCTACTTTGAAAACTTATGAAGTATCGTCAGCAAACAGGACGATATCTGAGAGACCATTTACAACAGATGGTAAATCATTAATATAAACTAGAAACAGGAATATACCCCCATTTTAACTAGGGAGCCCTTGGATGTTGTACCATTAATTCCTACTTTTTGTTGGCGATTACTTAAATAAGATGAAACAAGATCATGATCCGTTCCGCGAATGCCATAATAGTTAAGCTTTAGGAGCAGAGTACGGTGGTCCACGCAGTCAAATGCCTTAGATAGATCACAAAAAATGCCAATGGCATCCTGTGAACCCTCCCAGGCTTCATAGATGTGCTTTAATAATTTAGCTGCCGCATCTGATGTGGATCTCCCCTTCGTGAAACCGAAGTGATGACTATGTAATATCTCATGTCTACTAAAATGACCTAACATCTGATTAAGCAACAGTTTTTCAAAGATTTTGCTAAGTGCTGGGAGTACGGACACTGGTCTATAATCAGAAGGATTATCTTTACAGCCAGATTTAAAAATTGGCACTATTTTACTATACTTCATTAGATCGGGAAATGTACCCTGATCAATGCATTCATTAAAAATATCCGATAAAATAGGTGCAATTACTGATATTATCGATTTTAAAATCGTTACCGACAATCCCCATAAGTCTTCTTATTTTAATGCACTTCTACAATATAGGTTTCAAATGAAAGGTATGGTTGAGAGTAACTCGAAAAATAATGTGACGTCATTCTAAATCCAATATGGCGGATCATCCAAGATAGAGGAATAGTTATTTTGAATGCACTTCTGCAATATGTGTATCAAATGAAAGGGCTCATTGAGAGTAAAAGTGAGCTCCAAGCTGAAATAAGTTTGACTTGTGTAATTTGGCAAGGTGGGCGTCATCAGCATTGGTCTGCAACGTGTCTAGGAGAAGGACAACTCCAAAATCAAACTCGGAACTGTGTTTTTCCTTATTGAAGAGTTATTCCTGTGTTATTCCTGTTCGAAATTAACCGGCAAACGACCTTGCAACAATGATGCGTTGAATGAGATGAACAGACTGAGAAATCTAGCCAGCGATAACTAAAAAATAAATTTAAGCAAGAAATTGTTTTTTAAAAAAGCTTTTATTTAAACGCTCTAAAAAAAAATCATTTTTTCTTAAAAATTTTAACAAATAGTGGCGGTACCTTCATACAAGCCCAAAAGCCCGGCTTGCCTAACTTATACCCACACGTAACAAACATCGAATAATTTGAATTTCGCGCTAAAAAGTTCGCGCGGTCATACGATGTAGGTAAACTACCCCGAACACAGCGGCCGGCGGCTACGCTCACTACTACACGCGCGCCGCTTCATGCGTACAGCACACACGTTCATAATATTCCACATCTTCCATCCCGCTCGTACGCACGTCTGCAAAGCTAACGCAAGCCCAAAAACGGCGGCTTGCACATCTCTCTTTCTAACCTATGAAAACTACGCATAGTGAAAATAGCGCTACTTTGTTACGAAACTGCACATTAGTATGGACGGGCGAAGCATTGATTTACCATGAAGTTGTCTGCAGATTTTTGGCGCGAGTATTGCGCATGCTCGTGTAATCGTAAAATAGCTTCGTTTCGCTGCAACTTCAGTGCATAGACATTGTTTGTTTTGGATTGTTTGAGTTGAAAGAAAAGTTTTGTTTGTTGTCGATTCATTGCAATACTTACTAGATAGTAGATTTGTGTTTAAAAATGGAAGAAATAGTGCGTTGTGAGGATATGAGGTGTATTAAAGCGTTACTCGACCAGGGCAAGGTAAAATCTTTGACTTTTTCTCAAAAAAAGTTTCACCAAAACCAACGCCTGACCTGTGTATTTCTCAGAGCAAGGGACACAAACGTAAATTCAGTAGATCTATGTATAAAACAAATTGGATTGCGGGCTGTTCTCATTTGAAGAAGTTGTTTTGCTGGCGCTGTTTGTTTTTCTCGAACGATACAAATGTTTGGAATACGTCCGGTTATGACGATTTAAATAATCTATCTAGAAGTAGTATGCCTTTAGTGTGCCTTGGTTAACTCGCCTCAAGGACCCGCAAGGAGCAAGTGATAGTTGAAGACTAAGATTACTGATTGAAGAAATAACAAGATGGATTTTACGTCAAACGGTTAGAACCCACAAAAATATAGGTTGGGCTTGCCCTAATCTAAAGCCCTAGGCACGCCACTGTTAACAATCAACTTATAACCTCATTATATACAATTTATATGATCATAAAAGCTTGTCGCGAGGTTTAATTACCTATCAGTATTTAATTAAATTGAAATTGAAAATATAATAAAGTTAGCAGATCAATTTACATAATTAAATTGGTACTAGTTTATTTACAAATCGCGCGACAAGCTTTTATGATCATATAAATTGTATGTAATGAGGTAATAAGTTGATGGTTAAAATTTTTAAGGAAAAAATATTTTCTTCTTTTTAGAGCGTTTAAATAATACCTTTTTTTTTTAAATTTGCTTTTAATTTTTTTTATACATCTTGTATCTTATAAAATAATAAAAAACGTTATAAACATAGTTGATGTAACAAAAAGGTACTTACAGAACTATCATCTTCAGCTTCAAATGTTTTAAGAAATTCCATGACATTAATTGGCTGCTTTTTATTAACTGAATTATCATTAGAGCATACGCCATTAATTCTCTTTATAATTGTGTTTTTGTAGCAAACTGATGTTAATCCATTCTTAATGCATGTCTCAATTATATTGTTAGATGGTCTTAATAAGTCACTTTTGTCAATATCCATTATTTCTATCTCTATTTTGAGTTCATTTAGGTTATTGAAATGAATTCTTTTCAAATCAATAGTCTCTCGCAGAGATCTATCTGATCTATAAAATAAATAGAAAACTTGAAGGTAAATAAAGGGCCTTTCAGTACCCCTCCGGCGAACACGGCATACTAGCTTACTTCATGTACCTATGCATCGCACTAACTATGGTAGTAACTCAGTGTTTACACGAATCGCACGTGACTATAACAACCTTTTCCCTACTGTCGATCCATTCAACTGCTCCAAGGATGGCTTCAAGCGTAAAGTCATTAAATCTCTCTCAGGTCAGGTCGCTCAATATAGGTAGGTAATCAACATTTCTCACAGAACACAACTTACGCTAAAAATACACACGCACACATACTCACTCACACACAAACACACACACACACACACACACACACACATAATATTACACATCACTTCACCCACCTCTTTCAAATTATAGGCTTTCTAATTTTAATAAAAACAAATGCCCAAATATGTTTTTAATCGACCAGTGTAAACATGCACCTTGACTCAACTCGAAGATGACTTGAGACTAAAGCTAACCAAAGAGCAAGCAGATTTTTCAGAGTTAAACAAAGAAAATCGTGCACATTCGTCACATTCAACAAATTATCACCGTCATTAGATGTCAAAAATACTGATTTTATTGTTTTAGTTATCAGTCCTGCAATTAGGGGTACGCGAGTGTGAGGTCTATCTTGAATAGGTACGCAGGAAAAACTATTTGCGAACCACTGGATTACAGTAAAGCATTCGACAGCTTAAGGCACTGTGCAATCTAGGACGCGCTTAGGAAGACCAACGTTGACCAAAAATACATCAACATCATAAAAAAAATATATGCAAATAGCAACAGCAGAGTCAGACTAGCTAGAGTCAAGAGGGGATCAAGTAAGAGTAGAGCGTGGGGTACGACAAGGAGACCCTCTGTCGCCGAAGATCTTTATTACTGTCCTGGAATGCATATTTCAGAAGCTGCAATGGGTAAAGAAGGGCATAATACTAGACGGGAATTATCTCAATCATCTCCGATTCGCAGACGATATAGCTGTCATAGCAGAATCTGCCAAAAAACTCGAAGAGATGATAAGCCAGCTGGACGAAGTCAGCGTGAAAGTGGGGTTGCACATGAACGCCAGTAAAACCAAGGTTATGACAAACAACCATCAATTCTCAATCACCATCAAAGGCAAAACTATCGACTATGTATAAACTATAAAATGACGATCACTCACTATATCTACCTGGGTAAACAGATATCGTTCAAAAACACAAACAACGATGAAGAAGTGGAAAGACGAATCAACATACCCTGGAAAAAAGTCTGGTCATTTAAATAAATACTTAAAGGAAACTACAACATCAACCTGAAAAAAGTTGTGGTGGATTCGTGCCCATTACCGAGTCTTTTCTACAGATGGACATGGACCCTCACTGACAAAGTCAAACAAAGGATAAGAACTACGCAAAGGGCCATGGAAAGAAGCATGCTGAAAATAAAAACGAAACATTTTTTTTTAAGCAAACACATATGAGACAAGACCAAAATACAAGACGCACTCTCTCAAACTAAAATGGCGATGGGCAGGGCACTTAGCTCGATACAAGGATAAAAGATAGACAATACTTACAACGAAATGGAAAGGTCCAATTGGGAAAAGAAAGCCGGCAGACCCTATAAAAGATCGACAGACAATATAGTGGAGACGGCTGGAAAAGACTGGCTTATAAAGGCGGAAGACAGGGAGGCATGGAACAAGCTGGAGAAGGCCTACACCCAGAGAGGGGTCCAAATCTGCGGAAACTAAACTAATTAACTAACTAAGATAATAATAACACTACTAACACTTGAAATCTGTAGCTAAAAAACGGTAATACTGTAACACAGATATTTGGAACAATAAAAGGCTTTATTATTATTATTAAACTGACATCTGTGTTCAACCCTTCTAGGAGATGGTGTACTACTGCCTGGCTAAATGGTAAGACTTGGCGGGGTTTGTTTGTTAACTAATATCAACCTATACCCTAGGCAAATTCTAGCGGTGGTGGAAAAAAAAACAGAATGGTGGAAAACAAGATGGCCACCATACCAATTTTGAACATGGCATAGGTTAGGTATAGTCATAGCTGGGCACCGTTAATCAAATAGTTAACTTCGTTAATCGTTAATCCGCTACAAAAAAAGTTAGCTTCGTTAAGCGTTAAAGCGTTACATTTCGGAAGAATTAACGCAAGTTAACGTTAATCCGTTAATATGTGTAAAATTGCTTTTTTATATCGTTGCGTTAGTGAACTTATACAACTTGTTGGTTTAGGTTCTGGAAGTTAACAGGTTAGGAATAAAACAAAATACTTGTATAATACAAATGTGTAATTTAATCGTCGGGCATAAGGTGCATATTCCCCTTCATGAACATTAACATGTTGAAGATCTCGTCTGAAAGCGAGGCTCGTTTTGGTGTTAAAATGTCTTTACCCGAGGAAAACAGACGTTCAACTGCAGCGCTTGAGGGTATAGCAGTATTGTATTTAATAAATAGATTTATGAATATCTGTTCCCCGAGGAATGCAGCATCGTTGAACGAGTCTTTTGATTTCATATCCAGCCACATTTTAACGAGACTTTGCGCTTTACGCGCTGCCACGCGCCGCCCGGCACTTGTCATTCGTTTCATACTTGTCTGAACCTGTTTTTCGCGCCGCGCCGCGGTGCCGTGCAGTAAATAGTAGGCATTAGATTAACGATTAACGGGCTTCTGCATATTAACGGAAGTTAACGTGTCCGTTAACATTTTTAAAAGTTAACTTAAAAGTTAATTCGTTAATCAAAATGTTAACTTCGTTAATTAACGGATTAACGAGTTAATGCCCAGCTATGGGTATAGTTTGGTGGTGCTCGAACAAAAGCTTGTTTTTGAAAATGTTTTTTACTATTTATTTATTATTCATAACATACTATTTAGCAAAAGATACATTATTCTTTTAAAAAGTTTTTTTTTAGTAATTAGATACAAATAAAAATATATGTAGTCTTTTAAAAAAAATGCTTTGAGTTTGAACGATATAAACATTACAGAAGCTTCAATTACAATTGCTATGAACACTATGCAAATGGATAGAGATGTGTCAACTCGACTTACTTACTCAAGTTAACTAGAGTTGTGCTTAGTTCGAGTGAACTCGAGTCGATTTCTCCCTAACTCGAGTTTGGGCTGGCGGTAACTGAACGAATCAAGCGAAAGACGATTCGTTCGTTGGGTGCACGCTTTAATACTCCCCCGAATGACACCGACGATGACACGAAGTTTTCTGATCATATCAAACTATATTCAATGGTCACAAAAGTCACAATATTGCAGATTTTACGTTTGAGGTTATGTTATGTTATCCTTAAAAGTTAAAGTTATCCGTAAAGCTATAAATTATATATGTAAACTATAAAAACCTTTTTATTTCAATCCTACCTTTGAAGTTTAGCAATGATAATTGTCCTAACAGAGAGTTGGATGGAAGAACAAATATGTAAAAAAGTAATTTGTAACAAATCATACACTCAGTTTCTTCCTGCTAACTCGAGTTGTGTAACTCGAGTTCAATTTGAGTTAACTGAATTTAAACTCGAGTTTACTCGAGTCGTGTTTTTTCCGAGTTGGCACATCTCTAAAATGGCATTAATTTTCCACAGGCTAAATCGAAACCTGGATGAGGATCATCTTACAAGCTTTTTTGTGTTGAGAAAGCCATTAGCCAAAAATTTTGTCAATCCTTATATAATTATGATAGCTTTACTAGATATTTGATTGTAATTTAAATTAACAATATTTAATTTATAAAAGGATTTTTTGTAGAATATGCGTGCATATACTCCAATCCATATTACTCACCTTTGGATTAAAATTCTGAACTCATAGGCTTCTCTGAGTTTCTTTCGACATGAAAGGCATATATTGACAGTAATATTGTCCTCTTTATTTACCTAAAAAGGAATAAATTATATTAGATTAGGATAGTCTTCATGGTTCTTCAACTAAATTTCTTTGTTTAAACTAAATACATGTTGAAGCTCTCGTTTTTTTTTTTATGTTGTATAGGCTTGTGTTTGACCACAATCACACTATGGTAGGTGATGATGTGGCCGAAGGTGGTAAGCACACAAAGCCTAGAAGGCTCCTGCTCTCAATTGCAGCTGTCAGAAAACACCAATAGGTGTTTGGCGACAGATTTTCAAGTTGAGTGGTAGCCAGCCAGGCGGGTAGTACAAAGTACCTTACCATCATGCTATGGTTTCCTCACAATGTTTTCCTTCACTGTAAGCTCAAACTCATTGTAGGATTCGAACCCACAACCATCAACGCGGCACAACGTCACTACCACTGAGCTATCATCACCTTAAAATACATGTTTACGTCTTCATACATGTTTCAATAAATATGTGGAGCCTCATGTACCAGAGACTTTGGAAGTTTAGATAACATTATGATATATGCTTTATAATCTCAATCCATAATATAAAATACCACTCACTCACTCACACATTAATCACAATATTTCAGGAACAATAAAACCTATCTAGACTTGAAATTTGGTAGGCAGGTTCCTTATAGGATGTAGGCGTCCACTAAGAAAGGATTTTTTGTAGTTCAACCCCTTGTTTGTAGAATGTAATTGGAATATGAAACTTGGTGTAAATTTTGTTTGGATAAGATCTTTAATTTTGTATTTTAAGGTTTTGTCAATCTTTACCCCTGAGTGGACACCAATAAGTAGGTACTACAAATTGTTATGAATTGGCTATGGAATCCAAGAAAAAAAAATCAACATACAAAATACTTGAGTAATACAAAAAATGTGATGTGATAGTGATGAAAGGTTGTGGGTTCGAATCCTACAATGAGATTGAGCTTTCAGTGAAGGAAAACATCATGGGGAACCACAGCATGGTGGTGTACTTTGTATTATCCACCTGGCTGGCTACCACCAAGTCAAACAAAACACCAAACACCTGAGGTGTTTTCAGGGACTTGCACTTGAGACCTAGTTCCATCTAGGCTCTGTGTGTTTACACCGCCCCTAAGACTAGTCTCTGACCTTAGACCTTACTGCTCACAGTAGTGGGATAAAAAAATTATAAACATTTTCAGACCGCGACTGCACATAGTAAAAGAATTAAGGAAAATTTTAAATACCTTTACATTTGCAACTGCATTAATCATATCCATAAACGTTATGTCGCCATCACCAGTTTCATAAATTGATCGCAAGTTCTTTCGGTAATTTAAACATAATCGACATTTTTCCATTTTAACATACAAGGAGGATTTTACTTACTTTGTATTTATTTTCAAATTAGGTAATAGGTAGGTACTAGGTAGATCTAACCAGAAAGCAAGTCAGAATAATAAAATACAAGTTAACAACAAACAAAAAAACAAGTCGTCGTCGTCGTCAGTCAACTGTCACATATATTACATCATAGTACCTATTACATACAGTACTTATATTAGTCTATCTAACTATGGTCAACTGAGTCAACCAACCAATCAACCAACCAACTCAACTCTCCTCAGTCTACGACTCAGCAACACGCTTTTTTAATTTAATTAAGTTTTTTGTTTTGTTTGTGTACAACCTTATTTCGGGAAGGCAAAGGATTCTAGCCCATACAGCCTAATCATGTGTAGAATTCTTCTTATTAGTTTTATTTAAATCAATATAATATGTCTGTTATCCGTACTTAATACACTTCACTACACTTCACCAAAGCCAAGTCTGGCACACATATAGTCTTAATCAGTCAAGTCAAGTCTGTCAGGTCTTAGTAAAATGGTGGCTGAACTAAAACTTTTCGTGGACTATTTGAGACAACATGAAAAGTCACGATACACGCATTCATTTAATTTCACTTCACTCGTGCACTTGTATTGATTTTCATTGGACAATAGTACACCGATTTCATGAAATTAGAACGAAAACGCAACGTAGTGATTATATCCTCTTTGCGCAATGTCGCAACGTCACTTCGCAAGTACCCGCCAAATAGTCCTTTTATTAATTATGTATTTTATTGTGTTTTCCCTACAGCCTAATCATACTTTTACCACTTAAGATTTTGGTTCTTCCCTAGTTTCTTTAAGAATTATCCCTAAAATACCCCAAAAAAATCTCAAAATTCCTTGGTAAACCATATTTATAGTAAAGAACATCATATTATAATTATTTCACGTATTTATTAACATAAAATACTTTATTTTACACAATTAGAAGCCGAAGCATTACTTTGACATCTTTTCGCTGCACTTAACATAGCACTGTTGGGCTCTAAAATTGAGCAATCGTTTGCTAGCATTCCCAATTTTGTATTATAAAGCAAGCCATTATGGGTTTCGGTACAAAAAAATACAATTAAAGATTGTTATTGTTCCGCCCACGATGCAGCGATGCAGAATGAAAAATAAACTAGCATACCAATTCTAGGTTCCTATATCGACCTTAACAACGGCAATAAAATAATTAATATGGTGAACTAAAATTACAGACCGTTCACCATAAGATGTCCCATCGTTCAAAAATTGGTAGCCCTGTTATTCCTTTCGACACCAACAGAAATTACAGCTCTCTTAAGGCTCCAGTCTCCCTAAAATCAGTGTTCTTGCGGAATTTGTCAGAAAAGAAATATTGTTTTTTAGTCATCAGAAAAGCAATAAATGAAACAATGATATGATATCTGGCTTTTTTTTTTCAATCAATCACAAGTAGTTATCATTTGTCGGTTGAAAAAATACGTTTGTCCGATCTTATATACCTACCTGGTTTTTTTTATGTAATTACATTTGTGCAACCAAGTCTATACTACTACGCATGCGCAAACTCCTGACTAAGTTGTCGTTTGTTTTCTAAAGTACAGCTATGTCGATAATCAGAACATTCCGTGTTTTCTCTTCCAATTCAGAAACGACCCGGATACTTTAGGTTAGAATAGTTGGTTATTTTTAACTGCACGGAAAACCTTTTTGTATTAAGCAATCATATAATTTGGAGTTGGTTGCAAACATCCAACTAAATTCAGAGGACCTACGATAATAGTCTACCTGGATTCATTTTACTAACCTACATAATTTGGGTGGTTAATGCTACAAAATTCGAGTATTTTCTAAAGCCAATAATTTACGTATTATTACGTTATTTCTATTCATTGTTGCAGTCATGCGAGTCTTATAACTCAAATGAGATATAATCTGCATTTATTTATATCAACACGGTAAAATGAGGTCAATTGTGTACTTACGAATATTATGTTTTCGTCTTTACGTTCACTTCAGCTTTTGCAGCCTAAAACACAGCAATATGAACCATTGTTTATAAATTCTATACCAGAGATATGAATTATTTGAAATACATATATTTGAAATGCAAAATACCAATTTTTATTTTACATTTGAAATACTTTTTTACAAAATGTATTTTGTATTTTATTTGAAATACTTTATATAAATATATAGTATTTGTAAAATACAAAATAGTTTTGTTACATTTTTTAATTCATTTTTCTTATTTTTCATTCTTAAATCCAAAATTACTTTAATTATGAATGCACTGATCGTGATCCTGAATGTTGTCAACAAGAACAATAATGCCAACATTGCGCGACAAGCTAATGTTTTGTAAATGGCGTCAATCAAACTGTCAATTGAACATGAAAGATAAAATCTTTGAACAAATAAATCAGTTACTTCGAGGGTGGCATAATCATTGTGATTAAACCCTCTATAAATAAATGAAGATAAAAAAAATATTTAAAAAAATCAGTTAAACAAGTAACAAGGTATTTTATTTGGAAAACCTATTTTGAAAATACGTATTTTGCATTTTGTATTTAAATACTTCTATTTTTAAAACAATATTGAATTTGAAATAAGTAGTAAACTTATAATACATTTGCATTTTGTACTTGTATTTTTTCACATCTCTGTTCTATACACATAAACACATACTTTTTTTTATCTTTTTACATTGTATAGGCTTGTGTTTGACCACAATCTCACTATGGTAGGTGATGATGAGGCCGAAGGTGGTAAGCACATAAAGCCTAGAAGGTTCTGACTCTCAAGTACAGCTGCCGGAACACACCAATAGGTGTTTGGCGACAGATTTTCAACTTGAGGGTGGTAGCCAGTCAGGCGGGTACTACAAAGTACCCTACCACCGTGCTATGGTTTTCCTCACGATGTTTTCCTTCACCGAAAGTTCAAGCTCATTTTAGGATTCGAGCCCACGACCTTCGCCGCTGAAGTCCCGAAGGGTCTCTAACCTGGAAGAAATAAGCTCGATTTTACTAATTCCACGGGACTTTAGTGGCGCGAACTCTATCTTTTTAATATAAGTGAAATACCACTCACTCATTCACTAATCATGATAACCTTAGGAACTATAATACCTTGGCTGGCAGGTCCCAAAAAGTTTAAGCATCCGCTAAGAAAGGGTTTTCCGAATTTCAACCCCTAACTATTAAGGAGTAAAAGGAAGGAATACAGATTGTATGTAAAAAATACCGCACTGACTGGCAGATTGTTTTGATCTACCTACTAAGAAAGTTCCGAGTGTGCGACACGTCGCACAAAATTTTGAACTGTACCCTGAGTGTAAAGAATTTGCGTAAATAAACGCTCACGTTTGCGTTTACAAAAAAATTGTATGGAAGAAATTAGTTCCATGAGTATTCCGAGAGAGGCGCTGTGCCGATTCCTATAGAAAAATTTCGTAAACGCGCAGACTTTATAAAATTTCTATAACTTTTTCCCTTATAGATAACTTTCTAACAGAATAAAAGTAAGTTCCAAAAATCTTTAAATGGCAATAACTTCTTTTTACCCGACTACCAAGGAAGGGCTATTTTTTTATTCATTTTTATATGTTTTTCGCGCGTATCTTGTATGCAGGTATGTTTGTACTTTATTACCTCGTATCTCTCAAACGGCTGGATGGATTTCGACAGTTAGGGTATCTTTATATTCGTCGAAAAATACAAAATGGCGGATTTTTGGTGCGAAATAGGTAGTATTACGTTAATAAATAAAAATAACCAAAACTATTGCGAAGAGTATCAAAATAAAGGAAATTAAGGATATTACAAAAATATATAAGTTATAAGTATAATATATAAGTTATCTATTTAAGTATGTATTTACAAAAGAAAAGTAGTATATGTAGTATATCAGTTATCTGGCTTCCATAGTACAAGCTCTGCTTAGTGTGGGGTCAGATGGCCGTGTGTGAGGAATAATGTCCCAGAATATTTATTATTATTTATTTATATGTTTCTTTTTGTTCATAAGAGTGTGCCGGGACACTAAAAAGTCTAAAATAAAATAAAAAATTAAAAAATTTAAAAGTAATGCACTAAAAAGACCGAAACAAGATTTACAATATAAAACAAAAATATGATAAACTATAATATAAACAAAGTACCTATACTCTACTTCGGTTTAACAGACTGTATTATGAGCTGAAAACTTAAGTTAAATACCCACATTAAGTTTAGTACCAGGCGGGACCCAATTGCAAATTATAAACCGAATGAAAATTAATGGGTTCCACTTTAGTGCATTTACTTTTAAATTGTCATTTTTGCAGTCGGATTATTTATTTTTTAAATTATTTACTTTTTGCAACATCCAATTTTAATGAAACAACGCCTATATTCTGCTCCAAATTAATTTCTGTCTATCTGTGAAAACTACAAAATCCATTCAGTTGTTCCGTTGACGTGCGTGAACAAACAGACAGACAATCAGTTTTCACAGACAGACAGACAGACAAGAATTCTAAAAATCGCTGATTTATGTTCTATATATTGCTCTTCTTTAGTTACCCCTATTTCTATTTTTATTACTTTAATATTCAATGTACCTACAGACACACCGGATTCTACTGTTTTATTATATGTACTAGCTTTTCGCCTGCGGCTTCGCTCGCGCAGAATTTATAAAATTCCTACTTATGATTTTTTTCCCGTTAGCCAATTTCGAGGAAACGAACAGTATAAAAGTAAATACAAAAAAAATAATTAAATGACGATAACTTATTTGCTACATCCGATTTTAATTACACAAATCCTTCTAGGCTTTGTGTGCTTAACAGAAAAGATTTTTAAAAATCGCTGGTTTATCTTCTACTACCATTCTTTAGTTACTTCTTTCTATTTTTATTACTTTTCTTCAATGTACAGACACGGGTTCTAGGTACTGTCACAGAATACCTAATAGTACTGTACTGTTTTAAAGTCAGTACTTTGAGGAAATGACTAAACCAAGCAACTTATTGACCTTAGCCGTAACTTTATAGATGAGTGTAGGTACCTATCAAAGTGTAATCCACTATGCAGGTGAAGTCCAAGGTATAATAATTTAAAAAATATAAATTGTTTAAAACAGCCGGTGGGGTGGATTTACTATACATATGTAAGTAGGATAGATGTGGTGATAAAAATATTATTATCTTTAATAAAATTATTAAAATGCATTGGCCTGAGGTGAGAGCCCTGTGGGACACCGGACAGTAGCGGATCCAGGGGGGGACTAAGGGTTTCAAGCTCCTCCTCCCAATAGCATCTGGGTCCATTAATCTTGATATTATCCCACTATCCTACCCTCAGCTGGGTCAAGTCCCACCTAAACCAACATTCTGGATCCGCCGCTGACACCAGATGTGATAGGAATAAAACTAGAAGTAAAACCTTTCACTGTAACCGCCTGCATCTTATTTCTTAAATACGAAACCTGTCAACTGAGTAGATCTCCATGTATATCGATGGCTTAAAAATTTACAGAGAGAGGGAAATTTTATCGAAGGCTTTGGAATAATCGGTGTTCACGGTATACACTTGGAATTCTTCACCCTTTGCTTCAAAGACGACATTTAAAAACTCACACAAATTTATTTCTGACAAAAGATTTTCCCAAACATTAGGCATTATTCCACTAGATAAAGACTAAAAATAAAAACTACCGGTGAAGCCAACCAACTATGTAGATTGTAGACTATTTACTAAGAAGTACTAAGAACGCTTTGAAAATCTATCGGGGCCACTGCACTTTGAAGCATCAATTCTCGAAAGGTGTACCTTCAACAATGTCTCGCGTCATATTGACATTATTAATGATACAGTATTCGGATTCACTAATAGGTAGGTGCTAACATTATCATTAGAAAAATACTCATTATGTGACAGTCTTTTTCAAAAACGGATTGAATCCAATGATTTGCCAATCCTGTGCCATGTTGAACTGTATATGAAATACTACATACATATAAACATTTTTTTATAGGTCTCATGGAATCGGAAAATATTCATGTAGAGAAAATTCTTATAAAATAATTATGTTCAAAAATAAATAAATAAATATTCTGGGACATTATTCCTCATACACGGCCATCTGACCCCAAACTAAGCAGAGCTTGTGCTATGGAAGCCAGATAACTGATATATTACATAATACTTACTACTTTTCTTTTGTAAATATATACTTATATAGATAATTACACCCAGACCAAAACAGACTTGTTGTTTGAACTTCACCAAAGACTAATAAGTCCGATTGGTCTAATAACCACTACAAAACTACTTTTGACTGAAACTATCTCAATCAAAACTGTTTCCTTTTCCTGATAGATACGTTTAAAAAATCCACTAACCTATGTGATCAAATATCTAAGTACCTACGTATCTAAGTAGTTATTTTCACATAATATAGGTTATAGGTTGATTTTTTATGTACTAGGAAAGACTTTTGACTGAGATATTTCAGTCAAAAGTAGTTTTGACCATGAAAGAGTTCTGACTGTAACATTTAGGTACCTACATAGATTATACGTCCAAGGATGGAACTCATGTGCGTGAGTCCAACTCGCACTTGACTGTTTTTTTTAGCTTTTTGCACTGACTAAATCTTTAATACAAAAGTTATTTTAGCCTGTCTATCAAACGAATCCCAGATCTATGTGCCTTCCCAATGACTCGTTTCTACGTACGTAACTTCGTAACTATAACAACCATTATTCAAGTAGATTTACCTAGGTAGGTACTGTATCTTGGCCGCGTTAGAGTAAATATTCTGCGTCTTGCATCCATGAGCTTGGGAGCGATGTTTGTAATTTGCGCGATATAATTTATTATTTTTGAGAGTTTACTTGTCAAAATATTTACCTACTCTCATATCATCATACCACTCGCGCGTTGTTTAAATATACAAATAATCGGCCATGTGCGAATTAAATGTTCACAATGAGTGCTCCGAGTCTTGTTTAAATTTTTGGCATACCAAGTTTTCTCAAAAGGTTTGAGAAAACTTTCCTCACTCACTGAGGTTTTATTTTATGGTTATTAGATTTAGACTTTCTCATCTAATAACCAGCTTTGAGATATGCATAAGATTGTGGAAATAATTTAATAGAATTTCCAGACATTTGTTATTAACGTCAAAATAAATGAGTCCGATAAAATTAAGGTACATATTAGTATTCTTTACCTGTGCAGTGTCGGTCGTGAACACTAATTCTACAAGACGTTGTTCCTGAAGAGAAAATAAAAATCAAATTAACTATGCTCCTATAAAAATATTTTGAATAGCTGTGCCATAACTGGGGCATCGGGGGTATCTGTCGAGACCCCGGGACAAAATGTATGTATAGGATAGACCCCGTATTTCCAAGCTACCACTGCCAATTTCCATCAAAATTGTTCTGTGAAATTGTAAACAGGCTAACTCACACATATATCATAACTAGATTCCGCCCCGCGGTTTCACCCGCGTTCCTCAGGGATCTTATGTTTTCCCGGGATAAAAAGTAGCCTATGTTCTTCTCCGTATCATAGGCTATCTGCATACCAAATTTCATCGCGATCGGTTCAGCGGTTTAAGCGTGAAAAGGTAACAAACAAACAAACTAACTCACTTTCGCATTTATAATATTACTAGCTTTTCGCCCCGCGGTTTCACCCGCGTTCCCTAGGGATCTTGTATTTTCCCGGGAGAAACCGTACCCTATGTTCTTCTCCATACCATAGGCTATATGCATACCAAATTTCATCGCTATCGGTTCAGCGGTTTAAGCATGAAAGCGTAACAGACAGACAGACAGACATAGTTACTTTCGCATTTATAATATTAGTAGGGATAGTAGGGACTAGTAGGGATAAAGTTAGGATGGATTCTTAGTAGTTATATGGATACAGACTATTCAATATAATACTTTTGCTCAGTGTCACACCAGTAGAATCGATCTCCACGAGTTTTATACCATGTCACTTTATGTCAAAACTTATAATAAAGTACCTACTACTTAAGAAGAGCACTCTTTGATTAAAAAAAAAAGTAATGATTAAGGTTCCAGTCTCCCTAAAATCAGTGTTCTTGCAGAATTTATCAGAAAAGAAATAAGGTTTTTTAGTCATCAGAAAAGCAATAAATGAAATATATTTTACGTTATTTTAAAGTGTGAGATTTGAAGTTTCCAATACATTTTTTTTTTTTTTATTTGACGCCACTTTTATTAGCTTTGTGAGGCTTTAAACATACCTCTATTTACGTTCCACGCGTAGAGGGTCTCATTCATGCACACGCCACGAAAAAAATATAACAAAAACAAGAAATGTATTCAGATTACATTTGTCGGCAAAAAAATAATCCTATCCCTTAAAAATCACCTCAAAAAAATAATCCCATAGGTATTGTTGCGGAGTATATTTATTATTGGATTTCATAGAATCAGTAGTTACCTTTATTGTGAAAATGTTGTGTCAATGTAATTTCTGATATTGTACCTATTACTACTACTACTATACTTTATTCTACCTACAATTTATATAACTTTTCATTGTCCGAAGGAATGTTTCCCGATACTTACTTAGTCTGAAGCTTTCAATAGTTGGTATGACCATTATTTAAAAAGTGTAAATAAACGCCACTAGTTCCGTTTGTCTAGTTGGTCTAATCATGTGCCACTAGTGACTAGTCCATACAAAGTAAATCAAACTCTTAGTTCGTTTATGCTACCTTTATGTATTTGGTCTAATCATGTGCCACTAGTGACTCAAACTCTTAGTTCGTTTATGCTACCTTTAGGGTTGATTACTATACTAAACTGTAGGGCGGGCGGCAAAATTAAGAGCGCGCTTTCCTGTTTATCAACAAAAAACCTTGGCGCCACTCTGCTACCCAACAACCTAGGCTAGGCGATGAGTCAGTGGTACAACAGGCGGGGCGGTATAGGTGACGAGTGCCGCGGGGCGGCCGCCGGGCCGGCCGGCTGCAGCGACCCGGGGAGCGCCGCGTGGTGTGGTGAGCGACGTGCGAGTGCCGAGGAGTGTGTGTGAGTCGTGTGCAGTGTAGCACGCGCCGCCCGCGGCCGCACATCGCTCATCGCGCTACGCCGCCGCCTCCCCGCTTTGCCGCACCACGCGTCCGCTGGGCGCGTCGCGCGGGCCGCGGGCCAGGCCCGCGAGCCTGCTGCTGCTGGCCGCGTGGCTGGCGGCCGTCGCTGCCGACATTTGCGTGCAAGACCCACCAGCGACTCAAGTTGCGTGTGCTTCCTGTCGCTCCTACGAGAATCCGCGCGAGGAGAAACTGCGAGAAATCCGTGAAATCCTCTTGGCGAAGCTTGGTTTCTCACAAGCTCCGAATATGACTGGTCGAGAACGCCGAGAAGTGCCTGCGGGACTCATGGAGTTGTATGAGCGTCGGAAACCGCCACAAGGAGTTCAGGCTGATGCATCAGCTCCATCCCGTACTTTCGTCACTCATACCGAACAGGATGACTTTCTTGCTCGCACCGAGAACGTCATCATTTTTGCCCGTTAGTAAATTTATTATTATTCAGTTTTAATTCATTATGATAAGTGTCGGTAGGATAAAGTTAATCAAGTACGATGCCCTTAGTCTAGATATAAGCAAATTCGCCTCTCGATGATTTCCTATTGTGATACCTCAAAGTGATGTGCAAAGCAAAAAGGATCCATGACAGTACGTAGTTGTACCTAAACTTTATTTAGTACTTAAATAATATCGGAACCATGTTTTTATTCAAGTACTTATCGTTATCATTAGTGACACCACTTAGTTTAGCTACTTAATTAAATTTGTATATAAGTATTATTTACTCAACATCTTTAATGGAAACTGCGTGCAGCGAGCTAGATCAGTGAGTCTAGATTCTTTGTCGGCTCTATCTATCTATGCGTAGTCGGCTATTGGCATGGTCTACGAAGTTCATTGACAGGCACGTGTGCAGCCTATAAGTAATGCTTTAAGTGAGTAAGGCAAAACGCGCTCGCGTCACGCATAGCAAATTTTAATTAGCCTATGATTGCTTCGACTTCAACGCGTACATTATGTGCCATTGTCTGTAGGACCACGACATGTCGAGATTACTATCGCGATCGTCTCCGACAGTCTTTGAATAATAAGTTGGCAACGGTTAAAGTATGGTATTTTTGTATATAGGTACCTACTTAAGTAAAATAGGTTTGTAGAGAGCGTACTGACATACCCGGTTCATATTTATTTTGAATTAGCTGTCCCCCACGGTTTCACCCGCGTTCCCGAGAAAAACAAGTAGCCTATGTCCTTCTCGACATACCTATACCAAAGATAGGCTATCTGCGTAGGTTCTTCTACTTACCTACCAATTTTCTTCGTGATCGGTTCAACAGTTTAGGCGTGAAAAGGTGTGAGAGTTACTTTCGTATTTATAATATTGAGTATGAATAAGCTCTCAGAACGCTACACTGTAATTAACTCAAGGTACCAAAAATGCAAAATTCCGATTTCATCTTTTTAACCCCAAGAGGAATTTCATGACATCCTTTATTTATGTGAATACTCACGTTATAAAAAAAATACCTATAAATTGTCAAAGTAAGAACTAAATAACTGTTTTTGTTCAGTCAGTATGTTTTCCTCAAGCTCATGGTAGGATTTTAACCTATGGCTTTCGACCACACTACCATTGAGCTATCATCGCTTTAATAAATGTGCAACCGTTCCTTTGCGGCTTTCGTATGGTCCAATACATAGTTATAATAAATCTCTGGTTATAATAAGATAACTGATAATAAGATAACTGATAGGCACAGTTATCTTATGTATTTTTCGCGAGGCTTATTAGGACTTTTTCATATATTTCCACCATATGCTTGTCATCAAGACAAAAATATCCACTTACCTATGTTATTGAAAATAGTTAGGAAAAATTAAATCTATTTTCCTATATTTGGTGCCGTTTTTACGCCATGTCCAAGAAAGAGATACTAAAATTAGTTAGAGAAATACTCACAGAGCAGGAAATACTTAACATAATGGCTCTACTATTTGTTACCGGCAGAATATATTTTATAGTTATCAAAATCTCAACATTTTTCAACTTGTTAAAATGATAGCCTAATTTTATTAAGGCCGAATTACGATGCAAAATTGAGGCTATCTTTGTTCAGTCAGGCTAGTAAGTACTTACGTTGCTTGTAACGTGCATGAGTAACAAGGGGCTTCGACCGCTCTCTACCTATCTAACGATTTATATTTGTAATAATGTAAGATATTACACCATCAGGTATAATAATTACGTACTACGTACTCAATTCAAATTTCTAAGGAAACCAATAACACATTTTGTGGTAAAAATCAGTTGATCCATAGTGGGGTGGCATCTCTTGCATAGAAATAACTGTTGATAGAACTTTTACAAAAGAAAACTATGAAAGAAGACTTTTTTGTGCCATCATTGGTAATAATTTGTACCTTATTTATAAGTCAATTTTTTGAGAATAAGAAAAGAAAATGTTAACTCTCGTTGTATGGTCAACAACCTATTAAAATCTTATAATTTTTAGAACAAATAGAGATATTCCCACGAGTGTGTCATGTCATGATGACCCATGTCAATTTGTTATTTTTAGCATATCAAAGTTGATAACGCCCTTGCTAGTTAGTTCTCTTGACCGTGTATCAGAAGGTGCATTGCAGATATCGACATGTTCCACTTAATTCACTTGTTTGTCAAAACTATCCAACGATTTTTTTAATTTTAAGTCGATTTATTATTTCCATGTGTTTTCTCCAAATGTAACAGGTACAGGTGTATACTTAGTGTTAACTAATTATATATATTCTTATGTATGTACCTTTAGGAAAACCAAATTTAGTAAATTCCTGTTTCAAATCAAATTGTTGTTACTACATTTTTTATTTAAATAAGACTCACGTGATTTTTATTGATAGGTATCAGGTGTGCATTTCTGGAAGTAGTAAACAAGAAGCAGAGGGCTTTTGAGGGATACCTACCTACCTATTGCAATTTAATCAATTGGGATTGAAGAGTGAGTGGCCGCCACCACAAAACTTTTTGCCTGATTGTTATAAAATTGACAAATTAATCATAAAATCCGTTGGCAAATTATATATCATAGCGAATGGAGAAATCCATTATAATCACCCATAGAAGCCGTGCTATCGTTTGGAAGTAGGTATTATGCATGTAGGTACATACCTATATTAGCTAAATGGACTGTATCGTCTCATTTAATTTCTTTTTCGTTTTAAACAAAATTATTTTATTTAAAAATATCTTAGATAACATTTACATAAACTAAGTAATTTGATATAAATCTACATTTCACTTTAATTTAGTTAGATATATAATATATCAGGACTGTTTAATCCTGGCTCGTAACTTTTGGGATTTGCCGACGAATTATATTGCAAAGAATTTTATTTTTATGTATTTATTCTATTACCTACTTTAAGAATAAAATCGACATTTCTTGAATTAAACTTTCTCCTAAAGGAGTGAGTTGCCAAACCAAATTATCATACATTTAGGTGTCATTTCTGCAATCCATTTTCAGCGACAGTTATGTATTTATCTAACTACAAGTTTGTCTGGAAAATTAAAGGATCCAATAAACCTATATCTACCCAGATCGCTCAATTTATTATGATTTCATCTACGGGGTAATCCGACTCTATGTTTGGGCTAGATAGTTAGATAGGTGTCATTGATAAACATGTAGCTGTATATCTATGTAGGTATGTGGTGTGAGCAGAGTTCTTGTGTAGGAGTAGGCGTTTGCCGTCGCTCTGTCTGCCATTCCGGACCCGATGAGGAACACTGCCCTCGTCTCATTATTATCGAGGTGCAAACACACCGCCTCCGTGTAACCGAATGACACAATTCCTAACACATTACCTAATCACAACGTATAGGTACGCTACTTACCATGATTTTGGAGCTTGAAGTTGTTACCGAATTTTCATTGGTTGGGCAATTCACTCGTGCTCCACACGCACACACTCGGTATGCTTTTTGATATTTTCTCCAAATGTAACAGCACGAAGGCATTTCTCTACTAGAGGATTAGGCCTATTGGGGAGACCTCTTTAAAAAAAACGCACCTTAGGTTCTTACCTCTTAGGTGGTGTGGAAAGAGAACCGTTTTAATTGACAGGGAGATTATATTGGTTTCATATTGTTTTTTCGAATTAAATGTTTCGAAGTAAAAGTAAGAAATAAGTAGGAAAGAATATATATTTTTAAAGTTCCGGAGCCCAATGGCAAATAACGGAACCCTTATAATGTCGCCCTGTCCGCCTGTCCGTATTTTACAGCCATTTTGCTCGGAGACTATTGGTATTATTATTATTTTCATCCCGCGGTTTCACCCGCGAACTCCTATTTTACCGGTTGAAAGGAGGCTAAGCTTACTTTTTTGGGTTGGGTTTTTATTTTGAAAAACCCTTCCTTAATAGGTACTTACGTTATATGAGGCACCTGTTTGCGAAATTTTAAGTCTAGACCCGGTGGTTGAAGCTGCGCATTAAAAAAAATAATAAATAAAATATTCTGGGACATTAGGTACATACAAACTATTCTAGTGACGACTTAAGGCTCCAGTCTCCCTAAAATCAGTGTTCTTGCGGAATTTATCAGAAAAGAAATATTGTTTTTTAGTCATCAGAAAAGCAATAAATGAAATATATTTTACGTTATTTTCAAGTGTGAGATTTGACGTTTCCAATACATATTTTATTTTTTAATTTGACGCCACTTTTATTAGCTTTGTGAGGCTTTAAACATACCTCTATTTACGTTCCACGCGTAAAGGGTCTCATTCATGCACACGCCACGATAAAAATATAACAAAAACAAGAAATGTATTCAGATTACATTTGTCGGCAAATCCTCTACAATAATCTTATCTAGTTACTTTTTTTCAAAATCGTCTCAATTTCTTATTTAAACTGCTTTAAAAAGTTATACATTTCTAAATTTGACCCTTGCAACATATATTTCTTTCTATTACAAAGTAATGGTTTAGAGAAATCACACTTTAACCACTCCGAAAGCAACTACTTATCTGTCGAACAAAAAATAATACATAATATAATATAAGTTCGTTGTGTTATAAATTTACCGAGACTAAACATATAACACAACGAACGCTGTCAATTCCCAGCGGAATTGAATGGAATTTTGATGCGTTTTATGTTTTATTTGTTTAGTTTCGGTAAATTTATTTCAAATTATTTTTGAATGCATATATTTTTTATTCGACAGATAAGTAGTTGCTTTCGGAGTTCACACAAAGCTAATAAAAGTGGCGTCAAATTAAAAAATAAAATATGTATTGGAAACTTCTAATCTCACACTTGAAAATAACGTAAAATATATTTCATTTATTGCTTTTCTGATGACTAAAAAACAATATTTCTTTTCTGATAAATTCCGCAAGAACACTGATTTTAGGGAGACTGGAGCCTAAAGTTTTGATTCTGGTTCTAATACGGTGTTTTGAATATTTACGAGTGAAAAAGAAAGTAATGAGGATTGATAAAATTATTAAACGCAACGTCTTTCTTTAACTTACTGTCAGTTATCATAAATCTTTAGAACCTCATGGATGTTGATGCAATTATCAGTTCATAGTTATCATAATGAGCTGTGATTAAGAACTTTGAGTAATAGGTACAATAGATATTAAGGATAGAAGATATAAGATTATAGAATATAGGTAATTTTATTTCGTTGCGTAACTAAATTAATAATAAGTACACTCTCATTCGTACTGATTACAGACAATAACAATATCCTGCCAATAGCAGTTATCAGTTATCCCTAATTTAATATTATTTTAATCTTTACATCTTTAACCGTTATTGAGATTTATTGCCAGTTTGGAAATCAATTCTCAAAACCCTATTTGTATTATAAAATAACAATTATTCATGTCTCCACCTACCTATATAGCTAACTACATATATTCAAGTGGAACAACATATTATTATACTTATGTATGCAGCTCTACTATACTTGATGTATCAACAAGCTTGTGACTTGTGAGTAATTAATGAGTTTAAGCCCAATTATTAATTGAACCTAAAGTCGAGTTCACTCAGTAATTGTAGATTTTAAATACCTAATTGAAGCCTGAAATTCTTGTCATTTTTATAAATAACTATTTCTTATCATTCGAGCGAGGACGCGATAATGTTGCGAGCATATATTAATTCTTACTAAGTATAATAATATGGACTATCATTTCGTTTCTGTACTTTTGCTCATTTAACAGCGTGGCTTCTCTTAGATAAGAACTTAAGTTATACAGGGGAATTATTACTGAGTATTTACCTACTACCTGTTGATTGTTGACCTACCTCTCGTTTGCTCAATAAGATTGAGAAATAAGTACCTATTGAAATGCGGTATTTGTTCTTGTTATGTTTATTTTGCTTTGTTTGTTATGAATGTACTTGTACTAAACTGTTTTGTAACTGTTATAATTACTATGGTATCTATTTAAAAATGAATCCCTATTTCCCTTGGTCCCGCCATAACTTGAGAACGACTTTTCTAAAAAATGTTTTTTTTTTAAGTTTTCTAATACATTGTAGAAGGTTCTTACTGAAAAAAAAATGAAAATTGCGCAGAAAATTGGAAAATAAGGGATCGCAGGTGAAACCGCGGGGCGGAAGCTAGTCAACAATAAAATATATTTGTAAGTACCTACTTATAGTAACGAAACTCCTTTGAAATTAAGCAAAGCTGACAAAAAGATTCGAATTTTAAAATAGTTGAAGTCTCTATCCAAATGATTAGTCGCTTTGAAAATCACAATCTGCGTATAAATTGGGTTCATAGCTGTTCTTACATTATGTAAGTCGCTTTCCGTACGTTTTGCGCAAGTAACATTTTAGCCGTAGTATTCCATTTCTTCTCTGTGGTAGGTATTATTGTTTGTATATATCGATATACGCATAATAAACTTCCTAGAAAAAGTAAAAGATAACGCTTTATTTGCTGAGCTAGTTGATTAGTGATCTTATGTTTTCCCGGGATAAAAAGTATCCTATATTTTAATCCAGAATATATTATATCTGTGTGCCAAATTTCATCCAAATCCGTTAAGTTGTTCTTGTGTGTAAGAGTAAAAAATAGACAGACATCCTATTCTATCCTAACCTAACTATCCTCACAAACTTTCACATTTATAATATTACTAGCTGTCCCCCGCGGTTTCACCCGCGTTCCCGAGATAAAAGTTACCCATGTCCTTCTTCATATCATGGCTAGATAGCCATACGCAGATGCGTATCAAATTTCTCCGCGTTCGATTCAGCGGTTTAGGCGTGAAAAGGTAACAAACAAACTCACATTCGCATTTATAATATTATATAGCTTCCGCCCCGCGGTTTCACCCGCGGTCCTGAGTGCTCCGATCGCCACCAAACCTTACACGATTACCCGCGGGGCTAATATGAAGATTGTCTGAAAATTTCATCGCGATCGGTTCAGCGGTTTCGGAGTCTATAAGGAACATACATACATACATACATACTTTTTACTTCTTTTACATATATAGATTATAGTTAGGATAGGAAGGATAGGATAGGATTATAGTTCGATTCATGCCCTTTGTAATTATCTTGTTACCTATTGTCATATATATCGACGTAACTACACATGGTGTCTGACACATGGTGTTTTCTATGATTTAAGGCTATTTCGTAATAGAAAAAGTAAACGTAATGTTTTATGTAGAGCTTATCATAGACTAATCAAATTATCATATTAACAAAATATTGGTGGAAAATATCTTGCATTGTCGAGGTCCATTTGGTATGAAATGGACCATATACCTAGTAAGTTACATGTAGACATACATACAATATGTTTTATATCTCTTGGGATCAACGAAGCGAGATTAATAATTTTATTATTAAGACATAATGGGATCTGTCCCAGACTTGGAAAGACAGTGAGGCGCGCGCGTCTGACGAGTGCGTGTCAACGAGACGGCCATTTGCAACGATCGATTGTTTTGGCTGCTGGCAGTCACCTTAATTGCTCATGAATCAAGATGATTCGAGCGCTTTTGTATGGAATGAACAGTAGTAGACAGACTTATTTAATAAGTACTTACATATAAATTAAAGAACTAAAATCAAATGCCAATAAAAAGTTTTATTACCTATTGCCAGAGCAATAATTAATATAATTTGAATTAATACATTATTTTCCCCATGCAATCGGAAGAACGTAATGAACCTAAATGGCGGAAGCGTTTTATGGTTTCCAGGGCTCATTGAATTCAAACATTAATAATTGTAAAATCCAGATAGATTCTATGTCAGACCATATTATTCTATTTCGGAATCATTAAAAACCCTAATAAGCCAAATTATACTAAAATGTATACATTATAGGAGTATTGCACTTATAAAACACTTTACCGGTCAGTTCTTGTATGCTCTATTGGATTTTTAATAGCATGTAAAGAGTCTGTTTGGCTACAAGTACGTTTAATCCTATAATTGAGCAATAAATAAATAAATAAATAATTAGATTTGTAAGCGCTTACAAGTTAACGTTTTATGACGAATATGAGTAAAAGTATCCTTTATGAGCGATGGTTAGGAGTGAACTTACTTGAAACCATTTATACTTTTTTATTGGTTTTATAACCGTTATTAGTCTATTATGTATCTAAGTTCATTATAAGAATAAGAGTTATGTAACGGCAGGAATGTAGCCATTAGATAAAATGCTAAGCCTATATTAACTACTGCATTCGGTAAGATCCCATATTATTGTTATAGCATTATCGTAAGTTGTTATAAGTATAACATCTATATTTATATACACTATATACACTAGCTGTTCCCCGCAGTTTCACCTGCATTCCCGGGATAAAAAATAGCCTATAGCAGAGGTTCCCAAACTTTTTCAGTTCGCGGCGCACTTACAGATTTTGTATTTTATCTCGGCGCCCTAGCTAGTCGAAATAGGGTACAAGGTAAGTACAATGATACTAGGTAGATAGGCACAAAAATGAAAAGATCTACGATATGAAACAGAGTTTTTTATATTTATACACAAGAATACATTAATTATTTATGAAAACCGGCCAAGTGCGTGTCGGGCCACGCGCAATGTAGGGTTCCGTAGTTGCCCATCGCAATAAAGTAGAGTAATAAGAGGGATTTTGTTGTTTCATGTGTATTAAAACTCAACAAAAATTATCGCTTTAAAGCACACAAAATTATCACCCTATTTCACAAACGGATCCCTGAATCGAAAAATTGATTCCTCATTTTTTTTTTGTCCGCGTGAATAATATGTATATATACATGCCAAACCTTTCTAGTACTGAGTCTCTGGGCTAAGCTAAGGACAGACAGACAGACAGACCGACATGGCTAAATTATATAAGGGTTCCTTGTTGACTACGGAACCCCTAAAAATAGGAAATAAAATACATTGGCAACTGTGACGTGTGAGCTTGTTGATCGCCGCGCGCGATTTGAATTGTTTATTTTGCAGTCGCGAGTACCTACAGGAGCGTCTCACGGCGCCCCTCTATACTCTCTACGGCGCACCAGGGCGCCGTGGCGCACAGTTAGGGAACCCCTGGCCTATAGCCTTCCTCGATAAATGGGCTATCCAACACTAAAAGATTTTTCCAATTCGAATCAGCAGTTCCTGAGATTAGCGCGTTCAACTAAACAAAGAAACAAACTCTTCAGCTTTATCATATTAGTATAGATATAAGTATTTAATTTTGACATGTATTGTGATGAAATAGATGATGTAATCTTCAATTTATTTAATCTTATTTTATTATTTTTAAACATTCAATTTTAATTTACTATTTTTATCATAATATTTATGTACATTCAGTGAATTAAAGTGCGTACTTACACTTACTAATCAATAATTTTGCCCACTGGTTCCCGGTAAAACATGTCTGTTAACACTAACCAAACCCATGTATGATCATCTGCGTATTATGATAATACCTACATGTTTTTGCAAATAAAATAATTCTATACTATTCTATTCTAACGTTACTATTATATTCTAGGCTTTTTATCACAAGCCTATACAAAGTAAAAAAAAAAAATTATACAACCCTTAGCACCATAGTCGTTGGATCCGACTAGAATTTTCACATATAATTACTTAGTTACAGAGCAAAGTAACGTCTGGGTGGGTAATTTATTTTAGTCTCGATTCTATTTAAGGCAGATACTTATCATAAGGAGTGCATCCGCAAGCTAATACAGATAGTAGCTACGATGCGAATATAATTATGCGGTATTATGTGCAGCTGAGCCCGCATGTTCCAACCGACCACCCCCGGCGAGCTTTCGCAATAATCGCAATCGGTGACACTGCGCATCGGCATCGGATCGGGGGGGTTACTGACAATATCATATAACATGACTGTCATACGGGACAGAGCTAGAAGATCATTAACTTTTTAAAATAAGCTTTTATTAAAATGCTCTAGGTACCTACACCTAAAAATTTTTTTTTAATATTCTTTTTAGCTTATAGGTACAAACGGGGTGTACCCAAAAACGGGTACCAAACAGATCCGTCCAACTAAAGGCCTATAGCGATAACCTCCCTTCTCTCTAATTTAAGGTGATGGAGTTGCATCGGATAATAACCAAGCAGTCTCGTATCGTAACGTAATTACGATGATCAATGACTTAAATACACAATAAGTAGCCGAAGGAGTATAAAATCAAACCCTCACGTGATCCTTTAATATAGTGTCTAAAATAAAAGCAATCTTAATCTTAATCTAAATCTTCATCTTAATCTTAAACTTTGGATTGTTTTTATTTTAGACTAGCTTCCGCCCCGCGGTTTTACCCGCGTTCCCGAGGAATAAAAAGTAACCTATATGTTAATCCAAGGTGTCAGCTACCAATTGGTCCAGCCGTTTGAGCGTGAAGAAGTAACAAACATACACACACACACAATCTTTCGAAAATTCTATAATACTAGCTTTTCCGCGCGGTTTCACCCGCGTTCCCGGGATAAAATATACTTAGCCATAAATATATATATATAATATGTTACTCGGTGAAGATGTAGCTTTCTAACGGTGAAAGATTTTTTAAAATCGGTCCAGTACTTTTTGAGCCAATTCGTTACAAACATACTTATATACAAATCATTCCTCTTTATAATATTAAGTATGGATAGTATATAAGTATAGATTAAGTGTGATTATATTCTTGAGTTCACCGGTCTCTAATGAACATTTGGTACGCAGATATATAGCTTATGGTATGGAGACGGACAGGGCGTGCTTTTTTTCTCGGGATTGCGGGTGAAACCGCGGTGGACCGCTAGTAAGTAATACAGGTAGATTTAATTAACATTAGTCTTATTTTATTTGCCTGTTTATACCAATGTGCTAGGAGCCTATACTTATACTAACTCAAACAATTTAAATAAGTAAATAGAGGTTCTTACACGTTTGCTAAATGCAAGATAAAAATTAGGTGTCAACCGACTAACTAATAAGGTCACTACTGTCACAGCTACTGTGTCTACCTAGTGTTATAGATACTGTAGTTTTATTTAGGTAGGTACTTAGTAATAGGCGTTGCATCTGCATCAAATCGTTATCAAGGAAGGAGTACGTGGCGAGGGAACTGTGAGTAAATAGTTTTGTGACTTCCTTTCTATATACAAACAACACAGGCACCTTGACACTAGAGGTTGTTAACCGGCATTAGATGGGGCACAATTGAGGCCAGTGTGTGAGCGAGTTCAAGATCAATTTAGGTTCCGTAGGTCAGTTCGCCGAAGGTAACCTTGACATTAACTACAAATACCTATTTCTACCTGGGACAAAACGTAAGCTTTAAAAGAATGATAAGATTGCGAGTTCATACCTACTTACTTAGGTACATCAAAATTTATTTGCGCGTGCAGATATCTAATGTTGGCAAATATACCTACTTAATTGAAGATTGCAGTCACTCTCATTAGTCGGACATTCTATATATATATTATAAAGAGGTAAAGTTACTTGGTAGTTTGAATGTACCTAGGAGCTAATCTCCGGAACTACAGATCCCATTAGAAAAATATTTTTGCATTAGATAACCCGTTCATTATTTAACCAATAGGATACTTTTTATTCCGGGGACACGGGTGAAACCGCGGAGCGGGTAAGTATTGCTTCGTTTTGTAAATATACAGGGTTACTGGTAATTCGTTACATTCCTTTAAGGGCGTGATAGTAGAGACTGTAAGCTACGAAATTAACCCTATATTGCATTATACAAATGTTGACCTTTACTGAGAAATTTGGAAATTTAGTATTTTCCCCAAAAAATCCCGAATTTCAACTTCAAAGTCAAATTAGTAACATTTCTTTTTGTTTCTGGTACTCAGACAACATGCCAATACTTTTTGTAAACCAATAAAATGTTGAAATTTTGCAATGGCTTTGTGACAATATTTTAAAACTCGTATCACTTTGAATTATTTCTTTATTTTCATATTGATTAAAGTGACAATTTAAAAAAAGTAAAGGAGTAAGAAGTGTACAAAATCTAACAAAACCTCCTCACCTATCTAGCTATCTAATTAAGTAAGAACGTTAAAAAAAAACCTCTCTAATTGTGAAGATATCACAACATTGTCGGTGCGGACACGTTTTTTGTAAAAATAATTATAAATGTTATTTGTAAATGGTATTTATAATTGCGTCCTGTATGTTTGTAAGAGTAATTCTTCACAAGTAGAAGTTTTTTTTTTAACATTCTTACCTCAATAGATAGCTAAGTATCTAGCCAGATAGGTGAGGATGTTTTGATAGACTTTGTACAATTCTTACTCCATTACTTTTTTAAATTGGCATTTTAATCAATAAGGAAAAAAAGACTGATAAATTGAGAACCTCCTCTTTTTTTTGAAGTCGGTTAAAATTATAAATGCGAATGTGAGTTTGTTTGTTAACTTTTCACGCCTAAACCGATGAACCAATCGCGATGTAATTTGGTACGCAGATAGCTCATCGCGATCAGTTCAGCGGTTTAAGCGTGAAAGCGTAACAGACAGACAGACAGACAGCGTTACTTTCGCATTTATAATATTATATTAAGTAGGGATATAGTAGGATCTACATATTGCATATTCAACTATTGTTTCAATTTACTAATCTGTTCAAGAAGTTTTATATTATATTTAATTTAATAAACAATTCAAGACCAACTTACTAAACTAAGAAACTTAAATAAAATAGTCTAAATTAAAAAAGTCGCTATCAGAAGGCAGCGTACCCAGAATGCTGGCGGCATTGCCACGTTGGATGGCAATGCTGATTCTCTGACCAAGATATAAGCCAGCAAATTGAATATACTTACCTACTTATTTTATAAGTAAGGACTTAAGAAGATAATCTTGTACCTAATTAGAATTTCAGGAAGTAGTTACAGTTATTTTAGTTTATTATTAATTTATTGTATAAAATGTATAAAATACAAACTATGATAAAACATTAGGAAGTAGGTATTTTAAGATGGCAGTAGGTCTGTATAGACAGATTTTTTTCTTACAATTAAATAACTCCTATATCCTACTAATTATAGAAATATGTAAATATTTTCTACCGAAGGAAAAACTATGATTACTTCGCTTGTAATCCGAACACAAACAATATAAAAAAAAGATAATTACTGCGTTGTAGAGTGCAAATACATACCTCAAT
Organism: Tetheella fluctuosa; assembly: GCA_951216915.1. Classification (NCBI taxonomy): domain Eukaryota; kingdom Metazoa; phylum Arthropoda; class Insecta; order Lepidoptera; family Drepanidae; genus Tetheella; species Tetheella fluctuosa. The sequence continues at coordinate 7,687,840 of OX578219.1, read as the reverse complement.
GGATAATAATGTTGCAATTTATTTCATGATGTTATGATGGCTTAAAATAGCATTTGAGTGCAGCATCCGTCGCGACAGATTTCCAGGAGACAGCAGGGACAGACAGAAAAAAAGAAACGTCGGTAAATTAAGCGAGCGGACGGATGGGAGACACGTAGTAGTCGTTTGCCGTCATGCTCTCCTTAGCTGTTCTTTCGTTCAGGGCTTGCAGCTCAACAATTTGCTTATATACTTAATTCTTCTTTTTCTTCTTAACCTTATAAACATTGATTTACATGTTTAGGGTTCATGATAGTGTACACTTCTATTACCAATAAAGATTAATTTATTATTAATTATTATAAATAACTGGCTATACCCTCGATTCCGAGAAAAAAAATGGCCCTCTCCATACCATAGGCTATCTGCGTACCAAATATCATCGCGATCGGTGGTTTAGGCGTGAAAAGGTAACAGACAGAGTTACTTTCGCATTTACAATATTAATATTAGGATTAGTACAGATGGGGCAAGCCTCGAAGGAATGGAAGCGCTCAATCTGCGAAATAACGGGAAAACCCGCTCTCAAGCTTATTTGCGATGGTGAAAGGAGGAAAAAGGAAGGCTCTACGTGTTGGATCTGTATCCGAACGCACGCCATCCAAAAGGATCGGTCCTCGGGTCGTGACGATCCAAAACGAAAGATACAAACAATAATAATGATATCATAATAACATAATATAATAAAACAAAACAGTTCTAGAGTTCGCGGCACCAAAGAAGTCAATCGATCGTATTTCTTCTGAGAGATGAAGATCAGATATGATAGAGGTGGGGCCTTCTTTGGCGTCGCGAACTTTAGTATACATATCGCACTTACTTAGGTGCTAGCATTTGTGCTCGTATTAGATTAAATTATATCTTTTTTGTGACATCCATATTTTGCATCGAATAAGAAAAAAGCTTGTAAAAAGAGGATGGCACGATAACACTGATTGTTGATTGCAACGTGCACTCACTTTGCATCAATTCAGTCAGGGTCAGGATGTCGATTTAAATTTGATAATATCCTGCTTTCTCAAGATACCTACCTACCTATTTAATATTGTTATATCATAGCATTATTAATACATATAATATAAAATAAATATGTATTATTGTATATTAATATATATGTAATATATATATATATATATATATATATATATATATATATATATATATATATTAATAATGCTATGATAAGAATATATGGGACAATAATTGGGAAATTATTTAAAGCTCCTTATTTGTATATATTTTTAAATTACCTAAAGCAATGTTAGGTACTTTTTTGTGGAAACATTATTCCGGAAAAAGAACCCAAATTACGAATCGATTTAGATAATAATTCCAGGATATGGGATTTATTATTATTTAGGACCTATTTTTTATGATCTGATCATGATCACATTGAAAATATGACGGAATTGGTCAAGGATAGTGCACGATTTAAGACGATAAGGCTACGAAGATGAAGACTATGTGTTTAAGCCATAATCTCACTACGATAAGTGATGTTGTGGCCAAAGTCACACAAGCATACAAAGCAAAATTGGCCTATCGTTAGCGTGCGCTTTGCAACGAGTAGGTATTGAAATAGTAGAAATTTTTGTGATATTTTGTTTCGATATGAGATTCGATATATTTATCGAAAACGATATTATTATCCAAAGCGCGAGAATCGGCCTCATGTTGCTGCTAAAGCTTAAATACCTACTTACTTGCTTACATAGCATAGTGCCACAGTCTATGTAACTTACAGTCGGCCAACGGACACGTCTAGACAGAGCAATCGTGCGGGGCTTGCGGGGAGAGAGAGGGCCAAGCTGCCATACACTCGCTTGGTACACAATGCAGCAATTACGAATGCCTATACAAAGCGGCATTTCGCGCGACTTCAAACGCGATAGACCACTGTATGTAATTACGCTGTGATTTGTGTGTGAGTGAGTGGAGTGGAGTGGAGAAGAAGCAGTGTGACCATTTGTGGCAGATTTTTGCCATTTTGGCATTCGCTCCTAAGTTTTGTCTGTGAGATCATGCTGAAGATTTACAAAATTGCTGATTTTGACAGATTTAAAAGATTCCAAGAAAATTCTCATTACCTAATTTAAATTTTCAATGAAGTCCCCTTTTTAAAAGTAATTACATTAGGTATAGTATATAGGTATACAGTTAGATTACAAATGATTTTATCGAACTGGCAACTTCTGTTTCATGGCCAGATTGTACGGGGATATCCTGTGTCATATGATTATGAACTGTATTAAACTGGAATAATGTTCATAGTCTTATCTCCTTTATTGATTTGGTTTCCAATCAACTTTTGATTTTACCTCATTCTCTTTTGGAGATTTGGTGTGTATCGCGTGCGGTTCTGTGATGTAATTATACCTGAGTGAAAGCAAGATCCCTTGCTTTCTTCCTGGTCATTTAACCAGGGAGAAAGCACCTTGGGATACAGGGTGGCGTCGACCTAATCACAATAACTCACACAGTAGCATCCACTTGTTGCTATAATAGTATTAATATAGTAAAAAAATAAATTCCAATAATAAAGAAAAAATACATTTTTCGAACAAAATAAATAGCGTAAAATTTGACCTCAAATAAAACACCTTTATGCACGGGCGCACGCCACGTGCCGCACATTGTCAAAGGACGCCGCCGCAAAATCAAAGCGTCATTAACCGTCTAGTACTTTACGCAGATACAGGTTGATTGAAAAGTAAGTATCCTAAAAAGCTGTCTGCAGTCTAAAATATTTGGTCTTTTGATTGATTTTTAATGCATATGTATTAGAAAAAGATATAGAATACACAGAACGATTTATTGTGATTAGGTCGTCGCCATCCTGTATATGTGACTATTTGTAGAAAGATTTGTAGTGACTATTTTATATAAAACATATTGAAATAAGTAGGATCTGCCGAGAATTAAAAAAATAAATAAATGAATTGCATTAGCAATATGACATGGTGTTGCTGGGACCTACTATTGGTAGTATTAGGAAATTATTATCCATATGTGAAGCGTATGCTGTAGAACATGGATTAAAATATAACTCAAATAAGAGTGAACTGTTGGTATTTAGAGGTAAAAATAAGGGTCCATCTTATGTTCCTCCAGTTATGCTAAATGGTTCACTTTTGCAGAGACTTTCACAATTTAAATATCTAGGACATATTGTTACAGAAGACCTTAGAGACGATTATGACATAGAAAGAGAACGCAGAGCGTTGGCTGTGCGTGGAAATATTTTAGCTTGTAGGTTTGCTCGGTCCAAGTCAAGATAGCACTTTTTAAGGCATATTGACAAACTTTTTACACCAGCAGTCTATGGGCGTATTATACCCAAAAAACATACAATGTTCTGCGTATACAGTACAACAATGCCTTCAGGGCGCTGTTGAGGCTTCCTCCTTATTGTAGTACATCAGGCATGTTTGCGGATGCCCATACAGATGACTTTTAAGCCCTAATGCGCAAGAAAGTGGCATCAATTTGGCAAAGGGTGAGGGGAGGCTCCAACAGCATCCTGAAGATGTTTGCGGAGAGATATGATGGTCCTACTTTAGGCAGGCTTAGGCTGCTACACATCATATGTGACGTGTACCCACCCAGGTTGACACCCAATATAATTTTTACTAACATATATAGCTCTTAAGATGTGTACTTACTAACAGTTATGGACTAAGTTGTCTGAATTTAAAGCATTTTATTTTATTTTTAATATTGCTTGAGCGGCTTTTTTAGAGGGCTTGAAGTTTTTTTTTTTTTTTTTTTTGATTAATTTTATTTATTTGGTGCTCTTTTATCATAATAGGGTATTTGCCTGTATTCAAAATAAATTATCCAACACTAACCATGTATAAAACATCTAAAAAAAGGGGAAACCACGATTATTTTATTAAATTTATCGTTATTAGGATTTTTAATGTCCAATCTAACCATAAAGTGTATGCTATATAATTATGACGGCACATGCATGTATTTCATACAAAACTCCATATGGTTTATATGGAGTTCGGTATCGTTATGGTATGGTATCGTTTTGAGATTTCATAAAAAGTTGCTGATTTGAATGTCAGTCAAATACCCTATTAGCACAAACCTAGTGCATTTTCGCGGATGTTTAGCGCATTTTTACAATAGCAGCCGGAGTGATTATATACTCTTTGATAGCAGCTGGCAACACTGCAACTAGACAGATAGATGATCGCGATCAGGATAAAGCAAAGAGTAGAATAATACGGGGGGGATAAAGTTTAGAATTTTTTGTGTGAATGAATATTGTTAAAGTTGGCGATATATGTACGCAAGTATCTATCTTCCAAAAATAAAATCATAAAATGTGAACGAGACGACACTGACCGAAAATACCAATAAATGTCTGAATATCTCCAAGGTCAAAATAAAAATACTGGAAGTTATATAAACATTTTCCTTGAACAACACAACATAGACAGGTGACAATAATTAGCCAAAAATGTTCGCCAAGAATACTTGTTTCCACGTTTCTTCACTTGTAAAGTATCATTGGAAAAGATGCAATCAGTGTATGAAGCTATTTTCATCCCAAGTTCAAGATCTGCCTGTTTCTAGTGAAGGACCTTGGCATGTATACTCACAGAGGGTGCTAAACGACACATTGAGCAAAGACGAACATCAAGAAACAGTAGTAAAGCACTTGCAACAAGTTTATCAAGATGTTGTTTTATTTGACCGGCCTGTTATAAGTAATCAGTCAACTGGTTCATTCTTCAACTTGTTTAGAAAACCCCAACCTCATAAGATCATCGCACCCAAAGGTCTCTATATCTATGGTAGTGTTGGTGGAGGGAAAACTATGCTAATGGATTTGTTTTTTGACACAGTACCGGTAACTACTCTTTCTCTATTGGAACTATACAATGTTTCATTTTCCTGTTCTATGACAGGCTTATAATAGATAATATTTATTAATGTGTTTAATTATCATTATAAGAGCTTGGACAAAGCATAACACTTCAATGTTAATATATGTCAGATATAGATTATAATAGTAAAGATGACTCAAGAGTGTGTGTGTGCTATGTGTGTGGTGATAGCTTAGTATATATAGTGGTGAAAGCTTATTAGAAAATTACATTGTTTATTCATCATCATGAATCATCAGTTCAATAGGTAGGGTTAATTTACATTCTTTAGGGTGTTAGTTATTTTAATAAAATTACACTGACTCTTTGTTTTCAGAAATGTGCTAATACTATACCTTGAATTAGTGCCTCTAAGTTTTTATAACTGTTCATTATAAGTCCTTTTTGATGTTTAAGAGGGAGCAACCAAAATGTGTGTTTTAGAAATTTATCTATTAGGCAATATCTTGATTTTGTGCAGAGATAATAGCTCAGTGTTATTGTCATTGAATGCCGAGAATTTTAATCCTACAATGAGTGTGACCTTTTTGGTGAAGGAAACCTTATGCTATGTAGGACCCGCCTGGCTGGCTACCACCACCACCCTCATGTTGAAAATCTGTTGCTTAGGTGTATGGTCCGACAGCTGTACTTGAGAGCCTGTTCTTTCTTTGTGTGCTTACCACCTTTGGCCACCCATATTATCACATACCAGAGATAGTGATTAAACACCTAAACATAGTAACATAATACAATCATTTGAAGGAATTATCTTTTTTGGAAAGATGAAGTCTTAATTGAGTGCATTCCAACTTAAAAAATATATTTTTATGGTCGGATTTTTAAGACAAATTCAAACTTTCCTTGGTGCTTTAAAATTTGCGATTGAGTTATTTTTCTGTTCAAATACAACTGAATTTGAACAGAAACAAATACTTTTCATGTTTAAAATAAAATACTGATGTCATTTTATTAATTAGGTAACATACATGACGGACCGGTTGGCGTGGTTGGTAAGATACCTTGTCTATCACGCCGCAGGTCATGGGTTCGATTCCCACTCAGGTTGTCCTGTGTCTGGGTGTAATTATCTATATATGTATGTATTTACAAAAGAAAAGTAGTATATGTATTATATCAGTTATCTGGCTTCCATAGTACAAGCTCTGCTTAGTTTGGTGTCAGATGGCCGTGTGTGAGGAATAATGTCCCAAATATTTATTTATTTATACTTTCCACACCAGTTTAGAGATTTTTGATATCTCTTATTTTTATGGAATAATCACCATCACACTTAAATATTCTGATAGAAATTCATAAAATACATAAATACATAGCCACATTATACTGGTTAGTATAATGTGTATGTAATGTAAAAAACTCTAAACTGGTGTGGAAAGTATTTGCCTAATTAATAAAATGACATCAGTATTTTTTAAATAAATTGAGAACCATACATACAACAATTTGATTTTAAACATTCCCTTATATTTACTATAGCATTTTTTAGAATGCCTTTAGTTATATTTTAAGAGGTGTTTTGGTTAATGTTTGTGTAGGATAACTTTCGACCAGCACTAATTTGAAGGTGCTCAACTAAGAATGTCATAAAAATAATATGAAACTTAACATTAAATAGGATCCAAATAAGTTTTTTTTATATTCTTAACCCGTTGGCTTGCGAATGGAATACATGTCCTAGCGTGTCCTCAATCAAATAATAAAAAATTAATTCCAGGAATTGCTATTCAACTTATTAAACGTCAAAAAGGACTTCAATGAAAAAGTTATATATACATAGGTCACACACACTCCGGTGTGTGGGACAAAATGCCAAGAGCCTCATGCCTAAAAAATCATGGTGAGATACATACATTGATATGTGTAAAAGAAAATAAACGTTTGAGGGTTTGAATGTCTTGCATGCTATGTTGAGATTACATTACCAGCAAATAAACATTTTATAATTCCCACATTATTAAAAAATTTCACATCAAATTGTAGCTTTTGGTTTTGACAATCATTTAATATTTGTTTACATAAAATTTCTAGTCTTATTATTCTGGGGTTCTAAAAATATTTTAAACTAGATTCCGCCCCACGGTTTCACCCGCGTTCCCCAAGGATCTTATGTTTTCCCGGGATAAAAAGTAGCCTATGTTTTTCTCCGTACCAAAGGTATCTGCATACCAAATTTCATCGCGATCGGTTCAGCGGTTTAAGCGTGAAAAGGTAACAAATAAACAAACAAACTCACTTTCGCATTTATAATATTAGTTAGGAAGTTAGGATGTCGTAGAATTCCTTAGGCACTTGGGGTCAATTACCTACATAATTCCAATTTCTTCCAGCTTATCCAGCCAAGTCTTTTTGTAATAATTGTACAATAAGACATTTTTTTTCAATATGCTAATTGGTCACCTAAATAAAAAATTCTTAATTAAATATTATTACCATTTCAGATAAAAGAAAAGCTAAGAGTTCATTTTAATTCATTCATGTTGAACATTCATGCTAGAATACATGAACTTAAAATCAAATCTGGGAAAGGTGCTAGTTCATTCAGAGATGAGGGATCTAAGCCATTTGACCCCATTCCACCTGTAGCTGCTGATATTACTCAGGAGTCATGGCTTATCTGTTTTGATGAATTTCAGGTAAGCAATTGTGTTTTGTTTTCCTTTTAATATTAAATCCTCTTATTCCAATTCTATGTCAAGTATTGTGTAATTGTATGAGGGGAATTAGTGTATGCTGGGGAGGGTCATGATGTTCAGGGAAAGGTACAAAATGGACTTGTGTTGTTTAAAATCAAAGAAATCAGATATTTAAATCTGAAAGAAACACTTAATTTTTGCGAGATATCAACTTAATCTTGTATTTTTAAATAATGTCAAATAGTATTAATTTTCAAGCAGTAAATCTTTTAAAATACTATAGGTGCTTAATATTGTTATACTTATGTGCAGTTTTATAATTAGGAATTAATACAATTTACTTCCATGTTCCACTTTATTAGTCCTATGAGTATTGCGCTATAAGCGCCGTGGCAATTCCTATAGAGAAATGTCGTAAACAGAAACGCGATAGTAAGCGTTTAGTAATGTAGCGACATCTATCAACACTTCAGCTATCCGTGGATAAATGGCGCAACAAGATTCTACATCGCGCTAACAAAGTTTGTCGAGTACCTTGGCATATATACAAGATTCCAACATCAACAGTTAAACCGCGGTCCCTTGTGACTATGACCCAGACGGGTGGAAGATCTTCACTTTTCAATGGAGGAGTCTACCACTAGTTAATTCTTTGCACTATGTACTATACTGGAGGTGAAGATATATCGTAGCTTGCCGAAAGCAATCCAGCTGTTCATCATCAAAATCTGATCTATAAAAATATATATTAGAAATTATAACAAACCATATTAAAGTGCAGCTCGCTACGCAGCAGCATTCTGCGCCTATAGGTACTACCAGCAACTAAATGATCTATATTGACGACATTAGTAAATTAGTGGATTCTGGAGTTCAAATAGACTATTTACACAGACAATAGTGGATTTGAAAGGTCGATCGTGACATTTTACTACAAAAACTAGCGAGTTATGGTATTTTCGGCCAGCTTCTGCTACGGTTCAAATCCTACTTATCCAGTAGAAAATAACGAGTTGTTGTGAAGGGCATTAATCACCATTCTATGTCTCCACGTCTAGTGTGCCTCAAGACACTCATTTGGGTCCTATTCTATTTATATTTTTTATCTATGATATTGCTGAATGTTTAAAGAACAAGTAGGGACTCTCTTTTCACTGACGATTCAAAAATATACGTAGGAAGATAAAATATGTCAAGGATATAACTTTGTTTAAAAATGACATTAACGTTTTTCTGCAAAGGTGCAATACAAACAAGATGACTAACTAAATACCAACAAGTGTCATCACATCACATAACCTTTACTAGAAACCACCAGTATGTAAATTGTTAGCAAACCGATGTAAGTAACCTAATGTGACAGAAAATAAAATAAATTTATTATTATTATTAAACAAGAACGTCATATCTTCGTAGAACGAATCCAAAAAACTTTACTAAATCTAGTAAAGTTCGAGATTCAAAAGCCATGATTGCCCCCACAGAACCTATTACTCCACAAATTGACTCGCTTTCGAATGTGCTCTTTGGAAAAACGCAGATATTTAATTAAATCAGATTATATTCTTTAAAATTGTTAACGGATTGGTTGATAGCTGTGATCTCCAAAGCGAGTTAAATATGCAATAGCTTATGGCTCCTTACCAAAATTTGAGCTTAAGCTACTGCTTTTTTAAAAAGTGAAAACTACTTTACCGAGTTGAGCGATTTTTGGTAGGGGAAAAACTTATGGGTTCGCGTCACCGAAATGCGCGACATGCTTGTGACGTGACGTGATGTATTGCGCTTGCCTGGCGACGCGTAGCGGCCTGTGTACCTACATGTCTACGCATATATAAATTGATGTTTCATGTTTTCAATTCTGTCGGCAGTCCCCATGACTGCCCAAATGACAACAATCTCACTATGGTAAGTGATGATGTAGCCGAAGGTGGTAAGCACACAAAGCCTAGTACTTAACAACAATATTGATGACAAAAATCTTATTATTATTAAAAAAATTATAACAGAGCAACAAAAATAAATCATGCAAAAAATTATATGATTACTGATTGCAATGCTGTATTTAATAATAAAACTGTTATTTTTTATAGGTGACTGATATTGGTGATGCAATGATTTTAAAACGTTTGTTCACACAACTTTTTGACAATGGCTGTGTTGTTATAGCAACCAGTAATAGAAGGCCGGATGATCTGTATAAGAATGGTCTGCAAAGATCTAACTTCTTGCCATTTATTCCTATACTGAAAGCGCACTGCAATGTTGTTCAGTTAGACTCAGGAATTGATTATAGACTACGAGGAACTGGTAGCAAATATAGTAAATACTTTTTGTAAGTATATAATGAAAGAGGCATACACTCAATACCAGAGCCATAAAATATACAAAATACACACATACAATATTTTATCTATTTCTATACATATAATAAAACAGTAGAATCCGGTGTGTCTGTACATTGAAGAATAGTAATAAAAATAGAAAGGGGTAACTAAAGAGTAATAGAACATAAACCGATACTTAGAATATTTCGAATTATTTTCCGTCTGTCTATCTGTTTTTTTTGTTAACGCACATCTTTGGAACTACCGATCGGATTTTCATGTAGTTTTCACAGGTAGGCAGAGATTAATTTGGAGCTGATTATAAGTATATTTGTTTAATTAAAATGGGATGAATCAAAAAAAAATTGTCGTCATTTAAAGAGTTTTGGAATTTACTTTTTATACTGTTAGAAAGTTACATAGTAAATAACGGTTTTTCAAGGACTTTCTACAGGTTAATGTTTGGTTTGGCGCTTCGAATAGGCTTTATTTCATCGAAATCAGGTGAGAGGGAGAAAATATATAGATATTTTAAAAAGTCGAGCGAAGCCCTAGTCTATACTTAATATTGTAAAGCTGAAGAGTTTGTTTGTTTGTTTGAACGCGCTAATCTCAGGAACTACTGGTTCGATTTGAAAAATTATTTTAGTGTTGGACAGCCCATTTATCGAGGAAGGCTATAGGCTTTATCCCGGGAAAACACAAGAGCCCTCGGGAACGCGGGTGAAACCGCGGGGCGGAAGCTAGTTTAAAATAAGAAGTCAGCCCAACGTGAGAAACAATCCTTGCATTATTCTGTACTGTACCTAATGTTTCCCTAATTAATCATATAGTCGCAACGATATTTTTTTACTAATAGATACAGCTTTGCATATACTTCACACACAAATTAAAAAAATATTGCTTCTACACTACAGAAAAATATCGTTGTAAGTTATGGACACAACCAATTCTTTTTTTCAGAAATAGTGAACTAACAGACAAGGACAATAGCGTAGACAATTTATTCAAGTTTCTTGTATCAAAAGAGACGGACACAGTGAGACCAAGAGTTATAAATATCATGGGTAGAAATGTTAAGTTTGCTAAGTCCTGTGGAAGAGTTTTGGACTCCACCTTTGAAGAGTTGTGTGATAGAGTAAGATTATTCTAATATAACTTATTGAATTTATAAATTGCCGGATGCAGGATATTTATTTATTTATTCATGTTTTTTTTCTAATATTTCAGCCTGTAGGTGCTAGTGATTATCTTATTTTATCTAAGACCTTTCATACCGTGTTTATAAGGGATTTACCTAAGTTATCTATATCACAACATAGATCACAGTTGAGAAGATTCATTACTCTTATTGACACTTTGTATGACAACAAAGTGAGGGTATGTACCATATATCAAGTGTTTATTTGGTACTAAGTCTACCGTGAAAACCGTCTCATATCGCTGATTAACATAATTGTAGCATATTTTTCATGATTCTTTTAGGTAGTGATAGCAGCTGATTGTGAGCCAAAAGATCTCCTATCATTAGGTGAAAAAACTGATTTTGGAGATGCTGACAGAGCCCTTATGGATGACTTGAAGATCACTAAAGATTCAGTAAGTATTAACTTATAGCATTCGATTTAGTCTACCTACAGTATAAATAAGGTGTGTTTTTACCATTTCATTTTCCAAATATAGCACGCAAAATAATAACCAGGCCTGCGATTCTCCATAAAAATGTATCCCCTATTTTCTTCCTGGATAATGCATCTAGAGCATTTTTTTTCATAAAATGCTGTAGACACCCCTGTCACTTTTTTTTTCAGTAACTAATTACTAAATATGACCCTCCAAATATTCTTTCATAAAAATCCTTTCTTAGCGGTTAGCTTATGTCTACCTACACTATATGGAACCTGTGTCAAATCAATTTGTGTGTAGGCTTCATAGTTCCTGAGATATCCTGTTTACTTACTAGTTAGTGAGTGAGTGAGTTTATAATACATTATACAAGGTGGATATGACAGTGGATCATTAAATTTATACACTTTCGTGACAAGTGCACTAAAGCACTATACTATAACACAGTCGAACTTGATTTTAAATCATCAAATAAAAAAATAAAAATTTAAAGAATGTATATACCTTCGGAACGTAAACAAAATACAACACTATTTATATTTACATCGTCACTGACCTGTAAGAGGCGCGTTTCTTCGTCTTACATAACGTGTTTGACAGAGAAATACAGACAACGCGACGATCATTGGTTTGCTCGGGTCATTCTCCGACCTACTTAAGTCTAGTGAATTTGTTAGGCATCTACATACATGATGAGTAAAATTGATAAAACGAAAAGTAATTAAATTGACTACTCGATGGATTTCAATGTTTTTGTATACGGATTAAAAACAACGTGATAAAGCTCTGGTTTCATTTAATGATCGACCGTTTTCTCCACCTTTTTAACCTTACCTTTACCTCCTCCTAATTTACGCATTTAGGTTATATTTGAAAATATAATCATGATTTTCCTCTACTTTAGGACGATGCTAAAGCTGCTATATTTACTGGTGAAGAAGAAATGTTTGCTTGTGATCGTTGCCTATCCCGAATCATGGAGATGCAAACAGATGAGTATTGGGAAAAATGGGGAAAGCACTTAGACTAGAGTCCAGTACACAACTTAATCAGTAAAATGTGTTCATAGATAAATGTAATTAAAATATACCTGATTGAAGTTGATTACAGTAAACGAGATTTTAAGGTATCTCGTTTTACAGTTTAGTTTTTTGATGACTAGGAATACTGTCAATTGACAATTAAATATTTAATTATGTTCATCAGTATTAGATAACATTCTAATATATTTTGTTGACTTTGTTCGGTACAATATTTTTTATGACTATATAATGTGTTTATTTTGTTATTAATTTATTGTTTATAATTTTAATTAGGTAAAGTACATACTTTACCCTGCAGTGGTTTGGAATTTACGATTTATACTATTAAGTTGAGTAACTAATTTACAATAGCTATAGCTAAACGCGTGTATACGTTAGGCTTGAGGATAAAGGATTGTTGTGCAAACAACCCTTAATCTCTGCGCTATTTTTTATATTAATGTGACAAATTATTTAAAAATAGTTAAATGCCATTATACCATACATGTGAACTATTAGGAAAATATTGTTTAAAACCTACTTACTACACACGTGATGCAATAAAGAATTGATATCAATTTTTGATGGAGTGTCGGTACTTACAGTAAATAATTAAATAACTTCATATTATATTAAACAATTTTTTATTTATAGACGAGCGATTACATCCTAGTTACCTTCTTCAAAAAATGTGCTTTCCATACCGACTATCTAATCGTACATGTGACTGAAGTATTCCTGGTAGACTTGTATGTAGGTCTCTTTCTCGGAAGGAGACATTTGTGCGATGACGTCATCGTCGATACTAGTTACAGGTATCGCTTTGCCATTCACCATCACTGTGGGGGCGTTATCGTCCGAATCAGAATCTTCACTCTCCATTTCAGCTGAAAAAGGTTTTCATGTATATAACAATAACAATTAACGATTAAATAAGTGTCTGAAACTTAACTAAAAAAATAATCCCATATTACGTATGTCCAATATCCATATCGATTTTGACGGATCAGAAGGTATTAGCCTCAGTTGGCTTTTACACACTTACGCGGACAAATTCAAGAACCAAACGGAATGCGTCGGAACACATTTTAAGCGCTGCAATGGAAATTAAACTTTCTGTATGGTAGTTAATTAGTTAATATTGGCATTTAAAAAAATTAGAATATGGTCGGCTGCCCCCTGCTCCGCGGCAAGTTCCTTTGACCAACATACTTATGACATGACCCAAATACTCTTAGAGTAAAATATAAGAAAAAAAAAATTGTAACATCCTGGGACATTCTTGACACATGGCCTTTAAGTATTACCTATTCTTGTTTAACTTCAGAACCCTGAAATGAACTTACCGACAGATGCCAGCTCGTCTTTGAGTTTGTAGGGATCTTTTGATTCATTGTCGCTGGAATCTGAACTGTCTGGTTCTATACCCTTCAAAGCATTAGATGCTGTATTGCCTGAAATAAATAGGTAAAAAAGTTAAATAGGTACCAGTTGTTGATCGATAAAGCAGTAATATCATACGACAGTACTTTAGGAAGCTACATGGAGTCTCTCTCCGTAATTATTGAAGATATGTGTATTCGAATTAAAGGGAGGGCGTAGCACAGAAATTGCGTTTTGGTTTTGTAGGAACGTAGCTTGGCGTAATCTGTGTTCTTAGATTTAAATGCTAGTAGTGCAGGCCACCTAAGTTTTCAAAGATTCCAGTAGCTTTTTGCCCTCATCACTTACAACCTGTATGCGTATAAATATGGAATCATTCTTTTCAACATTTACCTTAGCCTACTTATTATTTAATACATTGCGCTTTTATTCTATCAAAGTGGTATATACTAAATTGTATGTGTAAACCAGTCAAGCAAGGCGTGGCGTCATTATATTTCTACCCAAGTAACACCTTACACTCCCTTTGGTACCTCTTGTAAAAGGTATCAAGCCAACATTGAGAAAAATTGGTTACCTGTGTTTTGTTTCTCATGTGCAAGGAGGACAGACATGATATCGTCATTCTTTTCTTTCCCAACGTTTTTAGCATTACTTGCATTACTGGCCGCTTTCTCAAGAGCCGCGTCTGTCGAATGCACACTGTCACTCTGTAAGTAAATATTTCAAATAAAGAACATATGTTTTTACTTGTGTTTAACCACAATCTCACTATGTTATGTGATGATGTAGCCGAAGGTGGTAAGGACACAAAGCCTAGAATGAACTGGCTGTCAAGTGCAGCAAACGGAACTTACCATTAGGTGTTTGGCGACAGATTTTCAACATCATAATTTAGAGAATTGTATCATTGATAGAACCTACTTCCTACTAATATTATAAACTAGCTAAGGTAAATGTACCAGCAATTGACACTATAGTGAGAAAAAACGGGTTTTCTTAAAAAAATATGGTTTTTATTGCACTCAGAATTTCCGAAATAAAAAACACATATTAATCAGGGTTTCATTTAACTTATACAGAACTTAAATTGAGAAAATATGTATTAGTATTTTTAATATAGAATTATTCTAGGTGGTCTAAAAATGTACGGAAAGTTGATAGGCAAATTTTTCATTTGTCCTATTAAGTAATTGACTAGGAATTTTTGAACTCGGTGACCCAATAATTGATAATGAGATCCCTTAAAGATTTGTTATAGAAACAAAATTGTGAATCAAGGTTTAACAAATATGAGAATCTGTTCTTAAATTTGTAAAGAAACAAAAGAAGAAAAAAAAGAAATCAACATTACCTTAGCCCCAGTATCAATTAGTGATGGTTGATATCCAATGTACTATTAATTGATACCCCTTATCAATTATTAGGTAGAGGTAGCCTAGAATAGCTATATTTGTCCCACAATTGTAAACTCTTTGGTTAAACCTTTTATGTATCGTAATAGTGGTAAAAATCAAATGTGTGATGTGAACCGATGGTTGATAGGGGGTATCAAATACTGGAAATCAAGTGATTATTGTCCTTATTGTTGAGAGCCACATATTTCGATTAATAATTGTAAAAACAGTAATATATCAAAATATTTAATAAATATACATATGTAATACAAAATAGATTTAAATAATAGTTTCCAATTTAAAAAGCAGCCGCTTTAAGTAAGACGACTCGATACAACCCTAGGTCTTAACAAATTTGTAAAGAAAAACGTCAAACGGCGAACACTAGACGGCTCGTTTTAACAAAATGAGAATTGTAATTTTTTGATGTTGACCATCGCAAAGAAAATAACTTTTGTCTAAATAACAATATGTCACCTTTAGTACTTTCAGTAGTTATTAGATTAATGCGTGCTTAGGTATTCTTATTACAACGAGTCAAAGACAGATATATCAACTACTAACACAGTATCAATTATTGGTACATTTACCTTACCGTCCGCGTTGCCACGGGATCATTTTTTTTGGGATAAAAAGTATCCTATGATTTATTCCAGAATATGATCTATCTCTGTACCATGTTTCGTTAAACTCCGTTCAGCTGTTTATGCCTGATTATGTCACAAACATCTAAACTTTCACATTTATTATACTACTAACTTCCATCCCGCGATTTCACCCACGTTCCCGCGTTCCGCGGATAAAAAATACCAAATTTCATATTTTTATTTATTTATTACAATTTAAAAAAGATATATTAAACGAAACATTCAAATCTGTTCAGCCGTTATGGAGCTAAATAATAACAGCAAGATACGATACCTACGATACGATAATACTAGCTTCCCTCCCACGGTTTTTCCCGAGGGATCTTTTGTTTTCTCGGGATTAAAAGTATCCCATATGTTATTCCAGGGTATAATCTACTAGTTTCAACCTATACAGAGCTGAGAGGTAACCAACATACAAACTATCGCATTTATAACATTAAGTACCTAGTAAGATATTAGTAAAATCATACGAAAGTTTGTGTGTGTTAGTTACCACTCAGCTCCGTAACGGCTGAACGGATTTTCATGAAATATACTTACAAAAAACTAGGTGGCACGAGAAGGTGCATCCTCGGGACGGGAAGTACCTATCTACAGATCAATTCTATTGCAATCAACGTACGTATCTTTTATATAGAATAAGAGCATCGTGAACATAGGATTAAATCCTACCTACCCTACGTGGTAATGTAGATGTAACGAACGAGTAGTAGGTACATAGGTATTTAACAAATTAGGCCACATTGTAGACGGCGAACATACCTGATCATTGGCAGCGATGGTACTCTCGACCATCCATACGGGTCGTTCCTTGCGCTGCGCGTTGGCGTCGAGCGCAGCGTCGGGCTCGCCGATGGTGACGTCGACGCGGGTCTCCTCCACCAGCATGCCTTGGTTGCGCGTCGCCTCGCCGGACCATTGCTCGCCCCCCGCCCGCGCTGCCTGCTGCTTCATATTTAATCTGTAATACGACGCTATTTTAAGTATAAGTGTATCTAAATCCGATTCGCCACTTGTGCAAATTTCATGTCTCCAACTTTGCGTCAATGCATTGAATGTAACAACCAAATTTTTTAAGAGTTGCGGCAGAAGGTAACTATTATTTGCATTATCTTAATGAATTTATGTAGATATTTAGTATCTACATATTAGAGTGTGTTTAATATTGATATTATTTATTTACTTTAGGTATTTATTATTTAGGTATTTATTGGAATACTACGATGATGGTGTAAACAATGTTGTGTACTAGTTTTATCCATGTAGGAATTTTTTTTACCTTCGCATTGTTCAATTTCGGCCGATACTACCTTAAAAACTGGTAACACGCTAGTTGCATAGTAGCGTAGAAATAGCTATTTTTCAATACATATGGCAACCAAATCCTTTTCATTAGGATTTATTTTTGCCAGTGTCGAGTTATAATATTAATTTCTAGTCTTGTTAAATCACCTCAAAGTATATCACAAATCCAGTTCCATATACATAATCAAGTCAAGTCAGTCAGGTTTTAGTAAATTGGTGGCTGTTTTACTAAAACTTTTCGTGGAATATTTGAGACAACATGAAAAGTCACGATACACGCATCCATTTAATTTCACTTCACTCGTGCACTTGTATTGATCTTTATTGGATAAAACGCCACCAATATCATTCAATAAAACTCAAAATACACCGATTTCATGAAAATAAAATGATAACGCAACGTCACTTCGCAAGTTCCCGCCAAAAAGTCTAATACATAGTTAAAAAGATATAGCTCTATGCACAGACCTATTAATAGGTCTGTGGCTCTATGTGTGTCGTAAAGAAGATGATACGTAGGCATGGTAATGACGTCGAATACTGTTACGAAGGTCTTGGGTTCGAATCCTACAATGAGCTTGAGCTTTTGGCAACCACCCTCAAATTGAAAAACTGTCGCCAAGAAGGCGTGTCTACCTACGCTTGTATTCCGGCAGCTGCACTTGAGAGCCAGTTCCTTCTCGGCTTTGTGTGCATTATCGGCCACATAATTACAAACCATGATAAGATTGTGGTCAAAATACAGGCAATACATAGTTTAAAAAAAAAACCAGGAGGTACCAGGAGTAGGCTACCAACGACCTATATAAGCCGTGTAACTTACCCTCTTATTGTGTTGATATCCACCGGTTCAGGTTCCAATATTTCTGGTGCCAATTTGATACCTTCCACTTCTCGAAGCAATATGTAAAGGGTCTCTAACTGTTCGTTAAATTTGGCCAATAGCAATCTGGAATCCTTCTTGGGAAGTGCTGACTGGTCCTCTTCTACCACTTGATTACAAAACGTACAGCGAAACTCCTGTGTCATCATATCGTAGAGCTGATCTGCCTAACATTATGAAAAGCGATAGAATTAATAGTTATTTCGATAACATAAATCTATACCTAATATAAAAAAGAAACAATGTTTGTCTGTCTGTTCGTTTGTTTGTTTATAACGTATGCTCCTTTAACATTCATTCGATTGCGATGAAAATTTGTTGAGTTGTTGTTGTTGACTTTGAGACACCGTAACTTGATATGCACTTAATGTTATACATACGCAATAGAGATTAGATACCATGAAATTCGTAGTCGCTTAAACGTTATGTAGTTTGGTGTCGGTCGCGAAGAATTCCGTTCTATAATTTTCATTTGGACGTAAATAGGTGCACGCAGTGCCGGATTAGCCATATAGCAGGAGTAGCAAATGCTACGGGCCCCGCACCTCTGGGGGCCCCGCTGCGCTGGAATTGTGTAGGCGTTGAAAAAGCTTAAAACAGCATGGCAAGTTTTTGATGGTGAAATAAATTTAAAATGATTGAGAAGGAAAATGATTAAAATACTAAAATTATATCAAATGACGCTATAATCGTAAATGTCTTTCATATCTTTGAAAAGACTTAATTTTTGTGAAAATATCTCTGCGCGACCAACTCTTATCTTTACTAATATAATAAAGCAGAAGAGTTTTTGTTTGTTTAAAGGCGCTAATCTCTGGAACTACGATCTAGATAGGTACTAGTCGGATCCGATACTAATCGGATTTGAAATATTCTTTTTGCATTTAATAGTCCAATTCTTGAGAAAGGTTATAGGCTACTTTTTTATCCTGGGAATGCGGGTGAAACCGCGGGGAACAGCTAGTTGTCTATAAGTTGGTTCTGCATCTGAACCATACGATTAGAGAGCCTAAGCCAGGGCCCTTGATTATATTTGCTACAGGCATCGCGCTGATTTAATCCGTCACTGGGTGCACGCACGGAATCCTAACGAAAATTTGACTCGGTAAGGAAATAAACAAGAGACTTACTTCGAGATCAGTAAACGTTTTCCCGCAGGATGGGCACTTGAAGCTGGCGCGGCTGGTAGCGTCGCGCTCCTCTGTTTCCATTCGTTTACGCATCAGATCCAATTTGTATTTCACAACGTTGACAAAAGTTTTGTAATTTATAAAATAATAGTTCACTTTTTGTGCTTTTCCATCGAGCCCTAAAACAAAAATGGTTAAACCTAAGTGTGCGTGTGTAAGAGCCATTTTTAGGGTTCCGTAGCCAAATGGCAAAAAACGGAACCCTTATAGATTCGTCATGCTATACTGGTGACATACGGACAGACAGACAGACACTTTATATACAGCTATACTGTTGAAACTTGGTAAGTAGATGTATTCTGTGAACCGCATTAAGATTTTCACACAAAAATAGAAAAAAAACAATAAACTTAGGGGGTTCCCCATATTTAGAACTGAAACTCAATTTTTTTTTTTTCATCCATCCCATAAGTGTCCATACGTTATTATCAAATAACTTTGAAAAATATTTTTTACCTCCAGGATTTTATCTTATAGATATTTGATTAGATCTATGAAGCCTGGGTGAATTCGCAGGATGCCATTGGCATTTTTTGTGATCTATCCAAGGCCTTTGACTGCGTTGACCACTGTACTCTGCTTCTAAAGCTTAACTATTATGGTATTCGTGGAACTGCTCATGATCTTGTTTTATCTTATGTAATCGCCAACAAAAAGTAGGAATTAGTGGTACAACATCCAAGGGCTCCCTAGTCAAAATCGGGGTACCCCAGGGTTCGATAGTAGGGCCATTTCTGTTTCTATTTTTTTAATTTTTTATTATACAACATAGTCGGCAAACAAGCATACGGCCGCCTGATGGTAAGCGATTGCCATAGCCTATGAACGCTTGCCGACCCTTCCCCCCTCCCCGATGAGCTCTGGCGACCTTACTCACGTGAAAAGATAAATTAGTATTTCCGTATTTTAGATTAGCCAAAGTTAAAAAGTCATTTCTTGGAAGTAGTGTACGCTTTTATAATAAAATATCTCTCTCAGTTACCAAGATGACTGATTTCAAATTCAAATCACACATTAAGAAAGTTTTGAAAGAAAAAGCCTATTACAAGATAGCTCATTACATAGAAGATAAAGATGTCTGGAAGTAGCTATACTCTGCACAATCTCATCTTTTTCATATTTGAAAGCCTTTATAGTATTAGAGATACTTACTAATTTTTAGATAAAATTTGAACTTGTTCAGATTATTATTTTTTCTTGTCTTTTTTTATATTTTTGTGTTTATGCGTTATTACTTACCTATATTTAATTAAAATTAATTGTTAAACATAAATGGAAAAAGCCAACATTGTCAGACTGTCCAAAAAACAATATAATACTTATATATAAAAAACCGGCCAAGTGCGAGTCGGACTCGGACCGAGGGTTCCGTACAAACTTCGTCCATCGTTCGTCCATCACGGGAAATGCACAATTTAATTTATTTACATATTTACAATTAAAGTAAAAAATACAAACTATGATATATAGAAAACATCCTCAAAGCCCTCGCTGCTGTCGATAGGCAAGGTTCCCAACAGGCTGGCAGCGTTCCCTTTTTGGATGGCCAAGCTTATGCGTTGGCGGAAAAACCTTATTTGAGGTTGGTGCCAATTAAGCTAGACCTCTAAATTGTATGAGCGCCCATTCAACTCAGAGGTATTTATTAATTGGTGTAACTATGTATGTATGGGGATACCCTTTAATTTTCAATTTTTTTTATTTTTTGGATTTTTCCTTTATTTATGCTGTACGACCTTGCTTTTTGCCAAATTTCGTGATTCTAAGTCAACGGGAACTACCATATAGGTTGCACCCAAATAAATGGGCAAAAAAATCTTTCGTTTGTTATATGAGAGCCCCTCTTAAATATTTATTTTATTTTGTTTTTATTATTTGTTGTTATAGCGGCAACAGAAATACATAATTTGTGAAAATTTAAACTGTCTAGCTATCGCGGTTCTTGAGATACAGCCTGGTGACAGACGGACGGACGCCAGACGGACAGACAGCAAAGTCTTAGGGTCCCGTTTTTACCCTTTGGGTACGGAACCCTAAAAAAGTAACCTTGCTACGCTCATAAGTGCCCTTCTAGGGCCTAAACTGAATAAATGACTTTGACTTTGATTTTTTATTTTCGCGTAAGTAGAACATAAAGTGGAGTGTCATTACAAAGATACATGTTGATATAAAGATTCGTTTACGAAATATCAATCTTTAAAGTTTAAAGTCTTCAGGTAGTAATTTTTGTATAATTTATGATAAAAGTAGGCAGGTAGTACAAGTTTTTTAGTTAAATACTTACCTGTTTCCATTTTTAATCTCACTTGAATAAATTTGTCGTTTTTGAGCGTTGCTATTCTTGCTCTCAGCATTTTTCTTTCGAATTTTAAGAGTTCACAAATATCATCTTCTTTCATGCCTGTAAATAAATAACTTACAATTACATTTCACGCACCAAGAGAAATAAAGATTGGTTAATGTTTGTTGACAATTTTGAAAATTAAGTAGGCTTACATGGATTTCTAACCAGCATATCCACGATAAGGGCATCTTCGATTGTATAGAAGCCCCTTACAACAAGTCGAGCTAACTGCTTCAAACTGCTGGGAACTTCCGTCACGAGACGCTCCTCGGTCATAATAACTGTAAGACAATGACGGTGTACAGTGTTAGTACCTTACCTACACCGAAAATATGTTGTAATTTCATGTTTGAATAACCCAGGCCCACCATGCGTTTCATTTCATGACCCGCACGCAATATTTGCAGGCGTTGTGGAGAATCAGGTGGCACTAAGGGCCTGATATATTAACTTTAACACCTAGGTACTTTCACTTTAACCCCTCTGCTTGCGAAAAGGCTTATTACAAGGTAGCTCATTATATTGAAGATAAGGGATGTTTGGAAATAGTTACACTCTGCACAGGTGCACCTTGCATATTTTTTTTTTTTTGTTGTAGCCATTAGCGTATTCGCTATTATTTAATAAGAACTTGTTTGCGTTACATTTTATTATTAAGGCGATACCTTGAAAATAAATTGTTCGAAATCGCCGGCCGCACGGGGAGCACCTCCCCTAGAGAACATCGCTAGCGCTTGCATTCACTATTAAAGTTTAAAGTATCGCGCCAAAGCTTATCGATACGTTCGGGCGGACTCGGGCGACGCGATGGCTTAAACCCGAAGCCCAAAACATTAGTTTTAGTCATAGAGTATAATTTGATATATGTATGATAATTTATGCTACCTACTAATATAGATATGCAATTTCATATTTTGATGTCAATGCTAGTATGTAAAGTATGAAGGTATTAATGTTTAAGTAATTTTACTTACATACTTATAGGTAGTTACATAATATATTCTACTACTACCTGTGCCCCACGGTTTTACCCGCATTAACATATTGTATAGTTTATATTATAACCTTTCTCAATAAATAAACGCTATCTAATGCTAAGAATTTTGGAACAAATGGGGTATATAAGTACCTATTTTATGTGTCTACATTTTTTACATTTAAAAATATATAATTAACTGTTAATAAGCTGTTCCACGCGGTTGCATTTAGTAAGCTGTTATTTTGACATTACAAACAGACACTTCAATTTCATTTATTTGTATAAGTAAGAACATATTTTGTTTTGTTTATAAAACTTACAATCCTTATAAAAAAAACAATAATAATATCGTTTGGCTTACCCAAACGATATTATTATTTAATAAATAAACTAGCTGTTCCCCGCGGCTTCCACAAAATATGATTGTATAAAAAGGTATGAATCCACAAATATTATATAAGTATGTAAAATACCTATTAGTTCGTAATCTATCAAATTCAAAGTCAAAGCCATTTATTCAGTTAAGAGCCTAGGAGGGAATTTACTGAAGTTACCATCTATAGCTAAATACTCTGTGATTCGCACACGACGTGTGGGAGCGGGCGAGTGCTTGTAGTACACTATTATTCCCTCACACATAGTGAAACCCGTAAGTATAGCCCGCTTTATTGAAGTTGGCCGGTTCGTGTAGTGTAGGCCGATAACTGTTAGCAGTAAACTTTAATTAGGCGGGTTACTATTTCAAGAGAAATAAAATATTACAAACTACTACGCGAGCTAGCTGCGAAAACAAGCATAGATCCGTCGTCGACAAAGGCTACGGCCGATTAACCATATCGATGTTTTTTTTTATTTTGATCTGACTAGGTGGTGGGTCCAGGGGACCATCTTCCACCCTTACGCGGACTATACGGCGAGCGCTGAGGGCTCTCAACCGTGGCTTAAAAACTAAAATACCATATCGATGCAGGAGCAGCTAAATAAATACGTTCACCGTGATTTCGTATGTGCAAGAAAGAGATGAGTATAGTGCTCTCAGGCAAGCGCCGGAAAAGCGACAGCTTGGAATTAAATAGCAAACAAACAAACTAAATTTATTAAAACCGGCCAAGTGCGTGACGGACTCGCACGCCGAGGGTTCCGTACAAACTTCGTCCATCACGGGAAATGCACAACTTTATTTATTTACTGTATTTGAGGTTGGTGCCAATTAAGCTAGACCTCTAAATTGTATGAGCGCCCATACAACTCAGAGGTCTTTATTAATTGGCGTAGCTATGTATGTATGGGGACACCTTTAATTTTCAACTTTTTTATTTTTTTGAATTTTTCCTTTATTTGTGCTGTAAGACCTTGCTTTTTGCCATTTTTTTATATTTGAGTTGATTGAATGAAAGGTAAATTGCGGTTTACGATTTATGACGTATTAAAAAAAAATACTTACTAGATCTCGTTCAAACCAATTTTCGGTGGAAGTTTGCATGGTAATGTACATTATATATTTTTTTTTAGTTTTATCATTCTCTTATTTTAGAAGTTACAGGGGGGGGGGGGGGCAACATTTTACCACTTCGGAAGTGTCTGTCGCGCAAACTATTCAGTTTAGAAAAAAATGATATTACAAACCTCAATATCATTTTTGAAGACCTATCCATAGATACCCCACACTTATGGGTTTGACGAAAAAAATTTTTTTGAGTTTCAGTTCTAAGTATCGGGAACCCCAAAAATTTATTGTTTTTTTTCTATTTTTGTGTAAAAATCTTGATGCGGTTCACAGAATACATCTACTTACTAAGTTTCGACAGTATAGCTCATATAGTTTCGGAAAAAAGTGACTGTGACATACGGACGGACAGACAGACAGACAGACAGACATGACGAATCTATAAGGGTTCCGATTTTTGCCATTTGGCTACGGAACCCTAAAAAACTATGCATTGTATAGAAAATCTGTTCAGTGTATTATTAGAAGAATAAACTACCAATATTTTGCATTAAATTTCATTGTCAAATTCGCCTGCATATAAGAGTTACCTACAGGGTATTTTTTTTTTCAGAGGCTACTTTGGAATTTAATTTTATCGAGAAAATGTATATAATCGTGTTTTTGATGCTCAATTAAGATCTCAAAAATGATAGAATAAAGCCTCGTAGACTCAAACTTTGTAGGAATTAAGATATGTGCAATCAAAAATCTCATCTTTTGCCAAGGTAGCGCCTTAACTTTATAAATGGGTATTTTTCGTTTCGTTTTAATTGTATATTGTATTGTACATTTCGCTGCTATCGAAAAAATATAGTCAATAAGTAGTAAGATTATAAAAAAAATATATCGACGCTTGAAAGGCAATAATGACTAAGCGACATGTTGGCAACTTTACACTAGAGCATTTTAAAGTTTTTTTTTTTGAAAAAAAATCATCAAAAATCGCCTATTAGTCATTGCTACTCGATTCCAACGAATTGTAAATGCAGCTTAAAAGCTTTGTAAACTGGCATTTAAGATTATGGATTTTCTCAATAATTTAAGAAATAGTGTCGGTTAGTAAAATTTTAATCAAAATCACAAACAGGTAAAAGTTACTTACCGACAATAAAATTTTATTTTAAAAAATGTAAAATTAACGAAGCTCCAGTGTTTAATAATTTGAAGCAAAATGATGCATCCAGAAGTAACAGATGTTTGACACATAGGTAAAATGATCGAAATAAAAATCAAAAACTTTTCTGCCAGGCAATTTCAACCATAGTAGAAAGGTAAGTGTAGGACTTTTTTGACCAAGTAACATAGAATTTAGGTTTTAGTACAATCAAATCTCTCGCAAAGTGGATAGTATAAAGAACATGAGCTGTCGTTGTAAATAACTAAGGCATTTTATTTTTATACATACTACCTATTTATTGGAAATTTCAAAATCAGTAAATATTACCAATTTACGTTTTTTAGTCAATTGCATTTAGGTATAAAGTACTATGACAATGAATATATAATTAAGGTGTGTTAAAAAGTCTTAAATTACGAGCGAAAAAAAATATCAGGTAAAATTTCTTAAGCAATGTTTATACCCTAGGTACCGCAAGGCAGAAAATACTTTATTTTTAAACGCATTATTTCGAGTCTAGGCAAAAATTACTAAGGGTAAACTGTAAAAATCTAATACATACTAAGTGAAAGTTATTCATAAATCGGTAAAATTATAGTCGCTTGGACGCCGAAAACTGTGAAAATGTGTTTTTTTTAAGGAGACGCCGCGTTAAGCTTAAAAATCTGAAATTCAACGTGCTGCGTCCCGCTCCCTACTATAGCGAACTCTCATAGAAAACTCGCGTAAACGGAACGGGCGTATGCGACAAAATGGTTTTTATTGATTAATTTAAAAACTACAAATATATTTCATAAAACCTAAGTACAATTTATAGTATCAGTTTCAATTAATATATGTAGAAATTTTGGAACCTCAGATCGATCCTCAATGCCGGTAAAATTGGAATCTCTTATTTTAAAGAGGTTTTTTGATTAATTATTTTGTGTTATAAAAGTTAACCAATCAACGCAACGTACAAAATAAAGTCAAAGACATGATTAATTCTTAAAATAAATTTCAGTTCGTTCGCTTCAGAAAGGAGAAAAATCGGAATCCTTGCAACCAAAATCTTCAAGGCGTCGCCTTAAGTTACCAAGCGACAACAAAGTTTGTCCTAGCGGCATGAGAGTAGGATTAATCGACGCAGTTTTTTTTTCTGATTTCAATGGTAGGTATATATAACTCAATATTGCCCAAAATGTCGCTTAGTAATTATATCGATAAATAAATGTAACCTTGCTGAGTTTCTTGCCGGTGGTAACTTCAGAAAATTCGACCTTCATAAGTGCCCTCCTAGGGCCTAAACTGAATAAATGGCTTTGACTTTGACTTTGAATGGGACGCGATAAAATCTGTTATTCGGGGACAAAATTTGACAAATTAGGGACAAATTCTGGAAGCAAACAGATCTTCGTTAGGTGCTCTAGTTCTTGAGATATGAGGAGGCCCTGCCAGGACAGGCTCTTTCTGCCAAAACCCTTATAACTTTTGAACCAGGGAGCGACAAGATCTGATACTTGGTGACAAAATCGGACAAAATAGCGAAACGCGGAATTCAAATCCATGATGGTGGCTCTGCCAGGAAGTGCCACACAATAAATTTTCATTTAAAACGAGCGAATGCGCTTTGAATGTTGTGGCACAATCTCAATAATAATAATCACTAACTTTTGCCTGCGGCTTCGCTCGTGCATACTTTTGACTTTTCTCAAGAGCCTACTCAAATCGAAGTACCTATCTACTAGGTAGCTCCTATTTCTAGCCATTTCTTCAATCTTTGTTTACAAAATGGTATTTTTCCCAATGCATTCAAAACATAATAATGATTTAAATAGCCAAAAAAAGTTCTAACAATATTAATTAAATAATTCTTAGATCTCGCGTTTGATACTGTAGGTACCTATACCCACTTTAAACAAACTCGATTCAATAGGAGTTAGAGGTAAACAACTTGACTTTTTTCGATCATGTCTTACGGTAGGTACGTTCATAAATAGCTAAATGCGATCAATGCCTGAGCAGTGAGTCGTATGGAGTACCCCAAGGCAGCATACGTGGCCCAACGCCCTAAGTACCCTATTTTCACTCTTCATCAATGACCTCATCAAATAGGCACTTTAAATTTTGCTGCTTCCATCATACTGTCTAATTCATCTATCCTATAAAGTCATAATACGTCCAGACATGCTATAATGAGCTACTTGTATGTACTTAGATATCAACGGTCAACTTTGATAGTACAGAGTTTAAATGCCAAAAGTCAAGATAGCACTTAGCAATTTTTCTGGATGCTTTGTTACTTTTGTTGGAACAAATCTTTGTCGTGGGTTTGTTTTGAACCTTGAGGGGTCATTTTTCTATCGGTAACATGAAATAAACTACCAAATACCATGTTATCTTTTCTATATTCATTTTACAATTTCAAAATAATTTACTACAATAAAAAGTAAATAAAAAATGTCATAACTAAACATTATAAAGAGGGCATATTATACGGACAAAAATTAATAAAAAAGCCTGCAATGTGCACTTGCATGTGTGCAGAGTGCAGTTGTTTCTAGAAATCTCTATCTGGACGAGGTACCAACTCAATCAAATTGGCTTTCATTCAAAACTTTTTTATGAGATATGAATTTATAAAATCAATCATTGGAAAACAATGGATATTGAGAGTTCTGTTAATGAAACACTTGGCTAGATTCCTAGCTCTCACCATTTTTCACAGGCGGACATCTTGACTTTAACTATTACACTAAATGGTTTTGATAGACATTTTGCAATTACCAAATTACTCAAACAAAATTACCCATTCTCTTATAGTAGTATAACTTATTTTTATATTAGTACATAAATTAATAAAAACAATCTTAAGTCTTTTTGGCAGTGACATAGATTTTGAAATAAACAGGAACATAGTTAGAAATTACAAGAAAGTTAATGGTATGTTTATATGAATTTACAGAGTAGGTATATATAACCTATAAAAATTTAACATAAAACTAACTAAAATCAGTCTTCATAATGTACATTGTTGATGAATAGGTACATGATGCAGTCATGTTATTATAGATCAGGGGTCACCAATTAGTTTCGCTTGGGGTCTGTTTTAAGAAATGTAATTACGGAAATAACAAAGGTATTATTTTACATATCAATGAGAAAAAATATTTTTTTTGTTGCGGACTATTTGTCTGAAGTTTGGAGTAAACAAAGATAATGCGAGGGATACATTTTTATTAAATTACGTACTCTTAGTGCAAGTTGCTGTGTTCTGACGGTCCTCACAAAATGGGTCGGCGGTCCGGATGCGGACCGCGGTCCGCCATTTGGCAACCTCTGTTATAGTTAAAGATTTTTTTTAAAGATTTTTTTCATAGCATTAACTTTGTTCTAAAGATTGCTTAGTATAAAATTGACAACCTACTCATTTAATATGAAAATGTTACAGTATGCTCTCAGTTTCACAAAGCGGTTCCTGATTAAAGTTGAATTGATAAATTCAATCAATGACATCATTCTTTGAAATTAAGTTTTGTACATCATTTATGTATCAGTACTAACTTTTATACAGGTACATTTAAATGGAGATTAATTTTGAAAAACATAATGCCACCAACAGTAAGTGTCATGTTTATGATTTTAGGTACAGTCAGTAACATAAGTAGCACAGATACAAATTAACAAAACATCTGTTCACTTGTTATTGTAGACACACATTTACCACCTTTCCATATTATGAATAGTAATGTTTTGTAACTTTGGATTTGTTTAGTTACTTATGTTGCTGACTATACTTACTCGAAAATAAAGGTCTCATAACAATTTTTAAGATAAATCTTAATTATTATTTTTTAATTACATTCTTAAATTTATCTTACATTCTAATTAAAACACCAACTTATTCCGAATGAGTTCTTTCAAGAATCAATTGTACATTATCCAATGTCTGATAAATAATTCTGAAATTGGGCCGGTCACTTGGATGATGGTTCCAACATTGTTTCATTAAATCATAAACACAACGTGGTGTATTATCTGGGCAAGCAAGGACATTTCCATCTTTGAGAAATTTAACTACTTCTTCATGAGTCATACCAAAGTATGGTTGTAAGGCAAATGAAAATATTTCCCAAAGGCAAACACCATATGCCCATACATCAGATTCTAAAGTGTATTTATTATAAAGTATACTTTCTAAAGGCATCCATCGTACAGGGATTGCATCATGTTCATCCCCTTTATAATAGTCTTGCAAATAAATTTTATGAGACAATCCAAAATCTGCAATTTTCACCACCATGTCATCATTAATTAGGCAATTTCTTGTTGCTAAGTCACGATGTACAAACTTTCTATCTGATAAATAGACCATGCCAGAGGCAATCTGCCTCGATATGTGAAGAAGGTCCATGTGATTAAGAGGAGTTGCCAGAAGTTTAAGATCTTCTCTATTTTCAACACCTGGAGGAAAATTTGTTGCTGTGCTGCAAGCTCTTAAATATTCATTTAGATCTCCTTTTCCCATAAATTCAAATAACAAACACATTGGACGTCCTATAGCACAAACACCTAGTAATTTCACAATATTGGGATGGTCAAAATCTGCAAGTAAGCATGCTTCTCTTTCAAAATCTAATTGTAAGTCATGTGATGCTTCATCTTTAAGCATTTTTACAGCAACAAGTGTGAACTCTTCCTCAGGCACTAACCCAGGAGCTTTTGCTTGAAACACTCTGCCAAAAGCACCTTGCCCTAAATCTCGTATATATATTATATTATTTCTGGGAAATTCCAATTTTTCCAACTTTGGATTAAGCTGTGCTCCGGTTGTGTGATAGGCTAAATTGCTAGGAAGCTTGTCCAAGTCAATGTTTACATTTTGAACATTCCTACGGTTCGTTATATTGCATTTAGAGTAATGATTTTTGACAAAGTAGTGACACAACAGAGCTAATGACGCTATTCCTAAAACACATGCAAGGCCACCTATTGAGAGTAATAAGACAAATGTAGGAGTAAAATAATTTTCCATTACAATATTTGGTCCATTAACATTAACAATTTCTTCACTAGAATTGGCACACACTGGTATGTCACAGAGCTCCCACCTCACATTGGGATCCATAGTGTAACACCAAGGCTTACTCTCTTCACCTCCAGCATTCCTGCAGAAGTTTGAAGCATTTTTAACTTCTGGAAATACTAATGGAGGTCTTGTATGTTGATGTGGGAACTGTGACTCCCATGCTTGACAAGCAAGTCCTGTTTCAGTCACATTCATGGTTCCCTGGTAATACCGTCCATTACCTCTAACACATGTAGTAGTAAGTTGGCTGTAGTCTAAATCTATAGTACCTGCATAGTTGCATGTCACTTGTGATCCTTTTCCTGATAATTTTGGCAATTTCTCACATTCAGGGAAGCGAAAATGACCCCTTGATTGGAAAAATACTCCACGACGTTTTTGTTCTTCAAAAACAATCCAGTCATTGTAACAATATTGCATTTTAACCGCCATGCAGTCTTCATAACACAGCGGTAATGCGAAATAACCTACTCCATCTTTATCAATACACTTAGGAAACGCATAGGCACATAATAACTTTTCAGCCTTGGTCCTGCAGGGCTCTCTTAGAGTCGATATCATTTCTTTCCAAAGTCCGGTGGTAATGTTCTCATTATCGAGGCCGCCCGTATGGTTGTACCATACATAACCAGTTGAATAACTTTTACATATCTGTCCATTGTAGGGACCACAGTAAAGACGCACAGATTTTGAAAGAAGAAGCACGATAAATATGTTGTAAAAGGTGTTCATTGTCATATTGAAACTTGAAAGGAAATCAGTGAATCAATGTTTTTATTATTATGTTGTTGCATTTTAATGTACAGCTAAATTCATGATTATTTTATTTCTAAGCGACACTTGTACAATGGCGGACACATAAAAATATTGATTTAAATTTTCGTTCGTAGAAGTATATGCACTTCACGTCTGTCCAATCCGCAACTGTCCGCAAGCATACAATTTTATTGAGTCATTATTTAATCTGTCTAGCTAGGGATTCCGCCGTTCGATTTAAACAAAAATCGATATTATAAAGGCCGATCGTCAATTTTTCAAATCGACTATTAGAGAAAAAAATCCGTCACAAAATTAACAGATCGAACGTCGGTTTTCATCCGTTTATTCCATTAAAATTTTACTATAGCAATAAAAATTGCATAAAATAAGCCAATCATGATTTTGCAATTAAAATGTATGGGATTAATACAACAAAACTAGCCATGTCTTTGGGAGTTTCAATATGAGATAATGTTTTTATTTGCATTACACAATTATATGTAGGTAATTAAAATCTTTATGGAGTATGTAAGCAGTGGCTTAGCGAGGACTAAAATAGACAATAGACGTGGACGAGCCTTTTTTCTTTCAGTACCTATTTCCAAGATCGATGCAGAGATCCTTCTATCTGTATCTTCTTCCCGAGAAAAAAAGTAGCCCATGTCCTTCTTCATACCATAGGCTATCTGCGTACCAAAATTCATCGCAATCGGTTCAGCGGTTTAGGCGTAAAAAGGTAACAAACAAACAAACTCACATTCGCATTTCTTTATAAAAAAAAGTGTGTGTGTGCAAGTCACACATGGTAGAAGTGAAACTTCTGAAAAGTCCCTGATTAAAATTCTGACGGAAGTAACGCTTACTAAAAAACATTGCTAACTTCATACCTTTATATTTTAAGATGTCAGACATTAATTCAAAACTAAGAAGATAAATAAGATAAATGGCTAGGCTGTATGAGCTAGAACCCTTTGCCTTCCAAAATACGGGAAAACATAATAAAAGCAACATGGCGCGTAACCGAAAAACGTGACGATGGCAACCAATGTTTTTCGCTAGCTAACTTCATACCTTTATATTTTAAGATGTCAGACATTAATTCAAAACTAAGAAGATAAATAAGATAAATGGCTAGGCTGTATGAGCTAGAACCCTTTGCCTTCGAAAATACGGGAAAACATAATAAAAGCAACATGGCGCGTAACCGAAAAACGTGACGATTTGCTACAAAAATTTCTCCCATACGTCGATAAAGAAGTTTCACTTCAATAAAAATGAATCACCGAAATGTTTGTACGCGCTTTACTTCCAAACGACTGCACCAAATTGGATAAATCTTTATTTTATGTGTGCGTTATTGTCAGGAGGTTTGTATGAAATAAAATATTTGATGGAAAAAAATATGTATACCGGGAACGCGGGTGACGCCGCGGGGCTAGTAGTATAATAAACAATAGGAAGTTAGGATAAAACAAAGTCGCTATCTGTCTCTATTTGTTTCTCCGCTTACGATAAATATAATCGACAAACGTTTGTCGATTATTATTCGAATCTCAATTGTCATAGAAATATTTGTTCGTGGCGACGAATTAATCAACAATTAAATGTGCGTAATTATTTGTCAATTCATTCGAATGTATTTTGCAACAATCGCCCATCGTTAATCCCTACATTAATACCGATAGTCGAATTTTACTATTTTGTACAGCTCTTAAGAACTGACGCATCCTTATGTGGTGCAGACAGTCTGTGGAAGGTATTTTATTCTCAGGCTGGCAACCACTGTTCGGCTGTGTCAAAATATTAAAAACTTACCGAGTAGTATCAAATAATTTTATGAATGGCTGCAATTGAGAAAGTAAAAGTCGTCGTTCTTGGGGATTCAGGTAAATAAACTTTTAGTGCATATCACTTCACTTTTATCATATTTTTAAATATAACTAACAAAATTCCACTCAATAACACTTATCAACATCGTTAGTCAACATGACCGCGGCCATGACAGGACAGATGATAATTCAACAACCAGTGTTGCCAGCGACATAAATTAGAGGTTTGCACCGGAGCGAAATTTTCAGTTTCAATTGAATTCACCGGTTATTTGGGCAATCTCCAGTGATTCACCGGTGATCACTGGAGAATAAAGAAAGCAGCTCAAATGACTTGACAACACGATTCCCTACGAAACAGATGTACCATGTATGTTGTAATAGATTATAATTATTATGATGTAAAAATGTAAACAAACAAATTTTTTTAATATTTTTTCTGGAAATTGTGTTTCTGTATACATCTTAATCCTAGCTTCCTAGCTAATATTATAAAAGTGAGTTTGTTTGTTTGTTACCTTTTCACGTCTAAACCGCTGAACCAAAATAAGTCCATACTATACTCCATCTCCTTCTTCACAAATTTTTAGGCACACAATTATAAAACCAAGCAAAATAAACTATTCATATATACTTTTCAAATAAAAAATAATAAACCAAAACAAACGCACGCGGTAACGTTGTACTCTTTACTAGATGATAACAACAACGGGGGAGCGGGGGGCAGGGTCCGGTGCCCATCCACGCGCTTTACGTAATCAAGTTCAGACCTGTATTGTTTACCTAAGGGAATCTATTATGCCCAACATTCGGCTGAATATTCGGTTCGGTAATAGTTTTACCGAACATTCGGCCGAAAGTTCGTATTCGGTGAAACCCATGTTCGGCCCATCCCTATAATAAACCACAAAAAAATTCAAAATTTTATTCAATCGATAATTGCCATAAAAATGCATTAAAATTTTACATTTTCAATTTTCGCGCGTAATTTGATGAAAACGCTCGACGCCATGTTACTCCATGGTCATCACGTCATTTGGTCTTGTAATTAAACAAATGCGCTGATATTGGTCTCAATTGGAGTTATAAATTGTTAATAAATAAAAAATTAGCTATTATCCTTTTCATTGGTGTGCTGTTCCTGAATGCATAGTGTAAAAAAAATAATACTTCAGTTGTCATTTTTTAGGAGGGATGGGCTGAATATTCGTTTTATATTCGGTAAAATGTGTTATGTATTTAATTTTTATGAGGTAAGTAATTTGCAAGGTTTGAGTGGTTGAAAATATTTTAAGATTTGTAGGTTGAGCACCACTGGTAGAAGGTCGAATATCCCGTGCAGCCGCAGGCTCTTTCTGCATCTTCTCGTCATTTGAAGAATCTTGGTCTTTCAAGACTAGTAAATTCCGTAGCGTGCTTCAATTTCATGTGGTTGCTCAAAGCTGA
Source organism: Tetheella fluctuosa (assembly GCA_951216915.1). Classification (NCBI taxonomy): domain Eukaryota; kingdom Metazoa; phylum Arthropoda; class Insecta; order Lepidoptera; family Drepanidae; genus Tetheella; species Tetheella fluctuosa. Next base: position 7,653,450 of record OX578219.1, on the reverse strand, counting down.
GGATGAAGCCTTTCGGCCGCTGCCTCCCCGCGAAAGTACTTTTCAGCAAATCGTACATTTTACTTTACTACGATCTTCTTCACATTCCCGAAAATAAGTCCATATACTCGATCTCTTTCTTCCACTCATTTTTAGCCACACAATTATAAAACCAAGCAAAATAAATTATTCAAATATACTTTTCAAATAAAAAAGAAACCAAAACAAACGCACGCGGTGACGTTTCACTCTTTACTAGATGATGCAATAACAACAACGGGGGAGCGGGTGGCAGGGTCCGGTGCCTATCCACGCGCTTTACGTGAACAAGTTCAGACCTAAGTGATTCCCTTATGCCGAATGTTCGTGTTCGGTGAAACCCATGTTCGGCCCATCCCTACTTTTTAGTTGACTTCCAGCACTGTAAGACGTCATTTTAATGGCGGCTACTGTTTCGCTTGTTTAGAAACATAAAAAAACTGAAAACTTTGAAATGAATTTTAAAATTAATTAAGTTATTTTATGAACTAAAACTACCTAACATTTTCTGACTGCTTATTGCCTAAGCTATCTAAATTGTATATTTTTGTTTTTTTTCTCATGTAGAGTAAAATACCCTATTGTTACTCCACCAATAGATAATAAATAAGTTTAAGTTGTTTTAAAATCAACCACATCACGCAAACAACCAAACTTTCACATTTATAAAATTAGTAGTAAGAATAACTATGCAAAAATTCAGCTTTAAATAATCGACATGACGAAACTTTTAAGGTTTGTTTGACTTCGGAACCCTAAAAAACGGAAAAAGGGTTAAGGTCATTAATAATAATATGTCTTTTATGTAAAAAATATGTTTTCAGGTGTGGGGAAAACGTCCCTAACTTATTTGATAGCCCACAGTAGGGCTCTGCTGTCTCCGGGATGGACAGTTGGCTGTTCAGTGGAGGTAAAGTTGCACAGATACAAGGAAGGGACACAGGCTCAAAATACATTCTTTGTAGAGCTGTGGGACGTCGGTGGTTCAAATGGACATAGGAATACGAGAAATGTGTTTTACCAACCCACACACGGTGCGTTCTATAATTACATATTCTTATATTTATTTAATTATATCTTTCTTCTAGTAGGCTGATTACACCTACCGAGTATAGTGGCGAGTCAGTAAAATGCTACTAGGCCGAGTGAGTGTGAGCGCTCGGCCCAGCACTCGGCCATGTGTTTACAAATACCGAGTGCTCGGCCGAGGGCACTGGCTCTCCACTAATACTCGGTAGGTGTAATCAGCCAAGGTGGATACAATAAATATGTATTAATGTACGATTATTTCATTGGTCCATTATTTACCTACTAATTAGAACTAACGAATACCAACGTTCCTAAAAATTGTTTAAAGACCTACAGAAAAAATACAAAGTTTATTTGGGATACAAAGGGTAGCTGGCGTGGCTGTCCATAATGCAAAATTTTACACTATGATGTATGTTACCTAATTAGGGGCTGCACCTATTTGATCAAGCGAAAAACTAACCATTCACCTAGGTTTATGACGTAGTCGGTTAAAAATGTAATGTACAAAGGAAAGATCCACAAAAAATGACTTGCTGAGTTTCTTGGTCCAAACGTATTACCATTACGAACTGGTGTGGTGGAATCACAGCCCTCTTGCTACAGATGCCACACCGCAGTGAGACGATATTATTATTTAAACAACCGAGCATGAACCAGGAAGGCACAGGCTAAATTCCATTCCATTTTGCCATAAAAGTTGATTTTTGAAAAATTATTTAATATAAATTATAATTTACGTGGTGTGAAAGCTTCAAACAAAGAGCGCCGAAAGACAATCTCGCTCTACCCTAATCAAAGGCTAGGGCCGGCGCTCATATCGCCTCATTTTGATTATAATTCCGTTTGATATCGATTTTTAGGGTTCCGTAGCCAATTGGCAAAAATCGGAACCCTTATAGATTCGTCATGTCTGTCTGTCTGTCTGTCTGTCTGTCTGTCCGTCCGTATGTCACAGTCACTTTTTTCCGAAACTATAAGAGCTATACTGTCGAAACTTAGTAAGTAGATGTATTCTGTGAACCGCATCAAGATTTTTACACAAAAATAGAAAAAAAACAAAAAAAATTGGGGGTTCCCGATACTTAGAACTGAAACTCAAAAATTTTTTTTTCGTCAAACCCATAAGTGTGGGGTATCTATGGATAGGTCTTCAAAAATGATATTGAGGTTTCTAATATATTTTTTTTCTAAACTGAATAGTTTGCGCGAGACACTTCCGAAGTGGTAAAATGTTGGTCCCCCCCCCCTGTAACTTCTAAAATAAGAGAATGATAAAACAAAAAAAAATATATGATATACATTACCATGCAAACTTCCACCGAAAATTGGTTTGAACGAAAAAGCAAGGTCTTACAGCACAAATAAAGGAAAAATTCAAAAAAAATAAAAAAAGTTGAAAATTAAAGGTGTCTCCATACATACATAGCTACGCCAATTAATAAAGACCTCTGAGTTGTATGGGCGCTCATACAATTTAGAGGTCTAGCTTAATTGGCACCAACCTCAAATACAGTAAATAAATAAAGTTGTGCATTTCCCGTGATGGACGAACGATGGACGAAGTTTGTACGGAACCCTCGGTGCGCGAGTCCGACTCGCACTTGGCCGGTTTTTTAAATATTCGGAAGGCACGTAAAGCCGTTGGTCCCGGTTATCAATTAAGTGATAGTAGTTAGTTAGGCCGCCCTTGCACTTGTAAATTTTACTCACGTAAGTACGTAATTAACTTACGATAAATTACAAATGGAAATACTCTTTGTAAGTCGCTTATCGTAATTTCTTACAACTGGCGTAAGTTGGAAAATTACAAGTCTAAACGTGTTTGAATTTGCTTACGGAATCGTCTCACAACTTATCGAAGCAATTTGATAATTCGAGAGCTTTGAAATTCATTTTCAGCAACAATGGCAAAACAAACAAAAAACTGATCACCACCTGAGGTGGAAAGTTTAATTACTGCATTTGAATCACATCCCATACTCTGGAACTAGAAAAATAAAGAGCACAAAAATAGCTAGAATATTGCATAATTTGAAAGGGCAAATTAGCCAGGAAGTAGCGAAAATAAAAAAGAAGAAGAGTTCTAAAATAAATTAGACTTTACCCTATCGCCGTGCTATGGTTTCCTCACGATGTTTTCCTACACCGAAAGCTCAAGCTCATTGTAGGATTTCAACCCACGACCTTTGTCGCGACCTCCGAGACGTCACTACCACTGAGCTATCATCGCCTTATCGCATTCTTATAAAGTAAAAAAAAATGGTGTTGGTCTTCCATTCTCAACTCCATCAAAAGATTTTCAAATGCACCTCGTGATATTCTGTTATCCAGCCAAGGTTTTACTCATTGCTTTCGTTTTTTATTTGAAATGATAATATAAGCAGTAGCAGCTGCTTGAACGTGACGATGAGAGGGCATTTTCGCTTCTGATTTTTGTAAGTAAATGTAAATGGGCTTGTAATATTTTACGCAAGTAAAACTCACAAAACTTATGTAGGCATTATTTACTGTAAGTTTATTTATTAGTGTAAATGCAGCCGTAAGTTACTAACATAAATTTTCCGAAAGCAACTTACAAGTGTAAAGGCGGCCTTGCTAGTTGGAGACCTCCTAGCTGGCTTGAAAATTCCATCAGTACGTTGACCACTAGCCTACCTCCACCAATCCGCAGTGGGCACACGTGGTGGAGTATTTGCCCATTCCCTTTCATCCTTATTTGTAAAAGGAGGCCTGTGCTCAGCAGTGTGCAGATATAGGTTGTAAAGGAAGGAATGATATCGATTTTTAAAATATTAACCTCAAATCCAAGACTGATTTATAATATTGAAGACAATACGTCAAGTCGCCATATACGTATTCATCGCATCGCACCGCCACTTTGCATGTTGCTGCAAAAAGTCCATCTGTACTTCAATGATGACAGAAAAGAGTGCGAACATGCATACAGAGTTGAAAAAAAAGTTTTTCAAATATTTTTTTTTATACTACTCGGTGGCAAACAAGCTTACGGCCCACCTGATGGTAAGCGGTTACCGTAGCCTGTAGACGCTCATAACAGCACCGGCAAAGAAAACACAATATTATATTTTCCCTGTCAGGGGTATCACTCACGCGTTGCCAACCTTGAGACATGAAGTTGTTAAGTCTCCTGTGCCTGTAATTTCACCGGCTCCCTCCTAACCGAAACACAGTAATACAAGTGCACTACTATTTCACGGTGGAATTAGATATGGTGGTAGTACTTCCCCGGGCGAACTCTGCACTAAGATACGCACAATCCCACCACCGATCTCCTACTCGGGTGAAGTCGGGTGTCTTGAATTGGTGATAAAACGTAAAGCGATTCGTAGATGGCGCCCCTCTCTCTAGCATAAGCGTAAACAGATAGATAAAACAGCTCGAGTACACAAAATGATGAATCTGGGATAGACTATTTAAATAACACTAGCGAAAGCACCAGTCTACATGGGACAAGGTTACAAAACTGGAAGACAGCAACCCGAATATCTCCAATTCACACGGATAAAGTTGTTTTAACAAACTATACTTTTCGCTTTTAAAAACTCGGGACTACGACAATCATGAAACAGCCGGTACGACAGCTACGAGTAAAAATACGATCGACCACAAACATTAAGAAATCAACAGCCAATAGATGTCGCTACATGTATTGAAGTAGAGAACTTGCCATCACAAGTTCACAATAGACAGACAGAGGGAACTACAAAACAAGAACTGCAATGTACTGCGCATCAATCATTAAAGGATAACCCGGAAGATAATAGGAAACCCAAGATATTCATTCTAGGCGATCAACAAGTTTGTGGGTTTTCTCAACAATGACTGAAGCGAACGAACTGAAATTTATTGTAAGAATTCATCATGTCTTTGACTTTATTTTGTACGTTGCATAACACGATTGGTTAACTTTTATAACACAAAATAATTAATCAAAAAGACTTCTTTAAAATAAGAGATTCCAATTTTACCGGCATTGAGGATCGATTTGAGGTTCCAAAATTTCTACATATATTAATTGAAACTGATACTATAAATTGTACTTAGGTTTTATGAAATATATTTGTAGTTTTTAAATTAAACAATAAAAACCATTTTGTCGCATACGCCCGTTCCGTTTACGCGGGTTTTCTATGAGAGGTCGCTATAGTAGGGAGCGGGACGCAGCACGTTGAATTTCAGATTTTTAAGCTTAACGCGGCGTCACCTTAAGCTAATTAATAGTAGATTAAGTAAAAGCAAATGCTATAGTCGTTACATGATAACTTCATTAGTGCAAGGTCTACGGAAATTGTGAACTGCAGCTTTTTAGATAATCTTTGCTCTGAAGATATTGTAGTTTTATCCATAGGATCAAATGATACGAATCCTTATAAGCTATTTTCTGAAATGTGTAACACTTTATATAGACTTAAAGATATTAGAGTATTTCTGCTAAATATACGGAACAATAGTCATCTACATACGGCTAGATTAAATCAAAATTTTAAATTATTAACCAAAAATTATAAGAATTGTTCCTTTGTGGAATCAAATAAATATAATAATTATACATCTCATACCAAATCATACTTAGACAAAATATGTTCATACCTGAATACAAAAATTGTTTTTTAAAATTATAAATCAGTATTTTAATACATTATACTCAAAAGAAATGGATATTTTTCATAATAAACCATGGACTATCAGACAACTCATAAATAGAAATTTTTTTGCCAAGTAAAATTTCTTTCAGTGCCTGCCGCAGGTTTGCAACGGCAACTGTGGTGTACTTAATTCACGCAGGCGGCTGCGATAATGCTATTTTTTTCTGAATCTCACTAAGTAGGTTCATATTGAATGATTTTAATGAATTATATACCCAAACCCCCTCATGAATCACTCTGCCCATTGGTGAAAACCGTATGAAAATCCGTTCAGTAGTTTTTGTGTTTATCGCGTACAGACAGACAGACGCGGCGGAGAGACTTTGTCTTATAATATGTTGTAGTGATTATGGCTTTGGTGCGAAAATATGTGTATATATATTGATATGTAAGTTGTATATATATATATATATTTATATATATAATTTATTATCTGTTTAATTTTATGACAGTGATTCTGAAGTTCGCATGCTTACCATGCTTTGACACTGATCACTCTTAATATAATCGTTTATTGCAACATCAACATAGTGAGTACTCCTTATAAGGTTAACTTATAATTTTACTTCATGTTGTTTATATGTATATTTTTTCTTTTTCCACTCAATTCATAATATTTCATAGCAATCAACACATAGGTGAAAACTTGTAAAAGGCTATTATTTAGATCTATTGTATTCTACTATTAAAATAATATGTTATGAATAGCTGTTAGTTTTCCGAGAAATAAATAAATAAATTAACAAATACATTTATTGAATGGCGCGATAAAAAATATTCATAAAAAAATACTATCCCATTTCTCTTCGCGCAAATGTTTAAAAATAATAATAATAATAAATCTTCTAAAGATAGTAGTCTCCGATAAATAATGATAAAACATGTTTTCGACAGCAAAACTAACGCTGTAAAAATTTCTCTATTACATCAAAACATTGCTGGGATCCTTGGCAAACCAGATGTTTTAGAAGCGACCTTAGAAGAACTTGATGAAGAAATGAATAATCTAAATATAGTGTGTTTATCGGAAACATTTCTAAAAAATGGTGCGGAAAAAAATCTCAATCTAAATAACTTTAAACTCGTATCAGCATGTTCCCGCCCACATCAGCGTAGAGGAGGTACATGCATTCTAATTTAAGATAATCTAGATTATAAAAGTATAGATATTTCAACTAAACCAACCATTTTCGTTTTAGAATTCTGTGCTATTGAGATAAAAGTGTATAATCTAATTGTGATAACTATATACAGAACTCCGACGTCTAACGTTGAGATATTTCTCGAAAAGAAATATCGTGAAGAAAAACTTTTACGATATTAGTCAATTACCTAAAAAATATATTATAATTTGTGGTGATTGGAATATAGACGTACTTCAGAACAGAAAGACCTCTAAGGAACTATTATCAACTCTATCAAATTATAACTTACAGAATCACATAAATTGGGCGACAAGAAAAAAATCATAGCTAGCAACATGCAAAATGTACATTCACAACTTAAATATTTAGCACTTTCAGATCATGAAACCGCTCAAATTATAACATTCGATATAGAGAACAAGAAAAGTCAAATAAAATCACCAGACATTTGGTTTGAGAAAAAAATTATAATCATTGAGCAATACCTATCTAAGTTCATTGATTGCTTGACTTCATTATCTTTCGTTGAAATTCTCAAAAGCTCAGACACCAATGAAGAATTCAATAATTTTCATGATGTACCATTATTATTTCATAAATTGTGTTTTCCAGTATTTAACATAAAAATAGTAAAGAAACATATAAGATCAAAGTGGATGTCGAAAAGTTTAAAACGATGTTGCATAAAAAAACGAAAATTATATTTACAATATATTCATTCCAGACATAACAAATATCAAAATAAAATGAAATATCATAACTATACAAAAATATTTAAAAAATGTATATTGAAGGCTCGAGAAATTAATAATACTCGCTACATAGAACAAGCCAAAATGACTTGTAAAGCTACTTGGGATGTAATTAAAGGGAACTTATCTTCTAAGAAAAATAAAAGTTACATTGAATTGATAAAAATTAATAACAATACAATTACAGACCTGAATTAAAATTTCCAATTTACATATCTTTGACAATAAAAATAATAATGATAACAAATTACCAGGAACATTTCATACTAAAATTGATAATAAAATCTATAAAACAATGTTTTTGAACCCGGTTAATGAATTCGAGGTTACCAAAGTTATCAAATACCAACTCTACCGGTTATGACGATCTAAATACTCTGATTCTGAAAACGTGTGCCAATGTCCTGGCAACTCCATTGACACACGTAATAAATCTTTCTCTCTCTCAGGGAATATTTCCATCGCGTTTGAAATTGTCAGTCGTCAAGCCGTTATACAAAAAAGGGGAGCATTCTGATATGAAAAATTACTGGCCCATCACATTAATCCCAATTATTTCTAAAGTTTTCGAGGGAATAATGAGGGATAAACTTAATAACTTTTTAACAAATCACGACATATTGAAGGACCAGCAATTTGGTTTCTGAAAAAGTAGGTCTACAACTTCAGCTTGCTTTGCATTAATAAAAAATATTACGGAGAGCCTAAATAACAGAGCCCTAGTTGCAACATTGTTTCTAGATATGAACAAAGCATTCGATTTTGTGTCGCATGGTACCCTCCTAAATAAGCTTTCTTGCTACGGAATACGGGGAAAGGCAAACGAGTGGCTAGAAAGCTATCTTACGGGTCGCCAACACTGTGTTCAGATTACAAAAATATGTGGAAACAAAAGAAAGCTTTACTCCCGCAGGGAAGTATATTAGGACCGCTTTTATTTTTAATATATATTAATGACCTGCCAGACTGCACAAACCATGACTGTGTACTGTTTGCTGATGATACGACTTTAATCATTCAAAGTACTAATAAAATATCTTTCGAAGATGACATTAACATCGCACTTCGATCCGTAGTAGAATGGCTAGAGACAAATAATCTAAATATAAATTTAAATAAAACTAAAATTATGCAATTTCTAACATATAATATAATAGAGAACCATTAAAAATTGACATTAACTTAAATAATTCCATAATAGAAGAAGTAAGTGAGTATGTTTTCTTAGGTCTATGGCCAAATTTTGTAACTCGAAGTCACATATTGATAAAATTGACAATAAATTAGATAGATTTATTTATGCTTTAAGAAGAGTAAGACAAATAACCAATTTGAAAGTAGCTACTCAAGCTTATCACGGATATGTTTCTTCTATACTTAGGTATGGCATTGTGCTATGGGGAAATTCTGTTGACTTTGAGAGAGCTTTTAAAGCCCAGAAGAAATGTATACGAGCTCTTTGTGAGATTGGTCCTTTGGATTCATGTAAACTTCACTTCAAAAAATTAAAAATATTAATAGCTATACGAGTATCATGGCATCTTAGGAGATTTAACAATAGTATTTAATTACCCTGTGTTCTTGTTGTTCTTGGTGTTGCACTGTTTAAAAAAATCTTAATCCGTTGTTCTCTATTTTCAGGCATTATACTGGTACACGATTTAACTAACCGGAAAAGTCAGATCAATTTGCAAAAGTGGTTATCAGAGATTCTAAATCAAGATAGTCCTACTTTGCCACATGTTGACGTGGACCCAGAACAGTTCTTAGGCTCAACACAGGTAAAATTTTATCGATATCATGAGAAAAATTATATAGCATGGCGCATTACTAAAATCTTGCGCAAGCACTATAGGGACCAATTCACAATCCGTCACTGTATCAGATTTAAAGTACCTATAATAACCTTAAACAATTTTAAAATAAAAAATGATTACATATTCTTTGGCCGACGCAACCAGTCTCGACTCACAGTGCAGTACCAACGGAATTTTTCTTAAAGTCGCCATAGGAGATCGGAGGGGGGCGGTCCAAGTGGCTTAATAACACTTATTTTGTTCATAAGCTTATTATATAAGACTACTTTAGGGTTTTGTATCAAACGTAAGGAATGTATCTAACCAAACTCAGAAGTGGTGACTCTGACGATAGGTTGTCAGTTTTATTGGGCTTTAGCAGAAGACACTTTGAAACACTAATACATTTAGCGAAAGATTGTCTCTTGAAAGATTTTGTACCAAACTATTTAGGTTACAATCATATGACATGACAGCAAGATCAAAATCTTTTAATAGCTACTTGCTAAACTGTTCGACAATCCAGACGCTCCAGAATATGAAAGAGTTGCAATAGCAATATCCGATGGTAATTATCAGTACAAAGGAATACGTTGTACTGATACTCTAAAGTTATAGGCTTATGGATTACGCACAGCAAGATATGTATCTTTTTTGTTATATCTTTCTTGTTTTGGAATCGTGTGGAAAAATATTAGTAGTCAAAATATTAGTTACAAAAAGTACACTTACATTAAAATTTCAGTTATAACGTCATAGTATCAAATCCGCTTGGATTTGATTACTTGATTTTAGATAATTTGATTAAGTCAGGAGAGGTATAGTCGTGTACCTGGTGAACGGTGGCGTGAGATATGACTGAAATCGAACTGCTGAAGCAAAGTTGAAGCTGTGTATTTTTACATGAATAAAAATATCTCTTTCAGATTCCTATACTAGTAATTGGGACCAAATTTGATTTAGCGGAAGAAAAGCAACGAAAAAATCAGTACAGAAGATTAGCTAGTAGTATAGCAGAGCAGTGCGGTGCCGATGAAATATTTGTTAATTGTCATCAAGCAAGGTTTATAAGTTTTGTTACTGAAAGATTTCTATGCTGTTTTTAACCGACTTTTAGGACTAAAAACATACGGATATTTGGTAACTTGGTTGTTTTGCGTTTGCTGTTTCAGATCATTAGCACCGGGTACAAGCAACACTGTCAAGTTAACAAGGTTTTTTGATAAGGTAAGAGCATACGTAGTTCCATCTATAATATTCCTTTTCTTACCAGTCCACCTTATAAACCGTATAAACTTGTATTTCAGGTGATTGAACGGCGTTACTATTCAAGAGTGAGTCCATTCTCAGACAAGAGGCGGATACCGCCGTACATAATGGCTACATCGACGCCGTTGTCGAGCAATAAGCCAGCACAGTATATGAGCCCCAGATTCTACCATATGGATTGATGTTATTAATTTAATCTATATTGTATAATTTGCAATATGTCTTGATATATTCTTATAAAGATTCTGTAAAAGATGTCGTATTTAATATAAAAAAAATATATAATTTATTGGTAAGTTTTATTGTCTTACCTACTACTTTTACTTGCTATCACAATTTTATTTTGTATTAGCTACCTACTACTTATAAATAGATGATACCTAATTGAAAAGTTTGTTTGAATGTAGGTATCTTAATTAATTATAATATCAAACTATAATTCAACATATCAAACCAAGTATTATTTTTTTACTTTTATTGTAATATACATACATAGGTAGGTGTATTGTTCAGCATAAATATATTAATTCAATGTTTTAAGCTATTTCGCTACAATATACATATGTAATTTGTAGGTGTGTTTATAGGGCCCACACACGCACGTAGTCCACTTGTAGTGAAGCGTCTTGTCCGTCGTTGACATTCAGGTTCCATGTCGGCAGCCAGTTGGATTGCGCGTTCCAGAAATCGGTTGCAGCCTACAAAAAATGTATTTTAATCGTTAACTTCTAAATATACAGGCTGATTTTTACTTTTGGGGTGGTAGTACTCGTCAATGTGAACCCATACTGAAAGAGTATGGGAACAAATCTGATATCGCGTAACATAAAACAGTTGCTTCATACATTTTGGTCGAGTAGGTATTGGACTTTTGTATGGAACAGCTGATATTTTTTTCGTGATTTCACAGTTGGTCCCATAATAAAAGTTGTTCATATTGATGAGTACTTTCACAATTAATGCCAACGACTAAAAAAACACTGTATATTATATATAGTTATTAATAGATTCATGTATTACATTACGAAGTTTTTGAATAACTAACCGTAGGTGAACCATTCCACCAAGGCTTAGGTGTAGGGTTAGTGATGCCATCAGGGAAGAATCCATTTGTGCCGCCTACAGCCAAGTTCATTATGATGTAAAACTGAAATATCATCAAAAAATTATTACTATTTTACTTTCGTTACTTTTTATTTTATTACTGTGTGTACTTAATACCGAAGCAGTACACTTAAGCTGATGTTAGTAGTATTTCATATGGAATCGGACTTTCAACTTATAAAGTTGCAGTCTTTGCACCAATGTGTAGTATCGCATCGTTTTATTGAGCACATTGAGGATTTTTGGAAGGCACCGTCTGAAATGTCGACGCCAAGGATGCTGATACTATTAGCGACGTTGAACGACATGTTTTGGAATTGTGGAGCCATAGCAAATGCTAAAACTAGGTTTAGTCGACTCCGATCAAATCAAAGCATAGAACTGTTGCACCGCGGGATGGTTAGCGGTGCAGCGCCACCATCATCCAAAGTAGAGTTCGAGGTAAAGAAAAAGCCTAAAAGATCTGCTTTCTTCCTTAGCACTATGAGCTATGTTCCCGTCCGGCTTACGTAGTGGAGGCAAAGACAACTGGCAAAAGTTTCCCTCAGCAGCTTTGACAAGAGACTCGCCAATTCTGCTGACGAAAGCAAATAGCACGGGTATCATCGAAACTACTTAAGTTACCATCGGTTCAAGTCAGCCTACAACTGAGAAGAACCGGAAAAAAACTCAGCGAGGTTACATTTTTTAAATATTTTTGGACAATCTAAACAAACAGGTACATATAAGGTATTAATGTATAATTACCTACATAATTATTTAGGAATATAATTCATAATTATTTCCATCCCGCAGTTGACTAGTTTTTCCGGCTTAGTTTGTTAGTTATAATACAAGAGAAGCTATTTTAAGCGTGTTAAAAATAAAAAATACCTTTTGGTCGAATGGAGCCATTTTAGATCCGTACCGCCAAGGGTTTTCAATGTTTGGATTGCTGTTAAACCCGCCAAACTCCCAGAAGCCACCGTTGCCAGGCGTCACGCGGCCCAGTTCTAAGTCGTCAATGCTGAATCTTAAGAAGTCTGATAGAAAAAAAAATGTACTGTAGAAAGAATGAATGAATGAATGATATATTCTTTATTGTAATCTCCAATAGAGGACGATAGTACCGAACAAATAAGATCATTGCATACAAGAAAAGTATAGACATATAAAATTAAGAAAGAGAATACAATTTAGGCGGCCTTATTGCTTAAGAAATCTCTTCCAGGCAACCTTTGGGTAACAGTAAAGAAATAAAATTGTGGCAGGTATCAACCTATAAATTCTACATAAACTATACTATACTATAGAATCTTGAAAATACTAACTTAACATTGAATAATACCCTTATTTTTTATTAAGACACTAGCTTCCGCCCCGCGGTTTCATCCGCGTTCTCGAGGGATCTTATGTTTTCCCGGGATAAAAAGTAGTTCTTCGATAAATGGGCTATCCAATACTAAAATATTTTTTCAAATCGAACCAGTAGTTCCTGAGATTAGTGCATTCAACCAAACAAACAAAACTTTCAGCTGTATAATATTAGTATAGATTCTCACCATGGCACTACTACTAAGTACCTAATGATTGAAACGAAGGTGGTAAGCACGCAAAGCCTTTAAAAATACAGTAGCCGGATTACCACCCTTAGGTGCTTGGTGGCAGATTTCCATTTTTTTCCCAATTTGATACCTAGTAGGTATGTTACCTATATTTAATGCACACAAAAGTACCTGGTGTCCATTCAAGTTGGTAGCGATGGAATGTTGTGTCATAACCGGCACCATCTCTTCTGATCCAGTGGGCACGCTCCCATCCATTAAGTTCAGTGTAGGGCCCGTAATGGAGGGTAGATCCGGCTTCCTATAAAAGGCATATAGTAGTAGATTATGCACCAAGGGGATAAAACATTGTCTTACGTCGGGTGGCATATTGGTCCCTGAGCGTTAACGAGGGAACTCTATAATAGAGTCAACTCCTGAGAGTGTAGGGATGGGTGTGGCACTTCCTGACAGAGCCATCATCATGGATTAGAATTCCGAGTATGTCGCTATTTTGACCCTAATTTTATTCGTGCTTCAATCGGCCTACCTGTGTCCCGATGTTAAGACCGTTCTGGAACATATTACGATTGCCCCGTGACTCCATCATATCGATCTCTCCAGATGCAGGCCAAGTACCGTAGCTATTGTATGCTGGCATAAGCCAGATTGCTGTAAGCGGACAATTGTAATGTTATGGTCAAGATATCGATCTAGCTATGTGTTGGTCTGCTCAAAGCACAACATATTTAATTCGTACCTGGCCACAACCAATCTCCGGCGGGCATTTTAGCGCGTACTTCAACTTTTCCATAGCGGAAGTTGAAAGAATTAACGGTGCGAATACGTGCACTCTTGATTGGACTGATGATGTTCGTGGGTGTGCCCGTACGCTCGCAACCCCACCATTGTGGGTTTGTACATCTGTGTAAAAAATCATAGCATGAGAACATTGTCTTCTGCAATTTTCAAGCCAACAGTGGGTGTTTATAATCAGTGGTAGGTAATATGAAATTGAGTAGGTATTTATTTCACCTGTCAGCAGGTGCACCACCTTCCACATTTAGGCGACCACTTGTCAAAAACGGTTGTCCGAATTGATCAGCCGTCAGCGAGGGACGAATGAATAGTAAACCACTATGAGTGAAGGAGTTTGTTCGGTTGTTGTTGTAGTATTGAAATTCCCAGTTCTGGTGAAAATGAGCATTTTTAATACACGGGAAAAATAGAGATTATAATTTTGTTAAATGAGAAATAGCTAGTACTCACGCCGCCTCCAGCTAAGGTGTTCTCATGTTGCCATTTCTCAAGGTCAAATTCATCAAAATCGTCAGCGAAGATGAGTGCCCCGGAGCAGACGGTCGTAGGGGCATGTGTACCACTCACAGTGGTTACACTGGGCGAGCACGCGGCGCTCAGTGACGCCAGCGCTACCACGCCGAGCAACGCTGACAACATTTTCCTAAAAATTTACATGATAAAGCCACAATTGTATTTGTCAATTCCTCACGCAAAAGCCAAGGTTGATGAACCAGTTACTTAAATACCAACCTACCTATTAGGTTTTATTTAATGTTACACTTAATAAATAGAGTACAGACGCCCCGATTAAGGTCGTTGGATCGACCCCCACAAATAGCTTGAAGTTTCAATGTACCTAAATATTGTGATGAAACCATAGCTGGTTGGTATCACAGTAGTGTAAAGCCCGTCTGGTTGGCTTCAAGTTGGTAAAAAAATACGTTTCATATCAAACTTTTTTAGTATTATAAGGATTGTAGGTTTTTTCGTTAGCAACAACGGATTTCAGCTCAGGCGGTTGGGTGGAACTGCTTAAAAATTCAGTTCCAAAATTTTTAAGATATAAATAAAAACTTGTAAAAAACTAATTAGTTACTTACCGAATCATTGGTTTTGGTAACACTGTCAGTAATCAGACTCAGATTATAATTTTATAATTAATTACAATTTATATTATTACCTATATATATTCGGTGAATAGATAATAATAGCAACTGATTGTAATCTAAGGTCGAGGTTACAAACAATAATATTCACGGTTCGTATATCGAAGTGCGATTTAACACTACAATATTGCAATTTGTCACAAAAGGTTTCCTGACACCATATAACCTTGATGTCTTCAAGGCAATAGTGAATAGATTTTCTTAACAAGTATGATAATGCATTTTATAGGCAAGCGTGTCTCGCTAAAAAACCTCCCAGAGTGATGCGAAAGGCAAACCTTAGCTCATTTAGCAAAAAACAAATTCGCCAAATAATGTAATATATACAAGAGCTTATGATTTAATCGTGTCTATAATAATTATTAATTTATCGCAATGCAGTCTGTTATCGCAAGCATCGTTGTTGTTGGTACCTATATATTACTATGTGAATAACATTTAGATACTTAATTCCCGGAATTGTTCATTGTAATGATACATTAACATAAGGTTACCTATATAGCTCTATATCTATACTAATATCATAAAGTAGTACGTAGAGTTTTTAGTTTGTTTAAAGGCGCTAATCTTTGGAACTACCAGTCGGATTTGAAAAATTATTTTTACATTTGATAGTTCAATTCTTGAGGAAGGTTATAGGCTGCTTTTTATCCCGGGGATGCGGGTGAAACCATGGGGAACAGCTAGTTATGTATATGAAGGTACTTTTTTACTTGTGTCTCATTCACATCAAATCGACGGTGGAGTGATAATAACGCGGCTATTGTTGAGAGCTCTAACTTAGAATATGTATATATGCTAGGAGATTTTAATGCACACCCGGATGATCTATTTAGTCGAGAATTGTTAAGCTTTTGTGATGAGAAAAAATGGCTTTGTGCTGATTATGTTAAATGCTCAATATCAGTGATGTTTGTGGAGGTAGACGTTGGCTTGACCATTGCCTTGTGACTGAAGCTGCGTGGAAATCCTCTTGTCGTTTATGTCAACATGGGAATCAGGTCAGATGGTCAGGGGCTTTCTCCGAGGGGTATGGGTTGGAGTGTGCGGTGAGACAGGGAGGCTTGACGTCACCGGTGCTCTTCAACCTTTACATTAATCTGTTGATTGAGGAACTCAGCAGCACTAGGTTGCTCTATTGACTGCACTATTATAAACTGTATAAGTTATGCGGATGATATGGTGCTGCTGAGTCCCTCGATTAGTGCCTTACGACTCTATTGGGGGTGTGTGAAAAATACGCGAAAACTCATGGGCTCCTATATAATGTTAAAAAGAGTGAGCTCATGGTGTTTAAGGTGGGTTCGATGAAGCCCGAGATAGTTTCTCCGGTGTGCCTTTACAGGGTTGCATTGAATAGGGTGTCTCGCTTTAAGTACCTCGGTCACATAGTTACAGAGGACTTAAAGATGACTATGATATCAAAAGGGAGCGGAGAGCGTTGTCGGTCCGCTGCAATATGCTGGCCCGCAGGTTTACACAATGTACGAAGGAAGTGAAAATCACAATTTTTAAAGCATTTTGCCAATCCTTCTAGACGTGCAGCCTGTGATTTAGGTATACGCGGGGGGCCTACAACGTTCTCCGTGTGCAGTACCACAATGCTTTCAGAATGCTGATGGGGCTCCCGCGGTTCTGTAGCGCATCAGGTATGTTTGCGGAGGCTAGTACGGATAGCTTTCGTGCTATAATGCGGAAAAAGTCTGCATCCCTGATGCGTCGTATACGCGGGAGAACCAACAGCATCCTAAGATTAATTAGCGAGAAGCCTGACTCTCCGCTTCTGTGGCACTGGACCCGTATGCATTGCTGCGGGTTTGGTGCACCAGAGGGTGGACACTGGTTTTTAAATTAATATTAATTTATATTTTTTTGTTACTAACATAGTCTGTAAGTCTTATTACTAACCCATATGGATAATTGTCTCATATAAATAAATAAATAAAATAACATGCGTTTATTTTGATAACATGAGAAGTGGCTAAATTATTGGTTGCTATGATTGTAGAAGTAGTGTAATATACTACAGTAATGAATGCGGAAAATATAAATGTTATATTACCTACCTTTTATGTGACACAAAAAGGGTAACCGACCGGAACTGAGACAACACGCACGAGCACCACACTCATGTAATTCAACTGCCAGTTATGTACAGACTATCCAGAGAACAATAAAACAATTTGCTTTTATATCGGGGTTCTATTTTGTATTTACCAACTAACATTTCTTACCGGTAGGTAGATATTATTAATTGTCCCTATGTATCGATATGTCTTGTATAAGTACCTACTGTTTCTGGTTTTTACTTTAGTACGCAAATTGCTTATGAATCTTCTAAACCACATTTTGTGTAATATCATTGTATTTTTGGGATTTTCACTTGATGACTAAGGTGGGTACTTAGAGATGTACCTATATAAATGTAATATATAAAATATTTGTTTATTAGTAGGTAAGTGTTTCAATGAAATTCTGAGAGAAGATAGGCCCATTCTATACATACCTATTTACAGACGTATTACCTAAAGAATAGTAAAATGATCAAAATATGTTGGCCAGTGTTGGATGCCCTTTATTGACTTATTCTCTATCTCTTTGTAGCGGTTATAGCTACTGCACTACATGTTGAGAAGTCAGCGAAGAATAATACGAAACACGTCATCATAATAGTGAACGAAATACAAGATGACACCAAAAAATCTACCTTGCGCTATCTAAGTTCTCCCGGCACATTGAATGTAGGTACCTACATACCTAATTATATCGAATTCTCAACAAGAAACGATTGACTGCAGTCACTGTACATTGAGAACTTGCTCGTAGGAAAATATTATCTTTTCGCTACACCATTGACATCACATTAAGAAAAGTTGTGGGCTGTTTATTCACTCGATGAGCGTTTTCTTTCATTGAGCCTCAGTAGATATAAGGAGCATACATAAAAACTTTTTCATTGACGTAACGAGCCATTTGACATTTAAAAAACATTTTCTAGTAAAATTATACGACATTCATGTATATAAATTTAAAAGTGCAATAAATAAATTCGCAAACATGGAAAATTTTACAGTGATACACAGAAAAGGATACAGTTTCTTTAGATAAATACGACAATATTGTCATGGGAATGTGGTAGCTATTTATACTATAGTTACCTATAACTATAGTAGTTGAAACTAATGCTCTTTTTATATGCTCAATTTATTTGGAGTAATTATACTCCTTTCAGATGGCAGTAGCGATTAATATATTAAAAAGGTGTGCATGCCCAATTGTATCATGTTTCGCAAAACTGCCATGTGCCAACAGTCGTCTTGTAACAAATTTTCCATTTATTTCACCTCAATCTATTATACAAACAGCTGCGAGCATAAAAAATGAATTTCCCGTGCAGTATCGCCAACTTGAGCCGAAAAGTAGTCTTAAATTGCTACAAAAGTCGAAAAGCTCATTGAGTTTTCTTAAGGGGTTTCCAAAATCTTTCTTTTTTCGACGAAAAGATGATAAACCGAAGAAAAATAAGAAACGTGTCCCGAAACTTATATTAGTACAAAATCCTTTTAAATGGTTGATGATAAAAATTGACTTCAGTGTTTTGAGAAACATTTGGGATCCATCTTTTCATGAAAAAGAGTTCCAATTTGGCACAAAGCAGGTAATTATTTTGAACAATGCGTACCTTCTTTAATGTATATTATATTTACAAGATCAAACCTATGAAAAGGCATCTGTGGTATCATAAGAACCCCTATGAAACGGCAGCATTCTTACACAGCGTTTTTATCTGCAAACAGCATACTTACCTTACCTACCTACTAAGTACCTACCTACTTGTTTTCAACAAAACTCGGTTTTTGTAGGTGTGTGTGTTCGCATATTACATACTACAAAACCTCCCTATTTCAAACAAGTTAAAGTTTTTGAACAGTTTAAGTAAACTATAAATGAAAATAAAGTGCCTACTCAACTTGCAGATTACATGCTTTTGTAGACTGTTTTTATGGTAGGTACTTATTCCATTTCATTATTGATCTATGTCTTACAATGTTGTGAATTGAATGTTACCAGATTTATCGAAACGGTAATTGATGCACGGACAATGTCATATAGCTTTGACGGACTTCATTGTTAGCAATCGTAAGGCTTCTTCATTTAGTTACTGACTTCATTAATAACTTATGTACTAACAGGCAATATCACGAGTGACAAATGTTATAAGTGAAGGTCAGTATTCAGAGTTGAACGGTCTATTAACGAAAGCAGCTCGACTAAGTTTGATGCGAGATCTTGACCGTAACTGGAGTGATAAGCAGCGATCCCTACTGGCGCTAAAACATGAAGACATACAGATATCTTCGCCGAGGAAGGTCTATTTCATCCGAATAGCTGGTGAGAAATATTTATATAAATACGAAAGTTTACCAAAACATTTAAAAATCATTATGTATCACAGTTGAGTAGAGTAGGGGAATTGGAGCTATATCTATAAGGAAAACTTAAAAAAAAGCGAGTTTATATTGTGATCATTTATTTTTAGGGTTCCGTACCCAAAGGGTAAAAACGGTACCCTATTACTAAGACTTCGCTGTCTATCCGTCCGTCTGTCTGTCATCAGGCTGTATCTCAAGAACCGCGATAGCTGGACAGTTGAATTTTTCACAAATTATGTAGTTCTGTTGCCGCTATAACAACAAATACAATAAACAAAATAAAATAAATATTTAAGGGGGGCTCCCATACAACAAACGCGGTTTCTTACCGTTTTTATAGATAATGGTACGGAACCCTACGTGCGCTAGTCCTACTCGCACTTGGCCGGTTTTTCAGTACCTACTACTCGTCGTTCATAAAAATAAAGTTTTTCTTAAAGTTAAATATGTAGGAGTCAAAGTTTTTGTGCCTTTAGCTCAAATCACTGGATGTTAAACATCTTGATTAATAAAAATAACTTAAATAAATATTGCCAAATCATCTATATTCCACGTTTATCGTAAAAATGAAATAAGGAATTTGCTAAACACAAAAGACAATAGAATTATAAAAGTTACTTTAGTTTTGAGATTAAAATTTATTTTATTTTGACATTGAAGATAAAGTTGTCTGGAAGTAGCTGCTCTCTACACAAATTCACATTGTTCATGATTGTATGACTTCAATCTACTTATTAAGTAACTTATATTATAGTATTTATTATCTCTACTTAACATAACTTCTGTCATCTTCATCATTATCATAACGTTACCAACGGCATTTAATACAAGAGAACATAACATATATTTGTACTCTATTACGTTTGTACGCTATTTGCATGTGACGTGAATCTGGTCTGGGAGGTGGAGAGTGTTGCTACGTAGGCAGTTTTATTTAGCTCTCATTGTCATTACTGATCTATGATGATTTTATTACCCCAAAATAGTTGAAAGAGGTACCTACCGGTTAGATAAAACCAAATCATACAATTCAAATTAATTACTTATTAAGAGTCTTAGTATGATAAAAATAATGAAATTAAAATTTATTACAGATCACTATTTATACTATTTGTTTTTACCTTACAGACAAAAAATACTGCGATGTGGACATGGCCTTTCTCGCTCTCAAGTGGGCGCCAATCAATAGCATAGAAGCATTAATTTTTACGGAAATTTTTGCTAGATTTCATCGGGAGTATACGCCACACTCTATTCCGGAATGGACAATCGCTTATTTCAAGGTCACTCGTTTTGAAGTTTTAAGGCGATAAAACAAAATTTACTTCATATTCCCAGCAATGGTCGCAATTTAAATTTTAGTTACCTACATAAAAACAAAGTGACAGTAAAATATGAAAACTGAAAAGTTTGAAATCATATTTTATCACTGGAATTTTATAGGATCCATAAAGGTCCTATTGATGAATAAAGTATGTTTTAGGTATATTTAAAAAGTTTCAAATTAAACCATAAATTAACGAAAAATATGTTTATTTTAACAAAAACGGTAAAAACTCCAGTTTATCAAATTACATTCCCATTCAGTGTTTACTTACAAATATAGAAGGAGCATGGTAGGGTTTTCAAGGAATCTTTTAAGGAAATTTGAGAAACGCGCCATGGTCACTCCATCCACCACCCTGTGATCCGCGGACCAGCTTACATTCAATATATGAGCCTTCACTATGTTGCCTTCAGTGTCAAACCGTGGCAATATCTGAAAAATATTTATATTATTAAGTAAATTGCATAAAAACGGGGGTAGCCAGCCAGGTCCTTGCTTTTCAAAAAGTAAGGACCAAGACCAATAATACCTACTTGTATTTTTCCTAAGGCTCCTATTGATACTTGTGGTGGGAGAATCACCGGTTTGGTGTAAGTTCCACCAACCTGAAATTATTTCACAAGTAAATTAATTATAGTTTATGTATACAGGCAATAAATAAATCCCTTATATTATAAATTGTATTGCTGAAAAAACGAATTCATTTTACAATCTTAATTTAATTTTAATCGTAATTTTTGTCGGGCCGGTTGGCGTGGTTGGTAAGATACCCTATCACGCCGCAGGTCGTGGGTTCGATACCCACTCAGGACAAACATTTGTGTGCATGAACATGTCTGTTTGTCCTGTGTCTGGGTATAATTATCTATATACCTATATGTATGTATTTACAAAAGAAAAGTAGTATATGTAGTATATCAGTTATCTGGCTTCCATAGTACAAGCTCTGCTTAGTTTGGGGTCAGATGGCCGTGTGTGAGGAATAATGTCCCAGAATATTTATTTATTTATTTAATCGCAATCGACTCTATAGCTGACTAAATACAAAACGTCTTCATATTTTGCTTTGACGCTCACTAGCGGCATTGCGTCTGGGATGAAAAAATATATCGCGTTATCGCCCGTACGTCTGATACTATTTACGCCGTAGACAGATTTACGCATTGCTGTCTCTGTCACGTACAATAAGCGCCGAATCATTTTTTTTTTCTACAGAATAGGCACAGACAATGTCATTGAGACGACCTTACAACAATCAAACTATTTTAAGCATATATTCAATCCTGCTGTTTTTACTTTGAACTTACAATGCCAATATTTGAAATCGTAAATGTGCCTCCAGATACATCGTTTAGACCTAGTTGACCCTTCATTCCTTTTTCTTGGAGGCTACTGAGTTCTTGCGCTATTTGCAATATAGTTTTATTTTGTACATTCTGGAACATAAAGGTTAGAAATAATAAATCCATGATTATTTGACCATCACAATCAAGGACAAGAAAAGATATTCCGATTCAAAATTACCTTGATTACTGGTACCACTAAGCCATTAGGAGTGTCCATAGCAACGCCTATGTTATGGCTTGCTTTGTAGATGAGATTTTCACAGGCATTGTCGAGACTACTATTGAGTATTGGTAGAAAATTGAGGCTTATGGATGCTGCTTTAATGATAATTGGCATATAGGTTAATTTTACTCCTCGTTCTTGTGCCAACATTTTAAGCACTTCTCGAGACTCGACTAATTTCGTGACATCATATTCGTCACTGAACACAAAATGTGGAATTTTCTAAAAATATTTTAAAGATTTACAAAGGCCACACCATACATGCCGAAGTCAACGATTTTCCTGAGGTTATTGAAATGCAAAGTTTGCGCTGCTGAAAGCTGCGATAAGCTATTTTGATGGTCAGAATACTAGAAAAAGAATTTGAAAAGTCAATCCAAAACTCATTGCATGCGGCAATTTCGGCGCGTATACAATACAGAAAGGTCTGCGATCACTAAGGATTATGAATAAACTGCGGGAAACATACAAATTAATTAAAAATAAGTAGTAATATAACTAAAAAATAGTAGACGTAGAAGAACAGTAATTTACCATGGCTTCAGTCATTGATTTTATCATTGCTTTGGTAAAACCGGTGACAGGTACTATTCTATCCTCCATCAGAACTTCCATCCTCGCTTGTGCAAACGTTAATGGTATTTCCATTGCTTTAACTGATGTTGGGTCAGGAATTTCATTAGAATTTTCTGCATCGATGTTAAGGTATGATAGCATATCTTCCTTGAGGATTCTTCCATTTCTACCTGTTGCTTTAACTTCACTCAAGTCTACCTTGAAAAAGGAATATTTTATTACTAGCGCCCTCTATATTACAAAAATCAGGTATTCTTATTTGAAAAGGGTTCACCATCAAACTTACATACCTACACTATGTACAGATCATGCAATAAATTATGTAAAAAATACACAAATACGCTCCAAATTCTTATATAGGTACTACCTATCTACAGGGTTATTTTTATAACACCGGCAGTGCTTTAGGGGGTGGAAGTACTCATCAATATAACTTTTCATACAAAACATCAACCTTGCTCAAAGTGTATGAAAAGTTTGATATTTTTTTCACAATTTCAGGGTTGGTCTCATAGTAAAAGTTGTTCATATTGATGAGTACTTCCACGCCCCAAAGTCCTGCCGGTGTTTTAAAAATTACCCTGTATACTATAATATTATAAAGCTGAAGAGTTTGTTTGTTTGAACGCGCTAATCTCAGGAACTGCTTGTTCGATTTGAAAAATTCTTTCAGTGTTGGATAGCCCATTTATCGAGAAAGGCTATAGGCTACTTTTTATCCCGGGAAACACAAGATCCCTCGGGAACGCGGGTGAAACCGCGGGGCGGAAGCTAGTACTAGATATTTATAAAAAATAGTAATAGTTTTTACCCGCGACTTCATTCGCGTGGTTTTCATCAATGAAAGTAGGCCCTATCCATAGTTTCCAGGCTACTTCACTGCCAAATTTCATTAGGGTTGTTTCAGATGCTAAGTCGTGAAATGGTAACAAATAGACAAACAGACAGAGCTACCTATGCGTTCATAATATTAGTGTGGATACAAATTTTTAATTTTCTTGATTACATAGTAAATAGGATTACACCAGTATTTTAAGAGGGAGCTAAGTAGGTTGTTCAATAATTTTTCGTCATATTTAGGGGAGAACAAGATGTTTTAGGATTGCATTTGTACTTAATAAAATACTAAAAGTACACAGTAAACTATTCATTGCTTACAATTAATGTACCTATAAATCAAAGCAGGTATTTGCCTGTTACTCACAGTGCTTGTTCTAAACTTTAGTGATAGTGCGTCCATAGAATTAATAACTATTAACTCACTTTGAACTGTGCAGCTATTCTTCTAACAGCTGGAGTTGTCAATACTTTAATTTTTTGTATATTATCTGATTTAGAAACGTTTCTGTTATCCATTCTGGTAACTACTTCTGAATCGGAGTCGGATTCTGAAAAAAAATATAAAGAAAATTTAATATTAGATGTATGTGCCTTTATATATTCTAGCTGTCCCCCGCGGTGTCACCCTCGTACTTGAGAAAAAAGTAGGTAGTCTATGTTCTTCTCCATACCATAGGCATACCAAATTTCATCGTGATTGGTTCAGCCTTTTAGTCGTGAAAAGGTAAAAGACGACAAAGTTACTTTCGCATTTATAATATTAATTAAAATTATAAATACTTAGTATGGATAGTATGAATACTATGGATGGTATCCAAAATGTATATTATAATTGTTATAGTTCTTGCTTTTCATAAGATCTACGGATATGTAACATTTACCTTCACCACCATCTTGAACATCAATATCAATGAGTGGGTTGCCAACAAGAGCGGTTTGATCTACTTCGTGATAGAGACGAGTGATGGTACCATCGTATCTACTTGTGATAGTCACAGCTGCTTTGTCGCTCTGCACTTCACAAATATTTTCGAACTGTTCAACTTTGTCACCTACCTTTACAAACCTGAGAAAAATTATACATTATGATTTGCCTGTTAACTATTAATCAAGTTGCTATGTTACGACACGACAATGGCGTAGCATGTTACGATTGTTCCCCACTTTTCAACACTGCGACGGAAAATAGGCCGACACGACGATCATTTGTAACGGAACGAAGTTGCAGAACAATATCATTAGGACACAATAGTGTCAACTTGAGTCGTAACTGCAATGGGCTGTATAGGTTGTTTTTAAACCCTATTACACAGATGACATGTGATGCAATAAAGTACTGATTTTTCGATAAATGCTGCCATTTATAATGCTATGTAATTAAAAGGACCCGTTATTTAGATGTTTTCATACTTACATAGTATGTAAACAAAAACTCAAATCAAAACCAATTATTGCAAATGATAAGGGGAGCTCGATGTTTGCGATTTGTTGCTAAGTATAAACTTCGAATTAAAGGAGATAATTATGCACATCCAACTTATTTGCCTATTCGTATTTCGTTCTTACCATTCCTTGATAACCACTTCACGTATACCCTCACCAATGTCAGAGAGTTTGAAAGCAACAATTTTGTTTGTTATGTGGCTGGTATGAAATTGTCTCCATAAACAAAGACCTTCGGTATTTGAGAATTTTGAAACATGATTGCCGTCAAATTGTAACCCATATCTGTCCTGTGAATAAAACATTGTGATTATTTAAATATGGATTGAATGACTGTTTGTTTGAATGATGTTTATTTACTACTTATAATGTGATTATTCAAACCATATTTTCTGTCAGTTCCTAGTTAATTTTGTGTTCTATTGTAAGGTTAATCATTTCATTATGTTCTAGAGCTTCTTTAAATAAATATGCCACCTATTAATTCTATATGAATATGCAAATGAGTAGTACCACTTTAAAGTCAACATAATACCTACAACAGATTCTCTAATCGGATTCCTTCTTATCATATTGTTAACAACACACGATGTTATTTATTAATAAGCTAAGATTTGGTGAAATAATATCTTATTGCTATGGAAGAATGATAAAAACGAGTCACTTACCTACTTAGATTTATATTTGATTTGGATAATTTGTTTTTGAAACGTAATTAAATTAATTACCCGCCTTTAAAGATTAGATTAAACTGACTGATAAACTTGATATATTTCTACCAAATTATTACGTGTTGCATTCTCAATAAGTCTTACAACTATTTATTTACCTACGTTTACAATACCTAACCAATAAAGCGCCCGATACTAAATCTTTATTAAGTTATCTTGTTTTGGTTACCACTATTTAACATAAAGCAATAAGAAAGCATTTATGATAATAATTAGGTACATAAAGGTATTTATGGAACACAAAACTTGACATAATATTTAAAGACACTTACACTTTGCAATAACATCCACACATTACGGTTCTTGTTTAGGTTCCTTATGTTCACTACACATTTTCTCATAAGATACGACATATTAACAACGCAATAAGCACAGAAATAAGTAAGTAATTATTTAAATGAAGACATTCGTTTTCGATCCTTATACCTATGATTCAGTGAGGAACATATCGTGAGCTGGCGCAGCTCGGCTCTCGAGCGCGTACACTGTGTGTTATCACTTCATTATCAGTAGGCCAAGGCATTGATTAACATTTTAAAACTAAATTATACATTTATGCTCAATACATGTATTGCGCGCGGCTACTACGTCATCCGCGGAGGTCAACGCACGACTGTCATAACTGATACTGGAATTCGTCCAAACAGCTAACGTAACTTTGCCTTTGCTTACAAAAATTAATAGTACAGCACTGCTTGAGTTGTAAACTTATAATATGAAATTCTCTAGTCTCTTTTACATAGTCAAGTCTGTACGTACAAGTCAGTCATGTTTTAGTAAAATTTTGGCTACTAAATCTTGTCACGGACTTTTTATGACTACCTGAAATGTCACGATTTTCATTTCACTAAGTACCACTTAGATTGATCTTCATCGGAAAAAACGCCACCAATATTATTCAAATAGCTGTTCCCCGCGGTTTCACCCGCGTTCCCGGGATAAAAAGCTTATAACCTTCCTCAAGAATTGGGCTATCAAATGAAAAAGTATTTTATCAAATCCGACTGGTAGTTCCAGAGATTAGCGCGCTCAAACAAAAATATAAGCTCTTCAGATTTATTATATTAGTATAGATAAAACTAAAAAAACACGATTTCATAAAAGGAAAATGAAAACGCAACGTCACTTTGCAAGTTTTCGCCAAATATACATGACAAACAATGCTTTTTAAACACTTTTCGATATCTTAAATATTTTTGCACTCAAAAACCCAGTGGTTGTGCTTGGATCAAAAATAGTCAAACGAAAATTAAGGAAAATAAACTAGGTAATAAGCAATTGTTTTATTAAAGACATAATAAACATGTTAATAAAGTGAATAAATACAATAATATAATTAATATGTAATTCTGTAATGTCATGCATGTTGAGATTCGGGAGGCAACCCATAATGAAAATAACATCAGATTGCGAACACAGTACAGATATTCCAACTGACGACTCCTATTTCTAAATAGCTAATGTGTATCACAGAGGCGCTCTGCCATGTGTTTGCTACCGGCCATTGTTAGTAGACAACACACGAACATACCTACCTACACTACATCACACGGCAAGTAGGTAGGTCGATACAGTTAGCCCCAAAACTAGAAGGTCACTTTTAGTACCCTGTCATAAAAATCTATTTGCATTCTCTTAACACTTCGTATGAAAACTGTGCTTACTGTGCGTAATGTGACAAGGTACTAAAGTGATTATCTACTTTTAGGACTGACCGTAGTACGTTATATCATTACTAAAGAGATTACACATTGTTATAACAACTTGTCACTATCTAACAGCTATCGTTCAGTTAGCGTACATCGCGTTGTCAACGTGACATATATTCAACACGAAAGGAAATCAAACAATTTCAACTAGCATCTGTCCCAAGTCCGGAATAATGTCGTTATTTCAATTTATCACTTCGTTTTCTGCCTATGTATCACGAATATACTTACAACATTCTTTGTATTCTTCAAAATGAATTGTTTTACTTTGTTTATAACGAAATCTGTATTTAGTAATAAAACACAGATTTACATTGAATATTGTTAAATGTAGACTTGTTTGTTGTTTTTTTTTTACTTTATATAGACTTGTGTTTGACCACAATCTCACTATGGTAAGTGATGATCTGGCCGAAAGTGGTAAGCACACAAAGCCTAGAAGGAACTGGCTGTCAAGTGCAGCTGCCGGAACACATGTATGTTGGTGTTTGGTGACAGATTTTCAACTTGAGCGTGGTAGCCAGCATGGCGGGTGCCTACTACAAAGCACCCTACCACCGTGCTATGTTTGCTCACTATGTTTTTCTTCACCGAAAGCCTAGTAAGTGTTCCTTGTAAAATTCGAACCCAAAACCTTCGTCATGGCATTCGACGTCACTACCACTGAGCTATCATCGCCATTCATTATGAAGAATACGCGCGGCTATTTAGGTTTCATTTGTACCTACTCACAATACATTCATTTTTTTAAATATTAATTTTATTTTCCCTAGAGACACATCAATGCTGTCATTTAAATTAAGTAAATTCAACTGTTAATACTTAAAAGCAATACTTACTGTTATGTATTAAAAACTTCTTTGATTGTATAGTCAAAGAAGCCCTTCTTTACAGCTATTTGTACATAAAAGGTGGGCACTCTTTGTGTACAAATAGCTGTAGTATATTTTCAATGATAATTTAAAATCTAGTGATGTTGACAAGTAAATTAATTTATTATAGCGATTATGTTTTTGATGATACATTGTAGGGCCATGCTTAACATTAAAGCTGCTAATTTACAATTTCACTTAACAAACTTAGACATGAGTAAGCCGATTGGAAGTTAACGTTTTAATCACAACACAAATTGGAATAGTTCAGGATTATCAGAAAGTTTTATAAAAACATGGAAGACTATAAAATAAATTTTATATAATAGATTCTTGAAAAAGGTCTACATGTAAGTTCAAGAAGCTAAAATATATTCGCTTTATTTAAATAGGTACCTTTATTACATTTCAATTCCTGTCCATAGCAGTTAATATTGAATTACAGAAGCACACCTACGTAAAATAATTCAATATTAATGGTACCGTAGAATGGTACCTATGGTATACTTATGATAATACTGTTACTACCACTCTTATATGTTACATCGACAATATTTGTTAGCGCGGAAAGTAATCTAAGTCCGACATAAATCCATTGTAAACTTCAATGAAATATAGGCCTTGTGGCTTTTAGATTTCAAATACAACAACAAGATACTCGTGCCATCTCGGTCCTAGCATTTGTGCACTATTTGACAACCAATAGCGCAGGTTCATCATTGCAACCTAAGTATATAAAAGTGGTAGTGCTGTACAAGATCACATTTAATAAATTATGCGACAAAATAATAAAAAAGCGTTTGTGTATCATGAAGTACCTACCTACAAGTTAGTGTGTAAGTTAATATTGTAACATTTTTATACCTATCAATTTATAATTTCAAGTCTAGTTGTTATTTAGTTATCAAAATTTCACTAGCCTTTTATAATGTTATTTTTATTAGGTACACCACAAGAGCAAGGCCAACATTTTTGAAGAATTTTAATATTTTTTATAAGAGAAAACAGTGCGCAATTAATCGAAAACCTTTGTACGTATATGAGTACCTACATTGTTATGACAGCAGGTAACTATTAATATGATTAAAATATGATTTAACAAATGAGAATTAAACTTGTTGAGTTATATAATACATTCAATAATAGTAACTACCGCATTTCTTCTTTTGTAACATTTTTAATTTAAAAAAAAAGGTCATTACTCGCAATAATGATTTCGCCCATGAGTGTCTGCATATGTGAGTAAAGGGGCTGATACACGGTTGAAAACCAGCCACCAACCAACGGAAAATAGAGGGCGTTGAGTCGGCGACCGTCCGATATACTTAAACCGAAGTTGTCTACCAACTAGCTTGAATCGTCGTCGCAGACTCAATGCCCTCTATTTTCCGTTGGTTGGTGGCTGGTTGACATCCATGTATCAGTATCAGTCCCCTAAATCGGATTTTCATTCAATCTACACTGTTAATGCACCCCGTTGAGAAGACAATAATCTTTATAGAGGTAACTATAACGAGAAAAGATGATATGTTTTCGTAAGGGACGCCGTACAAATAGGACAGAAATGCAAATGCAAAAACACTATGACATCTTACAATCCAAGGTTTTAATGAAAATAATGAATGCTCAATATTTAAGATACCTGTTTTTACTCTATTTGATTTTAATAAAATAGCTAATAAGAAATAAATTATGGCTTATTCGCATTAATCTATTTATTTTATTAAGCGTAATCGAGTAAATTCAATTGTTTCATTATCCATTTTACTCACAAGGAAACGGACCATACGTAACAGATCATATGTATAGACAGGAGCGTAATTAATATAATAATGTGAAGTTTATGACTACGTTTTTTTTTCTATTCTAATATATTTTTTATTAACTCGTAGTTATTTACCAGGTTTTGCTTCAATGCTTGGTTTGACTGTCTAAAATTGAATTGAGAGCCCTCTCAATAAAATAAAAAGCGAATAAAATATATAAAGAAGAAATATTATAGAATAAAATATGCATTGTTATCCTCGTTGTACGGGCCCTGGTATATGGTTTGGTACGTATGCGCTATTTCAACTAATTTCAATATCTATAATTAGTATGAGCACTACTACTTATCTAGCCTGATACAGTACCTACACGTTTAGAAGCAAGCAACAACACCAACTAAACATCGAAGTGTATAATAATTAAGTAGTCTATTGCGCCCATGTGTATCTAACGACACTTAAGTTTACAATAAAACTATGAGCTTATTTTACAATGATTATAATAAATATATTAGGCACTAAACTCAGCGGTTACATGACTTTTCTTAATGTGAGGTATCTATTTACAAATGTGCAACATCAAAAATTTCTTAAAGTTATGATTGTGTTGTGTCATTCCGTCATTATAATAAAATAGAGATAACTTAATTATTAATATAATTTTGTATGAAACGTTAAATAAACACTTGGCAAAATCACTATAATAATGCCTTGATAAGCCTACACACAAGTACGTATATTATAAAGTTGTGTAGATAGGTATTAATTTGTTACCTAATGAATACAGTGTCGGTATAATAAACTTCAAGTTTACCCATTTTCGTATTCGTTGTGTTCGTATTCGTGTCTTTGGATACGTTTCTGTAAGATACTAATTAAAATCACAGAAATCTTAAAAAATCATAATACTCATGCTCATTTTAGAAAAATGCAAAATATTGTTTAAAACTGTACTAGCACTGATTAGTAATTATAAACAAGGCTCTGGTTATGTTCGTGATTTTCTTAGTATTATAAAGATCTTAGTATTACCACATACTGTAAAGTAATTAAAGCAGACGTTAGTGATCGTTTACGGTGTATAATACATGATTATAAGTAGTGTTTAATTTAATAGATAATTAATTTACATAGATAAATAACTTTCAGCGAGCCACTCTCAGTAGAAACAAAACAACTATGATTTGGTTAGTGCATGAGAACCGGATGTGGCCTTGAGTTTATATTATCTAAAATACCTTAAAACATACGTCCATTTAATGGTTTAACAGTCATTATCAGCGTGTCATAGAACAGTTATGGAGCCTGAAATAAAGAACAGATACAATACAATATTCCTAATAAATCCGCGCAGTAACTTTAATATTTTATCACGAATGTAACACATCTTAATACTAATAAACAATTAATTATATTAACATTAAAATACTTTTAGTGTTCCTCGGTTAAATCATGTGTTTCGATAACTAGACATTTTCAATTCCATTATTTTATCAGTGTTATGGTTTGGAACTATTCGGTCGTTTAATTTGTGTATGAGATATAAAATTTACACATTAGTGTAGTGTTCTTTGGGGTACTTGAGCGTTTTATTGTGCACGTACACCACATGCAGATACATTAAAAGCTAGACTAAACTATTCCATGTATACAATAATTACAAATTATTTCGGTGACTCACTTAACAAAAAAAATAATCACTATTTCACTAGGATAATTCCCATAAGATAATAGTTCATAGTTCATACTGCATTTCGAGCGAACGAGGGATGTTTTTATATTATATCGTAAACAACAGGAAGCTCATTCTTAAATAAATTGTGTTTTGTCACGTTCAATTTTAGTTTTTTGACAAAATGTTTGACGCTTATATTTAAGACGTAATCACTTGCCGTTCAACTAAAAGTCAGTCGTATGAGGCATGATCGTTCGCTCATCTTGCAGTCAGGGTGATTTCATAGGCGGTGGGCTGGAAGAAGTGGGTGAAAAATGTCGCGGCGCAACGAGCGGCACCAGCTCGGGCTGGAGCCGCGGCCCGCGTCACACGGCCGGCTCCGGGGATGATGTCACCTCCGCGAACTTCACCTCTCGCCCTCGTCGGAACGATGTCGTGCGGCGCGGTGGGCTGCGCCGACGAACAGGTGGCTGCAAGCTCGCTGAAGAAGCTTGTGCTAGCAAGCGCGGCGGTGGTTGTGTCACCCGCCCGAAAGGTGACTGCCGAAGAAACTGACGAGCCACCACTGGTTGCCAGTACGATGTTCCTGAAACATTAGATTTGATTTCTCTAGTTCAGTTAAACCATTCAGGTCACTGGTAAATGCATGTGAGTACTATGTGACCATAAGCATAAGCTAGGTAATTGAATTCCAAAAGTGTACCGTGATTCTGGGCACAGCAGGGCTGGGAAGAACTTGTGGAAAGAATAACCAGCAAATAAAATTACCTCGTGGCGTAATCGTTCGTGCTCGCCACGCGTTGCTTCTCAAACGTCCGCGTGCGCCCTCGTGCACGGCGTCGACGCTGGCTGAGCGTGTGAGATGTGCGGGCGCACCGTCACGCTCCCCGGCGCTTCCCGCGCCTAGCCCCTCACTTACTGAATACAGCTTGTGAGTTATATCCTTGCCTGAAACATGTCATCCAGTAGTGATACAGTGGTCTAAATTCTATCCACAGCTGTGCAATTTGAAACGAACAACTTTTGTATACTATATACATTTTTTTATTTTGTGTATCTTAAAAACGGCTCTAACGATTTGGGTCAAATTTTGTATTCTAATACTGTAAATAAACTAAAATTTCTTTGTGTAATAATAGTAGATTATGCACCAAGGGGATAAAGCAGTGTCTTACGTCGGGTGGGCTTTTGGGCGTTTTCGTATTTAACTTTGATTTTTCCGGTAGCAAATAAACTCTGGAGTCAAAACACTATCGCTCGACGACATTTGTTGTCAATGTGAAAATTATAAAAATAACACCAAACACCTGCTTTTGTTTCGCATTCTTTACAATCGCACCATTTCTCTTTATTTTTGTGTTCTGCTTATGGTAGCCAGTTCGATTTTTGAAAATGCCCGTATCTAAGTATTCTAAGAGTTTTCATACAAATTTTAACGTTCCAAATTCAAATCATATTATTTCTCTTGGGGCTTTCATACAACATTATTCCTTGGGAGATGATGACTTGCTTTACGTTGGTTGAGGTTGCGTGATACGTAATTGGACATTGTCGAGCAGGTGGTGAAAATAATATATTTCATTAATTCTTTTGAAATCATTTAAATTAGTCTGAATGATCAATAATAGTAATGCCCCGTCACCGCCGAACAAGTGCCAGGGACTGTATCGGTAAATTATTTGGACTCATACCTATAATAACTTTGTAGCACTTTGTAAATTGGGGTGCATTCAGCGTTTATTTTTTATTGTGTTGAGCTTAGGGCGCACCTTATTTTTTATTACACTGACGGAGCATTCTCGGCGTACAATATAAACTAATATAATACCTATATAGATGTACATATGGGCTTTAATATGCCGACGAACAGTTTTCCTACAACTTTAGATAGGCGATAAAAATAAAGCTATATGTGACGTTTCCACCTGGCATCTTCTATGTATATCACTTTATTTTTTATAATCACATGTAAGAACTTTGGAATATAAGCTATGATGAAGGTTGACTGACCTATGAGACAGTCTAGTACGACCTTGAGGGCCGGGCGGTGACGCAGCACGCGCTCCAGGCGCATGCGCGGCCAACAGACGCACGTGCACAACTCCTCCGCAATTACACTCACCTGCATGAAGATATTGGTTATTATTTATCAATGTTGGTTATAGAAATGTTTAGAATTTAATGTAAAACTCTTAAGTTTGATAAAAATCTAAAACTATCTTTGAAAACTTTAAATTAATGTAGAATCTTCGCTTATTTTTTTCTTACTACGTTTAGGCCACAACTCACCGTGTGGTTAGTAACGATGCCACCGAAAACACAAAGACCAAAGGAACTAGCTCTCAAATGCAGCTGGCGAACCACACCGATAGATACTTGGCGACCAATTATGCTAAGATGAATGCGATTGAGACGATATGAGTTTTCAAACATATAATAGAACTCATAAGTGTAAATGTAATAATAATTCAAAACTGGGTATGCTAAATAAGTCGAAACAATACTTCTCACCACTCCAGTGGCTTCAGTTTTACAAAACTCAGGTTAGGCCGCATATGGAGTACTGCTCACATCTTTGGGCAGGCGCACCCGCTTACCAGCTTGATCCACTTGCCTCGGTGCAAAGGCCGGCCACTCGTATTGTTGACGACCCCGAACTTGCTGACGGTTTAGTTAGAACATCTCAGCCTTCGGAGACATATAGGCTCCCTTTGTGTGTTCTACCGTCTTTATAATGGGGAGTGTCCTCAAGAACTTTTTCTGGTGCCTTATCACCTTTCTACCATCGCACCACTTGCCGGCGATGTGAAGCTCATCCTCATATCCTTGAGCCGCTTCGATTGTTCACCATTAGGATGTGGAATGAGCTCCCCATAACGGTATTCCCTCAGCGCTACGATATGGGGTTCTTCAAGAGGGGTGTAAAAAGAGCTCTTCGAGGTCGGGAATACATCGGCAATCCCCCTGGTATTGCAAATGTTCATAGGCTGCGGTGACCACTTCCCATCAGGTGGGCCGTTTGCCTGCTTGTCATCCTCTTGAAACAGTTGTTCGATGTAACGGCGTCTCAGCACAAGATATGGGCGTCAACTGCGTAAGCGCGGGTAAGATTACAAACTCGAGAACTGTGGTACGTGACCTGACACCGTGACCCGCGCGGCCACCTTTAACGGAAAGTCAATTTTTCGTCTCTAGGAGCCGCGTCGGTCAGTGCTGCCCGACGTTTAATATCTCCATAAATAATGATTAAAATTTACTTTTGTTAATAAAAACATACATTTGGACATTAGATATAAGTATCTAATCAAAAAAACATTTAGTCTAAATTTGGACAGAACCGTGATTTTTGCTTGACTCACAGGGATAGTTCACTGTCGGTCAGCACTGACCGCGTTGGCGTTCAACGTGTTTAAGATTTAATGTTTCGCTAGTTCCTTTATGTTGATTGACACAACAATTAATAAGTCTTCATCGTAACTATGCTACGTGCTACCACCGTTACAACTAGCTACGACCCTCACGACGACGTAAGAAATCAATATAATTATTGTCAATAAATAAAATAATAATAAGTTTAATAATGTGTGTAGAAAAATAAGAAAAATACATTCGGAGTAAATATTGTGTTCTAATAAATAAAATTTTCATAGACTATTTCATTATACTAGGAATCAGCATTCCTAGCCGCTCTCGCTACGCTACGCATGTCTTGCCGTAGCACTTGCTATGCCAAGGCATGCGTACCAGAGTTTCAAGTAGGTACGTAATAATAATTTGAACATTTTTTAGTTAGTGCGAGGCTTAGCGGTAATATTCTGTGAGACATTGCGGTGATTATTACAGTTACAAAGGCTTTTCTGATTTAACACTTTTACTTAGCAGAGAGCACATGAACTAATTTCCGTTATTCGTAATCATACCTGAAAAACATCATCAGACTGCTCTCTATTTGCTTCCCACTCCGGTGAGTCTACGAACTGGAATGGTTGTATGTAATGAAGATGGGTTTCATCACAGCTAACTCGCATCCTGAACAATAATTATTAATATATAACAGATTTCAAACTCAAACTCAAAACTCATTTATTCAATTGTGGCCCTGATATGGCACTTATGAACGTTACAATTGATTCTGCTACCGCTTCGTACACATATGCACACTTGCACTTAAGAAACTTAGCAAAGCATTTTTTTAAAGATTTTTCTTTCGAATTTATATACTTTGACAATTTTATTTTATTTTTCTCGTGAATCCTCCCAGGCGTCAAACATATTTTGAACACATTTTGTAAAACCAAATTGTTTACTGTGAAGCAGTCTATTTCTATTGAAATGCACCTTATGCACCATCAATTGATTATAAATAACTTTGTCGATTTACTAAATGTCGATATTAAAGAAATTGATCTAAAATTTGTGTGGTCGGATATTGTAGATAGGTACCGGTTTTAGATAAGGGGACTTCTTTAGGTACCTACTAAGTATGTTTAATTAGATCAGGAAACATACCACAATCAACACATTTATTTAAACTTTACACGATAAATGTCTATCTAGTCGTAGAAACTTTTTTTTTATAATTTATAGATTTGAACGTTTTAATTATGACACTAGATGTAACAATGGAGAATTTAAAGACAACATACATTCTTTATCATTCTTTAGATAGATTTTATTAGGAGATTTGGTAGTAAAAACTGGAATATCGGTGAAAATATTTGGTTTGAATTTCCAAAATCCTTCCATCCTTCCTTACGTTATTATGAGGAAGCTGTGAGTCAAATTTCTAGACGCTACGGTTTGAGCTGTGCGTTGATATGTCAGTCAGTTTCTCCTTTTATATATAAGCTAAATCAAATATGAGTATCTTCCGTCTTCTAATTCTATAGGTATACATTTGTTGTTTACCTGTAGAGAACTCATCAATATGAACAACTTTTACTATGGGACCAACTCTGAAATCATGAAAAAAAATACTATTCATACAAAAGTTCAATTTTGCTCAATCAAAATGTATGAAAAGTTGAAATTTTATTCGCAATTTCAGGGCTCATCCCATTGTTATATTTTTGAGTACTTCCCCTTTAAAGCACTGCAGGTGAATAACTACCTAATAACTTTGTATACAGAAGACAGAAGATACGCATGTTTCTTTAAATGGTACTTGTGACGTCGTTTATTATAAATAATTAATTTTAATTAGATCAGCTGATCTAATGAGGATTAATTTATTTAATAGCATATTTGAATTTTTTAAAGTCTTCAAATACAAACTCCGCTAACGTAGGTACTTGTAAAACTATCTCCTTCACTCTTTTTTGCAAACAAACCTGTATACCTAACCTATAGGTACTATAATTAAGGTTCTTAGTATTTTAGTACGGAATTACTAATTAATATTCTATTGTTGACTTTGTAATGATATAATAGTAGTACATAATAGCTTGCGAGGGAATTGGGTTTGCCAGACCATCCTACTTGCGTAGATAAGCATATAGGTTACATACTCTTACATTGGGGAATATGACCAAGCCCACATTAAAGCAACACATCAAGTAAGTAAAGTTAAACTTGCTGAAATTTAAACGAATTTAGGATCTAACAAGCCCCCACATGATTCGGTTTACCTTAAAGGCTATTTTTGTCAGATTCATGGTAATTTTAAACGTAAAAGGAAATGCAATTTCTGCGGCCGGAGAAATTATTAACAAAAAATGTGTTATGAGCTAGCCAAAATTTAAAAAATGCAGTTTTTATTAAATGTAGTTTACATTTCATCACATCTCGGTTTTTATGTTATTTTTAAAACCTTATAGTTGGGTTCTTTATGTTCAACAGTTTTACTATGCAATCAACTCGCATATAAATGTTGTTCATCGTGACGAACCAAACTTTGGTACTTTTTCGTAAAAGTACTCGCAAACAAATATATATATGTATTTAATTGTTCATACTACTATTAGCAACCATTGGAAAGTTCATTATAAACATTCCACAAAAAATACCACCATTATTAAAAAGTGCATAAATTTACAATTGTCTAAGCATGCGATGAGAAACAGCTTATATTCTTTTGCAATAAAGTTAGATGGAATAGGTGAAAGGTTGTTAAGAAAAGTTAAAACTTACTTTCCCTTTAATAGTATAGATAATCTCTCATCGGCTGGCGTTATATCCTCAACCGCGTAAGCCTCGCCAGGCTCTAGGCGGACCAACCTCGCCTCGTGCGTCAGTTCTTGAAAGTGCTTCTTATTGACTTTCAAAGGCTTGAACAACTTCAAGTATAGCTCAGTCAGTTCCAGCGATAGCGCCGGTGGAAGAAATCTGTATAAATTAAATGTACCTAATAAACAATTGTAAGAAAACATCGATATATCTATATATGCAACGCATGCCGGCGATGAGCTAGTTTATCTATTTTAATTATAATTCGATATTATGTAATTTAATATGAAGAGGAAAAATATACGTGGGACTCGCCTTATAATTAGGAAGATAGTATGTATTGAGTTGACGAGCACGAGTGCCAGGCTCCAGACGAGTACATCAGGCGCGCATACCTCGGCGCCCGCCCACATGCCCATGAGCACGGCACCTGCCGCCGCCAGTGCGCGCAGCACTAATATACTCTGCTTGAAGCTTTTCGGTGCTAAGAATGCGATCGCGAAGCACAGGTTTGCTGCCTGTTTTGGTAAAATATTATAAAAAAAGCATTATAACGTTCTAGACGTTACAGCCAGCTGTGTCAATCTTGTATTCTTTTATTTTATTTTAAAAGTAGTAATATTATTTCCTATTCTACCCATGCATAAATATTGCTAGAATTTAGCAATAGCTTAATGAATTATAGGTACTACCTATTTTTTATAGTAATGAAGGTAGGTACTTATCATTGCCAAAGAAAACTAGATTACGAACCCTGTAAATTTCACTAATGGTTCCTAAAGTGCTACAGCTTCATTAGCCTATTACCTATTACATGTTTGGCGGATTCTACGTAATTTTTTTTACCTGAAAAAGATCTTGCTGTGCATTGGTCCATTTGGCACAGAACCAATGGTTGTTATGTTCATCTGTCGTGCTCGCATTGAGCAGCTCGTAATCTGTGTCGAAGGTTACGTTGAGTCGGGTAGCATTGTAGACGAGCGTGGCGTTGAGCCAGGGCGCAGCGGACGCCGGCGCGGGCGCGGCGGGCGCCATGGCGGCGCTACGCTGGCGCCCCGCCACCCGCGCGCCCCCGCCGACGCCGCCCTCCTCCGCCCCCCGCGGCCCTGAGCTGCGCTTCTCACCCGACGTCGACGACACAAGACGATTTAGTTGAGCTCTCGCTTTCAGTATTACTAACTCCATCACCACTCCCTGCGAGCCAACTTCACGTACGAGTCGGCCCTATCTGGAAATATTGTTATATTTTAGCTATTTAAAAAAAGTCCTGATAAATTAATCCTGTATTTTTATGATAGCGATCAAAAAAGTTAATCATAAGGATCATTTACTAATAAATAACATAGCATGTTAAAAAAAAGAAGACCGCGAAATTTAACATTCATTACGTTTCCACACTTCTCATAATATTTTTAAAAATGAAATGTATTTTTTTTTCAGCTATTTTTTTTATCTCCAATATTTAAAGTACTTTCCTTTCATGTGTCATAGCCGTATATAGGTTAATGTAGTATTAACTCTAGCTTGGGGATATACCCATGAGTGCAAACTAAACTCATTTGCTTATTAATAATTCTCAGACAAAGATGTCTAGAAATTTAATGACCATAAAACATTTATATACAACAATTGAAAATCCAATATTCTTGATAATATTGATATTTGTCGATAGACAACAACACAATCGAAAACAGACTGAATAATATTATAGTGTAACTGTTGCATCTACGAAAAATATGCCATTATTGTTACTTGAGACTTGAAACATCCGGGAGGGCATAAAAGTTTAGTTTCCGGAATTCTATTTAGGAGCTTCGATTCCCACGTTTTTCTCTGTAGTAGTTGCGAAAATATTTAGTTACTTTTTGCTAGTGGAACAGAGTTAAGTAGATGATCTATGTGTAGAATGTCCACGTCAAATTCTTCCGTTTATTGGCATAATTAAACAGTGTTTATTTATTTATTTATTTATGTAAAAAATATTGTTTTTTTTTTTCAAACAAAAGGCGGCTGCGAGC
The DNA here is from genome assembly GCA_951216915.1 of Tetheella fluctuosa. NCBI lineage: Eukaryota > Metazoa > Arthropoda > Insecta > Lepidoptera > Drepanidae > Tetheella > Tetheella fluctuosa. The sequence goes on along the minus strand of OX578219.1, from coordinate 7,613,053 downwards.
GGTGCTAAAAAATCCAAATTTAAAAAATACGCTTGTATCGGTCCGCATTAATTGATCATGCCGTTCGCGGTAGAAACCATGGGTCCGTGGGGGTTTGAGGCTCGCCGATTTATTGGATTTTATCGTCCATGCTCATCGAGGGTTCGGGGGACCGATGGGCTGGGAATTATTTCCGCCAACGCAAGCTTGGCCATTCAAAAAGGGAACGCTACCAGCCTGTTGGGAACCTTGCCTATCGACAGCAGCGAGAGCCTTGAGGACATTTTCTGGAGTAAAAAAGATATGTTTAATATTTCAAACGTCCATTTGGCCACTGTATTGGAACATAATATACTTTGTCACCCCCTCCCTTGATACTCTTTTTAGAGAGAAAGTATAATTTTATTTATGTACAACAAAACGCATCTGGCATCTCAGTCATAAAACAACAATATGCTACGATGTATGTGTACCCACATAAATATAACGTTCACGTAGCCGCCCGTAGCCGCCCGTAGCCACCCGTAGCCACCCGTAACCCGTAGCCCTCGTAGCTAGTTACTACGCGCTGCACGCTCTACCTACGCGATATTACTTTTTCTTCGTTCTTAAACTTTACCAAAGAAAATTTTGGTTGGGGTGTTCGACTGAATGTACATATAAATATTGCTAGCGTTGATAATACTTTCTAAACCTGACAACCTGAATAAGATAAAAGAATCCTATTTATCTTACTAATATTATAAATGTGAAAGTTTGGATGGATGCAAAATCTACAGAACGGATTTGGATGAAATTTGGCACACAGATACAATACTTTGTCTCTTTTATTTACAACTTTTTATCTCGGGAAATGATAAAATCCATCGGGAACGCGGATGAAACCGCGGGGCGGAAGCTAGTGTAAACTATTCTCAAGATATTTTTAAATAACATGAAGGGAGACCTACGATAGTAACAAAGTATGTTATTTATGTCAACTTTTAAAGTGGATTACTTGACGTAGAAGTTCCTTTATTTGTTTTCAAATGGAAATTACATGTACTTATATTGGAACGAAATAAAAGTTTATAATATGAAAATTCGGTGGATATAATCCGATTAAGTGATCGAGGCGTCGACGACGCGGCGGCGGCGGCGCGGCGAGGGAGGCAAGGCAACAGCGAGGGAGGCAACGTTGCACTCGCGGGCCGTGTTATCGGCACATCAACTCATTTGCATTAAATTACATTGCTTCCAGTTCGGCTACGGCCGATGCAATGCATTATACGACCATTTCTATCGATCAATTTGCCATTCAGTTTTTCGAACACATACAAACATAGTGCACAAATTGTTTAATCTTTGTGTTTTAATTTTAATTTCACACAATGACAAACTTCTTACATCTTAAAACTTGACAATACTTGACGCAATGGCTGTGACGTTTTATGCTCTGGAAATTCCGTAATATTACTAAAGGCATAATAACAAAAAAAAAGATTCCGACGAATTGAGAACCTCCTCCTTTTTTGATGTCGGTTAAAAGTAACTAAATTAATTCAGACTACCAACCTATATTCATTTTAAAATTAAATTTTTCATAGAAGAGATTTGTGTTTTATTAGTTTGATATTGTTTTTTTACACCGTGGTAGAGCAGAGTGCTTTGATTTAGCTAAGAAGTAGTTAGTAAGGAAAGCTTAAAAGTGCTTTCAGTGAAAATGTCTATCGGTAAGTTTTGGCGTGTTTCGGTGAACCATGGTATCATGGTACCATATGGACAAGTCGTTGTATCAAACTTCATACTCATTTATTCAGTTTAGGCCCTAATAAGGCACTTATGAACGTTACAGTACAATAAAATTGATTGTACCACCGGTTCAAAATACACTTGAACTCGGCCAACCATTAAAGAAAGAGTAATTGCTGAGGTTCTTGCCGGCTCTTCTCAGCAAAAGCAACCTTCCGAACCGTGCGTTAGAGTCTGACTATGAAGTGCCTGTGAAGGCCTATTTGAATGAATAAATTATTTCATTTAATTTCCATTCATTCTTTGCAGTGTTTCTTCGGCTAAGTAGGTGGGGAAGTGATGAATTATACCCGAAATATTTGGGCGCACGAGCAAACGAAGCGAGCGAGGGTGTAGAGCTGAACACTACTTTCATCACTAATGCGAGAATTATTTCACTTTCATAAAGAAAGTTAAATAATCAAGTCCACTGATAAAATCGTCATAATGTTTTCAAATATCTGCCTTTGCCTCTAAGACTATCGAATCAGTCATCAAATCCGAACCATCATCACTTGAACATATAATTTTTTGTCAAAAATATATTTGCAACAACAACTTTGCGTGCCGCAAATATTTTTTATAGGACATTTTCTTTTTTCGTGCGATCGTCGTGCTGGCCAGTGCGATTGTTTTATCAATAAAACCAATTTACTGTGTAACTTTTATGAGTCTTTTATATTAAGTAGGTACATACAGTAGGTACAGTATGTACATACAGTAAGTACACAGTTAGGTACTGTACCAGTCCGCTTGGTAGAATATTTCGCCCACACTATCCAGTCTCTGTGTTTGTGTAATAATAAATTATACCTATTTTGCATTTAGGTTATTATTTAGTTTGCCTCTTCACGATAGAATACGCGAAATAAGTACATAGCTCACAGAGTCGGTAAGTTGAAGGGCCAATGTGCAGGCTGAAGACGGGGACGAGACTTTGGGACCCCAGAAAGTATAGACTCTTCAACTCAAAACTGGCAAAATACACAGCCATGTCATACTATAAAAGTCACTGGGTTATATACGGATTCGCGACTGGCTTTTCGTGAGCTAAGTTGACCATTATACTCGAGGCTGTATTGCACGCAGCTCGAGCAAAAGGCGAGGTCATAATAGAGTCAAGAGTGTATATGCTGTATTGACTAATGCTCGAGCGTTTCATATGACGTTTCTCAACACACGTGCTAGCAAAACAATAAATAAATTTTCATAAACATATTTGATCATTTGATTTTGATGGCATCAGGCTCTCAAATTTAATTTTATGCCTCAGTAAGTATTTCCGGCGGGCGGCAGCGTCCAATCTAAGTCAACATTTTCGAAACTAATTACAAAGCCAGATATTTGTCTAATCATAGTTGTGTTTTTGTAGTTGAGTTAGCTATGCGCGTGTAGGCGGAAGAAGACGCACTTTTACTACACAATTCCACCAAACAGCCTAATATTAAAAATATATTCCACTGAATCAATTTTAGCGAGGGCTTTGAGGATGTTTTCTATATATCATAGTTTGTATTTTTTACTTTAATTGTAAATAAATAAATAATATTTGTTGAAATTAAATATTCTAGTTTTTAGACTAAACAATTCATTGTTGAGATAAAAAAAGTACATAATAAAATTGGACACGTGTTTATTAAGCTGTACCTATTAAGAAACTAAAAGCGGTGCAATAAAAGCCACTTCACGAACAAGTGAGTTGAAATATTTTTCTAACAAGTGTTAGAAAAATATATTTTGTTATTCTTAATAATATTTCCAAAAACAAAATAAGTTCTTATAACATTTAGGACGAGAAAAAACAATTTACGTATTAAGAAAGAAAATACTTATTTGTATTATTACTCAACGTATTATTATAAAATGTTGAGCAAAACATGTTCGACCTATAATCCAAATACAAATAACTCGTTGTGGTTAATATCTTAATAACGACAAAGCGTTATTAAGATTCCTTATACAATAGTTAGAATCTAGTAATATCGAAATACTGGTGGTTCTTGTACAATATTGATGCTGTCATGACGTGATTATGATTTTTAATGATTCTTATGATATTATGAAAACATGAAAAGTGTTTTGGAGTGACAGAATATTAACGATTTATAAAGAAAAATAAAAATAATAATAAAGTATTCATAAACACAAACGTTCACTTTTTATTAGAAACTAGCTGTCCCCAGCGGTTTCACCCGCGTTCTCAAGAAAAGAGTACCCGAGTAGTTCTCGAGAAAAAAGAAAAAAGTAACCTAGCTACTAGCTAACCCATGTCCTTCTCCATATCATAGGCTATCTGCGTACCAAATTTCATCGTGATCGGTTTAGGCGTGAAAAGGTAACAAACAAACAAACTCACATTCGCATTTATAATATTAGTTAGGATAAAAATAAAATGTTTTTAATCGACAAGCGAAATTAAAAGTGTCTTACGTTGGAGTTTTTTTAGATATCCTTCTTTACTTCTCTGTGTCATAAAATAGTCACACACACACTCATCAATTCATCGGTAGATTTAATACTTGTTTCATTAAACATTTATTTTGTATTGTGGTAACTCACAAAATAAAACTAATAACTTCGGTATATTATATTATAATTATTATAGTCAACAACAATATCACAACTATGTTTGTAGTAGGAAAGATAACTAAAACTCTGTGGCCAGCCCAGCAGTTGGTAATTGAAATAGTTACCCGACTTAAAGATGGTAGACTACATTGGAAATTCTTATTGAATTAAAATTGTTCCTTGTAGAGTGGACTAAATAAAAAATATGTCTAAAATATTACGTATCTACTTAGTTTATGAAAATGAAAAATAATAATTGACTAAGAAATTATCAGCAACTTCCTTGCCTTAATTTTATATAGGATCAATCTACATAATAATATTCTTCGATCAACTTATTATTAGTATTAAATGTATATCCATTATCATCAGCTTCATTCGGTGCATGGCATGAAATTATTCAGTTAAAATATATAAACTATCTGCTAATTTTACTAAATCGTTCTTCGACGTGTTTTACGTATATTTGTGAAATTACGAATAGGTATTTTCAAAGGGGACCTAAAATATGTTGTGTGGTATGCTTAACAGCGAATATATTATCGTCTAACTAAATATTGCGGTATCGTTAAATTTTATGCAGCCATGCGGCCATGCGGCCATGTATACTCACACGTGATCATAACTTTAATAAATAGGTAAATTTTACCAACGATCGTTCGTTACTCCGGCTGTTATGATGTTAATATTGATGACACGTTATATTTGTAAACGTCCATTCTGAAACTAATAGAACATGACATGTACCATATATCTAATATATTCTATGTTGTCCAAAAGCAAAATTACATTGCATAGTCTATGCAATATTTGGTTTTCAAGTTGCGTATTTGTGTCAGAGTAGTGTTTTATTTGAGAGTTAGACATTTGTGTACGTAATGTGTATATGAGTGCAGGTTCGGCTGGCATTGGCCTCAGGCTTGGCGACGCTTAGTCGCGACTGTCTCGCCCTCGATCCACCAATATCCTCTTACACATCAAATACTAGTTTAAAAACGAAAAATATATAAAACGAAAAGCTAACTAATATTTCTTTACAACTTCGTTGTTTTAATTAAAGTAAGATACCATAGATGACCATTTATTGGATCATTTTGATAATTATTATTACATTACACTTCATTCAAATTCAAATTAACAAATGAAAATTTTATTATAATTTAAATTATTAATAAATATAAAGTAAAAATAAGTAAGTAGTAAATATAAGTAAATTAATATTCAAGACATTCACCCATTCAAAACCCTTTATTATGGAGAAATTAAAATTATAAATGCGAATATTTTGTGGGAGTTTGTTTAGATATTTTTTACTAAATTACGACGTAATGGCTAAATCACGATCAAGATTATGATACCAATAAGGTACCTATGTGATACATTTCATTCCTTTAGAACGGTAGTTCCATATGGCGCGCATGTAACACCGCGCGCGGTGTGGGAACTCGTAGGTAAGTCGCGGAATTTATTGCCAAGATACATACATTAATTCATTACTCACACCTGGTTCACCCACTATTTAAAGTTATACCTATAATCTTACTACTCATTTACCAACACAACACCAATAAGGAAAATATAACTTTTCCTTATACAACATGAAGTGTGTATACGAGCTGTCGTGCTCTGAGGTCTAAGATTGATGATGGTTGCTCGAAGGCTTTCCGACTGAAGATAAGCTGTATTCCCGATATTGCGTGACGACTCACAAAGTCACGATTCATAGCCCTTCAACGAATATGCTTTCAGATTGTATTAACCTACAATCGCCGACAGTCCTACTCAATCCGATAAAAAAAACGTCAAATATCATCGCTTTGTATATTTTTACCCGGTTGCGTGTATTTAGAAATTGAAATAAAAATTTATTAATTTTGAGAAAAGAGTAATTGCTGAGTTTCTTGCCGGCTCTTCTCAGTAAAAGCAACCTTCCGAACCGAGCGTTAGAGTCAGACTATTCATAAGTGCTTGTGAAGGCCTATTTGAATAAAAAATATTTTCATTTTCATTTTAAGGGCTTAGAAATTGATATATGTTTACAAATTCACATAATAATATATAGAAAGAAAAAAGAAAAATTATTTATTCGACGTAGGTACACAATTCAATAAACTTACAATAAACAAGATAAAAAGTAAAATGTTGTCTGTGCCGCCAAAAAGGACATTCAGCTCAGCATAATGCTACTGACTAGGTCAGCAGCGCTGATTTTCAGCTGACGCCTTTAGTGATACACGGTCCATCGTACACGGAATATATAAAGTATAGTATATAGGAGAATTGTTAATTTTGCTATGGTAACGTATCTATTTTTAAATTACACCTAAATACGATTATTATTATGTTACATGTTATTATGCTAGGCATGAGTAAGTATCTTACTTTTTACTAATACCTATTATAAATGCGAAAATGATAATGTGTGTATATTATTATGTGTGTGTGTAAATGTTTGTTACGTTACCACTCAACTCCGTAATGGCTGAATGGATTTGGATGAAATTTGGCACACAGAAACCAACCGAGAATATCTCAATTTTTTGTCTGTTGATGATAATAATACAAACAGTAGTTAAGGGCCCTAACGTTCTATCTATGTGAAAAAGGTGCATTTTTTGTTCATAACTATGAATAGTTAAAGTCGAATCACGACGTCGAATGGTTGTTCGTAGCACTGTCTACGGAATTCGTAGCAATGCCACGAATATTTTTGTCATCGACGTAATTCCAGTCAGCAGGTACCTTATCGACCCCTAGATATCGCAGCGTCTTTAACCAGCGTGCAGCGGTGTGAGATGTGAAGGGCCGCTCACCTGAGCAGTCTAGGACGCGTCCCGTTTCTCCGCCCACTTGTGGCGGTGGTGAGATCAGCAGCGTGTCGTTCACGGAACGTCCACATATCTGGCACTCTCATGCTGTACCATCATAAAGCACCACAACACGAGTGAGCGCGACACGCGGCTCGCATAGTAGAGCACGGTGCGGGGGCGTGAGGCGGCGCGTTTCGGGCGCTCAGCGGTGATGGAGCGCAGCACCGCGCGGCACTACTGACTACCCGTCTGCTCTCCGAGGCGGGCGCGGCGGCGCCACACGCACGCGCGCACCCCGCTCCCGCAACCCTGTCTCACCCTTACTCCCATCTCACTACTACCTACTTAGATATTATCAATAAAATTATTGTACGACATGAACTCGTCCGATAGCCGCAGCCTGTCAATTGTTTCATTTATCGACCGTGAAATCCAGTGATTTGTGTAGAATCAATAAAATATATTGTTCTTATTTATTACCTCTGAGCATACCTATTCAAGTTGGTTACTGTCAATGGAATTCTGGATCTTAGCCGAGATAATAAAAGTGAAGTATAATAAAGTGCCGATCTGACATTAGTAGGTAGCTGATACTATTGACATAGTTTTCAGGAATGATGGTGGTTAAGATAATTTAATCGTACCTACTCTCTGGATGTATCTGCAAAACAAATATTTTATAAAACTTTAAGATTTATAAATTTAAAGATGCGCTATTTGTTACTTTCTTTGACGAACATAAAAAGACCATGACCTAAAAAAGTATATCAAGTGCCACTTTGAAATTTCAGGGGCATTCATGTCTTTATTTATGAGTTAATTTAATGGATAGCGTAGTCCCAACCCCTCAGATTGAAAGCTTAACTACGCGACGATTAACCGCTGGCAACTCTCCAGCATGAGTAAAACGTAGGACGTTGCAACGACGACTCAGTGTTTCAGTTTTTATTCACAATAAATATAAAACAATAATAATAAAAAAAACATACAACAGAGTAAATAACATAAAGTGCCTATTTATTTACAACAAGTATTTACAATTAAAGTATAAAATACAAACTATGATATATAGAAAACATCCTCAAAGCCCTCGCTGCTGTCGATAGGCAAGATTCCCAACAGGCTGGCAGCGTTCCCTTTTTGGATGGCCAAGCTTAATTATATAAAAGAAAGAAAAATAATGTATTCCTTATATTTAAATTTGGTCATTACATGAAGGCCTAATCATAAAGATAACTTGATGTAGACCAACTTTTAATTATTGGAATAGATTTATACGAGTTGATATTTCGTGATATGATCATCAGCGGAATTTTAGACAAATGCTCTCTATGCATTTTAGACAAATGCTGACAAATGCTCTCAAATGCTTCTATGTTTATTTCTGATAAAACTTCAGATAATAATTACATTTTGTTTCCTTACATGGTGACTAATACTTAGTAATAATGAAGATTATTGAATATTCCAAAAATACATTAAATTTAAATTGCTTTATTAAACTCGTACACACAATATTTGAATAAATTTAATTTGACTCCATTTAAATTTACTCGTAGATAGGTCTTTATCCGCGAGCTTTATACCAGGACCTCTTGTCTCAAAGTCACGCTATGTTACCAGACGGCCACGAATATCACCTCCTTGCCTTGTCCTTATTTAGCTTTGTCACGTTCCGAATCGCATTGTTCCGAACTTCTTAAATTATAATAAAACTTGTATGCTGTACCTAATAAATAAAATTTAAAAGTTTTTAATAGGTAATTTCCCTATGGAATTGGCTGGTCGAGCGTATCGATCTACTTCAACATTATTCAGAGGTCTTTTGTTAGCGCCATAGGCCATCAGATAACGGTTCAAGTGGTAAATCGCACGTAATGCTCAAGAAAAGTGCGATGTAGTGGTTGTGGATAAGAAGGCATCGTTGGTTGCCGGCCATTTACAGGTCACGTCAGCCTTGACTACCCCAGCCTGCAGGTGATGCGATCTTATCTTTCCCTATCGCATTGTTGAGTCACCTTTGTATTTACTGTAAGCCTTGGTCACTTAATTATTCCATTTATAAATAGTTTGTGAAAACATGGTCTATATGACCACTCTGTGTCTATAGCAGAGACTAGTCGTAAAAATGGCAACAACAATAAACTTAAAATAGATTGTCCTTTGAGGAATATTTTTTTATTGATTTTATTAAACCTTAATAGCTTCATATATAACAATATTTTTTTAAATTTTAATAATAATTTATTTATCAAAAAACGTGTATACACAATATGCCTATTTGCTTATTATATTTACGCTTGTCTTGGTTCTAATTTTTCGTTCATGCCATTCGCAGTTGAAACCATGGGTCCATGGGGGTTCGAGGCTCGCCGATTTGCTCGGATTTTATCATCCAAGCTCATCGAGGCTTCGGGAGACCGTCGGGCTGGGAGCTTTTTCCGCCAACGCATAAGCTTGGCCATCCAAAAAGGGAACACTGCCAGCCTGTTGGGAACCTTGCCTATCGACAGCAGCGAGGGCTTTGAGGATGTTTTCTATATATCATAGTTTGTATTTTTTACTTTAATTGTAAATATTAAGCTTTGTAACGTAACGGATTTTAACCCCCCCCCCTTGTCCGTTGCGTTCCCTAAAAGGTACCCCTGATGAAAATAAAACACAATTTACCGGTTCAGAATAGTATAATCAATTTGTTTTAAAGTAGAAGTTTATTTAATATATGCCCTAGCTTCTCAGAAGGAGAAAGATTGTGGGTTACCTGAGATGAATTGCATTACTAAGTTATTCATTAAAATTAATTGGACGCCAATAGTGGAAACGGCCACTATACCATAATGTTCAGATTAATGTTATTTTAATATATCTATTATAAAACCTTTGTTACTCCTTCCAGCTGTAGGACCCGGTAGGTTCCCGCAGTATAAAAAGTAGCAGCAGCAGAAAAAGTAGTATTAGAAGAAGTAGTAGACTCGTAGTAAAAAGAACTCGTAGTATCCCGAAACAAAAAACCTCGTAGTATCCCGGAAAGAAAAACCTTCGTAGTATCCCGGGAAAGAAAAACCTCGTAGTATCCCGGAAAAGAAAAACCTTCGTAGTATCCCGGGAAAGAAAAAACTCGTAGTATCCCGGAAAAGAAAAACCTCCTGCAATGGACACAAAGTCCTCAATTACAGTCACATAATAATAGGAGTGTAGATGGGAAAATCTAACCCCCCACATGAATTTATAGACATATTAACATGAATTAATATTTATTTAGGTTTAACGACTATAACCTGGCAAATAAATTAACAAATTAAGGGAATATACTCCTTGATAATAACATGAGGAACCCACATGTACCTAACCTATGAGACCTCATGGAATCTTTCACAGTTTGACCAATGAAGTTGGACAATTCTGGATTTAAACACAAATATGCCTTAATAGTAAGTAACGTACCTTGGTAAAAGCCAAGGAGGCTTGTAATTAATTTCACGTCTGTCGTCATAACGAATGCCACGCCACGCGACGTTGGCCGGCCGATGCGATTGCACCAAGCTTAAACAAAAACCACCAAAATTAGGGATCGAAACCCTTAATAGAAGACAACACTTCGAGCACTTGTAGTAATACTCACCATTATCAAAGGGTAAACTGGCTTGAAATAAAATATATGCTCACGCGTCGCATCGTGAGACATGAAAGAAATAACTCTTTGTCCTATCCAAGGAGCACCACCAAGGGTTAAGGAACTAAAAATAATCCCAGAATATGGCGAGAATATTGTCCTTTTAAGGGGACAATCTGCCGAGATCGAACTCACAACAAAGGTAAGAAACGTACTTTGAATACTTAGAAACAACCTAACGTGACTTTTGAAAAATATAATAAGGTTTGTTATGCAAACATTAAATCATTTCTATATAAAAAAATAGTATATGCAACTAAAATTGAAAAATAATGGGTAAATAGGTGATGTCCAAAATTTATTTATTTTCTGACAACACTAAGTTTCGTTCGAAAACCGAATCGATCCATTGACTAAATCATTCGAACAAACGATCAATTTATATGAACAAAATATATATATTAATTTATTTATGCAATTTTAAAGTTTATTTAGTGAACCAAACATAAAATTGATTCACCGGCCGCAACTTCCATGACTACGGTAACTACAGACAGCAAATCAACCTCAAAACCAAGATCATAATAAAATTAATCGATTATTCGACTGAAAAATTCGAACTAAAAATAAATTAATTAAATCCAGTTTCTTTCAAATATGCGACAAAATCGATTCCCTAATTCCCCTATGAATTCCAAATAAATATGGGACTGATCTACTGGCCGTAACTTCGAGGACAACCGAGGCCACAGACAATAAAACAGTCTCAAAAGATAGTTACGTTCGGAAACATATCGATCAATCGATTAAAAATCAATAGGCAAATATAATGTTTCAATAATAATTGATAAACAATTAAAGAAACACTTAATATTGGAACTATTAATTAATTGGCTGCGAACCGTATAGATAATAGAAAGCAACAGACAATTAATCAAGGAAAATATTAATTTATAAACCGATTAATCGATTGAATAATCGAATGAAAATGAAAATATTTAATAAAAATTAAATAATTAAAGACCCGTTTTTTACTACGTTACACGACCCCCCCTGTCGGAAGAATTTTGCGTGAATAAACGCAAAATTCAAGCTGGTCCTCCAGCTTGAAAACCATAACGACAACCAAAAGAAAACGATTCTTCAATCTAAATAATAAGTTTAAGATAACGGGACTAAACCCCAAGTAAATAAACAGATACAACGATAAAGACATTGTAAACGAACGATAATCAAGACCAATAGAAGTATTCTTAAACCGGTAAACACAAGAGCCAACGAAATATCAACCCTAATGATAAAAAAAATATTTAAGGCAAAACTAAATGGTAATACTATTGAACTTGGAAATAAAATAATTTAACACCACCAAACCGAACCCACGAACACAAAGAATAATTCCAAGTTGGAGATTCAATACTCCCACAACTTGACATAAGTAATAATAAATTGGTAAGATGAGAAAATATACCAAGTAATAATAAATTAATAAGGTAAGGAAATATACCTAGTAAAACAAGTAGTAAGTTAATACATATTGTAAGTATTAATTTTATTCCTTCCAAAAACAATCAAGACTAATGTAACAAGCCGTATATGAATAAGGAACAAAATAATAAACTCAAACCTAAACTCATATTATAAATACCCTCCCCATAATTCACATATAATTATATATTGACTTACTTACACAAATTATGATATTAATAATAATATGTTACATCAGAATATAAATAGCATAATATAATACACTAAATATTTAATATATATAATCATATTTATTAGATAGTTTTAGGGCTTAAGTTTAAAGAGGTAACCAACCGCCTCTAGTAGAATGGCTTATTTATTTAAGGTAGGAGTTACCACCCGCTCCTGCAATATAGTACAATACATAAATATTTCATATAATTATAATAATAATAAATATAATAATGGATGTAATATAATCAATCACTCTTGATACTATGAGAGACAATCATCAGCGATAACTCACATTATAATGCTGTGGTTACGCATCAGAGACCATGCAAATGCATGTTACCCCTTAAAGTGAACTAAGTATTGATTTGAAAACCGATTTTAAAATTTAGATGATCAAATGGTTTAAGGGCTTATGTTTAAAGAGGTAACCAACCGCCTCTGGACTATGGCTTAAATTTTAAAGAGGTTATCATCCGCCTCTAGTATAAGGCTTATTTATTTGATATAGGAGTTACTAACCGCTCCTAACCCACTATATTTACCTACCCAGTGGTTACTAGCCAAACAAAGTAAATCCAAAACTAAACATCCCTTTAAATAAATAAATAAAAAAAATTATAACAATTATATACCATACATAATTATGTAATTTCAATAAGTAAATAAAATTACTAAATATTAATACTAAAATATATATATAACCCCAAAACTACATTTATTAATCCATCCATCAAGTGATCCACAACCCAAAAATAAACCAAACGCCAGGACTAATGTTCTACAAACCAAAAATATCCTACAGGCCCGAGCTATAACACGTAGGGGAAAAGTATGTTAAAATATTATTATATGTAGCTTAAAGGAAATGTAGTAAATAAGCATGTAACTACTTAGTAGTATTATATGCAACACTAAATTGTACAGTGGTAAACTGAAGACAACAAGTTATCAAAACATCAGTACGTTTTGAAAATTTTATAAAGTGACTTCTGTTTACAAGAGATTTTGGGTACGTTATACAAAATCTCTTCAGAAGTCAACGTAAGAAATGTGGCGACGCGACGTTCGACACCACGTACAACATAAGAAATCCGAGTCAGATTATCAAACCAACCCGGAAGTAAAAAGTAACAGAACAGAAGCGCGAGAGTCATTAGCGGTAGGTATGTGAGTAGTATCATAACAACCGTGAAACAAGCTCCCACCTTCAACACAACATCACACGAGACGGAACCCTAATTAGAAATAGGTATATATTTAGTCTAAGAACTTAAACCAAGATAAAAGTACGATTATCATTGTAATAGTAAGAACACTACCATCGAAAAGTTTTAATAAGTAGAAAAGAATAATAATAATAATAGTAGTAAGAATACGCAAGCAAGATAATACTTACGTCATCAGAACTGTACTGCGAACCTCGTGAATGAACTCATCCTAGTGTAAAGCTTGAAAAGTTATAATAAATTCCTCCATATTAAAAAAAAGTTAAGTAAGCACAGAACGAAAGAAATACTTTAGAAAATAAAGTTAAGTAAGGGTAATGTTAAATAACTGTAAGGTTAAATAACAATAATGTTAAGTGATATGATACACAGTTAAATAACTGTAAAGTTAAGTAAATACGCCTGATACACACAGCAATAGGCACCGATAATTGTACAGCCAGCTTAAGCTTAAAAGAAGCATCTCATCAACAATGGAAAAAAAGAAAAACTTTAGGGAAAAAAAAATATTTTTAATTGTTATGCAAAAAATAATATGTGAAAATGCAAAATGCATGGTTATGATATGTAGCTGAAGAATTATTTAAAAAGCTATCAAAAGGGTAGAAGTTGAAAAAAAAAGTTTAAGTCGTTAACCGAAGTTGAAAAACTCAAAAATAATTTTAGTTCTAAAAGTATTAAGATTAAAAGTATGAAAGTAAGCTGCAATAATAGTAAAGGATATGTGTGTACCAGATGTAGCAGATATTTAATTATCAATGGCCGAATATTCATGATAAAGCATCAAGCAGCAAAAGCTAAGCAAATTTAATCCCGCACTGTTTTGCAAGTCATCTCAAGTTTTAACAATAATATGTAGTAGAAGTATTTAAATTATAATTTTTAACATAATAGTTTGCATAGAAGAAATTCACAGAACGGCAATACACTTAAGCTAAGAACACAGTTCCACAGTAACATAAGTATGTAATAATAGTAATAGTAGTGGTAGTAACAGTAATGGTAGTAGTAATAAGTGTAATACAATTTTTGACACATTTAAATTAACATGACAACCATCTCAGGTAACCTGGCCCCACGTACGGGTGTCACTGTAACGTAACGGATTTTAACCCCCCCCCCTTGTCCGTTGCGTTCCCTAAAAGGTACCCCTGATGAAAATAAAACACAATTTACCGGTTCAGAATAGTATAATCAATTTGTTTTAAAGTAGAAGTTTATTTAATATATGCCCTAGCTTCTCAGAAGGAGAAAGATTGTGGGTTACCTGAGATGAATTGCATTACTAAGTTATTCATTAAAATTAATTGGACGCCAATAGTGGAAACGGCCACTATACCATAATGTTCAGATTAATGTTATTTTAATATATCTATTATAAAACCTTTGTTACTCCTTCCAGCTGTAGGACCCGGTAGGTTCCCGCAGTATAAAAAGTAGCAGCAGCAGAAAAAGTAGTATTAGAAGAAGTAGTAGACTCGTAGTAAAAAGAACTCGTAGTATCCCGAAACAAAAAACCTCGTAGTATCCCGGAAAGAAAAACCTTCGTAGTATCCCGGGAAAGAAAAACCTCGTAGTATCCCGGAAAAGAAAAACCTTCGTAGTATCCCGGGAAAGAAAAAACTCGTAGTATCCCGGAAAAGAAAAACCTCCTGCAATGGACACAAAGTCCTCAATTACAGTCACATAATAATAGGAGTGTAGATGGGAAAATCTAACCCCCCACATGAATTTATAGACATATTAACATGAATTAATATTTATTTAGGTTTAACGACTATAACCTGGCAAATAAATTAACAAATTAAGGGAATATACTCCTTGATAATAACATGAGGAACCCACATGTACCTAACCTATGAGACCTCATGGAATCTTTCACAGTTTGACCAATGAAGTTGGACAATTCTGGATTTAAACACAAATATGCCTTAATAGTAAGTAACGTACCTTGGTAAAAGCCAAGGAGGCTTGTAATTAATTTCACGTCTGTCGTCATAACGAATGCCACGCCACGCGACGTTGGCCGGCCGATGCGATTGCACCAAGCTTAAACAAAAACCACCAAAATTAGGGATCGAAACCCTTAATAGAAGACAACACTTCGAGCACTTGTAGTAATACTCACCATTATCAAAGGGTAAACTGGCTTGAAATAAAATATATGCTCACGCGTCGCATCGTGAGACATGAAAGAAATAACTCTTTGTCCTATCCAAGGAGCACCACCAAGGGTTAAGGAACTAAAAATAATCCCAGAATATGGCGAGAATATTGTCCTTTTAAGGGGACAATCTGCCGAGATCGAACTCACAACAAAGGTAAGAAACGTACTTTGAATACTTAGAAACAACCTAACGTGACTTTTGAAAAATATAATAAGGTTTGTTATGCAAACATTAAATCATTTCTATATAAAAAAATAGTATATGCAACTAAAATTGAAAAATAATGGGTAAATAGGTGATGTCCAAAATTTATTTATTTTCTGACAACACTAAGTTTCGTTCGAAAACCGAATCGATCCATTGACTAAATCATTCGAACAAACGATCAATTTATATGAACAAAATATATATATTAATTTATTTATGCAATTTTAAAGTTTATTTAGTGAACCAAACATAAAATTGATTCACCGGCCGCAACTTCCATGACTACGGTAACTACAGACAGCAAATCAACCTCAAAACCAAGATCATAATAAAATTAATCGATTATTCGACTGAAAAAATCGAACTAAAAATAAATTAATTAAATCCAGTTTCTTTCAAATATGCGACAAAATCGATTCCCTAATTCCCCTATGAATTCCAAATAAATATGGGACTGATCTACTGGCCGTAACTTCGAGGACAACCGAGGCCACAGACAATAAAACAGTCTCAAAAGATAGTTACGTTCGGAAACATATCGATCAATCGATTAAAAATCAATAGGCAAATATAATGTTTCAATAATAATTGATAAACAATTAAAGAAACACTTAATATTGGAACTATTAATTAATTGGCTGCGAACCGTATAGATAATAGAAAGCAACAGACAATTAATCAAGGAAAATATTAATTTATAAACCGATTAATCGATTGAATAATCGAATGAAAATGAAAATATTTAATAAAAATTAAATAATTAAAGACCCGTTTTTTACTACGTTACAGCTTCTATAATATTATTGTGTTAGTTAAGTAGCATCTGCTGCTGAACTAGGTTTATAGCCTGTATTTCAGCATACAGCGCCTCAAGCCAAGCCTCGGGTTTTTATAATTAAATGAATATTACACAGCTGACAAATTATAACATTCTATAAGTAGACAATAAGTTAGTTACAGTCCTCTCAGTGTGTAAGGTGAAATGTATGTGAGTGCGTGTGAGAGGGTGATTACTATATAAACACTTTATTGTAGAAAGACTAACAGATTTTCTGTCTCTTCATAGGAAAGATTGCAAAGCCATTTAAAAACCATTTTTTTAACAGCAAATTTATTTGAAGGGTAAATTGAAATAATTCTGTTTATTTTATTGTATATATATGTCTGGACTGTACCTCAACTCAGAATGCTGTTTCATTACAATACTAAGCAGAAAAAGTTGACGCACAGTCAGAACCTCGCAGTATTCATAAAGAAGCGCACTTGGGTAATGGAAAGGCTTAAAAGTACATAATTTGAGAATGGTTCTTTGTGAGACCTCAAGTTGTTTGAGCGTTGTTTTGGCTGCCCCATGAAGATATACAGTATCTGATCAGGGATTGACAAAGAGCTTAATAAATTTGCTTTAGCGTTTGAGGCTCAACCACATGTCTTAATGTTTTAAAAATGTACATGAGTTTACGTATTCTTTTACTCAATATTTGGATGTGGATTTGAAGCCAAGGTTGTCATCAATTACAATGCCCAAGTATTTAATCGTTTTAGAACGCTCAAGTGGTATGCAGGAACATTGTTGGTTAGTGGATGGAGTAGAGATACAGTAATGTGCGATCAAGTCAATATTAATATGAGAAGTCTCTCGGATTGAGAAAGCAAGATATTTAGTTTTATCCGTGTTTAGTGTAAGAATATTGTCTTGAAGCCATTTTTGGACAACATCAAAACCCTTTTGTGCACATCTATATGTCTCTATCCATGTTTTTGCAGTGAAAATAAGAGCAGTATCATCTGCATATGAAATATTTTTACCACGAAATGAGTTTAAGTTTGAGGGTTCATTTATATAAACGAGAAACAGAGTAGGCCCAAGAATACTGCCTTGTGGCACACCGTAAGTCACTGAAAGGTCACTACTTGTGTGTGGACCCACCCGCACACACTGAAATCTGCCACTAAGGTAATCGGTACTGAGGCTTAAACGAGTACCTCTCAGACCTATTTTTTCTAGAAGGATGGGAACAGACACCGTATCAAAAGCTTTTGATAAATCTAAAAATATGGATATGTATTTGTTACCTTTATCTAAATTTGTTGATATATAGTCTGTAAGTATGCTAACTGCGTTATCGGTAGATCAGCCACGGCGAAAGCCAAACTGATAGTCAGATCAGTCAGTTCAACAACCTGATGTTAATATTTTTTTCAATTTTTTTTGATAGAGATGGCAGAATTGATATAGGCCTATAATTTTCTATGCGGTGTCTGTTACCACACTTATAGATTGGACGAATTTGTGATTTTTTAGGTACTTAGGAAAAACACCAGATATCAAACACCTATTGAAAATATAGGTTAGATGTGGTACAAGAGTAGTTTTATGTTCTTTGAGTAATTTGTTGGACAAGTTATCCCAACCCACAGAACAATCATTTTTGAGGGATAAAATGAGATGATCGACCTCTTCCTCATCCGTGTGAAGTAATACAAAAGAGTTTGTATTTCGTTCATTTGTGTTTTTCACTCCTGTGAGCCCGGTATGAGATTGTTTTATAATTTGTAAGTGATTTACCCACGATGGCAAAATATTGATTAATATAATTAATAGAATCTTGAGGAGAGTCTGCTAATTTCAATATTTCTTTAAGATATGTGAAATCTTTATTCATATTTGTAATATTTCTAATAGTATCCCACAACTTTTTGCTATCTTTTCCCGATTTTTTAATAAGTTCTCTTTCGTAGCTTCGTTTAATTTTTTTAAGGATTGAACAGCAAAAAATTCTATATCGTATGTAGGTTGTTTTCAGTATTATGTTATCAGGACAAGATTTTGACTTTTTATGTAGTTTATCTCGATTGCGCATACAGCGTAAAAGTCCTTGTGTAATCCATGGTTTAATTATCCTTTTACGGCTTGACAGATTAACTATTAAGGAATTTTTATCTAAAGCTGTTTTAATTTCAACAACGATGTAGCTCATTGCAATGTTACAGTCATCAGTTTTATAAATTGGGTCAAAGTTGATTTCTCGAATGTCTTTGCTAATTATCATATAAATATAAAAACAATGATCGATACAGGTCCCACTAGCATCACGAGTAATAAAATAATGTGCTGGCAGTAAGCCGTGATAAGCAGTAAGAGCTAGGTACTGTTCAGCGGTAGAACTGAAATTCCGCAATTATGTCTAAATTCATATCACCCATTACGACAATATTTTTAAAACCCGATATTTTCCTTAGAGTTTCATCTAGTGATGTCAAAAAAGGGTCTATGTTGGTAATTGAGGGAGACCGATACGTAGCTAGTATTGCTGTATCTTTGTTTCCTATTTTAATGAGAAGACAGTAGAATTTATTGTATTTGATTTTTTTGTATTTACAGAATTTAAAATGCGGTCTATCAAAATAGAGATAACTCGCAACAGCGTTGCTAATGTCAACTAAAATAAATATAAGAAGACAGTTATATTTCATATAATATATGAAGCTATTAAGGTTTTAGACTGGTATGGACTTTTTTGTTACACTCAATCGTTACCATAATATTGATTTGAGCGACTATAGCAGACAATAAACTTACACCCTACCACTATGTATTTTACGCTGTGCTACCACCGTGCTATGGTTTCCTTACGATATTTTCCGTCACCGGCAAAAGCTCAAGCCATTGTAGGATTCGCATTCCACGACCTCTGCCACGGCATCCTACGTCACTACCACTGAGCTATTTACAATACCAATATCTATTTGAACTATCTATACTAATATTAAAAAGCTGAAGAGTTTGTTTGTTTGTTTGGTTGAACGCGCTAATCTCAGGAACTAATGGTTCGAATTGAAAAAATATTTTACTGTTGGATAGCCCATTTATCAAGGAAAGCTATAGGCTACTTTTCATCCCGGGAAAACATAAGATCCCTCGGGAACGCGGGTGAAACCGCGGGGCGAAAGCTAATGTTATAATTAAGTTGCACAAATATTATAGTATAGTGGTACGAGCAAGTACTTAAAGAACTGGTATTCATTAAAAGTAAAACTGTTACATACTTCTAGGTACTAAGTAGAGTCTAAAAAGTATGTCTGAAACTGTAGGGCTAAACTAGTAATGTATAGTACTTATAGGTACCTAATAAAGTAAAATTTTCTATGTCATAAAAACAAACCACTAACAGTGGGGTGTAATGAGCAAGTGATAAAAAAATAAATTACTTACCATAAAGTTCCAAAATTATATGACTAGTAAAAAAATTCATAAATAATATTTGAAGCAAAGTATTTGTGTTATAATTATGGAGTGGTGTTTACGAGCAAGTACAGTCAGCGGCAAAAGTATCTTGGCACTTTAGTACCGTGTCACATTACACAATTCATAATTTTCATACAAACTGTCAAGAAAATGTCAATGGAGTATTTTGAAAGGGTACTAAAATGCCAAGCTACTTTTGCCGCTGACTGTACATAATTAATTCATGATAAATTACTTGTTCACACGATACGCGTATCTGCAAGGCTAACGCCATGAGAAAATTATCTCGACTCGTTTACCCGTTAGAAACTATCTTTGTTTCAGTTTGTCGGAAACAAACGATAATCAGTTATTGATTGTCTCTCACGCTCGAGATTATTGTGTGGCGTACCTACAGCCCCGCTGCTAACAATTATAACGAACTGTTTGGCCTACTGTCAATAATATCTCGCTCCATCTAATTTAATTTATTATACAACCTCTCTAAATTAAGCCAAAAGCTCTTAAGTCCTGACGTCGAGTTCCGAGATCTTCACCTTCGTGGACAACCGGCTGAAAAACCATAATTAGATAGTTAGATACTATAGGAGATTTCTCAATACTAGAGCAACGAGCTCTATATCCGAGTTACGAGGTAAGTACTGATAGATCAATGTAACTATCTTACGCACATTAACTTTTATTGCCAATGTTTTACACTAGTTAGGTATGCAGTAAACGAATTCCAGAGAGCCGTAAAAAGCTTCCTCGCCAATACCTACGAAACGTTATCTAAGTTTAGTGCTGGCAAGGGAAGAGTTTTTGGGTATCATATGTCGAAATTTAGTAAAGTTGATCGTTTGAAACGGAAGCCAATAATAACTTTGGGTCGTACCGCCAAAAAGCAGGATGCCAACTCACCAGTTTAACTTGATGAGGTTAATTTGGCTTGAAGGGTAGCATCTGTGGCTGAAAGTGTTTGGCAGGTTGGAATAGATATCTGCTGCTTTTGCTGGCAATACGATACCGAGCGTTCGCCAAACGGTTCCACTCTAGATACGAATGCCGAAAAGCTGATTGCACAGGTTTAAGATTGGCAGCCTCCTCCATTTTTGTGCGTTCAGCATGCGAAATCTCATATTATATTATGTAAATGATGCGTATCGAAATAGAGATTCTACAACAACGTGTAAGTGTAACGTAATAACTTAATGTACCTAAGGGCCCTAAGGTTTTGAGATCAACATGAAATGCACAGCCTGAAAGTAGCAAATTCTTAACAAACTACTTTCAGGGTCATGAGCTAGCGAGTTGACATTCTCAATTTTTGTAGCGATTTTGTAGTTCATCAATGTGTTGATCAATAATTTCAGAGTTACTTGTTAATTATACGGTGAATTACTTCTAACATTAAGTTTAATATGTTTAAAGTTGTATTAAAGTAAGTTTTAGTAAGTTGTATTTTCAATAACCGAAAAAATACATAGGTATCTGTTAAGTAGGCTAGTAGATAACTAGATTGGTCTTGGTTGATTGATTAGCCGGGGTCATCGCTGCCTTCGCCGGCGGGCAGACACGCCAGTGTCCACTGTGTCCACTCGTAATGTGGCTTTATTGCCACCACACCACCACCCCTCGTGCAGCTGTTGTCATTAATAACACAATGGAGTTACACCTTTATTACACTTCATGATCGGGGATTATAGGGTAGAACATAAAAGTAGCTAGTACGTTTTACGTTACACTACCTACTTTATGCCAGTGAGGGTCAATTAGTAGGTGTCCAACGTAAGATTTTTTAGTAATACATTTTCGATATTAGATACCACGTGCGATTACTACCTATATAATGTAAGATGTTTATTCATTCTATGTAAAATTATTTATGTAAAATTCTAAATTCTAAAGTTTCTATATCAAATTAATATACGATTAAAAGTGCTTGTAACGACAAGCACTTTTAATCGTCACTTGTTTGAATATAATATGAAATTGTCGATTTGAACTGAAAAATTGAAATTCGTTTTTATTTTTATTTTAACATATTTATTTATTTATGAAATGAAATTAAATAATTTATTCATTCAAATAGGCCTTCACAGGCACTTAAGAATAGTCAGACTCTAACGCACGGTTCAGAAGGTTGCTTTTACTGAGACGAGCCGGCAAGAAACTCAGCAATTACTCTTTTCAAAACAAACTTAGACTATTACATAAAATTTATCCTGAAAGAGCGAGCGCTACACCCAAGCATTGTCGTCATTTAAATATTCATTAACGTTATAGTATGCCTTTTGTACTAAAATATACTTAACACGTTCCTTAAATTTATGTACCTAATGGCAAATTTGAAACTGCAGGAGGGATCTTATTATAGAAGCGTTTACACAGTCCCAAAAACGAACCTTGCACTTTTTGGAGTCTATAAGCAGAGGTTACAAGTTTATGCTTATTTCTAGTATTAATAGTGTGCATGTCACTTGTTTTTACAAAAAGACTTATATTTTGTTGTACAAATAATATGTTTGCATAAATGTACTGCGATGCTACTGTGAGGATACTAATTTGCTTAAACTTATCTCTGAGGGAAGCTCGAGAACTCAAATTATAAATTGCTCGCACCGCTCTTATTTTGCAAAATGAAAATAGCTTCTATATCAGCGGCCTTACCCCAAAGCAAAATGCCATAGGACATAACACTATGAAAATAGCTAAAATAAACTAATCAAAATAATTACCATTATTATCTATACATTGCTGCCATCTAATAGGAAGGTCATTTATGCCATTGCGATAGAACTCTGGTGATCTAGATTCGACAAACTGTGTGAAAGCATTTTGTACTGCCTCCTGAGAAGAATTTTTTTTATCACGTAGAAAATTGTCCAAATCACGAAATAAATGGTAAGTAAGTAGTCTGTTGGAGCAAGGTCTGGCGAGCTGGTCAAGTTGAAAATCTGTCGCCAAACACCTATTGGTGTGTTCCGACAGCTGCACTTGAGAGCCAGTTCCTTCTAGGCTTTGTGTGCTTACCACCTTCGGCCACATCATCACTTACAATAGTGAGATTGTAGTTAAACACAAGTCTATACAAAGTAAAAAAAAAAAAGAGTTAAAACGGTTTCTCGTGCTGTATGAGGTCTCGCGTTATCATGGAGCAGTAATGGTGAAGATCGATTCATGAGTCAGGGCTGCTTCACTGCTAGTTTTGCTATCATTGTTCGGAGCACAGAAATATGTGGTTCGGAGTTCGGCACAGTAGACATCTGCCGTTATTGCTTGACCAGATCGGAGAAAGCTATAGTGAATAACACCATGCTGAGACCACCAAACAGTTACCATTACCTTTTTATTGGTAAGCTTTGCTTTAGGACACTGTTGCGGCGTTTGAACTGGGGTCACTGTTTCTACCGCGTTAGTTCCGCGTCGGAACTCGTATTCAAAAATCACGCGAATTTTCGAAGTATCCGTCTTTCAAACAACTGAAAGTCGATAATCGAATGTTGCACATTTTTTAAAGAGTGAAGTTCTCACGTGAAAAAAGTTTCAGTCAAAAATCTCAAACCATGAACCTATGTCAATTCGAAGTACCTATTACAATAAAACGGCAATTTCATATTTTAACCCCTATTATATGTATATCTATTAGGTTGGGGAAAAAGTCTTTTCGCATTATAGTATGTATGAACTTGTAATAAAATCTCTTTGGCTATACTATTTGTATCTGGCTGGTTTTGGTATCATTGAAAGTTTAAATTTTAAAGAACATAATTTCAATTTTCAATTGTTTGTCGTACCGTCAAGATGAGTGAATCTAATGAAGAAATTCGATACATTTTAACATTTTACTACAAAAAAGGTAAAAATGCAACGCAAGCCGCGAAAAAAATTTGCGATGTTTATGGATAGTGCAGTGTCTGTGAGAGTAGCACAAATTTGGTTTAAGCGTTTTCAATCCGGAAATTTTGATGTCAAAGATGCACGTCGCTCTGGTCGCCCTATTTCGGATAAAATGGATGCCATTTTTGAAAAAGTGGAGCAAGATCGGCATATCAGTAGTTACGACGTAGCTGAAGAACTGGGAATTGACCAAACTCGATATTTGGGTACCTCACGAGCTCACTGAAAGAAACCTAATGAACCGTGTACTCATTTGTGATTCTCTATTACGACGTAATGAAACCGAACCATTTTTGAAGAAACTGATAACTGGTGATGAAAAGTGGATCACATACGACAAGAACGTGCGAAAAAGGTTGTGGTCAAAGGCCGGTCAGGCTTCACAGACTGTGGCGAAACCCGGGTTAACTCGCAACAAGGTGATGCTGTGTGTGTGGTGGGATTGGAAGGGCATTATTCATTATGAGCTGTTACCCCAGGCAGGACCATCGATTCTGAACTCTACTGCGAACAACTGATGAGATTAAAGCAAGAAGTTGAGAGAAAGCGGCCGGAATTAATCAACAGAAGGGGTGTGGTTTTTCATCATGATAACGCTAGACCTCACACATCTTTAGCCACTCAGCAAAAATTAAGAGAGTTTGGCTGGGAGGTATTAATGCATCCGCCGTATAGTCCTGACCTTGCACCTTCAGATTTCCACCTGTTTCGGTCTCTTCAGAATTCTTTAGGCAGTGTCAGGTTAACATCACGAGAGGACTGCCAAAACCACTTGTCGCGGTATTTTGATCAGAAGTCCCAAAATGTCTATAGCAATGGGATCATGTTCCTATCTACAAGATGGCAAAAAGTTATCGAATAAAATGGTACCTACATAGTTTAGTTAAATGTAAATAAACTATATTAAAAAAATGTTTTGAATTTTCTTAAAAAATGCGAAGAAACTTTTTCCCCAACCAATTATAATATCTTTAAACGAGCAATTATTGTATATATGTATAAATATAATAATATATATAAATCTCCTGTCACGATGTTTGTCCGCGATGGATTCCTAAACTACTTAACCGATTTTAAATTAAATTGGCACACCGTGAGCAGTCTGGTCCAACATGAGAGATAGGATAAACGGCTGGACCGATTTGGATGAAATTTTGTGTATGAGTTGGACAGGACAACGTCTGTCGGGACAGCTAGTATATATATATAATCTGAATCTCTGAAACGGCTCCAACGATTTACATGAAATTTAGTATGCAGGGGGTTTCGGGGGTGATAAATCATGTATTATTAGTCAGTACAAATTCAGAATATCTGTTGCGGTACATATTACGTGTTAATAGAGTACATTCCTTGAGTTTAAGAAACTTTTTGATACGCTATATATTTTTCAAGTTACACTGCCAGCCAAACGTTTTCAGCACGGCCCCCTTTTTTTGCATATTTCTTCAAAAGTACAGAGGTACATTGAAAAAGAAACCGGTACATATACTCCTAGAGGCGAGTACATTGCATTGGTGCACACCAAAAACGCAAATTCTGCGGGGCCGAGCGGGCCTACATGATAAATCGATCTAGCTAGGTTTCATTTTTAGAAAACGTCGTTTAAAAAAAATACCGAGCAAAGCTCGTTCATCCAGGTACTTTCTTATCTAGGTCTTTCTTAGGTACGCACTTATAAGTATAATAATTTACAAATTAAGAGCCTGCGGATAGAACAATTCATTCAAACGCATTCTTGTGATTTATAAAATCAGATACTGTATAGGTACTTAGTACCCTTCCTTACATAACTTCTGTTTTAGTTTTTTAATCTGAGGTTTTACTATTGCTTACCTACTTATAATTACTTTGTTATAGAAACGTATAACTAATTGTATTCTAAATTTGAAGCTTCTATATCTGCTATAAGTGCCTTAGAGTTTTTATGATCGGTCAGTCAGTCAGTGAGTGAGTGACAAAATTAAGAAACTTTGACTAGTTATAATTCTTAAACTACTGGTTCAAATTGAATGAAATTTTAAATAGGTATATCGTGTTTATACAATGCCTGCTTGGTCACTGAAAATTCAGGCATCTAGTTTTATCCACAACGAAGTTATAGGGGGTCGAAAATGGCCTGAACTGCTTCGAGAAAAGAATGGTACGGCCGTGCTTTTTTTTTTGACCTGGCTTAGATATTGCCCTTTGAAAGAGTCCTTTACTTTGGTGAGCCAAGTTGTATCGATGTTTTTATCGATATTTTTATATAGTTTATTAATTACCCTAATTTATTGCACTTGAAAGCCGGTTCCAACTAAGCTTTGTGTGCTTATTACCTACGGCGACACCAACACTTACCACAGTGAGATTGTCTGATATAAGAAAATCATACTGAAAACATTCATACTGAAATTTAAATGGTGGGACTAATTAATGACTATAGGTAGATAGATACTCAAAATTTTCAATATCGATATTGCTTTATTATAATAATAAAATAAGATAAATAAATACTTCATTTATTGCATTTTTAGAACTATCTACTCTTAGTACCTACTCATTTCGCCCTAATCTATCTTTCAATCTGTACATCATTTAATAAAATAAATAAATTATATATTTAATTAGTTTTTATTTATACAAGATTATAAGAATCCTAAAATTCAGTGTCTTAGTTCGTCATCAGTTTCGACGGCTTCGCAACTGTGATATTTGGAAGAAGTATCAGGACAACTGTCAGCCACTGACAGGTCGTCTGATGAGGCGGCCGGAGCCTCGTTTGCTGCTAAGGGCATCAGCTCCTCGTCACCTCCGTTGTATGGGGCAGCCACGCAGTTACGTTTCATCGCGTTGGTCAGGGAATCTGACTCCCTTAACCAACAGTCTGGAAAAATATTAATCAGTTATCTAATATGCAGCTTAAAGATATATTTAGGTAGGTACCTATTTGATGGGTTTGCAATTTAAACATTTGTTAGCATGTAAGGCAACGTCCAAAATTAAGTTAAGTCTTCAATTTAAGTTCAGTAGGTATATTAAATATAACATGCCGAACCTTACGAAGCCAGATCGCTAGAAAATCGTAGATCACGTTCTACTGACGCCCGACGGACGTTCTAAATATTCTATTTTACCATGCTGGAATAAGAAATGGGCTAAGCGCCGATGGAAGCAGCTATAAACCTGAGGTCACATTTGCATTGTTCACCAGCTCCAATTAATATTTCAAGCAATTGAAGCTATTTGTGAGTGACGCGTCTTCCTAAACGAAGTAGTTCTCAAGATTATCAGAAACTAATTATAGATCAGTTAAGTTTCAATTAGGTACCTATTTATTTAGGACTAGCTGTTCGCGCACGGCTTCGCTCGGGCAGACTTTATAAAATTTCTATAACTTTTTCCCGTTAGCCAATTTCGATGCATTGAACAGTATAAAAAAAATCCAATAATCTTTAAATGATGATAACTTTTTTTACAACATCCGATTTTAATGAAACAATGCCTACTTATATATTCTGTTCCAAATTAATCTCTGTCTACCTGTGAAAACTACATGAAAATCCGTTCAGTGGTTCCGGAGATGTGCGCGAACAAACAGACAGACAGAAAAGATTTCTAAAAATCGCTGGTTTCTGTTCTATTACCCTTCTATAGTTACCCCCTTTCTTTTTTTTATGTACAGACACACCAGCCAGACTACTGTTTTATTGTGTATATTAATTTTATTATGTATATTATTTATTATGTACCTATATTAATTATAATATTATATGTATATAGATTTATTATTTATATTATACTATATTTTTGCTATGAAAATAACTTTAACTTAGTGTACGTTCGCATGATAATAGGCTTTTCCTTTTTGTTATTACTTGATTTAGAAGGGCGCGAGCAGTTTTCCTTTCATATTGAACTGACCCTATCATTGTGATCTACGTCGCGTCCGACCAATCCTACGCTTCGACCTCCTTCTAAGGTCACGTAAACAAAAAATTACATTGTTTGACAATGACAGTCTACTAGTACGTGACCATTTAAACATTATTTACGTTAAATCCTAAAATGTATTAAAAGTTAAAAAAGCAAGATCCTAAGCCTCTATGAAATTAACTAGCTTTATGTACAAAATTGTATATTTATTCATGTACTTCATTCTAAACATACCTACATAATCACTATACCTACACAATATTTTGTGTAAAGACATGATTAAAGGCACTTACTCGGTCGTTTTTCAGTTGGGACTGGCTGCACAGTGGTAGGAGGTGGAGGCTTGTAAGCAGATCGCAGTTTCCTCGGGCTTTTTGCGAGTGCGTGAGATATGCTCGGCAACCTGATGTCGAGGTGTGAGCCTCGTTCAGTGACGATTTTGTTGTTCATCGCATAAAGCTTGGTAGTGATATCGCGGGCTATGAGCGTAGTTACAACGCACGCGAGGTAAGGCTCTTTTACGAAAAGGTATTCGAGGGAACTACGTTGCCAGTACACGTATCGACATGAAGATGCAGCTACTATTGATACCTATTTGAAAAAAAATATACAGGGTTATTTGTAATTCACGGACAGTGCTTTAGGGGGTGGAAGTACTCATCAATATGAACAACTTTTACTATGGGACCAACCCTGAAATCACGAAAAGAAATATAACTTTTCTGAGTAACTTCCACCCCCTAAAGCACTGTCGGTGAATTACAAATAACCCTGTATATATATATATACACACATATACACACAAATATGGCGTCTAGTCGTACCCAATTTTTTACTAACCTAATTTATCTATACTAATATTATAAAGCTGAAGAGTTTGTTTGTTTGTTGGAACGCGCTAATCTCAGGAACTACTGGTTCAATTTGAAAAATTATTTCAGTGTTGGATAGCCCATTTATCGAGGAAGGCTATAGGCTACTTTTTATCCCGGGAAAACACAAGATCCCTCGGGAACGGGCGGAAGCTAGTAGGTACCTATTATATAAATATGAAAGTGAGTTTCTTTGTCAGACCTTCCGTCATTCAGCGTTTTATTAATAAGTACCTACTTTACTACATACATAGTATTACAGGAACTTTTTATTTCAAGTTTTAAAATACAGCCTACATATACCACTAGTTAAGTCGATGTGTACCAAGTTCTATCCAAAATATAAATGAAAAAGTTATTGTAAAACAAAAACAATATAATGTACAAAGAATACCAAACTAAAGTAAAAGATTGACGCGAAAAGAAGCATTAGTTAAGTATTTGTAAGTCTGTTTAGTTTGCTGTTAGACTATCGATATTTAACCCAGATTCTTGCATTTATAGCCACTTTGGGTGTTATACAAGCTGTATCAGACAACAATTAGGTCACCGGAATGGGGTTGGTGCTTAATGCCAAAGCAAGCTCTGATGAATGAGTAAGTAAACCGATCGTGAAATTATATTGTCAAATATCTAGCATGCAAAAATATTACCGCTTCGTCCTTAAACAGAGTTGACAAATGGCCGCCTGTCCGGCAACTCGGCAAGGTACTCCGGATTAAGTAACCTATCTTTGCTTTGGATTCTACATGCCAAGAACGATTTATGCAATTTAACTTTCTCTTATTTATGACCCGCATATTGTCTCTTTACGTTGTATCCGAAGTTTTATTTATTGCACCCCATGCCATATATTAATACTTCGGAATACTTTCTCAATAAGTTATTTATTTATAGACTTACTCAATATTTTACTATTGAAGATTTTCGTTAAAATTAAGATTACTCCATCTTAGTCTTCGTTTTCTTCATAAATAATGTATGAGCTCAGAACTCATCAATAGTTTGACGCCCTATTATAACTAACGCGATCTTTATAAAGGTGAGGGGTTCGTAACATTATTATAATATTAATACGTGAAGCAAAAACTTTTGTATACCTACCATTTTACGATAATCACGCCGACGGAGGAGTTTGAAAGTTGGTACAGTTAAAGTTTATATGGAGAAGGAGTGCAGAAAGCTAATATTTTAAATAATATTCATTAAAAAAAATGAAAACATTACCTACACACACGATTGCCACACATATGTCACCACTGTAAGTGCTTTATCGAAAACGCGGCAATGACAGACTTGAAGAAAAGAGTTCGCATAAGAGTGAAGTGATTTTCTTTTCGAATTTTGACCACGGGCGACCTCTAGTTAGTATAAATAGGTTAGTGTCAGTGGGTTAACTAAGCTCCATTGTCTTGTTAACAAAACGATGAGACGCCAGCCTTTCACGGTGTCAGTATCTGTACGGTTATTAGTATTATACCTTCAACTTCGTCCTCAATTTTTGACACTGATAAGCCAGCATCAATTTCGTAAAGATGACAACTGTAGTACCTACCTATCTGAATAAGTTTGTTGAAAGATTAAACAGGTATTTACTAGTTTAAAAAGTAATACCTACTGACCTTAAATTTCTCGTCGATAGTAGCTCGACTGGACTCGAACTCTGGCGAGTCTAAAAACTCGCAGGGTAAGATCGGGTGCAGAAACTGATTGCCACTCATTACGTTTACCTGGTAAATAGTAAAAGAGATACTGACAATTATGTTTTGTAACACACAAATATAAGGTTTATTTCCCACAATTTATTCTCGAGACTCGACTTGTCTATTTCTATTGTGATTTCTATTAAGTAGGTATCGTAGACACGGACTACCTAGTACCTACATGATGTAGGACCCATTTAACATTTATAACAAATTAAGAACCACAAAATAAAAAAAATAAGATGTTTTATGGAATGGATATTTAAAATTAAAATAAATAAATATTTTTGTTGTAAATATAAATTATACTATTATATTATGGTTTATAAAGGCCATAAGACAAATTCAAATACACCGCTATTATTAGGTTACCTTATTACCATCCTCATGACTGCGCCCGCATATAACACGTTTGAAATACCCATGACCCATGTCTTCTTCCCCACGAGATAATAACAAGTATAGTATCTTATATTATTAACAAGCTTTATTATTAGTATAGATTTACCTGCCTTATTGGTTTGATCAGGGTAAAACCTACAGACGGCACGTCTTCGTCGTTAAACCCCGCTACATTAAAAACATTGGCACGCGCATGAACAAAAATTGTTTTAAATCCTCGGTGTATCGACGAGTTGTTGAATAAACTTATTGAATTTACATATTTTGTGGTCGTTACGCTAAGGGTACATACTTACCGGTTGTACCTAAACAGTGTATTTTCCCATGAGAAGAACTCTTGGTAATAAATACGTGCTACAAATAATAAATAGGACATTTCTAATACAAACGACGATAGCCAAAGTTTCCTTAAGTGTTTCCGTGAAAGACGGATGATAGTTATAGTAATGGAAATAATGGATACCTAATAATTTCTAACAAAGTACCTACCTACTGCACATTGCGTGCTCTTAAGCCAAACTAGCTGTAGGACCTATCTCGTACTTATATGAATTGTAATTTGTTAGAAAAACGTTGAGCTCAAACTCAGATTGTCATTCCATTGTTTTTCCAAGTTATCGTCGAAAATGGTTGGCGATGTTTTTTTTTCTTTTACAATCGAGCACTTTGCTAAATTGAAGTACCTACCTAAAATTTTTGTTTAAAAATATCACAAAATTGCTATAATAATAAGTATGTTTGTTTCCGTGGAAGTTGTCCCCACGAAAATGCATTCAAGAATCGTAGATTAGCGATCATTCAAACATACAGACAGACAAAAAATGGATTCTTTGCAATCTATTACTCTTTTTACGTCATCCCCAATCAGTTTTTGTTAAATATATCTACATAAAACACACTGGTTCTTAAGTTTTACATACTATGTACCTATAGATATAGAAGAGGTATCACAAAAAGACTATTTAGACAAAAGCGTCAAAAATCAATTACAGATATAATCCTCCTACCTTCCCCGATAGTAGCAGACCCAGCCTATCAGTTTTGGTAAGGTTCTGCATGGCGTACGCTTCACCAGCGTGCAGTGACATCACGAGCGCGAAGTCTGGAGATACCATGCGTTTGAACTGCAGCCGTGATACCTATACATCACGCGGTTACTAATTTTTATAAAGCCTGACCAGAAAATTAAAAAACTTGCGTGAGGGCGCCACGCGTATTAGTTCCGCGAAATTCCGCAATATGGCAAGGTGTTTTATTTTTCTGGTCGGGCTTTACAAAGTCTACATACACTTACAATAAATAACTAAGTATTAAGTAGAAACCTTAACTACAACTACTGGAACGATTGTGTTTATAAGTATGAGATATTAGAACAAAATACTAGGCACCTAGAGAACACTATCTATACATTTCATGGCATCTTTAGATACCTAATTAGTAGGTAACTATGAAGTAATAAGAAGGTACATCAACTAGGTAGATGCTCACCTTAAATGGTTCAAATAGCGTATGATAGACCTCTTCAAGTTCAGGGTCGAACTTGACCGGCCTCATCTCATACACTAAGTACACGACCTGTGCAAGATTCAGGAACACGAAGCCAAAGTTCCACGAGAACGCATCCGGTGAGCATATCACGTGCCAGGCCCATATCGAATATAGCATGAAGGCTGACGTACAGAAATAATTAACACAATTCTATGTTAGGTATTTACATACTACGAAACTATTTTGGAATTAGGTAAAAATTCTATGTTTGGAACCTTTTTAAACGGTTTTTTTTTCATTATGGATGGCGTCTGTTTTTACATAACTTACCATGGTGAGCCATGGTAAGTTATGCAGCCGAAGGTGGTAAGTACACAAAACAACGGTAACAAGCTCTCAAGTGCAGCTGTAGAAATTAACTAGTAGGTTCCTGCTTGGCGACAGTTCTTCAACATTAGCCAAGCAGGGTATCATAAAAGTCCATTCCACCGTTAAAGCGAAGATAAAATATGGTATTTAAAAAAAAAATCTAGTATTTTTATTGTACTAATTTAAACACTACTTTATTTATACGTGCTAATGTAGGTACCTACCTACCTTGCATCCTTACATAATTATTATCTAATTATTTGTTTGCTCTAAAAGCAAAAAAAAACACTTCTAAGTTTGTATAAGCACTATAGGTTTATTTACCGAATATCAGTATGGTGTGCATCCATAGTTGACCCTTCTTCGTACTCGGAGCACAGTAAGATGCCACAAAGAGCATGTTTGAAAGCTGTAATGAAATAATTATACAAGCTTATTTTTTTATTTAAATTAAACATATATATGTATATATACATAATATAATACAGTACATACTTACTTGAAATAATGGATGCTGTGAAATTTTCCACAATGGACACCAGGGCCAGTACCATGGTCCTGTAGAGATTATAGTAAAATTTATGAAAACAATCAAACAAACTACATATCCGATATAGGTACTTACAATATAGTGTAGAGTTCTTTACCTGACGGCATTGTGTAATTTACTGATCCAAAATCTTGAAATGTACCATTCTCCCCAGGCCACGAAAAATTATATTCACCGATTTCTAAATAATCAGGTTTTTTTATCGATAATCCTGCTTGAGACATTATTATTCTTTAATCTGTTAACAAATGTTACCAAATGTACACAGAGCGAGCGATTACATAGAAAATTATAAATGTTTTCAATGTTTTATTTTATTTTAACCTCAATTCGCGCCAAATCAATAACATCCGCTAGGTAATTCGAAATAGCGCCATCTAGAATCGAGTATTGTTATTATAACTTACTTAGTACTAGTAAAATACTAGGGTAGTAAACTGATTTACCTCGCGTAATATGTTTTTAGTCGAATGTATATTTTATTGCTAACTCGATTTTTGTCGATAGTACCAAGACGAGCCAAAGGAATTAGGGCACTAGGCACTAATTACCTTTTCTTGAAGCGTTTCGTTCGCTTTTAGACCAAGATATAGGGTTTGAAGAGTTAGGGCTTGTAGAGTTAATAGGGGCTTGGCTCTATGTGAAATCTGATAACTTTTTAATAGATTAATAAAGTTTTATGAGCTTGTCACTCTTGGCAACCTACTTTACAAGATGTTTTTGATTATATTTTTATATTTAAAAGTAGGTACATTAAACATGTCTTTGGCCTTTATATTTAACGTAGATAGATATCTAAAGATTTTCCTATCTATTCTATTCGATTCGATTATCTATTCGATTATCGATTATTTTTCGCATAGAAATTAATAGAACGTAATTCACTATAACGTAAAATCAACATTGAATTGTAAAAGAAAAAACTAACTTATTCTAAGTGCCACACTATTGTGGCCATAGTCCGCCGTAACAAATAGGATACAACCGTCCACACATGGAGGCTCCATGATGGAGCCAAAATGCCAATTACACATAAAATGAATTACTTGTCCGTCCGTATTTGTTGACAGTTCGCGCACTTGTGTTTAGCCGACCATGTGGGGCCGGTATAAATAATTGCGTTTTGCCTATTTGTCTTTTTTGATGTAGGACTTTGAAAAACCGATAGAGGTGCGGTAAGGCGTCTTTGTTATTTGCCAAATAGGCAAATATGGCAAAATATTTGCCAAATATGCCCTCCACACATGGAAGTTATTTATCAAATACAGCATACAGCAAATAGATAGATACAAATAGTCTTGTATGGTGTCACCATCTAAATAATAATTTCAACCTTAATATTGGCAGCACTGGTAGAATTTAACAAATAGCAACACTGTATTTCAAGGTGTGATGTATGTGCTGTGTATTTGACATGAGTAGTTTTAGAGTGATCTGTGGTAAGCAGGCAATGTCCTTTGCGACCTACGTTTAGGAAATTATATATTTTGCCATGAGGTAGCATCGAGCATTTATAAATTAGAAAATAACATCTAAGTAATATGCCTTAACTTGTTTGTGTTATAAATTAAATATCAGTTTCACGGGAATGCCGAACGATAACAATGCCACCGTCGCAAATGGTAAGTGTGATACACTTGACTGTATACTTGTGACTCACATTTAGACTACCAGTAAGATCTATGATAATATGTAATTACTAATGGTGATGGTATATAAGTGGAACCTAAAGCACGGTCAGAGTGGCACTTTCAATAATTACTCGAAACTCAAGCAAGCCAAGCCGATCCGTGGTTATAAATTATAATTTTTATAAAATTAAATTGTAACAAGATTTATAGTAGAACTAACTCCAACCATTATAATAAAGTCTTTGGTATATTCCTACATACCTAGCACACAAATTAGTTGTCAGGACTGTTTTCAATCTGTAGATAGGAACTACCATTAAAATTACAAACATTGGCTGTACATGTACATATCATTTTCAAATTATCTTATTTCCTTGTGAAATCTTCAGTAGTGGTCCAAAAATAATTACTAAAGGAAATTATTAATTTACTATTAAAAATGAATGTAATTTTAAATACAACAAATATTATAAAATTATTTATCAGATGATGATAGCTAAAGTAGGTATGGGAATTGGTGCCTTGGCATGTCTTGAAAATTGATCACTTATTGGTCATACCTACTGTTTATTGCAGCTTCTATTTGATTGTCAGCAAGTGTTTCATAACCTTCACATCGTATCCAATCATCAATTGGGTCATTTTCATTGCTTTAGTCTGCTCTATTATAAAAAACATTTAACTATTTATAGTTTAACTAGCTTCCGCCCCGCAGTTTCACCCACATTCCCGAGGAATCTTGTGTTTTCCCAGGATAAAAAGTAGCCTATAGCCTTCCTCGATAAATGGGCTATCCAACCCTGAAATATTTTTTCTAATTGAACCAGTAGTTCCTGAGATTAGCGTGTTCAAACAAAAAAAACAAACAAACTCTTCAGCTGTATAATATTAGTATAGATAATATTCTGTATTATGTATACTATTATACAATATTATTTACTGTGTAAACTATTAACTATTTCATATTTCTAAGGCAATGATAGCTCACCACTATTAATGTCGCTTTTGGTGAAGAAAAACTTTGTGAGGTAACCACAGCATGGTGTTAGAGTCCTGGTTACTACCCTCAAGTTGAAAATGTCTCACCAAGCAACTACTTTGTCTTATGATAGCTGTACTTGAGTACCAGTTCCATTTAGACATTGTGTGCTTACCGCCTTTGGCCACATCATCACTTACCTTGGTGAGAGTGTCGGCAAACACAGGCCTATATATTAGTAAAAAAAATACTAAGTGATATTTTTTTTTTACAAAAATTTTGCATGTTTTATTAACCATAATAATAGTAACATTTTTACTATCATGCTTTGCCGGGGATACTGCTGGGATAAAAATAAACATGCATCATATTTTATTTTTCATATTGAAATTTCAATTTAAAAATGTTATTTAAATATCACCAAATGATGTTTGTTTATTTGTATCAAGTGTTGTGATGGCACAATGTGTTTGCACCATATCATAAACTATATATTAAATGTTTTCTGTGTACTAAAAACAAACCATAAAATACTACTTATTATTAACGGTTGTTAACAATCACTTTTTTAACTACTGTACCCTAAAGTAGCTAAACAAGCGATTGTTGTTGTGTCCATGTTTATGTCATCAGTCATTTTCCCTCAAATACAATGGGGAGAGTTATACTTACTTATTTTAATTGAAATAACAAAGGAACAGCTCAAAATAAGGTCACTAATGAAAGTTATTAATTAAGTTAATAATCTGTGAAAAAGGTTGTAACTCTGGAACCCTACACTTGCACTAACCTGTTTTTTTGTTTGTATGAGTTTTAACTGTGATATAATATAATTTGCAAAGACATACTTACCCCACTTTATCTAATATTAGCATTATAAGAAAAGAATAATATTATTTATTTAATGGACACAAGTCGTAAGTTGTAAGTTGTTAGTTTATTTTGGAACAGTCTATTAAAAATATTTCCCAAAAGCAGACAGTTCCAGGGAATTGATGAAAAAGGCTGCAATTTTTAGGGTTCCGTACCTCAAAAGGTAAAAAAAGGAACCCATATAAGATCACTTTCTTGTCCGTCTGTCCGTGTGTCACCATCGATTTTCTCAGGAACGGGTGGACCTAGCAAGTTGAAATTTATACCAGATACTGAGGTCGATAGTCCCTATTAGATGTATAAAAATCAAGGTCCTGAGTCTACACGATAAAAATATATGGGTAAATTTAGATTTTCGCGAAAACTTGTAAGTACCAAAATTTACCTTAATTTCAAACTTTTTATTTTTTGGAATTTTTCCTTTACTTGTGCTGTAATACCTTGCTTTCAACCAAAA
Organism: Tetheella fluctuosa; assembly: GCA_951216915.1. Lineage (NCBI taxonomy): Eukaryota > Metazoa > Arthropoda > Insecta > Lepidoptera > Drepanidae > Tetheella > Tetheella fluctuosa. The sequence goes on along the minus strand of OX578219.1, from coordinate 7,575,644 downwards.
TTGACAATTCTAGGTCAAGCGGAAGTACCCTATAGGTTTTGGGTCGAAAACCTATATGGTAGTTCTCGTTGACCTAGAATCACGAAATTTGGCAAAAAGCAAGGTCTTACAGCACAAATAAAGGAAAAATTACAAAAAATAAAAAAAGTTTAAATTAAAGGGTGTCCCCATACATACATAGTTGAAGCCAATTAAGATAGCCCTCTGTGTTGGATGGGCGCTCATACAATTTAAAGGTCTAGCTTAATTGGCACTAACCTCAAATAAGGTAAATAAATAAAATTGTGCTATTGTGTGAAAGAAAATATTTATTGCAATATTATGCTCGTGTGCGTAGAACATTTTACAGTAAAGAAACACCATTACAGTGAAGATCGTTTCACTATGCGATGTATGAGGACAACAGTTTTCCAACGACAAAGTTAAGTTTGTCCCTCAATCCATATCTTATCGTTAAGATTCCCGTGATGGACGAACTATTTTCATACCTATAAGTTTGTACGGAACCCTCGGTGCGCGAGTCCCGACTCGCACTTGGCCGGTTTTATTTTGTCTATTGTTAATTAAATTATATTAGAACAAAAAATAATAGATTTGAATTTGATGCAAAATATATTCAAATCTTTTATCAATATATCCTAAGCCTTACTCCTCTATCCATTACGTGATAACACAGTGGCGCGTTCCAGTACTAGCTTCCATCCCGCGAAATCTCCCGCGTTCCCCAGGCAGGGATCTGATGTTTTTCCGGGATAAAAAGTATCCTATGTGTTAATCCAGATCATATTGTATCTGTGAGCCCAATTTCATTCAGCTGAGTGGTATGGTAACAACATACACACACAAACCTTTGGCATTTATAATATTAGTAAGATATAATACATTATATCTATCTTCGACAGGGCCGCGCCGCCCCTATGTGCGAAGTGTGCGGCGCACACAGGCGCCAAGACAATAGGGGCGCCGCCATCGAAATTATTTTTGTTACACTTATTATATACTTACAGTCAGCGGCAAAAGTAGCTTGGCATTTTAGTACCCTTTCATAATAATCTATTGACATTTTCTTGACAGTTTATATGAAAATTATGAATTGTGTAATGTGACACGGTGCTAAAGTGCCAAGATACTTTTGCCGCTGACTGTACAACATATTCTTTGTAGTGGAGTATCGATAAGTAAGTACAATAGGCGCAACATATGCCTTGTAAATAACAAAACATATATTGCGCTTATTGTACAAGTCTCCCAAAATATATGCACGGTTGTGGTTTAATTTTTTGGATTTTAGTTAACATTAGTTACGAGCTCAGCTCAGCGATAAAATCAAAAGAACCGCCGTGAGTTTGTTTGAATGAGTTTATGAACGCAACCCGATGCGACGCGTTCTTATTTTTCGCAGTATTTGGCAAGCGGAAGCGAACTGATTTTACCTATTTATGAAAATATTATCTTAGAATATAAAACTGGAGAACATTTATTTCGGTCAAAATTAACAAATAATAAAAAAAAATAAGTTGAAACATGAAGATTCGTGAAAAAAAGAGGCGCTTCATAGGTTTCGCACACAGGCGCTGTGGGGTGTCGGCGCGGCCCTGATCCTCGAATAACGTCTCACAATTATTATCGATAATCTATGTATTGAAAAGGATGGTTAGTGAACCTATAATTCACTCCAAGTGACCTACTTATCTACCTATTTTATTTGGTTTAGTAGCAGTATGTTAGTATCTATTACTTTTAATATAAACGATATTTTTTTTATATTGAGTATTGGACCCGAATACTATTTTATATTTTAAACCAGTTTTCGCCCCGCGGTTTCACCCGCGTTCCCCAGGGATCTTATGTTTTCCTGGGATAAAAAGTAGCCTATGTTCTTCTCCATACATTAGGTTATCTGCATACGAAATTTCATCGCGATAGGTTCAGAAGTTTAAGCGTGAAAAGGGAACAAACAAAACAAACTCACTTTCGCATTTATAATATTAGTTAGGATTAGGAAGGATTAGGAAGTTAGGATAAATAAATAGTGGTATACTACTGTACGTAAACACAGAAATTAACTATTAGTTTTTTTTATATTGATTCACCAAATTAGCTCAAACATGGTGAATGTAGCCCAATATTATCGACTACGAAACCTACTCGGAAAATATAGCTAGCTATCAAGTAACTACTAGTTTACTTCAAGGATATGCAGGTTATTCCTAATTAGTATTCACTGTACTGCTGTTCAACATTTACAAGATGAGACTGGGATTTTCCCTTTTGCGATTTATGTACTGTATATAATAAAATTGTGGTGCAAGCAAACACAGTGTCATCCCTCACAGCCAGCAGTTATCCCCGGTAACGTTTGCAGACCGTTTGCTTTATGTTGCAGACGAATACGAAGTTATCGGCGAGTCACAATGGCAAATGTTGGAGAATACCGGCGACGAGCAAAACCTCAAAATATTCGGCTGCAAGTACTCAAAGTTACGGGCCGCTTTATTCCACACCGTGGGCATATTACTGGGTGGACTGCCGTATTTTGCATTGGCTTATTATCCCTCGCTCAACTGGCTCAAATACATAAGATGCAGTTTGAAAACAGCTGAAGCAATATGTGGTTAGTCATCATATTATTTATCTTCATGTTTATTTGATTATAAATGGCCTCTACTGTTTATCTATATCTATCTATAGGTATATACATATATGTATATATCCGCACAGTAAGAGCCTCATTTTAATCAAATGTTTTTGAAATTGTTAGTTTTGGATCATCTTCAAAAGGTGATGTTCTTACATAAATTCCTCTTGTTTCAGTTACTGACTCGGATGGATTATTTACATTAGAAGTAGTTCATGAAATTGATCTCAATCTTTCAAACCATAGAGAAAACAGATTACGTTACTTTGTTTATCAACACAGTCGGTTCATCTGGCTTCACGATCAAGGACATTTTATAAGCGTTCTTGCGCTTAATGAAAAATTAACTATTAGCTGGCTGATGGAAAATATGTCCGGCATTAATAAACGACAACAAAACGAATTGTAAGTAGGTACTTGAAGTAAGATATAAGTATTTATTCTGCGTTACAAGTGTATAAAATTATTTTATTAATTCTCATTTAATTTTCTAGGATAAAACTATATGGACCAAATTCTGTGGAAGTGCAAGTTAAAAGCTATTGGTCGCTTTTTGTTAACGAAGTATTCAATCCGTTCTACTTATTTCAAGTCTTCTCAATTATACTATGGTCGCTGGATGAGTATTATCAGTATGCTACATGCGTTCTCATGTTGTCTACATCGTCTTGTATGTTAGCTCTGTACCAAACTAAACAGGTATGTGTCTCACTATATGTTATTAAATTGATTTTTAATACTCATTACATTGGTTTAAAATAGCCCTTATCTTAATATATATATTTCTTGTGTGCGTGTGTATGTGACTGAACTCCTCCTAAACGACTGGACCGATTTGAATTAAATTTTGTGTGTATATATGAGTGGGTCCCTGGATGGTTTTAAAATACAATTGGACCCGGTAGATGGCGTCGTAATCGAGTTTGGACAGGACAACGTCTGTTGGGACAGCTAGTTTGAATATATATATTACGTACATTTTTTGAAATTGGTAATTCCCTATTTTAGATACTCATATCCTTCATCATATCTCAATACCACATTCAGTTTTCTTTTCTTTTCATTCTTCAGAAATATATACATAATTATTATTACTCCACAGATGAGTATAAATCTGCATAAAATGGCGGGGTTGACGAGTGCATTTACCGTGACAGTGTTGCGACCGTCGCGCATGGGTCGCGAGGAGTGTGTAGTGAACGCGAGCCGGCTGGTGCCCGGAGACGTGCTGGTGCTGCCAGCCGATGGATGTGTCATGGCGTGCGATGCCATACTGCTGACTGGCACTTGTATTGTCAACGAGAGTATGCTCACAGGTAAATACTAGATATTCTATTCCATGTAATAATGAAGTCAGTTACAGAGCCTTATATAACTAATTTTGAGTTATATATTTTAGGTGAGAGCGTGCCCGTAATGAAAGGCCCGCCTTGTGTATCGCCCGAGGTATTCTCTACAGAAGGTCACAAGCGGCATACACTTTTTGCCGGCACTCACGTCATTCAAACAAGATTCTACGGCAACAATCAGGTAGTATAAAGCTTAACACACATTATGACGGGCCGCAGCGGGCTGCATCGCAAAGGTCCATACGAAAGAGAAGGATAGTACTACTTTCAGCCCTCTTCTACCTATAGCCGTTGCCATGCGGGTCGCTGCGGCCCGCCAATGGACTTTTCTACTAAAGTCAGTGATATTTCACAATGATAAAAAGGGACCCTTGTAACAGGCTAACCATGATACCCAAAACTACCCTGTTTTCGAAAAACAAATATAATATGTGTATTAAGAGGTAGAGCATAGCGATATGTCGCTCAAGGAGCAGCTCGACTGGGGAAGTACCTCCACCATACAGAATACCGCAGCCAAATAACTTATAGTGGTGTTCCTGCGCGTGAGTAAGGTCGCCAGAGCTCATCGGGGTGGGGGGAAGGGTCTGCAACGCGCGAGTGATACCCCTGGTGTTGCAAGCGTTCATAGGCTACGGTAACCGCATACCATCAGGCGGGCCGTATGCTTGTTTGCCGACTGTGTTGTATAAAAATAAAATAAGATATTTAATTCGCTAAACAATACTGCTAAATTGGCTTATGATAAATGTTTCTATTCCATAACTGCCATACTTTCGAACAATAAGTAATAATAAATGAATACATTGTTAAACAAATTGAATATTATATCAAATTTAATAATATGTTTATTATAATTTGATTTTGCATACCAGGCCCTCTAAAAAGGCCGCTCAAGCAAAATTGCTAATGCAATTCATTTTTCGAATTCTCGGCAGATCCTACTTATTTGAATATGATTTATGTAAAATAGTCTCATATATACAATTTAATTCATTAAAAGATTTGGTTTTGATGAATCTACCGTAAAATCGGAAAATTGAATTGCAATAGCAATATTGCTCGAGTTTCCTTTTTAGCCCCCCAGTCCTTCGCTGAATGCAGGATCTACTTATTGTAATCTATCTTTGTCACCATTTTCAACATGTTCTTTCAAATAAATTTATTCTTATTATATTACCAGCTTCCGCCCCGCGGTTTCACCCGCGTTCCCGAGGGATCTTGTGTTTTCCCGGGATAAAAAGTAGCCTATAGCCTTCCTCGATAAATGGACTTTCCATCACTGAAAGAATTTTTCAAATCGAACCAGTAGTTCCTGAGACTAGCGCGTTCAAAAAAACAAACAAACAAACTCTTCAGCTTTAGAATATTAGTATAGATTATTATTATAAACTTATGAGTATTAATTAATTCATAATTTTATAGATTTTTTTTTTACTATAATAACATACTAAACTTTTTGCAGGTATTGGCTAAAGTGGTACGCACTGGTTTTTATACGGCAAAAGGAGAACTTATAAAGAGTATTCTATTCCCCAAACAATTTGGCTTCCAATTCTACAAAGATGCCGTTAAATTCGTCATTTTCATGTTCTGTATTGCTGCAGTTGGAATGGCTTACTCTATTTGGCTGTATGCGAAGAGAGGGGTAAGTTACATTCTAAGAGTCAACATGTTTACCTTTTTAGGGTTGCGAAGTCAAACAAGGAACCCTATTTTTTATTGTAAAGAAATTTATAATTTAGAATCGTAAAAATATACATCTAGTCAGCCAATTACAAATTTCATTGCTATTAACATAATAATATTACACAGACTAACCAAGACTTTAAATGCCTTAAAGTGATAACTTAAGAAAACAAGTATCAGGGAATTAAAAACATGAAATTTTCCTTATACGCGGCAAAACTAACTCCGGCATGTGTTTATGTGTAACTTGATTGTGTTGTATTGTAGTTTCATCATGTCTGTCATTGTCAATCGTCAGTTAGTCAGTTATAACAAGCTGAATTTTTTAATAGTTATATATCTATGACGCTTAGGACGAAGTAGGCTTTAGTCACTTACGAGCAATAGTCGATGGAAGTCTTTAGTACAATATAAAATGACAGGATTAGTAACAGAGATATGGCCCATATCGTTTTTAATTCAACTTTCTTTTAATTTATAATTAGAGTCTTAGGATTTAGACTGTACCACATCATACTAACTTCGAACCCTACAACTCATACTGCGCATGTTCCAACATCATCTTGGCTGGTTTTTCTTCATTATACAGTACAATTTAAAAACTGTTGTACATTATAATTCAAAATATTTGTTTGTTACCCCAATTTTTATTTTTGTTTACACCCTAAGGATAAACTTATTTTCTCAGAAATTAAAAAAGTTGGAATAAAAATTACAAGAGATGAAAAGAACCCCTAGAAGGAAATAAAACTTATTACCTTACAATCTTGATATAATTCAATAACACGAAATTAAAGTAACAACAGCACAGATCTAACACACACAGACTAGCTAACATAATACATGATTAGCGATTGAACATTCTATTGGTTATTATTATTTACAGAGTCTTGCAGGCACAATAGTGCTGCGTACGTTAGACATAATCACAATAGTGGTGCCACCTGCGTTACCCGCCGCCATGACAGCCGGAACCGTCTACAGTCAACAACGCTTGCGCAAAAACAAAATATTCTGCGTATCACCTCCTAGGATAATCATATGCGGAAAATTACAAGTCATGTGTTTTGATAAGGTAAACTAACAAAATGCCGACAAGCCTATGAAAGTTTTCGCTGTTAAGATTTTACTTTGGCAATGATTGTCCAAATTTTGTGACAAAATTTGTGGATTTGAATCCTACAATGAACTTGAGATTTCGTTGACGAAAAACATCGTGAAGTTAACCATAGTATACAGGGTGCACAGAACGAATGGGTCTTGAGGGGAAAGTATCTTAATTATAGATGTCTCAAAGGAATTATTCACTTATTTTTAAAAGTTAGTAAATCGGCATTCCATAATTTATTTTGTTTAAGTCGATTTCTTCAGCCAGTTATCAAACCGACACCTATGCGAAAATTTAAACTTCGTGTAATTAACATTCAGTTCATCATCTCAACAGTAAGATCAAACATCGGCCTAACTAAACGATCTGAATAAAATGCTTTATTTATAGTTATTCTTATTATTTAACTTCTAATTAGTAATGGGGTTTTTAAGATTGGATGCAGGCAGGCATCATGTTTTTCTTCTTTCTACTTTAAGTTATAAAATGTTGTACATTCGTTATTTTTAGTCAATATGAAAAATAAGATGTATTTTTAGACCGGTACTTTAACTGAAGACGGGCTAGACTTCTATGCAGTTATACCATCACATGGAACTAAGAAATTCGGAGAGTGTGTCGTAGAAGTAACCGCGTTGCCAGTAACGAGCCCTCTGGTACAAGCGCTTGCGTCATGTCATTCTCTCACAAGTATACAAGGACAACTAAAAGGTGACCCACTCGACTTGAAGATGTTTGAATTCACTCAATGGGTACGTTTATTCATATATTTACGTTTTTTATGTTACTTGTCTGATTACAAAACATTGTTTCTTTTGGCATCAAATGGTCATGTGTGAAGAAAAATATCCCAGAAAACAATTTTAAACGGGAAATTTAAAACAATTAGTTGAAAAGTCAATTAGTAATGATGATGAATGATTTGATTTATGTAGCCATTGTTTTTGGACATGTTTTAAATTAATTCGATTTCGACTCATAAATTCTAGAAATTTAAATACAATCATAAAAACATCCGTATAATCAGATCTGATAATAATATTGATCTTAAATTATCTCGATTTTCCTTTAAATGATGATATAATTATATAACTCATTCGGTTACTTGATAAATTGGTATTATCTTGACAGGTACTTGAGGAGCCCGGACCAGAAAACACGCGGTATGATAACCTGACACCGGCAATAGTGAAACCTCCATCTGCACATGGCGAAGATCTGCAAAACTTGGATAATTATGATCCGTTTACTATGGAGATGCCTTATGAAGTACGTTATTTTTTATTTCTTGTTCAACTTTCTGAATAACCTTGGTAGGATTCGACTTTTACTGTGAGTCTAACTGTGATATCGCGATATAAAAAGGCAATTCTTCTCTATTTTTCGAGCGATGTGCCTGCACTTTGACCTACCAAACTCCTAAGTATGTCGTCATTATAACGGATAATGATACGTCAACGAATTCTCGACTATATTATGAGTACGTCATAATATTATGCCCTAAATATACAAATTATATGTATTTATTTGTTTAGGTTGGTTTACTGAGGCGATTCCATTTCTCATCATCCCAGCAATCAATGGGCGTTATTGCGAGAGTACTTGGTCAACTTCAAATGGTTTACTTTGTGAAAGGTGCACCTGAAAAGGTAAGTTAATTTGTGTTTTATATTCATTATCTCTCACCTCACGGATTCACCCGCGTTCCAGATTTAAAAAGTAGCCTGTCACTCTCAGGTCCTCTATCAGTAACTATCTCTATGTAAAAAAATCACATTGATCTGGTGCTGCGTAAAACAACACGCACTCGCATTTAAATTAGTAGGGAGGGATAGACCGTTATCTTTGTGAAATTTACCTACCTTTTACTTATATTAACATTATTTTAAATGTCAATTCTTTGTATCGAGCAAAAATGCTACATTATCCCTGAGTAACATGGGCTATATTTTATCCCGGGAAAACGGGTGAAACCGCGCGCAAAAGCTAGTACCCTATAAATATACATACATCAACACAATCTAGGTATATTTTATTTATTCATGTATGTGTAGATAGTTCGAAATTTCAACGACACAAACCAAATGATTACTATAAAAATAACTCCCATCTCATCAAGATCATAATATTCCAAGGTTGCAGGTATGTGCCGTTCAGATACACTGCCAGATAACTTCAGTACCACATTGAATGAGTATACATCAAATGGTTTCCGTGTAATCGGACTCGCTCACAAGAAGTTGGACCGTAAAATGAAGTGGGTTGACGCACAGAGAATCAAAAGAGAGACTTTGGAGTGTGATATGGTCTTCCTAGGCTTTCTAGTCATGCAAAATAGCTTAAAACCAGAGACCACTGAAGTGATTAAAGAACTACATGACGCTAACATGAGACAGATCATGGTCACAGGTGTGTATAATTTTTATCTCTTTGAATCACTATAATTCATGGAAATCTTAGCTTATCCTGTTAGATCTTATCGACATTTGTTTAAGTACGGTGATATGTAACTAATGGTTAAGAAATCTGTTTTTTTTTAAGTTTACGTACTTATAGAAATCGATGATACCTCAATGAATGGCATGACGAAGGTCGTGGGTTCGAATCCTACAATAAGCTTTTGGAGATAATCTGTTGCCAAGCATCTATCGATGTGTTACCATCATGTACCATCGACAAACTTCAAGCATGATCAATTTTTTAACCTTTTCGCTTGCAAGCAGTCATCATAGCTCGCCCCGCCCATTGTCAAGACAAAAGCCGCTATTGTGTAATTTCATTTGTTTTGACTAGTTTTATGATAAGCGCATTGTCCACTTGTATTGTCGACAACCAGGTAGTCGCTGGTTGCTGCACACAAAAAGTAACCTTATGGTGGTCATGCTTGAACTTTGTCGATTGTACTACGGCTAGCTTTTCAACCTTGTAATACAAAAAAAAATGTTGCCAGTGTTTCAAGGCCGTTTTTCACAATAATGGCTTGAGGTATCAAACTGAAATTAATACGAACCAGTAGTTCCTGAGATTAGCGCGTTCAAACAAACAAACTCTTCAACTTCATAATATTAGTATAGATTAGTATAGATTTATAATTTTCAGGCGACAATATAATGACTGCAATGTCGGTGGCGCGTGGATGTTGCATGGTGCAACCACATCAGAAAATTTTACTGGTCACAATAGGACAGCAACAAACTATCGACTCACGTCCTCAGATTTTTACGGAAGTAAGTAATTTTTTTATGTATTATGAGGATATTTGGATTTTGTATAATGTTTTTTTTTTCAGGATAAAATATTAAATATCACCAAGCTAAGATACCTCTTTCTTTACAAATATAAAATAAATGTTTATGCTACTATTACATTATTGTCAACCAAACCACCCGATTATCTTCAATTTAAAGTCCACAAGGGTGACAATTATCGTAACTCAAATGTCTGTGATTGTTTAAATGATAAAATCAACCAACCATCAATATGACAAAATTGTATCCTTCGCACTATATTACGACAACACAAACGATCTCCTCGTACATTAGAAGAAGAAAACAAAGTTATATATAACTAGATTCCGCCCCGCGGTTTCACCCGCGTTCCCCAGGGATCTTATGTTTTCCCGGGATAAAAAGTGGCCTATGTTCTTCTCTGTACCATAGGCTATCTGCATACCAAATTTCATCGCGATCGGTTCAGCGGTTTGGGCGTGAAACGGTAACAAACAAACAAACCCACTTTCGAATATTATAGTCTTTATTATATTCTTTATAATATTATAGTTAGGATGTACAGACACATACATTTGGTTTTCTTTTCATATGTAACACTAGGAAGGAAGTCCCCAAGATATAGGTTAACCTAGTTTGGGGAGCAGTTTGCATAGCATAAGGCTGTGTAAAAATGCTTTTATTTATTAAATACATTTGATATTATTATTATTTATATATGTATAGTATTTTGTCACGGTTCGAGAAGCTCCTTAAATGTGTTGGGATATGGATATGTACGTACACCTAACGGGTACTATCTCTGTTTGCACTACGGGTAAAGACAACTCCCGCTTAGTGCAAGGACAATTATTGCAGAAAAGATGGGAACTAATACCGGGTCTATGGGGGGAATTATTTATTAATTATTAGTATTATTATTCCTATCAGCAAACATATTTTTGATCACTCTTTAAACTATTCAGTTTAAATGTGATCCAAGCGCGTCGGTATCTTAATAATAAATCTTTTAGGTGGTCGGTGAAAGTGGACTGCAATGTGGATTTCCGAAGATACCTCTCGATGGTTATGTGTTGGCCATAGAAGGTAAAACATGGGCAGCTATTCGTACCCATTATCAAGAATTTATGCCTGAAGTATTAAGTAAAGGTTAGTATTTATTTATAATTGGTATACTCAGTGACTTTTTAGTCACTGGCAATACTTGCAGGAGTGGAATTACTCATCAATATGAACAACTTTTATTATCAGACTAAGTGTGATATCACGAAAAAATTATCAGCTGTTCCATACAAAAGTTCAATACCTACTCAACCAAAATGTATGAAGCAACCATTTTATTTTACGCAATCTCAGAGTTGGTCCCATAATAAAAGTTGTTCATATTGATGAGTACTTCCACCCCTGCAAGTATTGCCAGTGACTAAGAAGTCACCCTGTATATCAGTAGCTTGATAGTTCTAGTAACTCTGGCCTGCAGTGCAACCAATAAAACTGTTTTTGTAGATATATGATTTTTCTAGTATAAAAGTCGAATTCCATTAGATATTTATTTAAATAATAAAAGTCTTAACTCTCATACTTATAATATTACTGAGATATAAATAATATCGAAATGTACTTGCTACAAATATAATTTGTAGTAATCTTGCAATTTTCAGCATCAGACGAGGCCAAATATGTGTTGTGTTTTCACTATTAGTTAACTGTATCTTACATTCAGGTATGGTGTTTGGGCGATTCGGTCCCGACCAGAAGACCCAGCTCATAACAGCATTGCAGGACGAAGATTTCATTGTAGGCATGTGTGGGGATGGGGCTAACGACTGCGGCGCGCTGAAAGCCGCACATGTTGGCATATCGCTCTCAGAGGCTGACGCTTCAGGTAAAATTTAAGATAGCTTTCTTATAAGGTAAAGATCTGAGAAAAAGTGGCCCTGTCTTTTCATTAAGTGGCAAAAATAGTTTTATGTGAATTGACGGGCCGGTTGGCGCGGTTGGTAAGATTAGATTAGATTATTTATTTATATAACTTAGTATACAAAATAATAAATTCAAAATAGCATTAGTTGAGTTATCATCAAATTATCAGTATTTTAGAACAGCTGGTACTTAAAATAGGAAAACCCTGTACTATAAGTACCAGCAACCTTCAGTGATACAATATAGTTAGGGTGATTAAATAATGTACAGTCTGTTTGAATTTACTATACCCTATCTATTTCCACCCAGGATAGACATTTGTGTGCATGAATATGTTTATTTGTCTCGAGTCTGGGTGTAATTGTCTAAATAAGTACCTATATATTTTCAAAAAGTAGTATTATTAGTATATCGGTTATCTGGTTTCCATAGTTGGTGAGGAACGTCCCAAGATATTTATTTATTTATTATGCCGCCCGATATACATTTCTGTCGTGTTATTTATTACAGTCGCGGCACCGTTCACGTCTCAAGATCAAAATATAAGATGCGTGAAACTTCTCGCTCTGGAAGGTCGATGCGCGCTGAGTACATCCTTCGCTATCTTCAAGTACATGGCTCTATACTCGCTGATACAGTTCTTCTCTATTCTTATTCTTTACAATGTAAGTATTATATTACAGATACTATAGATTATAGATACTCTCTTTAGAGGCTTCAGGACCCATGGCAGTCTCACGAGATCAAACATGCATCACACGTAACTCTCTACTCTTTATTCCATTCTCTTTAGCACTTTCCAAAACGATAATACACTCCCACCGTCGGGATAACTAACGGTCGATCATGATGTAAATTATGTTTTTCTATCCCGAAAAGTGAAAAGAGCAGTTTCGATATACGTTTAGTCGATCGTGTATTATGTACGTTACAGTTCTACTCGATCCTGGGCAACAACCAGTTCCTGTACATCGACCTGGTGCTGACGACGCTGCTGGCGCTGTCGCTGGGGCGCGCGCTGCCGGGCCCCGCGCTGACGCGCCGCTCGCCGCCCGTGTCGCTGGTGGCGCTCGCCGGCGTGCTGCCGCTGCTGGCGCAGGTCGCGCTCGTGCTCGCCGGCCAGCTCGCGGCCGTCTACGCGCTCTACGACCAGACGTGGTACGTCTCCACAAGTCTCCGCTTGGAACTGACCGTGGGGCGCTCTTTGAGGGACCGCCGAGGTGGTCCGAGCGATCAGGCCTCTTTGTGATGTTCCGTGGTCGAGCCGAAACCTGTAACCTGTCGGTGGTAAACGCCTCCCGACGGTCATGACGGTGTCGGTTCGAATGACTGGCACGTTTCTCCTCTGAGGTTTTTTTTAATTTCGTTTACTTTCGTCGCTGCCTGATCGCTGAAGGAAAACACGAGGCGGGGTAATATATCCGCAAGATGTGATATCTTGAGATAGCGTTGATGTGACGTATTTTTTTTTTCAGGTTTACACCGGTGGAAGTTGATGCGAGATCTGAGCAAGTTCGATGTTGGGAGAACACTGTCGTCTTTATTATCTCATCGTTCCAGTATTTGACCATGGCTTGTGTATATGCAAAAGGCTGGCCTTTTCGACAACCATTCTTTGTTAATTGTAAGTATAGTTTATTCCACCGACATACGACTCTGTGTTTGATTTTCTCTGTGAATACGGAACAGGTTCTTTTTCGCTTTTCCTATTAGATGTAATAATGTTATCAAATTGTTATTTAACCCTTCATAAAGTTAACATGCAGCACGCGTGGGAAACCGTTAGGTTAAAAGGTGAAAAAGTAAGAAGTGTCTCATCCCCTTTCACTTTTAAGACTTAAAACTACTACATTATTTTTGTTGACCTATCTAAAGATACCCTTTACACCTATTTCCATTGGTCATTTTTGTCCCTCAGTTATATGTATGCCAATCCAATTTTTGTTTTCGTAATTTAACCACATTATTGTATAGCGGTTCATAAAAAGCAACAAAATTCATCAGTCCCAGTCAGTCCACTCATTCAGTCCAAATTTAAAATATAGTGCATATGGTCTCCAAGTAAAATGACTGACGTACAGATGGGTGATTCCGTTTTTTGCCATTTGGCTACAGAACCCTTCGGCTAAAATACACTATTACTGGATACATTATTCAAGATTTCAATGGTCAAGGTGTATGTAGTACAGTAGATATTTCAAATGTAAATGATAAAAATAATGGTGGTCATTCACCCATCACTAGATGGATATATTACCATTTTAGGGTTGCAAAAAAGGGTACGCGGTATCAAACAAACTTCTCCTTTTGATTTAGCAGTTAAGATCGTAGCTTCAATCAAATTTAGCAATAACTTTATCACTGCCAATCTGGTGCCATTACACAGTTTTGGTGGATTAATATTTAGCAATAATATAATCAAAGAACCAACTTTCCATTTGTATGAATGCCCTCAACAATATGTTTAAAAATATAAACACAAAGCAATAATTATCGCTGACAATTTGCTTTAATCGAAGCACGTCCAAAATGAAATGACAGAAATGAATGACATAACAACATGCTTGTACTGTCAACACTGAAAAAAGTTTCAATTTGACAGCAAAATCCCCATTAACAAAATGATCCGCCATTTATTGTTACAAAAAATGTGATAAATGAAGAACCGTTCGACCGATTTTGTGCAAACTTCACATAAACCATCTACTTAATAGTCCAAACAAAGCCTAAACATTTGGTTTGGATAGATGAGCCCATTCTTGAGTTATAAAATTACAACGAAAAGTGACATTGATTTTTATATATATAGATTATAATAATATAATTATTTTGATTTATAAATACTTTTTCACAGATGCTATGATGATAACGTTGGGATCACAATCAGTGTATGTGATGGTAGTCTTGCTGTGCCCGTGGCGATGGCTTTCTGACTTCATGGAGGTTCAAGAAATTAACATGGATAAACCCCAAGAGAATATTTTCCGGGCTTACCTGCTGTTGTTCCCTTTCCTACATCTCATACTGTCTATTGGTGTTGAGGTGAGTCATGTATCTATACTGGTTCGAATTGAACAATTATTTTAGTGTTGGATAGCCCATTTATCGAGGAAGGCTACTTTTTATCCCAGGAACGCGGGTTAATTCGCGCGGCGGAAGCTAGTATACAATACTTCTTTAGAAAATTCAGCTAGCGAATGGGTCCAAATCATTATCTTCCTGACCTGTTCCCAATAATTTAGGGTAGGCGCAATACGTATTCTGCATCCATTTCGCACGTCTATCCGTCATATTTGCATTTACTTCTTTCTTATTCATATCATTTTACACAATTCATCCATCTGTATTACGTTCTTCATCTCGTATATCCATCCACATTCATATTCATTACTCTTTTAGTAACATGGCTTTCAGCCCTCCTCATATGTCCATACCACGACAAACTGTACCCTCTCATCTTTTCAGTCACTGGCGTTACTTTCAATCTTCCTTTTACGAACTCATTCCTAATATTGTCCATTCTTGTCACTCCACACATCTATCTAGCTAGAATGTTGAAATAAATGGCTGGACTATTTTATTATATCTAACTATAACGTTAGATTGTGCGCTATATTGCATTTATCATTCGTAACACATTCTTTGCGTCTTACCTCTCTATTTTCATATATATACGCCATTTAAAAAAAACCGGCCAAGTGCGAGTCGCACTCGCGCACCGAGGGTTCCGTACAAACTTATAGGAATGTAAATAGTTCGTCCATCACGGGAATCTTAACGATAAGATATGGATTGAGGGACAAACTTTACTTTGTCGTTGGAAAACTGTTGTCCTCATACATCACATAGTGAAACGATCTTCACTGTAACGGTGTTTCTTTACTGTAAAATGTTCTGCGCACACGAGCATAATATTGCAATAAATATTTTCTTTTATTTTCTTTCACACAGTAGCACAATTTTATTTATTTACCTTAACTGAATTTGGTGCCAATTAAGCTAGACCTCTAAATTGTATGAGCGCCCATACAACTCAGAGGGCTATCTTAATTAGTGTTAACTATATAACTAACGCTGGGGACACCCTTTAATTTTCAACAAAAAATTGACAATTCTAGGTCAACCGGAAGTACCCTATAGGTTACCGTTGACCTAGAATCAAAACAAGGTTACAAATAAAGGAAAAAAATCCAAAAAATAAAAAAGTTGAAAATTTTGGTACTTACAAGTTTTCGCGAAAATCTAAATTTGCCCATATCTTTCTATCGTGTTGACTCAGGACCTTGATTTTTATACACCTAATAGGGACTATAGACCTCAGTATCGGGTATAAATTTCAACTTGCTAGGTCCACCCGTTCTTGAGAAAATCGGTGGTGACACACGGACAGACGGACAAGAGAGTGATCTTATAAGGGTTCCTTTTTTTACTTTTTTGGTACGGAACCCTAAAAAAGATTGATAGTTATTTTTAAGACTAGATCCGACTTGTACATCGATCACTTAACCTATTTAGGAAGCTAAATAATAATAATATTCTGGAACATTCTTCCCATATGGCCATCTGATCCCAAACCATGCAGAGCTTGTACTATAAAAACCAAATAACTAATACAAACATATATTTAAACACCGATACTGACTACCAACTCACATGTTCATGCACATTAAAATGTTTGTTTTGGGTGGGAATCGAACACAACTTTTGGCGTGCATTCGCAGTTAAATATGTTTGATGATGGTTATACAAGTAGAAGCCGTCTAAATAAAACGTTATTATTTTTTATTGCCATGTTCCTTATTATCGGTAGGCGACACTGTCTGACCCGGAGAAGTTGTCGTGGATCGCGAGCTTGGTCCGGCGGCGCTGCTCGCCCAAGGAAGAGCCGATCAACGAGGCGGCCTGCCCGCTGTGGACGCCGCCCACCACCACGCCCACGCCCACTCCCACCCACCCCCACCCCCACAGCCACGGTCCCATCTCGCCACTGACCCACCCATGCTGACGTCACCATCAACATCTACGTATACTACATCTAAAGTTACGTCTCGCGTGCAGGTCAGACATGTCTACTTACTTTCCTCGATGACATTACGATTTGGCTATCAGCCTCTCTTTGTAAATGTAATTGTGCATTTTGAATTGTAAACCCGATAGATATTGTTGTATAACAGTCGTCTGACCGCGGACGCCGAGTAACTAGTATGTATCTTGAAACCAGAGATATTGGCATTGCCGTAATCTATGGAACAAGGATTGTCTCTTTTATATTTCCTTGAGCGAAAATATACCTAGCTCTGCGCCACGAAGTGAAGTATAGAATAATTTCGCGGTGTAACAGCCGTTTAAATGCCCCAGTAGTTATATTTATTTTTTAGCGGTGTCAATATGGGGTAATTACCGTGACTATAGTATTTAATGTAATATTCGGAAATGAAATTTCGATCTGTGAATGTTGTTGCCGACTGTATTTATTTATTTATTTTAATACAAAATAAATGTGTATTTTAGTATGAATGAGATTCAATTAAATGTGTACAAGATACAATCTCTGTGAAACGAATGTTCTGCCGGCTCATATAAATACATAGTTTTTATTTGACCCAGTTTTCAAATTAGTAAAATTACAAAGATGTTGATTGGGTTGTACCTTAGTGTATACACAAGCATGCTATAGAGCACGCCTTACTAAGTATGAATCGAAAGCACAAGTATGAAAGCGCTATACCATAGCTTTAACATTTTTGCTTACGATCGGCACAACGGATCGGAGCGATACTGTTACTCTATAGCTTTTATGTATACTCTAAGGGTTGTACACAGAATTGAACTGAATTTAATTTGAAAGGATTAAAAGTATGTCAGTCTCTTTGCCTCTATATGAAGACGCTATCGTGTTATCTCTATGTATAACACTCTTTTTAGTCCTTTCTAGTTATGTTTAGTTTAGTTATGTGCACAACACGAATCGACTCCAATATTGTCAGCGTTTGATACTAGCTGTTACTTAAATTCAATACTTATTCCATTGTGATCATTTATTATTTTATGCTTTACATTACTTTTCCAGTGGTACCATCTTATGTCACGGAATTGGTGAAATTATACAGATCCACTACGTGACATCTGTGATATGAATAGGTGGCCACCAGGTCCTAAAGACCTTATAAAATTATTGTTATATTTTCTGTGCTATTTTGTTTTAAAAGTAGTTCCAACTGAATACGACATTGTGGGTATTTGTCATTGATATAATTATGTAGTTAAATTTTTACCAATTTTTCTGGCTTTATCATATTAATTTTACCTATTATTACCTTCACAGAAAAATAACTTCTAATAAATTTGATGTTGGATAAGTCACGCAATATTTTTTGCAGAATTTAACTATTCGAGTGATTTTTCACAAGGTAGGTTGATAGAGAATACCATTTCCATGCTCCATTCTGCATGAAACAGTTTGTTTTTGAGTTTAATTTAAAAATGTATTTAAATATTTCTTCTTTTATACCGATTAACGATTCGTAGTGCACTATAGTAATTAAACAACGTTATTTTGGTATTAAAAGTCAAATATAATATGTAATGGGTGGTTAGTTTCAAAATGAAAAATTTATCCCATAAATAGTTACCTACCTAATATGTGTTTTTGTACTTATAAATTATTTTCTTAGCAAATATTTTAGTCACTCCCCCTAAAGTATGATAAAAATATACTTAGATATTTGTAAGCAAAATACCTAATATGTGTTTTTGTACTTATAAATTATTTTCTTAGCAAATATTTTAGTCACTCCCCCTAAAGTATGATAAAAATATACTTAGATATTTGTAAGCAAAATCCTACTTAATTTTATTGTAAATAGAATTAAATCAAATCACTAGATATGTGTAAGTCTAAGTTAGGTGAGGTTGTTACTAGAAAATTTTAAATTCAACACTTGCATTTTACCAGTAATTTGTACTTATTGAGTTACGCTCACATTGCTTGTGATTTTATATACTTAGATATTTTTTGTATGAATGTATGATTGATAAAATAAGGTATTCGTAGACTTGGGGGTTTCATTTTGCCACATTTGCAGTTCCGTATCCGAATTGTATTCGACAACTTATGCCTGGAATTGACACGTAAATTGACATTCATGGTAAACTTTGGCTATTACAACTTCATATTTAAACACAAATTGATTCATAATCGTTGAAATACATAACTATTTAATAAATCTAAATACAAAATGTGACAGATAAGATTATACAACAAAACGGTACAGTGCTGTTTGTTTTAATTCTATCTAATAATGAATTTCACTTAAAATAATCTTGATATTATTCTTACTACGAAATTTGGTATATTATCATTTATCTCGATAATTTTAAAAAGGTATTTTGGGATTTATAGGGCTGCTAATCTTTAGACCGTGCATCATCTTCATGAATTTATATTTTAATATCTAGTAGTTATATTTTTCACATGACTATAATAGAATTATATGTTCATAAAAATCTGTGTGCGTGTAAGATAAATACACTATTTTTATCTTAGTTACAGGCATACAGGTGTCCCTTTTGTACTTGCAATTTCTCAAATTTATAAACATAATATTCGATCAATGTCAGTTTCAGTTTGGTACAAGATGGCAGCCTTATATTATCATTGTTTTACTTATGAATGAGCTAAAATGTTTACACTGAAAATTTACGTGTGCAAAAACTTGTGCAAGAATTTCGAATGAGACATTTCATCATCAGCACCGAGTGTCCGTTATTTATTGAGATTATAACAGATACAATCACACATATGTCACATAATATTTATATTATTTGATTAGTGTGACGGACCATGAAATTATAACTTATTGAGAATTACTTTATTTGTGTTATGTTAATGATAAATAATCGGGGTTATTCATAGCTGCTCGGTTGCGGTGCCGATTTGGATGACGAACCAGTCTACGAATGGTTCCTACTTTCCGATTTCATACTTCCATTTAGAATGAGGCAGCTAACACAGCATCAGCATAAAGAATATCACATCGGACCTTGAAGTGACCGTAAATGATAAAAATACAAAAAGTTTCTGTTTTTATTTCGATAGTGTCATATAACGAGACAAGGTCATGATAAATAAATATTTTCATTTTTATATATCATTTTATAATTTAGAACTCAAAAGCATTGCATCATGTTTATTTACGTTTCGTTTCATGAATCTGAACAAGTAATTAAATTAAAATTTATTATTTAAAAGGTATAATAAACTAATCTAGATAAAAACTACAAATAATACATATAGAACGTGAATGAAATATTAATTTTTAAACCGTAGAAGATTAATTTCTTGAGTTATTACTTGAGTATTCAATTTTTTTTACATAAGGAACAGCATTAAATCTTTCATCATCATCATCTCAGCCGCAAGATGTCCACTGCTGGACGTGGGCCTCCCATAAGGATCTCCAAACCGTTAAATCTTTACTGTCACTGACAAGCAAGCGTCGTCGTCGCGCGCCGGTTAACTCGGTAATTAGAATCTAGGCCCACGCTGTAAGTAATTTCAACCGATGTTCTTTAATCTAATAAAATCGTTCCTGCCGATCGGAATGGTAACCGAGTAGGTCTGAATAAGAGGAATTGATAATAGGTACATAATGTTTTATATTTGCGCAAGACACGTGATTCTACAAACGATTACCTACTTTTAAATGGCGTATTTTTATGCATTAAATATCTGTGGCTTGGAGAAAGCGGACCGAACATCCTTAGGTCGCTGCATGTTCAACATCTTTCGTAAAATATTATTGAGTAACAAACACTTCACATGCTTAGAAGATTTTGATCGAAGACGTCGTGTATGTTCACGGTCTTATAGGGCAAGCAGGCTAATTAGTTGCTCAATGATATACTTTGCATCAAAAATATTTTTTTGCTTTTAAAACCTTTAAGTGACAAATTTAATTTACGCTTTAATTAATTTATATTCGAGCTTTCCGCCTATAAATAATACAATGAGACAGTAAAATTTTGTCCTGATGAAAACAAGAAGATAAAGACAATTCACACAACGGAGACAAAACAGTTATACCTATGTCTTGTCCTGATGTTGTGTTGTGAGGCGCCAAAAACGGTATTATTAGACCAAAGTTCTTTGCATGAAATGCAAATAAGATGCAAATTTACAGTTTTGATTAGAAGTAGCCTAATACCTAATGATAAGTTTTTAATTCTATAATAGGCACAATTATTTAATTATATTATTGGCAATGTTTTAGTAGTTATAATAAACATGCCAAATCTATCACTGTGCGAATTAATAAGAATTCAGTGCAATAATAATATCAATTATCTACATGAGTAAAAGTAATTAAGAATATGCAAATCTAGATTGTAATGTTAGTCTGTAACCAACCGTTTTCGAATAATTGTTCAGCTGAAAGCAATAATCTGGATATAATAATAGATGAATTTACCTAAACCACCTTACTTTTAATTAGTTGCTTGTTAGAAAATATTTATTTTGTAGTCAGAATGAGTCTCGTTCATTCCTAATGATTTAGTACTTAAAGTTTGGTGCTGAGTATGATTTAGTTTTGCCTTACCATTGGACAACAACGGTATAAATGTATAGAAAAATATACTTACAATACGAAAATATGTTTTTGGAATCTGTATTTTTTTGTAACTTGTTATTTATTTAACTACATTATTGTGTTCGTGTTTTAGACATTGTCTAATTTATATTTGTCGACTTTTTAGAACCTTTTGACTGTTTTTGAGTCCCGTGTCACGATAATGTAGTTCGATATAAAATTTTACTGAGCGCGACATGTAGATGGATGTGACCAAAGTAATCGAATAAAAGTTATTCCTGAAATGATGCATATTTCATTTAAACGTTAACTTAAGAGTTCACTTTGTGTTTATTTTGGTCTTCTGTACGGATTTGATTTTTCTTGGTAACTTCCGTCAAAATGCCAAATGATGTTTACGGCAAATATGTACTATAGCCAGGAGGTGGAGAATACTGCGGCGGCTGCACATCTTTCACACGTAATTTTATTGGAGCTGTATTGTTTCGAGTAGGCGGTTGTTTCCACCTAAAACCCAATGAATAATCAAATAAAAAAAAAAAAAAAGATATTTGCAAGGTGTGTTATTCGCATGGTTGTGTTATGACATCAAAGCAGATTTTTTCATCGGGGATCAAACAACAGACAAAATTATTAAATGTGGTCCATTTGAGTTCTCACTGGTAAGTACCTCCCCTCTAATCAGATTTTGGTAAATATATTTGTAATCTACAGTCAGTTCTACAGTTTTATTAGATGTATATATTTATAATTCAATTAAATATTTACCAAGGAACAAGGCTTAAATTGTGCGGTGGTTTGGGTCTTGCAAGTCTTTCAGCGCGTTCTCTACGCAGCATGTTCGCATCGCGAGCCATAGCGCACCATGCACGTAACGTGAAGTAATATAGTAATTCTACACCAGAAAGCAGGGAAAATCCGAGGAATAAGCCTGCTATACCACCGAAGGATACTGAAATATAACCAAAATAAGTGTAAGTAGACCTTAAAAATAGTAATAAGTAATATCTAAGTATCATAGAATGTTATGCAGGAATTAATTTACTTACCCAACAAGTCAACCCAACCAAAAAGTACCTCACGCTTGTAACGCACCATTGGCCATGAAACAAATTCAGTTTCCAGGGAACTTGTACCGGACCCCCTAGTAGTGCTAAAATAAATAGTTTATACATTAACTAGCTGTTCCACGGTTTCCGGTTGCGGTTTTACCCGCGTTCTCGGTATAAAAATAGCTCATAAACTAAAACCTTCCTAATTAAACGGGCTTTCTACGCAAAAATATTTTTTCTAATCTGATAAGTAGTTTCGGAGATTTCCTCATAGATACGAGCGTACAAAATTTACCTCTATAGATAAAAAAACAAAAAAATCGAAACGGTACTGCAGCAACACCACTGAAGTTTGGTTTTAAATGAAATAAAATTCATTTATACAAATTTAATTTTAATTTGAAACATTAATAAGACATTAATAAGTCTCTTTAAGAGTAATAATAAATATTAAATAAATGTAAAAAAAAACAGAAAACATTCAAAACCAGACTGCAGAGGTGTTACGATTTTTTTGATGAGAAGTGTTGATATATATAAGTGCGGTCACCCTACTACCTGTTGGGTACCTTATTACTCAATGACTATGTTTGTGACTTTCTCATTTCTTATAAACGGGTAACATGTGGAACTCAGATTAATATTGTCAAAACTTACTCGACTTCCGACAGCTTTTCAACTTCATATACCGTATGGGAACAGCCCAGCTCACAAGAGCATCGCGTGACGTCAGTAATAGTTGCCGCATATTTTGCTATACATGCCAGTTCTCGTAGAGTGCATTGCCTATATCCCTCTGCAATTAAATTACAAACGTCCAAAAATGTAGCTAAATATTTTATGATCTTTTTTTAAAGACAGGCTGACAAACAGGCAGACGGTTCACGGTAGCCGTTCCAGTGATAAAGCCTCTGAAAAACGCAATATTTCAATCAGTACTAATAACTTCTTCGTAGAATAATAGTTTGAGTATCTCAAATTTTATATTATATGAATATTATTAAGCTGAGGTAATAGAGCGTTTCAGCCCAGGACGATGGTTGCTCAGTGGTAGTGACGTCGTATGCCGCGGCGAAGGTCGTGGCTTCGAATTTTATAATGAGCTTGAGCTTTCGGTGAAGGAAAACATCGTGAGGAAGCCATAGCACGATGGTAGGGTACTTTGTAGTACTTGCCTGGTCTACAAACGGTCGCCAAACACCTACTGGTGTGTTTTGGCAGTTAAGAGTTTAGAGCCAGTTGCTTTTAGGCTTTGTGTGCACCACCTTAGGCCACCTTGTGGTCAAAGTAAAAAAATACTAATATACTACTACTATAGGTACTATAATTACGCCAAAAACGGCTTCACTTTTATACATACACCTATAGATATACCTAACACTTCAACATAGTATCAAATCAACCCACAGATCCATTCAACTCGAAATTCCACACCGAGTAAGTTCTAATACCGAACAGACAAACGCTATTCATAATGACAAACTAACTCCATTTGGGCAACCGGTTAACTCAAATTTTAACCACGGATAACTTGATTTTGCAAAAAATGTGTGAATCCATCCCTTATTCAGCTTTCCTCCATCCCAGATCGAGGGATGTTAGCACGGTCAGTATATTGGATATCCCAAGTGTTGTCATCCGCTTAACTACCAGTGAATGCTACTTAGGAATTTCAAACATATTGATATGCAGGATGAACAGTGTGTGATAGCACGCAGTCTTGTGGTACGGCAGCATTCATGTTCTTGATATCGGAGCAGCATCCGTCAACAAAGAGTAATACTGAAAATAATTTACTTACTTAATGCCGGATAGAAATGTGGAACACATTTACAGAAAGATCTACTCCTTTGCATACGGCACTGACGCATACAAGCCGAGTATGTATAAATACTTGAAGTCTCCAAACGTTGTTCATCTGCGAATACGCATCGTCGTTGACGGATCGACAACTGGCGGGCATCCTCCGTAGTATATGTATGTTTTACAGAGAAAGATACTTTTTCAACGCGATGGTCCCATGAATGCTGAGCACTTTGTTCAAGACCCGCCATTTCTTCAGTAGAATGGATATAAATCTGAAAATATATTTTAGTACACATTCCTTTTGCAAATATCACAATTATAATGTATCAGTATTGACAAAACTAAGGACTCACATCAATGGTAGTATTTTTATGGTCTGAGTTGAACAAAAAAGACCATTTAGCATCCGTTTCATGGATGAACGCTTCTGTAAATAGCTCCATCTGGGTTTGTGACTGCCTAAAATAATAATTAATATTTAACATTACTACGGTAAGTTATTTCATAAAGAAATGATATGAAATTCTTACCATGGCCACAATTTTTCAGCGTGTCGTGAGTTGAACGCATAACAAAATCCCATCTCTGTGAATAAAGGCATGAGCAAGTCACAGCACTCCTCCGAATCTCCTTTCCACTCGCAATCGTAAAATAACGTTTCACAGTGACGTACGACCTGCAATTAAAATATTTTTGCCATAACTACCTAGATATCATTTACAAACCCTGACGGGCCGGTTGGCGTGGTTGGTAAGATACGCTATCTATCACGCCGCAGGTCGTGGGTTCGAATCCCACTCAGGACAAACATTTGTGTGCATGAACATGTCTATTTGTCCTGTGTCTGGGTGTAATTATCTATATATGTATGTATTTACAAAAGAAAAGTAGTATATGTAGTATATCAGTTATCTGGCTTCCATAGTACAAGCTCTGCTTAGTTTGGGGTCAGATGGTCGTGTGTGAGGAATAATGTCCCAGAATATTTATTATTTATTTTATATTATTCGCGTTTCCATTGACATATAAACTTAGCAGCCAAAAACATAGATGAAGTCGGTTAAAAAGGAACGTCCTAGACGCGAGTTAGTGGGTAGGTAAGTAGTCACTACACTTGTGACGTTACGTAGGGACCTAATATGTAGGTATAAAATGTAAGTAAAAATAAATCTGTAGTCTGGGTTTCTTGTAGGGACATGTAAATGAACCAACTACCACGTAGAGTTGGATTTTTTAATAAGTATTATCTAAGGGACGTCAAGATGAACAACTTTTACTTTGCGAATCACTTTCAAATGGCAGAATCACAGGCCATACAAGCTAAGGGCTAAGCGGTGCCGTGTCCCGGGGCCGTCAAGCTCGGCCCCCCGAGCTTGGACCCAGATCGGCAAACCTCAAACTGAAAATTTCTCCCACCTTTAGATTAAAAATTTAACAGTTTACAACACGACTTTAATTACGGGCAGCTCAGTTGAAAGAAATTTGGAACTTGTAGGGAATTCCCTTAAATAAATTTCTGTTGTTTGTGCAGGCAGTGTTGTCAACTTGACGGATTTGCCGTCAGATTTAGGGCAAGAAGGAAATAGAAGAAACATATTTTAATGGTTAACAGATTTCGAAATCATTAGATATTTACCCAATCTAGACTATCTACTACGTTACTTTACGTCTGCCGGTTCCGGCAGGTCCTAAACTCTTCGCTGTTCTGAAAGAGGTTTGTCTGTATGTAGTAAGAGCTGATGATACTGTAGCTTTGTACCTTTAAAGTATTTAAATATATTAATATTTTTACTTGATAAAACCTAACCAGTTTAGATAGGGCCCTAAGTTTTTTTTTTGCCCCAGAGCCTTTGGTTATCTAGCTACGCCACTGGTTATTATACGTAAATACAACCTACCTACATCTACATGGTTTTCCCAAGAGAAATAGAATATTCACCAACATTTATCAAATACTTCCCCAAATTCGTCATCAGCTCTCGGACTAATAATAGCTATGCTATTAGAAATAAGGTGGCTTACGCAAAGTAGGTGGCGCTACCGAAATAAACCGGAAATGCATCGAAATGTGTCCAATGTCGTGCCACGATTTATGTGACATTAGTTTCGTTTTATAACCAATTGCGTCATTTGTTTACGTTATATTATAATACAGTTGCGCCTCTAGCTGGAGAAATCAATAGTAAGGTGTGCTAAACTTTTATGTTAGTTGAACTAATTTGTTTATTGTTTCATTGGCCTGGACAGTAATGTAAACTATTATTCTAGGCGCCTAGTACATATAATAAGTACGTAGTTATTGAGGTATGTATTGGCGCGGAACTGGAATTACCGCACAAATTACCCAGTAGAATAGGTAAGCAGATCTGAACGGGAACAGGGTAAAGGAGACAGGCCATGAAGTAATTAGGTAACCATAATTATATGAAACATACGCACACTAAATACAGCTTCCTTCGTGTCCTTAGCTGGTTCAGGTGCATCACTCTCACTTGTTCCCACCAGTCCAGGGTCTGATAGGAATTCTGTAGTACGCTCAGCAATAGACCGGTAACTGAGTGTAGCAAGCCAACGCATCATATCCGCTGCACGCTCTGGCGGTTCCGAGCCCCATATTCTGATTTCGAATAATTCGTAAAAAAAATAGGTAATTCGTACAAAGTTCCCGAAATATATTTCGTTTGTTATATCTTTTTACGTACATTTATTAGGTAAAAAAAATGGTAACTCACTTTTCAATATATTCTTGTAATATATCTTCGTCAACAGGATTTAGATCGCATATCGTGACGGCAGGAAAAGGTACGTCCCAATTATGGAAGTCAGTATCCAATCCTACAAGTGGGTAATAGGTAGGTAGGTACTTATAAATATTTTTTCAGCAGACCACTTCGATATCGTAAAGTGTAGGACTTACTTATATCTACATATTTTCGTAAGTAAGGTATCTCTAAGTAATTTATTTATTTATTATGGTTTGCTAGCAACTATACATTAAAACAAGAGAATATTTCTTACACTAAACTAAAGCTAAATGCATAGCTATATTAAAGCAAACACAACATGACATGTTTTACTTACTAATACCTAATATAAAAAATAATATAATAAATACAAAAATGAAATGTACAAAATTAAAACTACAAAGTTTGGTTAATATTTTTCCGAAAAATTTTATAAGAGTTATTAAATATATCAATATCTATAGACCCACTGCAACACCGGTTATACAATTTACATATTCGCGGGATAGGCGAGTTTGCGCCCAGAACAGTTCTTCGAAATGGAGGAGCAAAAAGTTTGATCCGGTTTCTAGGTGGCACTTTAAGCTTGAAGTTACTTAGAATTTGGGGACAGTCAGTGTAATTTCTCATGAGTTTGAAAGCATATGTCATAGTACGCTACATTAGGGCTATTGTTTACTTATTAGATATTGGCCCTATACCGGGTGGATATTTTGAGTTGGCTTCTATTTGAAACTTATGTTGTGTCAAGCGAAAAACATTTACTATGGGATCAACTCTGAAATGTCGAAAAAAAACTAAAAGCTAAATGACAACCAAACTGATTGGCAAAGCAAAAGTGGCATGCGTAAAGTGAAGGGTGACTAACTCAACTAGGGTTTCGAAAAAAGGCCTCAGAATATCCACCCAGTCAAAGTCTAAGACAGTCAGTCTATCAAGGTCTAATTTATTTAAGTTAGGTACTACCGGTTTGTAAATCAGTTTTTTTCGTTTTTATACTGTAAGCTAGTGATTGGAACAATAATTCGCTTACTCGAGATACAAACTCGGGGCAAGCAACAAAAACTAACTATATACTCCTCGTTGCACAAATAACTATTGTTTGTAAACCTAATTCACAATCAAGCGGTATTTCCTACCTGTAATAGTGGGATTGGTCTGGAATTTCTCCCATAAACTCACAATGATAATGCAAGTTGTAACAGCGCCTATAGCCGTGAAACTAAACCACATAAATCTGTGAATATAAAACATGCCTCATCAAAATCCATCAAATGATGACTAACTGACCTAAAATGTAGGTAGATAAGCACTTACTTTTCACAGAAAGGCCTTTCTTTCTCTGCGATGTATCGTACACCATGCAATGTTGAGTTGTTGAAGAACTCCGTTGTTTGATGCCGTAAACTAGTAGCCAACAAGGAGAACCCCCCGACCGAAGTCGGTTGGCTCTTACCAGATCTCCGGTAAGCATTTTTCGGGTACGATTCTGGATAAACTTTCATATCATCTCATTTTTTATTTCCATTAAATAACAAACATTTTGTGTACACATGGGGAGCGGTCTGCGAGGCTACTACTTTACATCACGTGACAAAGATAACATCTATTATCGATCACCCTTGCGTGTTACATTGACAATTTAACCGTGCTCGAATATTTGTTATCGATATTACCTAAGTATATAAAAATATAATGTTTTAATGATAGTGTACCTAATTGTCGAGTAGATACCTACCTTCCTAATTTATGTAAATAAGGTAACTTATTTCTGTTGGAAGAGTGTGACAGGCTATAGCACAGCTATTTAGCTTTGTAGTAAATTGAGATCTAGACTGAACGATTTTAGGTACTTACTCAAGATAGTCTGATGCTCTTAAGATATATTCAAGACACGCGTTATGTTAAGTAGGCAGTAGGCACTTAAAGTAACTATTTAGTGATCTGTGACTTAAGCCTGCAATTCTATTAAAATACCTGAGGTAGCCTTATAGTATTTAGGTACTTAGTACCTATAATAGATTTATAATAGGTATAAAACAATGGCGATCTATTAGTTTTGCTTTTGGTGTAGGTTATGTAAGAACATGCCATGCCACAGTCACCTACTCGTTATGTATGTAGGTCCTACTAATGTTTTGTAACTGGGCGATTCTGTGATTAGGTATGCATGAATTTTATTGATGTTTTCAGAGGATTAGATATTGTGGACCATATTTTCCCAAAAAAACATCTATGGATTAAAAATATTCCACATTAGTATAACTTTTGAAATTGGATCACTTTCCTAAACAAAATAATTATATTTTTGATAAAAATCAAAAACCTACCTAAATTGACCATTAATTAGAATGATACGTTGAAATAAGTTAAACATTTTGATAAGGATGTAGGTAACAAATTGTGGTTTTACAAACTCCGCTCAATGTTCTACAGTATTCGGGACGTATAGAAATAGAAAAACTTTATTTCTTGCCACACACAAAAAAGTGCTTAAAATGATAGAGACACTTCTAGACGGCTGAATTGAAACTTTGAAAATGTAGAAAGATAGCCTTTTAGGCAAACCGTCTGACTACTGTTTCGGATATATTATTATGATTCCACCCTTCCATGTAAACTGCCATGGATTCCGACCCTCCAAAGCTTCTCCAAAAGTAAATCATTCGATTTATTTTGTCGAAAGTCTTGGAAACGTTGGTACACGACGTCCATCTGAAAGTTATTTTCGATTACATAATTATGTTAAAAAATTTGTAACCATAACATAAAAATCTAGGTAGGTAGTACTAAACCACTTTTATAAAATCTTTACTGTTCCCAAATTTAAGTAGGTAAATAAAAAAAACCGGTCAAGTAAGAGTCGAACTCGTGCGCCGAGGGTTCCAAAACTAACCATTATATCGCCAAAATATTTTCTTTTTTTTCTTTCACACAATAGCACAATTTTATTTATTTGCCTTGTTTGCGGTAGCTGCCAATTAAACTAGACCTCTAAATTGTATGAGCGCCCATACAATCAGAGGGCTATCTTAATTGGCGTCAACTATGTATGTATGGGGACAAATGTCTTTAATTTTCATTTTTTTTAATTTTTTGGAATTTTTCCTTTATTTGTGCTGTAAGACCTTGCTTTTTGCCAAATTTCGTGATTATAGGTCAACGGGAACTACCATATAGGTTTTCGACCCAAAACCTATAGGGTACTTCCGGTTGACCTAGAATTGTCAATTTTGAAGAATTTGACCTAGAATTGAAAATTAAGGTAAATTTTACTTACAAGTTTTCGCGAAAATCTTAATTTGCCTATATCTTTTTATCGTGTTGACTCGGGACCTTGATTTTTTACACCTGATAGGGACTATGGACTTCAGTATCTGATATAAATTTCAACATCCTAGGTCCACCCGTTCCTGAGAAAATCGGTGGTGACACACGGACAGACAGACGGACAAGAAAGTGATCTTATAAGGGTTCCTTTTTATACCTTTTGAGGTACGGAACCCTAAAAAGAATGATTACAATCTGATTAGTTTCGGAGAAATGCGTGGACCAACACACATTATGTACTATAAAATTTTGTATATTTGGTTGGAAGCCCTAATTGATTACCATATTTACAACTCTGATATTGCGTAAAATAAAATGGTTGCATCATACATTTTGGTCGAGAAGGTATTGAACTTTTGTATGGAACAGCTGATAATTTTTTCGAGATTTCACAGTTAGTCCCATAGTAAAAGTTGTTCAAATTGATGAGTACATCCACCCCTGCAAGTAATGCCAGTGACAAAAAAAACACCTGTAATGCCCTGTATATTAAATTTCCGTTCTAACAAACACAATTATTTAGATATACCAGGGCACTCAGAAAGTTTTGAGAAAAAAGTTTTTATGTATGTGACACTGGCCAGTTATAATTTATTTAGAACACACGATTATTTACAAGTAAAAATACAAACATTCCAATTACAAAAGATCCCTCCACTTTTTTAAAGAGCGAATTTGAACTATCGTAACGTGTCTCATTGAAAAATAGATCTGCGTCAGGAACACTTTCGCGCGATGATTTTTTATGATTACAAAAGTCGTCTTAAACCGGACGAATCGTAGGATAGACTTCAAATGTCATTTATTTATGAAGGCCCTTCTAAAGCAACCGTATACCACTGGTATAACGAATTTCATCGCGGTCGCCCTTTGACATCTGTTACGGAAGGAAACGTGCTAGCAGTGAAAAAATTAATTCAAAAGAATAGGCGAATTACGTATGAAGATCTTCAGCACATACTGCAAATTGGATCGGGAAGCGTTCACTAAATTCTACATGACCATCTTTGCGTGAGGAGTATAGTTTCACGCTAGGTGCCGCATGCGCTAACAGCGTTCGAGAAGGCTATAGAAAAGGTGTCTCGCGGATTGGAAAAAGTGTTTCGAAAATTGGTTTAGACGCATGAAACTTTGTATAGATACTGGTGAAGAGTTCTTTGAAAAGATTAAATAAAAAAACTTAACTCATAAAACTTTTTTTAAAGTTTCCGAGTGCCCCACGTATAGATTAATAGATACCATATGGCATATGGGTTAAATAAGCTTCACATTCAATTAATTATTTTTAATCTAAAATTGTTATACTAAGTAAAACAGCTAGGTATTGTGGGTATAATGCTATCGCGATTTTTTTTATAGATATTGATACTTATGATGTTCTTTAATATTGTTGTAGTAGGTACATTGTTTTGTTCTATCATCAATAGTTTTCGCAGCGCATGCGATGAAAGACATTTTATGTCAATTTTTTTTACACCTTGGGTTACATTATTCAAATATGGAAATAAAAATAGCCTATGTTACTTACTCGGTGAAGATGTAGCTTTCTAACGGTGAAAGAATTTTTAAAATCGGTCGAGTACTTTTTGTGTTAAATCAATCGAATCTTTCCTCTTTATAACATATATACATATACTAGCTGTCCCGACAGACGTTGTCCTGTCCAACTCATACACAAAATTTCATCCAAATCGGTCCAGCCGTTTATTCTATCTCTCAAGTTGGACCAGACTGCTCACGGTGTGCCAATTTAATTTAAAATCGGTTAAGAAGTTTAGGAATCCATCACGGACAAACATAGTGACAGGAGTTTTATATATATTAAGATATATAGACATGACATATTTATTAGTAGGTATATTCAAAAATAAATGAGAAGGAAATAACAGAATATTATTCAATAAATAAATTCTCTGTGTATGTCCCCAATACAGGTAAGAACGATCCTCGACTAGGAAGTTTTTATAAAATAACGAAGGTCTGATCATCACGGGGTCTTGGGCCATAAATAAAACAACAAAATGTTACAAAACGCAAAGTTTATTTCATTCAACCCTTAACATAACATTTAATAAAAATTACTAAATCTAAGGTCTACATTTTATGACTGTCCACATAAGTAGGGACTTATCTACGTACTAAGTCTATTTAATTTTTTCTTGAAGTTACAAACCGCTCATCGGGTTAATATTCTTTTTAGATGTAGATGGGATTGCAATTTCAGCCTCGGGTGGTACCAATGGATCGATTTTGATATCAAGATCTTTTAGTGCTTCGTCGAGAATTTTGATTTTACCCATTAATCTTTCGGCTTCCATGTTGTAACCAGGTTCGAGCATCTTGCCACTTGGGTTCAACTTAAATAGATGTTCTGCCTAAAAAATAAGAACATCGGTTGAGTACAATACCGTACCTACTAAATCGTACGATGAAAATAATATGAAATGTAATATTAAGTATCATTAATTTTATCAACGGGTAAAATTGTTACGACGTGGGCGTGAGCGACATGCTCGCGACGATGACACGATAGCGCAATGAGACGTAGCTTTTTGCCCGCGGCTTGGCTCGCGCACATATATTTATTTATTTCATATTATTTATATATTTTTCTCCCGCCAGCCGAATTTTGATGGAACAAAGCCGACTCGAAGCGCCATACCAAGCTAATCTTAATTATTAACTTTTAAAACTATTAGCGTTTTCAAAAAGACAGCTAAAAACACCTTCATAAAAATGATCTCTTTGCATTCTGTTACATGAGTTTTTGCTAAAGAAATTCAATTCTACCTACAGACACGCTGGTTCTACAGTTTTATTACCTATAAGTATGTTGGTATAGATTGACAGATTCAACTCTATATAATATTACAGGTATTGATTTATTTAACTTAATAGTAGTATGTGGTGACCATGGTCATCACCGATAAAATTGCCGTTTTGTATGGGAAAATTGACTAGCCTACATGTTTAAAAAAAAAAAAATAGATATTACTTTACCTACGCTATATACACAATAGTATTTTAAAGGGCAGTTTGTTAAAGTGGAGTGAGTTGAAGCCACTTGAGGCTGGAGATCTTTCTCATCCACCATAATCCGTGACCTGCTGCCCCACAATCTTTAATTTTCCGGAGTTTGAATATCTTTCAGGGGCAATGTGTGCAATTGCCCCTGGTGCACGACCGATGCTCTGTTTTTAACCAATTTCAAAGTCAACTGTATTTTTCGATAGCAACTGCACTATTAGATTTTTATGTTTTTTAGAACAAATTTTCTGCCAGATAAGTTATCACACAAATGACACACCCGTGGCCGTGATTCAACGTTTATACATTTGGCATCTGGTTTGGTGCTATATACATTTTTAGGGTTACTTACCCAAAGGGCAAATCGGAGCCATATTGCTGTCTGTTCGTCCGTCCGTATGTTACGGATCTTTAGCTCTTAAACGGATAATTTAAAGAAATTTGAATATTTTGTGTGGAATGTTGACCCAAACCCAAATATTGTATAAAATAAATTTCCTGGGGCCACTTTATCAGTCAAATCAATTACTAATAAAAACTATCATCTCAGCCGCAAGAAGAAACATGGCTACCACCCTCAAGTTGAAAATCTGTCGCCAAACACCTATTGGTGTGTTCAGGCAGCTGCACTTGAGAGCCAGTTCTTTCTAGGCTTTGTATGCTTACCACCTTCGGCCACATCATCACTTACCATTGTGAGATTGTGGACAAATACAAGCCTTCACAAACTAAAAAATAAAATAAAAACTAGCCCACTGCTTACTTTGTTTTAAACAGTTTCTAAAATCATCATAAGTAAATATAGCTTCGAATCATATGTTGTTTTCATTAATGCTGTTTGATAAATCGATAACATTTGAAAGGCTTTGGGCAGAGTGTGAATCGGCAATAAATTAGAAATAAATTTGTTTTTTTTTAATAAGCAAACGTATCATAAATATAGTTCAATGTTTCATAACTTCGTTGATAGTACCTATAAGTTCGTGCTAGCTAAATACTTTTAGTTTGGTAAATCATAGATTGCGGGTGATTAAATGGCCATGTACTTACAAGAAAATCTATAGGATCATCGGGTCTCATCTTGGCAACTTCGAGCAATGCAGGCGTCAATGTTGGAAATATATGATGCACAAGATAGTTGCGCATGGGCTCACCCGCAGCTGCTAATGCGACTTCCTCTTCTTCACGTAGTAGCGAATACAGCTCTGACTGTTTTTGTTAAACCATGATTAATAGTTAAATAAGTTAATTTATTCGTGCATTACCTACTACCTATTAATATTACCCAATATTCCATTTTCTCTTCTCGTTCTTCCTTTAACTTCTTTTCGAGTTCCATCATTGCCTTTGCTTCTTGAGCCCGTAAGGTTTCTAATTCTTCCTTTTCTTTTTTTTCTGCAGCCTCAATAAGCGCTAAGAAGAATACAGATCGCCATCAAATAATATTCTGTGATATAAAACTAAGAACCTACAAATAGTAGGTAGGACTCTAGTCAAATAAAAAAATCTTACCAATGAGTTTCCCATAGCGACACGGTCGTCCCATTCTAAGTGCTACAGCAGAATACGATCCACTCATTCCATAATCGTAATGTTCTTTCACCGGTACTACAAGTGGATGTATATCAATCTCGTCAAAGAAATTAAGTGGAGTAATTTCACGTGCGTCTCCTGCACGAAACTCACTTAGCCGTTTCAGAACTGTCTCTTCATCAAGGCGCGATTCGCCCTCAGGCTGGCGCATCGCCTTCTCACAGATATAGTCGTCCGTTGCTTCCAATGATACTACAATGTCTGGAAAATATAATTTAATCATATCATGCACGTTCTGCATATAAATATTTACCTATATACTAACTCTTTAAAATAAATTGTGTACTAACTTAGTTCTGATGATTTTGGCGATATAACATGTATTTTTTGATAAATTATTTATTTTGTATTGAAATGTTACTGTTTGGTTAGAACCCGCCGAAACAGTCAAGGTACCTACGATCTTATACGCATTGACGTGTGGGCACGAAAAGTTTGTGATAAGTGTACCTACCTACCTACCTACTACTTTAATATTAGGTTCATACCTGGTAGAATTTTTTTTAGCACACTACTATACAGATCAACGTCATCATCAAAATTTTCCTCCTCATTGCCTTCTTCAACTTCAGAGTCTGCCTCTTCTCCTTTTTCGAATACTAAAAGCATAAGTTATTAGCAGATAAGTATTGATATTTGAATACATACGAGTACGTTAAGTACCTACAAAGACAAATATAATCTTACGTGCAGCACATTGAGCTATAGATGACGGAAAACCATCTAGCACCCATCCTCGATTCGTAGCTTCACGACATAAAAGCCTTTGCCGTAAATACCTGTGCCAAAATTATGATAAAATGTCGGTACAATAAATTATTGTTCTGAGGTCGGTACCTACGCCTACGTACCTATATGTATAGATGTGCACAACTTCGTAGCACTCTAACAACGCCACGCGCGCCGCGGCCGCAATGGCTCCGATCGAAAATATTGTCGCTATTTCACCTCCAATTATTCAAGTGAAACAAGACAGTATATCAAAGACCGTGCGAGCGAGCTAATCACTCGTCATCATTTTACCATATTTTTATAAATTAATTCTAGATTACAATACTTCTACTTATTTTAATTATTCATTTGCAACACAACTACAACAACTACTACAACTTTTAGGATTCCGTGATCAAACAATCAGAGCAATTTTAAAACTATTAAAATATCATTAGACCTGTAATATTTTTTATAGCTTAGTAATCAAATATTTTTAAAAAGCGTGTGCAAACTTTTTACAGGATGAATGAGACTGACAGTAGATGAAAGCAGCAGTTTTATTGTTATGTAGTGACGACTTCTCTATCTACGGTTATGTATGACTCTATGCGTACCTATTTCTAATTACATATATTTTAGCTGAGGACCAAGAAGAACCGTGAGTTACGGGAACCTTTAAAAAATACGAATATCGATGGAGGAGCGCTATAAATAAATAAATAAATAAATAATATTCTGGGACATTATTTCTCACACACGGCTATCTGACCCCAAACTAAGCAAAGCTTGTACTATGGAAGCCAGATAACTGATACTATATATTTTTTTTAAATACATACATATATATATAGATAATAACACCCAGACTCAGGACAAACAGACATGTTCATGCACACAAATGTTTGTCCTGAGTGGGAATGGAACCCACGACCTATACCTATACATTCATTATGGACTTCAGCTGAACCATTAAAAATAAACCAGCATAAGCTAAACTATATAACTTAACTACACTTGTGGCCATATTTAAAAGAACGTTAATAAAAGGTTGAATAATATTTACTGTGTTCTCATTAAGCACTGGCCATCTACTTATGTCAGAACCGAATAGAACATGTTTTGGATATTACGAGGAAGACATGTTGGAAGACCATTAATCTTACGAGACCTTGTGTAAAGTGCATTGATGGGAGAATGGAATACAACCACTATTTACGATTAAGGTCTCTAATTTGTTTTTATTTCAATAAGTTTCAGTTTTGTTAGTTCAACAATGTTAATTTTATTTATTCACTAGCTTTCGCCCCTCGGGTTCACCTGCGTTCCCCAGGGACCTTATGTTTTCCCGGGATAAAAAGTAGTCTATATCCTTCTCCATACCATAGGCTCTCTTTCATCTCGATCGGTTCAGCGGTTTAAGCGTGAAAAGGTAACAAACAAACAAACAAACTAGCTTTCGCATTTATAATATTAAGTTAGGATTTGGATTTGAATCTTTAGCTACAAAAAGCTTCACAAATAAAACTGTTTTATGGTTATTTTTCCGCTTTTTTGTGTTCCTCTAAATATGTCTATAAGTCAGCTGTGACTGTGTCTTTGGACTTAAAAAGAAATATGGACCCCAAAACATCGTCATCAGTCAGAGCTCGACCAGAACGTAGAATGTTGAGAGTTTGTCGAGCAGTGTCCTGCGCGCCTTCCTCATCGCCTGTTTCGTCTTCAGTATCTGCCATAGCTGTCTCTTCTTCCCCAGTTGGAAATGCAAGGGCAGCTTTCTCACCAATTTCCCAGTGGTTTACACGCCACGACTAAAGAGCAACTTCTTAAATAATATTTTTAATGAAAATAAATGTCACTTGCATATATGTATTAACATACGTATAACGTCTCAAATCATAAAATTGAAAAATAAGGACAATAGATACTGACCAAATCGTCCAAAATATCCTGAGCAACAGTCTCAGGGGAAATATATACGAGGCCATAAGCTTCGCAAATCAGTTTTGATAAAGTCGTCTTTCCCACGATCGGGGGCCCATATACTACTACCTATAACACAAATACAATTATATTAGGATGGAGTCGTGAGAGTTATCATACTTCATACTAATATTATAAAGACGAAAGATTTGTATTTTTGTATGTTTGTAACGAATATAAAATTAACTTTTAACAAAAAGGAAAACCTACTTCAAAATGGGTTTGCACTATAAGTAAAAGTATAAAATAACGATGCTAGAACTCGTTTTGAATTCAGCGAAAGAAAATCGGTGCTCCTTTTGTTAAAAGTTAATTTTTATTTTCCATTTTTAGTTTCTTGTGTATTGAATCCTACTTATCGAGATTTGTCACGTGTCGACAATATTGAATAATATTTATTTATTATTTTTTGTGTTCATAAGTGTTCAGTAGCCTCCCGACGCAATCACCCAAATGATTAGAAAGAATAAAAACTAGCGGTCTATACAGTACTTCAAGAATTATCCTCTAACTCCTAACTAACAAGGAGTTATACCTTCCATCATCAGCTCACCTGTCTAACTCAAAGGAACATAAGTAGCGGTTTATACGAGCCTATAATATATTCACTAACTCCTAATAGTTAAGGAGTTATATTTTCCATCATCAGCTCAGCAACATGAGATGGTGAGTGCCAGACGCAAATACTTGAATAGTTTTAGAAAACATATCGGTGAACATACAAATATATATATATATACTAGTGGGCCCGACAGACGTTGTCCTGTCCAAACTCGATTACGACGCCATCTACCGGGTCCAATTATATTTTAAAACCATCCAGGGACCCACTCATATATACACAAAAAAATTCATCAAAATTGGTCCAGTCGTTTAGGAGGAGTTCAGTCACATACACACGCACACAAGAAATATATATATTAAGATATATACAGTGGAACATAGAACCTTCTCCTTTTTTGAAGTCGTTTAAAAATCAAAAACTTATTTTATGACAGTACTTTTGTATATAGGTACCTTAAATGGTTTTAATCCTCTTTCCTTTTTATACTGCTTTATAAGACTTGGAACATTCTCAGCGAAAGTCAATTCGGAAGTCCATTGCAGTCCCATCGTCTCCACAATAAAAGTTGGCTCCATGTTCAAATTCAAGGTTATTGAATCGAAAGTTCTTTGCTGAAGAAATATTAACATTTAGCATTGTCTTTAAGCAGGAGATAATTTAGGCACTAAAGACCGCCAAAACTCACTTCAATCTCTGGAATTAAAAATGCATCTTCCGGTGGAATACACTTGAACATTCCTGAGCCAACTAATCTGCCAAGCGATTTCACTATCTGCAATAGAAACAGGTTAGATATTTATATCGTAGTAAGTTCAGTAACGACACTAATGACTAAAGCTATAAGAGAAGTTGAAAATAACACACCTCTCTTTGTTTCGTGGGGTTTTGTTCCACGGCCAATATGTAGAGTTTCTTCGGAAAGTCTACAATTAGATTGTAAATAATTCTGGAAATTATAAATTATTATTAGGTAAAATTATAGTGGCTGTGGACGCTCGTAGGAGAATTAATTGCAATCATGGTTTAAATCTGTTGCCCGTATTGCAGAACAACTGTCCGCATAGAGTCTTTTCGGTGAAGGACCATATCGCAGAGAAGCCCGCTGATGTCATTTCGTGAGAAAGTAAATCGATTTTAATTGTAACTTTACACGATTAGTTAACTTTTTCTAAAATATATTATAATTGTAAAACTAGGTAAGTAGATAGGTATGAGTAGGTATATACTTAAAACTTAATCAAAATAATCAAAGTGTAAGCCTCGAATACTGACTGGGCCAAATCAAGGACATTTATAAGAGGAACAACATTCCCGCCACGCCCGAGTATAGGTAACATGCGTTCGCATTCCCAGGCTTTCTGGAACCAATAGAAGAGCACGTCTTCGCGACCACCGTATGTCACACCAGGTGCAACCACTATAGCACTAAAACAGAGAAAGAAGAGATAAATATTAATTTGACAACAACGCTAGGTAACTAAGCTGTCGTACCTATGACTAAGTATACAATAATAGGAAAAAACCCGTAACTATGTGACTTAGAGATATTAAGTTGGTACCTACAGTAGGTAGAGCTACAGTCTGTATGGGCGACACAACTACTGACGCGCAGCCTATATCGAGTCTACACCAGTTCCTTGGGACTTGAGTTCAGACCTCATGTTAATGTGGTTTAGGTGTGAGACGCGTCATGTAAATAGTTTTAGTATGCGTAAGCTCGGAAGCGCTCAGCCAGCCAACACTGATATGAGTCTAGGGAAGGGATTACGTCAATCAAACAAACGACCAAAATATTGGCATAATGCAAAGCGTTTTGTTTTGAAGCGATGATAGCTCAGTTGTGGTAAAGTAGAATTCCGAGACGAAGGTTCGAATCCTAGAATGAGGTGGTGCTTTCGGTTATGGAGTAATAGTAGATTATGCACCAAGAGAATAAAGCAATGTCTTACGTCACGGGCGGCATATCGTACCCTGAGTGTAACGAGGTACCCTTAGCGTAACGAGAGATGCTAGAGTTAACTCCCGAGTGTAGCGAGGGAATTTTGTAGAGTCCTGAGTGAAGCGAGGGGTTATCCTAGAGATGAATACTCTACTTTTCATAACTACTGCGAGACAATAAAAACCCAGGGCTATATAAGATACCTACCATACCACACAAATGTCGATTTTATAATGGAGATTCAAGGATTAAAAAAAAATAAACCAAAGAGTTTTTTAAAGTTGAAAAATAGTTATTTGTGCAACAAGAGAGCAAAGTCGTTTTTTGCTGCGAGTGCTGATTTTGAATCCTGAGTGTGGCGAGGGATTCAAAGGCACGAGATGAAAAAACTTTGCTCTCGTGTAACACACATAACTTTTCACTTCATCAGCGAGAACACTTTAGGAGATCGTGTTTGTCTTTGAGGTCGAATTCAAAATCGGAACTTCGAAAGGACTGGTCTTTGTCTCTCTCTCTTTCTAATGGCGGGAAAGAAATAGAGTGTGAATGTTTCGAATTGTATGATTAACCCAAGGCTGAATAAGATATTCGCGGCTTTCTGAAAAAAAAAAAAAGTTACTTGGTCTCACTCAGTGAGCAAAATGCGATTTTGCTCGATCACCCAGTATCGGTAGTAAGTATATTATTATTAGTATATGTTTGTATTACATATTATTATTTACCCGTTTGTCTGGTTACCACCCTCAAGATGAAAACCTATGGCCATGCACCTACAGATGTGTTTCGGGTAGTTGCAATTAGGATTAGGAGCCGGTTGCCTTCTAGGCTATGTTAGGAAATGGGAATTATAAATTGGTATTGCTAATATCCATAGGCGACAGTGGTTACATACCTGCTTGTCAGCTTTTTGACAAATAAACGTATATGTACCTAAAGTAACAAACACCATAATTACATAAATAGTATAACCTTGAAATAACTTTCGGACATATACATACTTAATGCTTAGGTAGGTAGGTATCAAATATTTCAACGTCGGGTGTTAACTTACCCAATTTGTGACCTATATTTTCTGG
The DNA here is from genome assembly GCA_951216915.1 of Tetheella fluctuosa. Classification (NCBI taxonomy): domain Eukaryota; kingdom Metazoa; phylum Arthropoda; class Insecta; order Lepidoptera; family Drepanidae; genus Tetheella; species Tetheella fluctuosa. The sequence continues at coordinate 7,534,294 of OX578219.1, read as the reverse complement.
CTATTCCCACTACTTCATTTTCAATATCATAATGCATTTTATAATTTGGATGGGGTTTCCTTTTGCGAAAATCCGTCTCTATAAATGGCAACTCTGGCGTTTCCTATTGGAAGATAAAATATGGACTTAGAAGGGTCGTTTATAAACATGCTCTATGCTATTTAAATAATTTGGTATTGCTTTAAAATAAACGTCTAACTATATTAGGTACCTGTGTTAAGGCTATCGACCCTCCAGGGTCCACTAAAATGATTTTAAGAGTGGGGGAGGAATGCGTTGTTATCGATAGGCAAGGCACTTACCGGATCTAATGGCTTAGTAACAGCCCAGGTCATTACGGTAGATATCAGTAACAAGTACCGTTTCTTAGTTTCACCATCACCACTATACTCCGAATCTGCTGCTGATAATGGTGCGGATGTCGTGTGTTTATCCAACAATTCTTTTAATACTGCCGATATTTCACATTATTTATCACATAAAATTGAGGTCACCGTGTAGGATTAAGCAATGTATAGTACTAATTAAATAATTATGATTCAAAATATGTACATAATCTAAATGATTCTCCTCCACAACAGATACTATAATTACTGACATTGTTATATCAGTGAGTTAGCGTTTGTAGAGCCGTGGGCGAAGGTTTACCATCGTCACATAGTTACTTACTTATTAGTAAGTAGTGGTAATTTTATCCTATTAATTAAAAAACGTCTTGTGATATATACGGGTTTAAGTTTACAAAAAAGTTGACGTTTGTAAACCATCGTCACTTATTTACCATTAAGGCTCCAGTCTCCCTAAAATCAGTGTTCTTGCGGAATTTATCAGAAAAGAAATATTGTTTTTTAGTCATCAGAAAAGCAATAAATGAAATATATTTTACGTTATTTTAAAGTGTGAGATTTGAAATTTTCAATGCATATTTTATTTTTTAATTTGACGCCACTTTTATTAGCTTTGTGAGGCTTTAAACATACCTCTATTTACGTTCCACGCGTAGAGGGTCTCATTCATGCACACGCCACGAAAAAAATATAACAAAAACAAGAAATGTATTCAGATTACATTTGTCGGCAAATCCTCTACAATAATCTTATCTAGTTACTTTTTTAACTTTTTTACTTTTGTTACTCAGGTTTTTATGTTACAAATTGTCACTACTTAACTTACCATTACCGTTTCTCAAAATTATTTTACCCAGCTCTTATTTGAAATAAGATCAATAACTAGACAAGCAATAGGTACCACAATATAATTAAAAAAAATAGGTAAAGAGTTAAGGCTCTGACGTCTAACGGTTTATAGGGGAGGTAGGGGACCATTGGGCAGTCGGGAGGTTAGGGCACCCCCTCCTAACTTAATTTCTATGCTAAGTGTTATTTTTTTTATATTATTGTTTAGTTTACGCACTCGAAACAATACCCTACCAAAAATTACCTATAATTTCATTCAATTCTCAAAGTCACAAGTGGTTTGCTGTTTTTCACATGCAAATCCAATTATTTTAAGTCGATATGTTAAAGTTAACACGATTGAAATTTGCGAGAAGGTAAGATTTTGTTGTTTTTATCTCATGGTGTGTTTATTAAAGATTATATTTACTAGCAAAAAGCATGAAAAAATATCCCACCAAAAATAATCGTGATAGTTTAATTAAAAAAGTATGTAGGGGAAGCAATGGGCACCAATTTAGAAGGGAGGTTTGGGCATGCTAAATTGGGAGCCAACGTAATGTATGGTGTTTCTATATGCCATAACATTTTGATTTGATGGTTACATCAAATCCAACGATCTTCAATCCAAGATTTGGAATTAGGTGGTAACTACTTGGATACCAAATCTTAATTAGGTAAAAAAAAATGTAATTTCATCTTCTTTTGATAATCATGCTATTTTTGTGGATATGTTATATTTTGCAGTATTTTGCAATATTTTGCAGTTTTATGTTAAATGTTGATTGTTTACATGAGTTGAAATAGTTCCTTATATTTAATATTCAAAGTCAAAGCCATTTATTCAGTTTGGGCCCTAGGAGGACTTATGAAGGTCGAATTTACTGAAGTTACCACCGGTTCGGAAGTCAGCCTTCAACTGAGAAGAAACAGCAAGAAACTCAGCAAGGTTACATTTTTTTTATTTATTATTTTTTTAAATTATCTGTCTATTGGCTATATTTTTTCAAAAACAGCAAAATGTACAATAGAATATGCAATTAAAACAAAACGAAAAATACCAATATAAAGTAAATAATAAAATGTAACGCAAACAAGTTCTTATTAAATAATAGCGAATACGCTAATGGCTAAAACTAAAATATATATATATAATAAAGAAACATTGTGCAAGGTGCATCTATGCAGAGTGTAACTATTTCCAAACATCCCTATCTTCAACATATTAAAATAATATTGAAAATCAGGTGTTTTAAATAATTGCCCAAACCTCCCACAGGGGTGCCCATACCTCTCGACCACCGGGAGGATTGGGCACTTTTGACTTGGTTGAGTAAACCCTAGATATCTTGGAAACTGGATGAAGTTAAGAGACGTTCTGTACACCAATTCCGAGCCAAACGAATATGCTTGTGACATCATTTATAAAAAATCGATTATTTCATACAAATACATTTTTATTATATTATCAAAAGATAAATTACCTACAGCTTTCAATTTTAATGTAACCATCGAATAAACGATATTTCATCAGGGTTTCTGAATTATACTCACGTTTCATGAAGTCCAAGGCATTTTTCAATTCATCTTTATCGCAGCCTATGTCGATTATGATGGTGCCACAAGTCAGCATTTGCGGCAAGCATTCAGATTTCGGTATGATTCGTGCAACGTTATCCAAAGACTTAATTTTTGGATCGGTTACTGTTCCTGTAAGGCATAGAGGAAGATTGAATTTTCAGATGGTAAAAACAAACAAATCAAGAAATTATGTTTTCTATAATATTAAAACAACTCACCAATAATTTCGTACTGCTGTTCTGGTGGAGGGGGCGGCATCACCTCCATGTCTTCTCCCACCATCGTTTGCGAAGTCTCTCTGGTTGTTACAACATTTTTCTGTAATACCTTAGAGACCTCTTTCAAAATATACTCTCCATGATATGAATCTAAATTGTTAATAAAGTAACGCTTGAAAGAAAATAAATTATGGAGTTCCGTGGACGATTTACCGGAAGAAGTTTCGTTAGATTTCTTCATGATCGGTATTATTAGGTAGGTACTTATATACTTGGATCATGTACATACCTACCTATCTTATTTCGTCCAAATACTTATTTAACACATCTATTTGACACTAGCTTGACATGAAGAAACAATCAAATTCCGAGGAAACAATAAGTAGGTACCTATTCTATGAAGGTTCTCCTTGGTGTTATAGGTAGGTAGGTAGCTACTTATTTATATTTATTAGAATTTTTGTGATCATCGAATAAAATTAATAGATGAAGGAGTATGTACCTACATATTATTTGTATAAGAAAGGGTTAGGTAGGCCTATAGGTACTTATGTATGATGAAACCCAATAGCAAAAAAATGTTTACAATAATACTCCACTGGGATATAAGAAGAAGTGCAGTAGGTAGGTAGTTCCACATACCAAAACAGAGATTTCATTAAAAAATATGAAAAAGGAAACATACTTATCTGGTAGATATATTTAAAACATAACCTGTCTGTAGATCATAGCTGTAGATATTTTTAGTAATAGTTAAAAAAATATATGCCACATGGAAGGGCATATTCAGTAGCATGAAAGTACAGAAAGATAGATAGATAACACTTTATTGTAACACTACTAAGTGACCACTACCTGGCCGACAGGCAACCTTTATAATTATGTATAGTACTAGCTTCCGCCCTGCGGTTTCACCCGGGTTTCCGAGGGATCATATGTTTTCCCGGGATAAAAAGTATCCTATAATTATGTTAATCCAGAATATACCTATTCTCTCCCGTGTGATTTTTTGATACAAAACCAAACAAAACTTTCACATCTAATATATAAAATTCTCGTGTCAGTGTTTGTCTGCAAACTCCGCCGAAACGGCTCGACCGATTTTTATGACTTTTTTGTATATATTTTCTGATAATAGGTCGTAGGCTATTTTTTATACCGCTACGCAGGTGAAACCGCGGGGGACAGATAGTAGGTAATATGTAGGATAGGATTAATTTTCTCTTTCCCGCTGTGCGCTACGCGGTATATGATAATACCTAAGTACTATTTCTTTTTTTTTTTCAAAATTCGAACTTTATTGTCGGCTTTGCTAAGTTGTACTGCTGTACCAAGTATTTTGTTCCCATAAGATTTATTAGTTTCTAAAAAAAAATAAGTACTTACCTACGTAATATGTTCAGTTCAGTTATAGAGTAGGAAGAAGTAAAATTCATAAAGTATGTAATCAATTCCATCTTTTATTTAGCTATGTAAATTATATAAATAAACCATACAATTTATTAATTTGTAAATAAATTGCTCCCAAGCACCTTTGTCATATTTATCCAACTTAATTTATACAATTGGCACGATAAAATACTTATTCAAAATATTACTTAAACCTAATTCAGCTAACACGTTCATTATATAATAAGTCTATCAATGACTCATAGTTCCATAATAATCAATAGGTATACTAAATAGAATTTTATAAAATATATTTCTGTAAGATTAATAAAATATTACCTTATGTAACTACTGTGTAGATTTTATTCGATTTGACATTAAAAACTCTAGGAATACTGAAATTCTTACTCTCCTTTTTGGAGCAGTCGGGTAAAAAACGTGATGGAATGATGTATAAGTAATCAGTAAGTACTTAGGTACTAATATTTTTTATAAATGGAATAATATGTGTATAAATTATAATAATTAAGAATAAAATTGTGTTATATATCTTTGTAAAAAAACATACTTACTGCTCAAAACAAAATATGGAAAGCTTAGTTTAATGTCGCACATAGAAATTCACAATTTTCATAAAGTTTAACATATGGAACAATAAAAATGCTATTGTTTACAATATAATCAAAATTGAATGTAAATATGTAATAACAAAATAGCGGATAATAATAATAATATGTATACTAATATATTATATAATATATACTATACTGCGCATGATTCAATCCAACATGCGCTTGACCGGTTTTTAGAGTTACAGACACAAACATAAATACTTTACCTAACAAACACAAAAAACAGCACTTATCGCTATTTTTTTAAATTCATTATTATCTTGATTATTATTCTCTCTTAGCCATGTACTGCCTAATACAGAAAATATATCCTATCCTTACGTTTTGACCAGGCCCTCTATAATTTTACGTAGGTATAGATACTGCTTGCTGCATCCTGATATTGATCATGCACAATTAATCTTTTAAATCAATCGCACAGATGCTCAGTCATATTTAAGTCTGAACTGGTAGGTAGGTACGTGACAAAAAACATTTACTATATCGAGTAATAAGCTTACGAGCGCTTTATAGCGTTCAGAGCCGGCAGTTAGCTGTATAAACCTATGATTAATTCTAAAAAATGATGATCATCCGTGACAATCCATTTTTTATTTATTTAATGTCCAATTCGATATCATATAAGATGCTATTCGTTCATGTGTCATTAAGTAAACAGCTAAGAGAGGATACTCGATGCTAAAGAGTCAAAAATATATATACGTGATTCATAATGCAATGGTTATTATGGTTCAGAAGTCTATCACATTACAACTATTTAGCCGATTCAGTGCTCGATAGTATAACAAACCTAAATTAAGCAAATCAAAAAAATGCTTGTGTGCAACTTCCTGCCAGTCACCATGATTAAAATTCTGACCGTACATTAAAATCAGCTAAAGGAGTTAGTCAAAAATTTTTATGAGTCTGTGCCCCAGAAGAAGGTACAGAGATGAAATCTAGTTATGTAGTTTAAAAATACAGATCTTGTAAGACAGAGAATTAAAAAAGTAGGTATACTCTGCATTGATTTTATCGCCTACTTTTACTTCACTTTTTCATTTGTTAGTGGTAAAGTTATGATTTAGTTATTATGTTTTCCCTGCTTGAATCGTTGTTTATATTATATGGCAATATTAAAGATAACTTAAAATGAATTAAAACTAAAAAGGGCTTGAACCTACAGCCGTAAAATATCTTAGAATTATTCAATAAGATAAAAACATTTACTTATAATCTTGAACATTTCTTAATATCTGCTATGCTATATAAATAAATATATATTCAAAAACCTTATTTGTTTTGTGTCCATTCATTACAAAACCTAGGTAGTTACTTTTGATTTTGTACAACATGGGGCACAGTTTGACCATCTCCTTTGATGAAACAAGTGATCAAATACTCACAGGAATCTATCGGTTCGTGGTTTAGAAGTTATAAGGGCCACTTCTTTATCATAAGATCACCCAGCGAATTTTTGTCACTCCCAGTATTAGTTCCCTTGTAAATTATTCTCGAATAACACGTTGATTGAAAAAAAAAATGAGATTCCTCCGTATGAGTTTTCAGCATATCAATACTTATAAATACAATACTTTCTATGCATACAATCTTCTTAAAACATTGTACCTACAATGACACATCTTTTTGTTTTGGGGCGACATCTCCATTCTTTATAAAAATCTAAAGTCAGTAGTTGTTTTGCGACCATTGCAGCCAAGTTATGTGATATTTCTGTTTACAATTATAGTGTACCTAGTGTCAGTGTTAGTATAGTGTTTAACAGCAGTAATACAACCTTAAATCAGCATTTGTTGGTCTTTAAACGGAGAATTACTTAAAAAATGGAAGTTTAAAATTATTATTCTTAGAATTACCTACCAACAAAAACTGATGTTTGGAGACTACTTAGCTTTGTTTCGTCTCATTAGAATTCAAATCCATCATGGTGACTGTGGCAGAAAAAGCTAATATCCTTTAAAAATAACAGTCTTCCATACAAAATCACAATACCAACTCGATATATGTTATATAGCATTGTTGTTTATAGCAGCAGATATTTACCTACCTAAATGTTAATCAAACTTCATTGATCAATCATGTTTTGATCATAATACACATTCTATGGTAAATGAAACATTAAGTAGTGATAATGAAACAAGTGATGTATGTCAAATCCTATGGCACCAATGTTTCAAAATTGATTGTTATAATACTGTTAACATGTTGTACTTTAAATACTAAATTATCAAAAACAGAAATTATATGTATTGCTATGTCGTCACTGAATAAAACTAATAATTAGTTGCTTTCAACGAGTCGGGCGGCACAATACCTACCGTAACCATAGAGATAGAATAAGCAAGGTATTCGTAGCCAATAACAATAATTTGGAACCTCACAAGTATGAACCTCAATAGCAATAAGTTGATACAGTAAAACAATTGTTAATAGTAACCTAATTTATGATTAGTTATTTAATTACTTATTCAATGACATGGAGGACGCTACATGGGTTCTTAAAAAATATGTAACTTTCAGCTTGGAATCAAACTTGAGAGGCTAGCGACCTCGATTTCCATATAAATGTAGTTAAGTCAAAATTCTTATACCTATAAAATATCCATTACAACTTTGCATCTAAAAATTTTTAACTGTCATATAAAATAATAATTGATCATTTAATTATACAGAAATGCCTACGACTATCGACATAATATGACGGACGGACATGGTTGTTAAAAAGTTTGGTTGCTTGACGTGGGATATATAGTTTTAATTTAGCGATCGATCGTGCGTAAACCATCAATCGATCTAACCGAACCTGCTCAATCCCTTTAATAATAAATCCCTAAAAACATTCTTCGAAATAGATGAATAACTTTTTCACACTCAATAGGTACCTATAGATTGTTACTGATATGTATATCGTAATCCACATCCAGAAGTTATGTTTAAAGATCAGTTTTTAGGCATCATGTAAATATATGAATAATTACCTCAATAATGTGCTGTACCGCAAACGGAGCACAGGTTTTATTTTAGTTTAGTTATTTTAGTTTTTAGGAATCCAAAGTTTAGACTACACTCATGGACATATTTAGAGGAACGCATAAAAAAAGTTTAAACTAAAAAGCTATCAAAATTTCTGTATATCGACATCTTTAAGATACTATACTATTACGGTACTGAAACTCGGAAATAAAAGACAATTAAAATACTCCTTTTTTTCAAATTTCATGTGCTGACCTAGATGGAACCTTGGACGAAAAAATGGATGGAACACAGTAAATATTATTCAACCTTTTTTTTGCATTCCTCTTAATATGTCTGCCTATGAGTGTATTTATAATCGATACAATAAAGAAATAATGCTTTAGATAAGTAAGTACATCGGACAATTACTTTTGCTTAATAAACATTTTAACTTATAACTTATCTACTAGGTACTACCACAGCGTAATTACATACAGTGGTCTATCGTATTTTCGTAATTGCTCCATTGTGTCCCAAGCGAGTGTATGGAAGCTTGGGCTCGCTACCGCCCCTCTCTCACCCCGCAAGCCCCGCACGATTGCTCTGTCTAGACGTGTCCGTTGGCCGACTGTAAGAAAGAGTTACATAGACTGTGGTACTACCATACACAAAAACAAACATAAACAGTGTGTAAGCCCTCATTCCAAACAATTTCAATGAAACTAGTTGACATCAATCGGGACTTTGTTTAACTTAACCAATCACTGTCATCGATTAATTAACTGCAGTGTGGTAGTTAGTATCTTAATAAAAGTTCCTTATTTATTTGAAAACTTAAGCCTAAAAATGAAGATCTCTCATTTTGCTATAATTATGATTATAAATATAACTGGAAGCTAACTTCTTCTCGCTTTAGGTTTCCAGTGAAACTTTGAAAGCGAAAAGAGTTTCGTTTTATTTAGCGGTGACAGAAAATAGTGACATAGTAAATCATCGTTTTAAGACGTTTGTAATGGTAGGGGCCGTAAATCTAGAATTACTTAATAATTTCAGAGCACCCCTAAGTATGTACGGTACGTAGGTACTTTTCTTCAATATTAAATGAGTACCTACATAATATAGGCAGAATTAAGGCACTAAAGTTCATAATTATTACTAACTTATTAGTACTTAAATATTTAAGTACATAACTACATAAAATTATATATCTATGATATAGTTTATAAGTTTTTAATTATAATTAACAATGTAAATAGTAATTTTATACTTTTAGTGTATATTTTTAAGCAACAGCTCTTTTTAATGGAATGTGATATGATTAGTACAATCAATAGTAAAGTCCATTTTTTTTTCATAACTGATGAACATTTTTCATGGACATAAGTACTTCTTCCTTCATTAATTATTAAGATATTCATTAGATTAAATGCTTAATTAAAATATGAATGTTATTTCATTCTACAATTGAGTAGTTATGACAGATTTTCGATGGATTATTGTAATATCCTTTTCACCCATGCCAGATGGGGAACTTGGTTCAGAGGTGACAAGCCACGGAGATAGTGATGATATAGGTTGCGGTTTTGGAACTGTATCTTCTTTTTTGTCTTGGTGTTTTGGAGGTACCAATTTTGCTTGTGTATGTGGTGGTTCAACCACAACAATAGAAACATATTGAGAATTATGTGGATTTGAAGTATGCGGTTCATTCAATATCTTTGGAGAGGGTGTTGATGGAATGGATAGACTAATATTTGTCGACTCATTGATTATTTTCACCTCATTTTCACGAGCTTTTAGTATATTATTGCATTTCAATTGTCCAGGAGGAAGTGCTTTCATAGATGATAAATAGCATTTGGCTTGATTATTAGGCAACTCTTTTTCAACAATGGAATCTAGCTGATCTCGCTTGACTTCATTCTTAGAATCATCATTGTTTAATTTTTCTTTCACTAGACTCATAAGTAGATCATTCAATGGATTTGAATCAGAAACTGGTGAACAATTACAAGATGGCTTATTAATAACAAGCTGTGTTAAATTATTTTTCTTTTCTTCATTAGCAGGTTTGTCAACTTTGAACAGAACTTTATTACTGATGGCATCATCCTTTGACATCAGCACTTCATCAAGAGGTTCTTCATTTAACAAGTTCTTTGTTGAAGTTTCACTAATTTCATTTGTTTTAGGTTCACAGTCCATGAGTGATTTTTGTGACTTTGCACTACTCTTCCTAGACAAGGTGTCTACATCGGGTACAAGAACTATGGCATCAGAAGATGTGCTGGGTGCATCATTGTTTACATCTGAAATTGTGTTGACCTCAGGTTTTGTCACACTGTTTTGCTTTTCACGTTCTCTCAAGACATGACTTTGTCTTCGAGCAAAACGTTGACTTGGACGTCTCTCAAACTGAACAGTGCGACGAGCACGATTTTGTTGTGTTGTTTGGTATTCAGTTTTACCTGAATATTGAAATCTAGAACCCATCCTGAAGAAGTTTTGCCGTGCAGAAGGACCTTTCACTGGTGCCCTTAAGCGGAAGAAAGTATGGTGTTCAACTGCACATTTCCAAAGATGTTTGCACGCTTTCTCATTGTGCAATCTAAATACAAAAGTATGTTCCTGTTCACGCCCTTGATCATCATCTTCAACAACAACAAGAGTAAGTTTCTTTTTCTTGAAATCTAATTTACTTATCTTAGGCCAGAAAAATAGTCCTATTTTTTGAGGACCTTCAAATACCAAAATTCCTGTAGGAGTCAAGCCTAAATGATATTCACATCCATCCTTACCCAAAACAATGTGCATATCAACACCATACATTTCAAGCCACTTTGCTTTGTTCAAATAGTTAACTTCAGCTTGAGCAGGAGTAAGTCCCTTACATTTTTTATATTCCTCTAATATTTCAATCTCCATTTCCTCAGTTTGGTTAGGTACAAAACGAAACTCTGATACAGTGGCAGGTGTGTGTATACCTTCATCAAAATCTCCCAGCTCAGACTGGAGTGCCAGAGCTGCTAGTTCTACAGCGGTAGAATGTGGACATTCTAATTTACTTTCCAAGATATCTCTTTTCAATTGCAAAAAGAACTGATATCTAGTCAATTCTTCCCTCAGATTGTTTGGCTCAGATGAATAAAATTTTACTTTAAGTCGTAAAGTATATGGTGGTCCTATTTTGACTTGTTTCTTAATAGTCTTAGTGGGATCTAACCAATGTTTCACATTATTGGTGTCAGTGAATTGCAGACCAAAGTAATCTTTTTCTATTAGATCTAATGAATAAAAAACTTGCTCATAGAGATCTCCAGCACTAGCTTTTTTGGAAAGATTAATAGATAAATCTGTTTCATCAAGTAATATTACCTTACATTGTATTAGATTTTTATTGATTGAAGCTTTTTGACTTTGTTTGTTACGATTCTGGCTAGATGAGCGGCCTCTTCTGCTCAAGAAACGCAACATTTTATTACGTCTGAATTGTACCTGAAATAATAAAAACATTAGATTTTCTTTACCTTTTTTTAAAATTATGTTATTCAATTATAATATTCTTTTCATTATTATTTTAATACACAATTCAAATCATAATATTCTCACAAATTCATAATAATCATAAACAGCCTAGGGATATCCTCTGTTAAACATAGCCCTCTCCAATAGAGTTTAGGTGGGTATATATATATATTGTCAGGCAGCAAAGATCTGGATATGTAAAAACATACAATGGTCCTCCTAATTGACAATGATGCAACATTCAGTTTTCTACTTGTAGCTACTTTGATATACAATAGGCACCAGGTTGAAGGTCCCTCTGCTGGTTGTTAGGACAGAGAGTATAGTGTTAGGAGTGTTGTTATCCAACACAAGAATTTATCATACATTACATATATATATATATATAGGTTTGTTTGTCTAAACGCCTAGCAAAATCAATAGAAATTATTTCATTATTCGAAAGCTTCAATACTTTTTATCAATTCCATCTGAGAATATTAGTTCAGAAACATAGATAAATCCACACGGAAGATACGGTTTTAATTTAATTAAATAATGATAATATTGTTAAATGTAAATAGCTCCGCCTACATACGTAATATGTAAGTACTGTTTTATAAAATCTACCAATGAAACTATATAAAATAAGGACATGAAACAAACGTTCATCGATTCTCGATTGTCCAAATTTGCATCGCTAGGTCACACATACGTAAATATATAATAACTAGTTACATTTTATTATTTACCACTGTTGACTAAAACTCACCAACTGAAGATTCTTGGATTGGTTAGTAGAGAGTAACTATATTCTTTGGACTGATAAAAAGTCCAATTTTTCAGCGTGATAAATTTAATAACACAGATAAATAAAATAGATAGATTTGACCACACTTGCACATAACACACAACATAGACCACAAACTAAGAAAGCTTCTTACTTCTTAGTCCTTCGTTTTCACGAGCGATGGGATGTACATGTAATAAATAATCTCAATATAAATTACATCCCGCGATTGCCCTTCATTACACCGTCTACGATTACACCAAACACCAAAGAGTACATTATACATACAGACATATTACTTTATAATTTGTGTATTATACCAAACACCAAAGAGCTTCACACTATGAATGAATGAATGAATGAAAGAAAGAAAGAAAAGAAATAGTAAAATAAATACGTAGAGCTACGATATGGAGCTACGCGACGTACACGTTAGACATCGGTGATAAATATCGTCACAGTGAAAAAATCACCGTGATCTGCCACCTTGGAATATCACAGTGACTTTTTGTAAAATAACGTCGTTCCAAAATAACGTTGTTCCTTTCCGTCGCATTTACTTCGTGTCACTCCCGTCACTACGATTGGAACGAGAATAAATCGGAAGACGTCCACTGCTGGACATAGGCCTTCCCTAATGATCTCTAATAGGACCGGTCTTGTATTTATAATAATAATAATTTTTATTAGGCGCCATATTGCCCATATTTTTTTCTTACGTTTTCACGATAACTTCTCTTCGAAAATGGCGTAACATATTGTTACCCTGTATAATAATATATATAGGTAGGTACATATACATTGCAGCAGTAGGCGATATTTGTTAATGATAATAGTGAATAAGTGAATTAATGATCAAGTCGTATATGGTCACATTACTAAACGTTCCAAATGTCGGGACTTTTTGGCGGGAAGTCAAACGAGGCGGTAATTTAAATTCGATTTTTTTAAATTTATCTAATTATTGTGTGCAAAACAGTTGAATTACTCCTAATATTACTTAGCGAGCTCAAGTACGATGGGTCCTCACAGTGACGGTGAGGAACCAGGGGAAAAAAAGAAAAGAAAATATACCTTGATTTCAGGCGAAAATCCAGACTCAAAGTATAAAATATTCACTAAACCCAATTATAAAAGATTATTCTTAGAAAATGGGAACGAAGAATTTATTGTTTACGTAGAATCTACGGAACAAGAAAAACTAGGCAATAAAAATCCTATTGTACTCACAAACCTAATAACAGAACATGTTACAGGCGTTATAGGAGTGCACAGAATAAACGCACACAAAATAGGCATTACATTCCGAAAGGCAGCAGCTGCGAATAATTTCCTTAAATTGGAAGATTTCTTGCTAAAGAATAAGATGAAAGCTTTTATTCCATCATACCTCACAGAAAAAATAGGCGTCTTAAGATTTGTACCAAAAGATTTAACTAATGAAGAAATATACAAAAACATCGTATGCGACGCTGAGGTAGTATCAGTTAAAAGATTCATGAGAAAAGTAGATGGAAAACTAGTTCCTATCAATACTGTTGCAGTTACCTTTGCCTCTACATCACTTCCACAATATGCTTACATCAAACTTTTTCGATATGAAGTTAATACCTATATACCTCCATTGTTACAATGTTATAAATGCCTAAAATTTAATCACTCTGCCAAGGTTTGTAGAGGTGAACAAAACTGTTCTTCTTGTGCTGGTCGACATTCCTATAAGGAATGTGACGTTGATGAAATAGTATGCATTAACTGTTCAGGTAACCACCTTGCCATTTCTAGAGATTGTCCTGTTAAGAAAAAAAAAATTGAAGAAAAGAAAGCCAAATTTAATCAGCAATCCTATGCCACTGCAGTTGCCAGTTCACCCCCACAGTTAACAGATAAATATTTTCCCCCTTTAAAAAAACAAACAGAAAAAGCTAATAATACACTTGATGCTAAACAGATTGCTGATAATGACATCATTATTAATGCTATTGTAAAGTCTCTTGTCATATTAGGCAATAATAATGATGGTCCACTAACTACTAAGAAAATTAAAGAAATATTTTTATCTAATTTAATTTAATGGATGGGTATTTGAGTATTTTACAGTATAATATACAAAGCTTACAGAGTAAAAAAGGTCTTTTACAAAATTTGTTAATTGAAAAAAATATAGATATTTGTTTGCTCAATGAAACTTGGTTGAAATCTAATTCCATAATCCCACATTTTCCTGCATATAATTTTATTTACAAAAATTCCAATAATTCTCATAATGGAGTAGCTATTTTGGTGAAACATAATTTAAGATATAATGTCATTACTACAAATTTCTATGAATCAATACAAAACATATGTATCTCTATAGAAACGCAATTTGGCCCAATATCAATACTTTGTGTTTACAGCCCACCTAGCTTAAGATTTGACTCAACAAAATTGAAATCTCTCATAAATAACATACCCAAACCATGCATAATCATGGGTGATTTTAATGCACATAACATAGCTTTTGGATGTCATAGTGATAACAGTAGAGGCAGATGTTTGTTTAATATAATTGATGAATTTGACATTTGTATTTTGAATGATGGGTCACCAACAACTGTTCCCTATCCTAATAGACATGCTTCAGCCATAGATCTTGCCCTTGTCAGCTCTTCCATTGCTCATTTGTGTAACTGGCATGTTCATGATGATCCCATGGGTAGCTATCATCATCCAACTTTCCTTGAGATAAACGTTCATCCATCAATTTATGAGATTTCACCTCCTGTAGATCAAGTAAAACATATTTATAGTAGAGCTGATTGGGAAAAATATTACATTCTCTCAGAAACTGGCTTTTCTCACATAGATTTAATTAATGATAGTCCTATTAATTCATACAATAATTTCATAGATGTATTAAATAATTTAAGGAATGATACTATTCCAAAGAGAACAATAAGTTCTAATACCATAATAAAAAAGCCAGTACCATGGTGGAATCAAAAATGTAGTGAAGCTGTGATGAAATCAAAAGATGCATTAAAATATTATTTTTCTGAGCCCACAATAGAAAATTGGATTAAATATAAAAAGTTAGATGCACATAAGAAACTAATCTTGAAAGAAGAAAAAAATACTTCTTGGCAAAACTTATGTAGTAGTTTTAATAGGTTAACACCTGTGTCTCAAATATGGGGATACATTAAAAAATTTAAAAAGATTGGAACAAATCGAAACAAAAATTATAATGATGAGTGGATTCCAAACTTTTTAGATAATTTAGCAGATTCAACTCAAGTAGATGAGACTAAGCTTGCTTATTTGTTTCAAAATGCTACTGATAATAATATGAATATGTTTCTCAAGAACCATTTTACAATAGATGAGTTGAACGTTTCTTTACAAAGTAGGAGAGATACTTCACCGGGATTGGATGATATTCCTTATATGCTAATCAAAAAGTTACATTTAAATGCACAAATCATATTGCTTAGTATATTTAATAAACTATGGGATGAATTAGTTGTACCTGAGTCATGGAAAACCCAATGTGTGATTCCAATACTAAAACCTAATAAACCTGTAAATAATGCATCCTCTTACAGACCTATATCTTTATCTTCATGTTTGGGTAAACTTTTTGAAAATATGTTAAAGTTACGATTAGATTATTTTGTGGAATCACTTGGCTTAATCCCTTCTATGCAGTTTGGTTTCAGAAAAGGCAAAAGTTGTTCTGAAAGCTTTGTATCTCTGTTATTAGATGTAAAACAGGTTAAATTGAGTCATTCTAATGTAATCTGTGTCTTCTTAGATATAAAAGGTGCTTTTGACAATGTAAATATAGAGGAACTCATTCAAGTATCTCATGATATTGGTTTACCAAGTCACATTTTAAAATGGCTATATTCTTTCTTGAGCAAAAGAACTGTTTTTGTTAAATATAATAATAAGCTACATGGGCCTAAGTCTGTAAACAAAGGAACAATGCAAGGGGCAACTTTATCTCCTTTGCTATATAATTTGTATACTTCTGAAATATTAAAATATGTAGATATATCAGATGTAAATATCTCCCAATTTGCTGATGACTTGCTTTTGTATAGCATAAATCAGAATATTGAAATAGCTATGGCTAATATCAATAATGCTTTAAATCAATTGTACAGCTATTACCATAATAAACTTAAATTAGATATAAGTCCAGGAAAAAGTTCAGTTTTGATTATTAGTAAAAATCTAAATGTTCATAAAAAATTAAAAATTGTATATAATAATATTGAAATTCCAATAGTCAAACAACATAAATTCCTAGGGGTAATTATTGATGATAAATTGAAATTTGATGAGCATATCAAACATGTAAGTAATAAAGCATTAAAAGGCATTAATATCTTGAGACATTTAGCAGGAACTTTTTGGGGATCTGATCCCACAGTTATGAGTATGCTATACAAAAGTATAGTGAGAAGCCATTTTGACTATAGCAGTCTAGCTTACATGAATGCCAATAGGAGCTTACTTAAAAAATTAGATGTGATTCAAAATATGGGACTGAGACTCATTTGTGGAGCTATGCGCTCTACTCCTATTAATTCATTGGAAATTGAAACATGCATACCTCCCTTGACATTACGCAGGTTGATGTTGGCTGAGAGATTTTTCTTAAAAGTTTTATCTTTGAATGATCATCCTTTACAGAAGAAAGTTGTACTACACCCAGAAATTTCTCAGTCAATGCCATCCAATATTATCTCTGCTTCTTCACTGGTTAATGGGTCTTTGCCTGAAATTCCAACAATATTTACACATGTAAATAATAATTCAAAAGATATTAATAAATATGATATTTGGCCTGTATATAAAAAAATATATTTTGGTCTAACTAATAGTTCAACAATCTTTCATCTAGACAATGTACATAATAAATTTGACTTTATACAATTTAAAGACAGTAAAGCTGACCATTACACTATATACACAGATGGATCTAAGACAAATGATTGTGTAAAGTCTGTTTATTATGATCCTCAACTAGACTACACTAAATGTATAAAATTAAACACACAATGTAGTATTTTTACAGCAGAAAGTTATGCTATTTATTGTGCACTACATCATATAAATAGTCTTGTAAATAATGTAAAATATATACTGATAGTTACTGACTCCAAGAATGTGCTATCTGCATTAGAAAATGTAAATATATCGTTTAAGTTAAACTATATAATATTTAATATTAGAGATAAGATAAGAGACTTAAATGATAAGCATATTAATATAGAATTTCTGTGGGTACCTTCACACAGTGGCATACCTGGCAATGAAGTAGCTGACACTGCAACTCGCTTAGATCATAATGAAGACCATTCTGAGATACAGAAGGTTCCTTTCACTGATTACTACAGCTTTTTTAAGAAATCCAACATGCAGTTGTGGAAGGATTACTGGGACATAAGTCTAGAAACGAAAGGCAAGTGGTATGCTGAAATCCAAAAAGAGATACCTCTAACACCTTGGTACCATAGCCACAAAGACAATACGAGAAGATTTATTACAATTATAACACGCATGCGTTTAGGACATTGTCTAACGCCAGCCCATCTGAACAGAATTCGTATATACAACAATAGTCGATGTCCTCACTGTGGATTGGAAGATGCTGATTTGGACCATTTAGTTCTAAAATGTGCACGTTTTCATATTCAACGGCTGATATTAGCAAGTGATATTAATGACAGTGACAGGCAACTCAGAGATAGTGAACGTCAACAAAGTGTTCCCCGCCGTGTTCAAGATTTATTAGCAAATAAGAAGTATTTTAATTCATTGTTTAAATATATATGTAGTACAGTAGATAAAATTTAAATTAATGTATTCTAGCTATGTATTAGGACTTGAATTTTCATTGTGAATTATCATTAGCCATAAGCTTGTTTCTATGTATGCGACTGAAAGACTCCGAATCTATGGTCAAGAATAAAGATTATTAAAAAAAAAAAATTCCAAATGTCGTGACGTGATCGACGTGACAAAGTCACGGTGATTTTTCACTGTTATTTTTTTATAACTGGAACAACAGTCACTGTGATTGAATAATAACGACTTTGCCCATGTCTAGTACACGTACCTATTGCACGTTACGTATTTGACAGTGAAAGTGACATCTGACCAGTGAGTGCTGTCAAATACGCTATTAAGTACTGTTGTACGTAGTACTTATTACTTCCATGCTATAACTACAGTAGAATGCAGATTCACCGTATTTTTATGCCATCTACTTACTGGACACCATATTTTTCAAAATACAGTGTATGGAAGACACTGTATTTTTTATCGAAAAACATTATTGAATTTACACAAAAAATTAGAGCTACTTAAGAAGACTATCTAACATTATGAACGTGACTGATTAACACAAGACCGATAGGATATCCCCCGTATCATAGAGGCACAGCGTTATACTGTGGTCCATCGCGTTTGAAGTCACGCGAAATACCGCTTTTGTATAGGCATTCGTCATTGCTGTAGACATGGGTAGTTCGCGAACGATTGAAGGAAATGAACTAGTTCACTTCGCAAAATAAACTTATCACTCGTTCAGTTGTCATCCAAATGTGTCTCTCCTTCATTCAGTGTGAGTGAGTGCGTGCATCGCGCGCACTCACACTCTGTTGAGGCCGACAGCATGAATTGCCAGATCTTATTTTCATAAATCCGTAGGTATAATTTAAAAAATCGGTAGATCTACGTACTTTTTTTACCCGACTGCGCCAGAAGGAGGGTTATGTTTTTTTTATTTTTTTAAAGCTTTATCTGAGTATTTGGTTGGACTAGCCATTAATTAACCTTAAAATAGTTCAAATCTGATAAATAAAATGGTAAACAAACGTTTGCAATTATTTTCCAAGTCAGAAGGAAAGTTAATCCCTCATTATACGCGAAACGGTTTAAAGAGCATTTTTTTACTCAGTCACTTTCTAACGTCAAAAGAGATGGAGCTATCTTAAATCCTGGGTTTATCAAAACTTGCTATATAAACTAGGTACCTACATTATTATCTCGCTAGCTAGTATGTAGTAAACTTCTTTTAGCGCGGTACGAATATTTTTAGATGAGTCAAAACCTCTTGGCTCGCGACACCGTTACGAGCGAGACGCAGTTTAGTTTCTTTTCTCAATCTCTCAAAAAAAAAAGTTTTCACTTCTATCGGCACTCCCGGAGTGCATGTACGTTTTTTTGCATATTACTTATGTTATACTGCATACAGGTAGGTACTTTGCTTCCAGATAATCGTGTGGCTGGTACGCTGGTAGCATATTATGATGAGTAGGCTTTTGAGTAGGTATAAGGTTAATTATATTTATTTTTATAGTTATTATATAAAAAAAGGTTAGTCATTTTATTTATTTAGGATAACAAACAACTGTACAATGCAGATTAAATATAAAATTTTAATTGTACAACCAACACCGTTATCCACGAAGTTAATCTATCTATACATATGTATACCTAATAAAATTGTAGAACCAGCATGTCTGTACATTGAATACATTTACCAAAAAATTATTGGGGGCGATGTAGGAAAAGTAACAGTAGGGAATGTAAAGAAAGAAGGAATGTCACATATAATTTAATTACTATGTTTTAGACAAGGTTACAATGAGAGCTTAATTTTTAATAGTTTTGTGGGTATTTTTGCTTTAACAACTTCACTAATTAAATTTTCTCCTAAGGGACTATTTGGTTCAATATCTAATTTATTGTAATCTGTTGTTATGTCTATTCCTTTTCTCCATTTTTCTAGGCCATTCCATGCTATCATCACTCCATTATCTGTACAAAGGTGAGGTAATGGTCTATATATTTTAAAGTCACTTTCACTACATAAAATTTCCAAAGCTCTATAGATATAATTATTGCGGGCAACTCCACCAGATACAATTAATTGTTTATTATGATCTGGTATAAGATTATTTTGCCTACAAAATTCCATTGCTCTTTGTGACCTATGAACTATATGTCTTGTTGTAGCCATCAATAAAGCAGCACATAAATCATTTACTTCTGGAATCAATTCATCAGCCACAATATTATGCTGAGTTTCTTTTCTGTGAAGTTGAAGAAGTATTGAAGTTTTTAATCCATTGAAGCTGAAATTACAATCTTTATAGTCTGACAATGGAAGAGGTAGTTTAAACATATGAGGATTTGTGGCTTTTGATGCAGCAAGCTCTACTGCCTGTCCACCACATATAGTAGAGTATTCGGAAATATTTTTTAGCTTCATTCTTCGAGCAACTTTATCAAAAATTTCTCCAGGAGCACAATCCATACTTTCTCCAAGTAGCTGAAAACGATCTACCCCTTGAACAACAGCAAGTAAACAGTGACCACCTGATATTAATAAGACTAAATATGGAAAGGATATATTATGGTGCATTCTAGGTACCAGTGCATGTGCTTGCATGTGGTGAATGGGTATTATTGGTTTATTATATAAACGAGCCAAATGCTTTGCATACTTCATTCCAACTACAAGACTAAGGGGTAATCCAGGCTTAAGAGTTACAGCTATAGCTGAAATATTTTCAATACTAAGTTCTGCTTTTTGTAATGCCTCAGCCACAATCGGTTCAATGTAAGTGCGATGAAGATCTTGTGCAACATCTGGTATAATTCCGCCATTACGAAGATGTATTAGGTTTTGGGAATGAAGTGTTTCTCCTAACACTTCGCCTTTGCTATTGAGAATTGCACATCCAGTATCATCACAGGATGTTTCTATTCCTAGAATATTATTGTCTGGTTTTATAGGATTATATTTAAAACTCTTTGCGCTAAAGTTACGCAAAAATGTTGGCTTCCTGGTGCAATTATTTATAATAAATGTAAAATGTAATCTCATCACATTCATCTTTTTTTAGTTTAGTTTTATTTTTTTCACTTTATTCATTTATATTAGTAACATTACATATCAGTGTTTTCACTTAAGATTTTGGGTTTTCCCTAGTTTGTTTAAGAATTATCCCTGGAATTCTCTAAAAAAAACTTAAAAAATATTAGTGTATAACATAAAATATTTTAAGAATCAATCAGAAGCCAAATATCACTCACAAATTTTCGCTGCTCTTAACATTGAACTTGAACTGTTGGGTTTTAAAATTGAGCAACTTTGCTGGCATTCCTAGCTTTGTATAAAACAAACCGTTATAAGTTGACTCGCGATTCTTGGAATTCTGTTAAGCTATTGTAAAGTTTCGTAACGGAAAAATTCCGTAACGAAAAAACGTAACACCTCCCACACACACATACATACACGTTAAGCGAACCTTTAACTTATGTATGTTCGTATTTTCCCCAAAATCCAGCCATACATAAATCCGATATTTTTTCCCTAAAATTGGGAGAAATCTTTAAATGCGGAAACACTGCTATTTTGCCAATGTCAAAATAAATTTCTAGCAGTGTTTCCACTGAAGATTTTGGTTTTCCCTAGTTTATTTAAGAATTATCCCTAAAATACTTTAATTACGTAATTATTTGAAGTCATGAAAGGAACATGTTGAACTAAGTGTTGTTGGTTACATTCAAATGGAATGTGTCAAAGTTTCAATTAAATCCATTCAGCCATTACAGCATGATTGAGTATCCTTAAAAAAATCTATACTAATATTATAAAGAGGTAAAGTTTGTTTGGATGAGGGTTTGTGTTCTGGTTTAAGCAGGCAATTTTTGAAAAATCTGTGCACTTCTACCTATTTTTAAATGAAATGACTTTTTTTTCATTAAAATTATTTGTCAACTATAAGCTAACACAAACGAAAAGACAATTGTGCAACACGTGAAGAATTTCAATCTTCAGGTAACATGTTAGAAAAAATGTTTCATTCTATGTAATATCACTATAATAACTATAATTTTTACTCAACCAATGAATCTGATATTCTAATAATGTGTGGAATTATAAACAATAGTAGCAAAATGTTACAAGTATTTCTCTTTCGTAAATAATCAAATAGGATTAACTATATAGGTATATATATATATATATAATAACGATAAGTTTTTCTCAACAAATAAGTTTGTTATTGAAATGGATGAAAATATCAACAGCTAATAACGAAAATAATACTGATAATTTTGTTTTTGTAATTGGTTGAATCATTTAATAAGAACAGCTTTATATATAATTATCTCTTTAAAGTGAAAAAAGTTATCATTATGGGAACGAAACGCTTTGACTACTATCGCACTCCCATCTAGTTCATATTTTGTGAACTTCTAAGTCACAAATAAATTACATCAAACATAATACAGAGGAGTTACCTTACATGCAAAATTAAATTTCACTGAGGCGAGTCAGCCTGACTCGGCACATCTCTACTATACTCTTTGTATCCCTCTACGTTCGCGTTGTATTGTCCTGTATAGGTCTATTATTTTACTCTTTGATCCTTTCTTTTCTTAAATCTTAGTTGGCAACACTGGTTGATTGACGTTGATATTTTTTTTTTTCTTTTTTACTTCGTTGATTCAGTTGATTGAGTAAAGTGGTTCTCTATAACTTGACTGTAGAAGGTAATAAAAGTGAGAAAAGAGGTATTTCCTAATTACATTACAATAGTGGTAACATCCCTCCCTAAGTAATTATTACTGCAAAATTGATTAAATCAAGACCATCGTAAGTATTGTATTGTATCCATACTCTATAATAAAACCAATGCTTGCATTCACTCACGTTTTATAACCAAGACAAAGTCCTGGCTTATGGCATGTTATAAAAGTGACAAAGGCAGGAAGGGCAGAGGCATGTAGTTATCCCTTCACAAAGGCTAGGTTAGATTCGATGTTGCAAATTATTATACTATGTGGCTATAGGGTTCTATGAAATATTATTAACTTATCTGACTGCTTTGACAGCCTTTATCGGTCGGTACATGCCCCTAAAACAAACAAAGCACAGCGAGGCAGTAAAGATACACTCATATCAAAACTGACATCATAGCATGCTGCTAGTATATCAATGGTTAAAATGGTCATTTGTCTGCAACACATTGGCAACCCTCCTGACAATGCTTGTCTTGATAGGTGACACTGGCCACTTACCTTGTAAAGTTTTTTTTTTTTTTTTAATTTGCGTTCTGATATAAATAAAAAAATAAATACATTTAAAGTAGACACATAGAATTAAAATCTTTATGTAATAATTTTTATATGATGGCAAATAGAAAGTTATATCATCATCATCATAAATCTAAATTATCATCAGTGCCAATGATTAAATTAACTGTACCGCCTATTATCTAGTAATGTCATTATAATACTCCAATAGTCATATACTATGTCATTATCACCAGCAAAAACAGCAACAGGTTTGCAAGGTGGTAGGGTACTTTGTAGTACCCACCTGGCTGGCTACCACCTTCAAGTCAAATATCTGTCATTAAACACCTACTTGTGTATTCCTGCAGTTGCACTTTAGAGCCAGTTCTTTCAAGGCTTTGTGTGCTTACCACCTTAGGCCACATTATCACTTACCATGGTGAGATTGTGGTCAAACATTGGCCTCTACAAAGTCAAAAAATATGTATCTTGTAAGTAAATGTAAATAGTCTGACTTAACATTTTGTACGTCTTTCTAGATGCCAGTAGCTGATGAAATCCAGTCATCATGGGCGGATGAAGTTGAAATTGATTCAGGAGCATTACCACCACCTTCAGAAGTTGTTGAAAATGGATTAAAAGTTGTCACGGAATACAAGTATGATAATGACAACAAGAAAGTTAAAATTGTCAGAACATATAAAATAGAAAAACGTGTTGTCTCAACGGTATTGTATTGTTTCAGACATTCCTATCCTAGACATGACATCAATCATACTGTCACTAAATAATCATAGAGACTTGTATGAAAAGGCTTGTGTGGGTAAAGTAGGTAGAATTATATTATAATGGCAATATACTTCACAGTGTTGGAGATATGAAATGCTAGTACCCTAATAATGAGTATGTAGGGGTTTACGGGGGCGAAAAATCGATCTAGCTAGGGAAAATTCGTTTTCTCTATTTTCACCTGGGCAGCTTGGTCGCCCATGTACTCCTATTATATTAAATGAGCAATATTTGTATTTACATTCTTGAAAACTACTCAAAAAATTTCAATCAAAGTTGCAATGTGGAGTATTCTTTGTGGAGTGATCATGCTAAAGAACCAAATTATTAATTATTTTTGTGGCAAACAAGCTTATGGCCCAACTGATGGTAAGAGGTTACCGTAGCCTATAGACGCTCATAACACCACGGGTAAAGAAAATACAATATTATATTTTCCCTGCCAGGGGTATCACTCACGCGTTGCCAACCTTGAGAAATGAAGTTGTTAGATCTCCTGTGCCTGTAATTTCACCAGCTCCCATACCCTCTTAACCGAAACACAGTAATACAAGTGCATTACTATTTCACGGCGGAATTAGATGTTCGTAGCCTAAATAAAAAACTTTCAAAAGTCAAGAAGTTAGAGTTCCAGTTGGATGTAGGCTAATTTGCTCCTAGTTTTGGCTTACTATATCCTCTAACCTTTTATACATTTTCATAGCCTAAATAAAAAACTTTCAATGCGCAATTTTTTTTTTCACGGCAGAATTAGATATGGTGGTAGTAAACTCTGCACTAAGAGTTCTACTACACACCTAAAAAATCATGTATTTACAATCATGTATTTGAAGGGCTTGTTTCATTTTTGGCACGTTATTTTATTTGTATAGGTACATCAATATTTTGTGTTATTTCCACTGGTTCTGTGCATTCCCTCATAATATCCATAATATAGGTTAATGTATTTACTTATATTTTTTTTATTATATTAGGTTAGTTTATAGTACAGTGGGGCTGCTGAGTGAATGCGTTTTTGACACCTGTAAATGATAGACTATATGACGGAAACGGCTGATCTGATTATGGATCGGACTTTTACTTAACTATGCCTAAACTAGTAAAGTTAACCAGTATTTACTACTGAACTGTTTTGTGAAACCTCAATCGAAACTTAGTGTTTCCATGATTTGCTCATTATTTACAGGTGTCAAAAACGCATTCTCTTGTTGGCCACATTATATTATATAGGCCTGTGTTTGACCATAATCTCACCAAGGTAAAAGACAATGCGGTTGGAGGTGCTAAGCACACGTAACCTAGAAGGAACTGGCTCTCAAGTGCACCTGTCAGAACACACTGGTAGGTACTTCAAAATACCCTACCACCATGCTATGGTTTTCTTCACTGCAAGTTAACTTTAATAAAATAAAATAAATGTTACTATCACTGAACTATCATCACCTTATTTTCAGAGTATCGCCAAGCGTAAGACTTGGAGCAAATTTGGTGACTCTGGAAGTGACAAGCCTGGACCTAATCCAGCCACAACTATGGTGTCTGAAGATGTTTTCATGCAGTTTATCACTAGCAAGGAAGAAAGTCAGCGCCCTGATGATGGAGAATTGGATGGTCTCAAGGTGAGTAACTAATGTTTTGGTGTCATTGGATTATAATATTAGTAATGCATATTAAAATAACAGAATGTATTAAATGTTTCTTTTCCTACTAACATTTCGGTTGGTTGACATATGTACAGTAAATTTATGGATATATTATTTCTCTATACAGCACTCGGGACCACCACCCATTATCCTTTACTGTATATAAAACCTACATAAAATCTTTATTCATTATTTATTTACTACATTATTAATATAAATTGAACCTATAGGCTGAGGTCAGCTAAGAAACAGCTACACTCATATATTATTTCAATATGGGAATCCAAGCAATATTTATTGTTGAGTACATTTTAGCTGACTTTTAACACACTTTTTTATAATGCTAAACACCTTAATTGAAAATACTTTATGTTGCAGCCTCCAAGCAGCAGCGTTATCTTTAAATGCCGTACTTGTCAAGGCGACCACTGGACCCTAAGTTGTCCCTTCAAGCACACTCAACTTGCTCAGTCGAAGGCAAGTGAAGCAGCAAAGACTTCAGGTAAGTTATAATCTGTGCGTATTGCCTGGTAATTCTTTATTGTAAAGAATAAAAATTATAGTGACATTCAGCATTGAGAGTAAGTGACAATGCGTTTGGAGATGAAGGCACTGGTAGAAAAATAATAATAAATACTTTACCATGTCGTACCGCTACAATGATAAACGTGACCATTGAAAATACATCCAACAACATTATCTAGGGATGATGAATAATACTGACATAGTCTTTAAGAGGGATGATGAATAATACTGACATAGTGTTTTTTTTTAAATGAATTATGTATGCGCCAAACTTTTAACTGATTCCTTGGATTAAAATTAAATTTTAAAATTCATTCGGCGTTCTTAACGTTCTTTGTGACATGCGATGTAAAATTTACGATAGAAAATATTAAGTAGAAATGCTGCAAGCTGATGCAATTTAACGAGATTTTTATTTATCTCAGCTAAGATCGAGATGGATATTACAAAATTTTAAAATAATCGGGAAAATACCATGTAACTTCGTGAAATGATATATTATACTTAAATGAATTTGTATATACAGGGTTATTCAACATGTTTTAAGAAATTAATGAATTCCTAAAATATTCCTAGGCAATATTGATCTGTGTGTGTACCTCGGCAGCAGTGGCGGATATTGTGAGCACTGTATTCAAGAACATACCAATACCAGGGATTGACTGAAATGTTGCAAGTTGCCATTTCAGATTCCAAAACAACAACAACCAACAAGTATGTGGCGCCAAACCTGCGCGAAGGCGGTGCCGGTCGGGGAGCGGGCCGTGAGCCGCCAGGCGCCCGACGCGATGACATCGCCGCTATTCGTATCTCCAACTTAAGCAACTTTGCTGTCGAAGCTGATCTCGAAGATCTCGTCAAAGGCTTCGGACCCGTACAGAAATTGTACCTTGCCAAGGAAAAGGTATTACTTTTTTATTGTAACAGCAACTGCTGCTGCTGTTACAACAACAAATTTTTGGAAAGAAATTCCTTTACGCGGCTTGCGGTCGGAGTTGACTGGCAGAAATGGTCACATAAGAAAAAAGCCGGATGTAACGTCATCTCATCAGTTATGGGTCCATGTGACTTAACCAACTACTTTTTCGAAACAAAATATAGAGATTGGTTATATTTTTCGTGATTACGGCATGGTCTTGCCTTCTACCTAAATTTTAAGTTTTACGATTGGTTATGTTTGCACCATACAAATCTTTTCTCTATAATATTAGTGTAGATGTCCTATTGACTTTTCTCAAATTCCCACCTGTTTAATACTTGAAGGCAATATATATATAACAACTACCAATGCAATTTTACAATTATCATACACTTAAAATACTAATGTAGAAAAATAACTAATTGTTTAATAATTGTTTTATTTCAGAGCACTGGACACTGCAAAGGATTTGCTTATGTTCACTTTAAGTTCCGTGCTGACGCTGCAAAGGCTATTCAGACATTGAATGGTCACGGCTATGATCACTTGATTTTGAATGTAGAGTGGTCTAAACCACCTCAGAATAACTAATGAATATTTCCGTTGTACTTTGTAAACTATTTTTCAATAAATTTATTGCAATATTCACATTCGCATTTATATCATAAATATCTAAGAGACATCGTTAGTTTATTTTAGCAATTTATTAAATAATAGACTCCAGAATCCTGGGGTCAGCTCCACTTTTAGGTTTGGTTTTTAGTGCATCAAGATACTATTAAGGTCTGCCTAGACGAGGCTTCGTCACGAACAAATTCCGCGAAATTTTTAAGTCTTATGAGATGAATGAAGTTCTCAATTTGACTGTAGGTATGTAATATATATGTATTTTTTGTGAGTACCAAATAATTGTTCCTTTAGTTCATCGTCGAGTTTTTTGGTTATATTGTAACGTTACGTACGCAAAGGGGTCCCCATACCTACGCCTGTGTCACAACTCCATAGACCCGACTAAAAGTCTGGCTCGTTTATTTTTTTAATTGTTTATTAAATTAAAAAGTATAAAAATTACAGAACACCAAGAACATTTTTTGCAAAAATATATCTCAAAAAATGTAAGGGTTGATTTAGCCCCGCTACTCTTCAGCAAGGTCTGCGGTTTTGTACTTGGGTATTATAGGAGAATATTTGAACGAGTTTTCAGCTTTCCTCAAATACCTACCCAAAAATGTCTATCAGCTTTCCGACTATACTAATGCGATTTCCTGTGAAAGTTTTAGTTTATAGGTAAACACCATTTTCTCAACACTTGTATTATCTTATCGTAGATCATCTTCTCGCAACAACTGATAACCATTCCTTAACAACACTATCACAAAGCCTCTCTTTACAACAGTGCTCACACCAAATAGGTCACATGACTAACGCTCGAATTTTTCTACTCACATTATCATAGACGCTACATCTCACTTTCATACGCACACCCAATCTCTATCTTTCTGCCAAACATCCTGAAATCTATTATTGGTCACTAGTGACCCGCCCCGGCTTCGTCCGGGTGGGATCTATTAATGTGTCATTTATGTTTAACTAGCTGTTCGCCCGCGGCTTCGCTCGCGCAGACTTTATAATATTTCTATAACGTTTTCCCGTTAGCCAATTTCGATGAAACGATCAGTACCTACCTAGGTATAAAAGTAAATTCCAAAAATCTTTAAATGACGATAACTTTTTTGCAACATCCGATTTTAATGAAACATAGCCTTTATTCTGCTCCAAATAAATCTCTGTCTACCTGCGAAAACTACATGCAAATCCGTTCAGTATTTCCGGAGATGTGCGTGAACAAACATACGACAGAAAATAATTCTAAAAATTGCTAGTTGTATGTTCTATAGCTGTTCGCCAGCGGCTTTGCTCGCGCCGACTTTATAAAATCTTATCTTAATATATATAAATCTCCTGTCACGATGTTTGTTCGCGATGGATTCCTAAACTACTTAACCATTTTTTAATTAAATTGGCACACCGTGAGCAGTCTGGTCCAACTTGAGAGATAGGATAAACGGCTGGACCGATTTGGATGAAATTTTGTGTATGAGTTGGACAGGACAACGTCTGTCGGGACAGCTAGTTTCTATATATTTTTTTCCTGTTAGCCAATTATGATGAAACGAACAGTAGGTACCTATTTTATATAACTTTTTTGCAATATCCGATTTTAATGAAACATAGCCTATTGGCAATACTTGCAAGGGTGGAAGTACTCATCAAAATGAACAACTTTTATAATGGGACTACCTGTGAAATCATGAAAAAATTATCAGCTGTTCCATACAAAAGTTCAATACCTACTCGACCAAAATGTATGAAGCAACCGTATTATTTTACGCGATATCAGAGTTAGCCCTATAATAAAAGTTGTTCACATTGATGAGTACTTCCACCCCTGCAAGTATTGCCAGTGATAACAAAATCACCCTGTATTCTACTCCAAATTAATCTCTGTTTACATGTAAAAACTGCATGAAAATCCGTTCAGTAGCTCCAAAGATGTGCTCTAACAAACAGACAGATAGACAGACAGAAAAGAGTTCCAAAAATCGGTGATTTATGTTCTATTACTCTTCTTTAGTTACCCCCTTTCTATTTTTATTATTTTCATTCATTGTACAGACACACAGGAGTGTACTGTTTTATTATAGTATAGATTACCCTTCTTTAGTAACCCCCATTCTGTTTTTATTACTTTTCTTCAATGTACAGACACACCGGAGTCTACTTACTGTTTTATTATAGATCTATATACATATACCTATAGCTTTCCGCCCCGCGGTTTCACCCGCGATCTCCTATTTTATACCCTCTCAGGATTTGAATTTAAAAAATCCTTTCTTAGTACACCCCTACGTTATAAGAAACAGCCCTAATCCATAAACACAGTGTACCTCCGTAACTGTTCCATACCATGAAAAAAATATGTTTTCCCATGCAAACTTTCTACACTCAAAATATTCTAATGATAGTGAAAATGAACTTCGAAACAAATTATACAGCAATCGCAAATATTCGCTAAGAAGGTAATATTTAGGAATTTTCGAAGGAAAATCAAGCCTATAGGTGAGGTAAGTTTTTCATTCAAATATCCAAGAACAAATAAAATTTAAATTTCGAATTCTAATCCGATTTTAATATTCTTTTATATTTGACATTCTAATTCTAAAGAGTATTGCATTGCACCAAGCTTTTTTGTGAGTTCTTCGTTTTTTTTTGTATAGAATCGGATTGAGCTTTCAAACATGTGTCATAATAAAATGTAATTTAAATCAAAAGCACCAAGCAGTATTGACATCAACTTCGATGCAAATCACCCCTATAATAACTTTCTACCCCTTTTGAAACACGTCTTTAATCAATTCTGTTAAAGAATGTTTATGCAAAATTTGAAGTAGATTGGACCAAGGAATCGCGTTGTCCCATACAAACTTTGCCCCCGTTTTTCACCCCCTTAGGAGTAATTTTTTTTTCAACCCTAAGGAGTTTGGAAATACCTTTGTTATCGGATGCCTACGTCTTACAAAGAACACACCCTCCAAGTTTCAGGTCTCTACGATCAGCGGTTTAGGCTGTGCGTTGATCCGTCAGCAGTCAGGACTAAGGATTTTATATGTATAGATAATAAGGTCCTTATAAATATCATTGTAGGTGGTACCTACTTCTCGAGTCGCCGTTGTAAATTTATGTTGAGAGTGATTTTTCTACTTGTGATATTTTCACAAATTTTAATGTGCTGGATTTCTTTCAGCACATAGGTATGTTTCTTTTGCTTGAGAGAAAAATCAGAAATGAAATAGACGACAGGCGATGATAGCTGTAGTAGTGACGTTAGATGCCGCAGTGAAGGTCATGAGTCCGAATCCTACAATGAGCTTGAGCTTTCGGTAAAAGAAAACGTCGTGAGGAAACCATAGCACGGTGGTAGGGTACTTTGTAAAAGGTACCCGCCTGAATGGCTCTCACCCTCAAGTTGAAAATCTGTCGCCAAGCAGCTACTGATGTGTTCCGGCAGTTGCACGAGAGCCAATTGCCTTCTAAGCTTTATAAAGGACGGCAACATATAGGAAATCTTTATAAAGCTTATAATTATACTTATAATATTACAGTTCAATGGACTGCTATGTATGAATAAAGAATAACTGAAATATTATCCATCGTATACGATGGGTAATTAAGCGCTGTCATTTTCTTTATCCTCAAATAAATTTTGCACTGATCTTGATTCTCAATCATCGCTAATGTGATGTCCACCGTTAAGTGTTAAATAAACCAAACAAGGTCTGCACCAAAACCTGTGATGTTACGTCCATAATTATCCCAGCACGTCTGCACGTTTCAGTGTCCAGACGCACTGCAACAGTACCTAACGACGCCAATTACTTTTTTCATTTTAAACTTAAATCTAGAATTTCACAGTTTTCAAGTTTCACTAATGATACTATATTATTAAGAAGGAATTAATTCTTTTAATTGAACCTTTCGTCATAAAAATAGAGTTGATTTTTTCCACATTTGGTCGGTTTGATTCCCAGCCAGATGACTTGTCAGTCACGGGATTCGTGACGTAATTTTTGGATGATCCCTGACGACCATATGCATCCTTTGCAGTGAATGGGGAAGTTCGAATCATCAAAAAGTACTTAACATACAATTTGGATTATTTATTCATAGCATATACGTGTAGAGACTAGACATTGGTAGTTCTAAGTACCACAACTCAAATATTAGAAATAATGTGCAATGAAAATAATTGCAATAATATAAGATTTAAGTACAGTGCTTTTGAGAGATGAATGTATAGGTCGAAAGTATTCAGTAAATAATATTCTGTTGTAAGGCGGTACATACGCCCTACGCTGCGGTTGAATGACCGCACGGGCATATACACATTGCTGCGTAGGTATGCACGCGCTTAGTAGCTAGCTAAAAACATTATTAATATGAGAACATCTCTTATATTAAGTTAAATTTCGGAAATTTCAGATTTTTTCATAATCCATATTATGACAAAATAATTTATATCATTTTTTGAGGAATACTTATAACCTACATGTTCATCCCTCTAAAGCATCATACTTAATTTAGAAGCACCTTGTATTTTTAAGCAACAAGTAGCCTTAACTTATACCATATCAAATTCATTTGATGATTATGATAATTATTATGTAAATAAATACTTATTTGAATAAATATGGTTTTCTACACAAAGGCCTGATTTTTCTATGGCCAGATAAGCTATTGATTTAAAATTAGAACTGTTTTTGTAGACTTATCAGAAGAATTACTTATCCATGGTTTATCCAGCAATAGAAAAATGGGCTTAGTGTAGTAAATCATATCTTTGAAAATAAATATTTAACTACACCATGGATGAATACAAATTTAAAAAATATTTTTATTATTAAGTCTAAATATCAATGTCATATTTTTCATCATCACTATTGGGACTATATGTGTCTTCTGGAAGATGTACTTCACCACAAAACATTAGTTCAACATATTGGAAATAATCTAAAGCAATATTTGTAAGCATTGCCCCTGTCGCTATACCTAATACTGTGCCTATGACAGGCCGTTTTCCAACTGAACTTCTTATAATGGCCCATAAGAATATGGAACCTAATGGCCACAGACAACCACCAAGGAATGCCCATGAGAAGCGTCGAGCCGGCGCCGCTGCAGCCATGTGTGGCCTCGCCCACAGCCACAATCCTGCTCCACCACCAGCAGAAAGAAATAATACATCAGTTATATCCCGCTGTGGAAATAATCTGAAATAAAAAATTATGACCATAAATACTCCTAAGTATGCATATCACAGATTACTTTAAGATAAAATTCGATACATACCTGACCATTATGTGAGGGTTCATCACACTTACTGACAAAGTTGTGTAACTAACCAGACCTTGTACAGGTAAATAATAATATAGAACATTGTCTTTTGTGAAAGGTGGCAATCTTATATCATTTACAGATTTGTTAACGTACTCAATAGTTTTCGGAACTGAAACCTGCAGGCCTGTTACATGCCGTTTGATATTCCTATAAATCCTTTCTAAAATCTCCATTTCTATGAGTTGTTTAGCAAGTAAAATTGACACTGTACATTAACTGCACTGAGGTCTAGACTAGACTAGCACTAGTTTTAGTATGGTTTGATAACGTTGCCAACGTCGTTACCTATTACCTACAATATTTGGCAGATGGGTTAGTGTGTTGTTATTTAATTAAAATCTTGATTTTTGGACTTCGTCACTTCTACCTACAACTAGCTAGACATATTTATTTACAGTGTTGCCAGTATGTATACTCTAAAAAGTTCGACAATATTACCACAATGGTAGAAAATTTGACAAAAAGGTACATACGGTTTTTATACAATAAGGTGGATGATAATCATGCTTTAAATCTATGTACTAATATTATACAGCTGAAGAGTTTGTTTGTTTGAGCGCGCTAATCTTAGGTACTGGTTCGAATTGAAAAATTCTTTCAGTGTTGGATAGCCCATTTGTCGAGGAAGACTATAGGCTACTTTTTATCCCGGGAAAACACAAGATCCCTCGGGAACGCGGGTGAAACCACGCGGAAAAGCTATTTTTTAATATAGGTAGAAAACGTCAACTCTTTCAACTATCTTGTTGGGTGGGGCGCCGGGCGGGGTAATTACGAGACGTACGATATTTCGGGTAAGTAAATAAGAGTTATACAAAAAAACCTCAATAGAACATATTTTATTTACCATAATTCAGTTTCAAATTAACCTTTATAAATATGTTGATCATTATTTTAAATTAAAATTAAAAGATTAGTACCTTTGTAAGTATGTAATATATTT
The DNA here is from genome assembly GCA_951216915.1 of Tetheella fluctuosa. Classification (NCBI taxonomy): domain Eukaryota; kingdom Metazoa; phylum Arthropoda; class Insecta; order Lepidoptera; family Drepanidae; genus Tetheella; species Tetheella fluctuosa. Next base: position 7,500,188 of record OX578219.1, on the reverse strand, counting down.
ATTTATGTTAGTATTAAATTCTTTACTTTGTACAGGCATGTGTTAGACCACAATCTCAGTATGGTAAGTAATTATGTGGCCGAACGTGGTAAGCACACAAAGCCTAGAAGGAACTGGCTCTCAAGTGCAGCTGCCGGAACACACCAATAGGTGTTTTGGCGACAGATTTTCAACTTGAGGGTGGTAGCCACCCAGACGGGTACTACAAAGTACCCTACCACCGTGCTATGGTTTCCTCACGATGTTTTCCTTCACCGAAAACTCAAGCTCATTGTGGGATTCAAACCCAAGACCTTCGCCGCGGCGTACGACGTCACTACCACTGAGCTCTCATCGCCTTAAAATCGCCTTATCATTGTTCGGAGTTCGGAATAGTAGACATCTGCCGTTATTGCTTGACCAGATCGCAGAAAGCTATAGTGAATGACACCATGCTGAGACCACCAAACAGTTACCATTACCTTTTAATTGGTAAGTTTTGCTTTAGGACACTGTTGCGGCGTTTGACCTGGTGTCAGCCATTGCATTTTTCGGTTACGGTTATCGTTAAGAGTCCACTTTTCATCACATGTCACAATTCGATCCAATATTCCTTAATTTCTGTATCGATTCAACAAGGCAACACAAGTTTCAACACGCGTTTCTTTCTGCAGATCAGTCAAATCATGATTTTTCATATATTTTTTTTTATTGATTTGACGCAAATGAGTCAATATTGTTGGTAAGGTAACGTTAAACTATGCCGCTAATTCCTGGGTAGTTTGGCTCGGATCGGTTTCCACCATCTCTTTTAATTCATTGTTATTCACCTGTATGGGCGGTCTTCCACGTGGTTCGTTTTTCAAATCAAAGTTTCCACCACGAAAGCGTTTATACCAAAATTGCACGGTGCATTCATTAGCAGTCCCCTCTCCAAATGCATTGATATTGATATTGCGAGCTGTTCCGCCGCGTTAGTTCCCCGTCGGTACTCGTATTCAAAAATCACTCGAATTTTCGAAGTATCTATCTTTCTTGTCTACGCTGAATAAAAAACAACTGAAAGTCGATAATCGAATGTTGCACATTTTTTAAAAGAAGAACTTCATAAGTACCATGTGAAAAAAGTTTCACTCAAAAATCTCAAACCATAAAGGTTCTATGTCTATTCGAAGTACCTATTACAATAAAACGGCAATTTCATACTTTAACCCCTATTACCTAACGTAATTTTGACAATATTAATAATATATTTTTTACAACCATTTTGTCATTATTAGTACCTACATGTATAGGTACTACTGCTGCGCTGTGACAACGCTATTGTAACTACTGAATTTTTTCAAACTTCGAACCTTTTTGTTGCTTTGCTTAACTTCAAAAGAGTTTCGCTACTCAGAACAATAATTCTTTAATAGCCATTATTAGATACTTATATGAAACTTTTTTAAAGTCAAGTTAAAGGTTCAATGTATATAGGAAAAACCTGCGAACCAGTGAACACAAATACTCATTTCGGTTACAGCTGAAACGCATTGAATTGGTACCTACCTACTTACATATAAAAATGTATGATCGGATACATTATAATACACATACATTATTTAGATTTACCACGGTTCAGGTAGGTAGGTCTCAGATTTGACCCAAGCTGTTTTTTCTACTTTTTTGCTGTTACATAAACAGTTTAGAGAACAGCATTTGATTACGGAGGGATTGTCGGACCTTGTAACGCGATGCTCAGTGATGCGATACGATTCACTCGCACTGCTTGCTGTTTTGGTTATTCTTTCTATCTACAATAATATGTCTTACACATTGCTTACCAATGAAATAAAATTATATTTAAAGTTAAATAAATATTTATTTCGCCAGTTAAGTGCAGTGAGTGATAATAATCAACTACAGAATGGAAGCATAAACAAAAAAAGTCTAATGAATTTTGATGATATACCCGGTCCCAAGAGTTATCCCCTTATTGGGACTCTACACAAATATCTTCCATATCTTGGTAAGTAAGTAGGTACGTACCTACCTAAATGTCGACGCAGGAACCCGTTTTATAAAAGTGTAATGTTCGCATTATTTTATATACTTAGCACGTCTGATTTATAAGTAGACTTATTAGCCCACTGCTGCTGAACATAGGCCATCCCTATGGGTTTCTAGAATTAACGTTCTGATATACTCGCATTCAATGGGTTCTAGTAAGGTAAACCTAGAGTCAGTAACGTTTCTGCGTCGCTTTATGGTGTGAGATTTTATCTTGAAAGCCTTCCACTTATCAGCTCCCTTTTCCATTTCAACATAACTAATAGCTTTCGGAAATAGAGTTGGGTTTATTATTTGACTTATTAGTGCATTTTTGACACATCTGATTTTACTGACCATCAAATAACGGTACTTAATGTTTTGAGAAAATAAGTACGTATTCCTTAATTAATACACTGTTTCAGGGGATTATGACGCTGAAGCTTTGGATATGAACGCATGGCTCAACTGGTGTCGTTACGGATCACTTGTTAGGGAGAATCCGGGAGTAAAACTACTTCACGTGTTCGATCCCGACGATATAGAGTCCGTGTTCCGGCAAGATGATCGCTATCCAGCCAGAAGAAGTCACGTCGCTATGCTTTATTACAGGATGAACAAACAACATATTTATAATACGGGAGGGCTGCTATCCACGTAATGTATTATTGATGCTAGGTGACTGATATCTCTCTCTGCTCGAGACTGCAAGAAAAAGATAGCAATCATGCAATCGTCAATCTATAAAATAATCGGCTTGATATCGAATCCGAGAGTTTAGCACAAACGACCTGCAGGTCGGTCAGAGATTGACGCTCTGAATATATTGTAATATATTATTATCCCTGGCATGCTCACCATACATTCAATAAAGTAATATTATAATATTCTGAAAAATCTTATTATTATACGTGCTAGCACAGTGTGCTGCACTTGAGAGCTAGTTCACTTACTTTGAGCTTTGTATGTTTATTCTCTTTGGCCACATCATCACTTATCTCGGTGAAATTATATTCATATATATATCATACACATGTCTTCTGTAAACTTTTTCAAAATGTGTCAAAATCTTGGAAAGAAAGCCACGTTGCATTTATCATTAATTTTATTTTTAACTCTTAATCTAGCAATGGACCGGAATGGTGGAGACTGAGGAGTACATTTCAAAAAAAGTTCACTAGCCCGCAGAGTGTTAAGGAACACGTGGAAATTACGGATGTTATTATAAAAGAATTCCTTCAATGGATGAGAGAAAGTGAAACTTCTCACGATAAGGATTTTTTAAATTATCTGAATAGATTGAATTTAGAAGGTAAGGTTAAGGTTCGCCTTAGTCTCAATTTAATTATAAAATATTAAAAATAAAACTGATTCTAAATGGGTTTGTTACTAAAAAATGAATGCAAGCGGCCCAAAACTGTTACGGAAAAAAAAACGGAAACGTTAAAACGGAAATCAATGGGGGAGACCTATGTTCAGCAGTGGACATCCTCGGGCTGAATATGATGATGATGATGATTACTTCGTCAACATGAACTATGTTTTATAATACCATATTATATTATGCACCACAATGTACTACACTTTGTCGTATGCAGTATGGAGTATGATCAATTCAAATTAAACTAGCCTAAATGGCTACATTTTTTTTGTTGATGGTTATTATAGCTAAATGATCAACATCCATCATCTGGTCAAACTATTAATAAATATCAAACCGGATATGCTACTGAATAGATCTGCGTAATCCTGAATGTTACAGTCACAGGATTCACAAATCTAAAGCAATATTTATGTTAATTTGGACATCAGGAAGATACATACAATAAGATTAAGATTTACCTTACTACTATTAGATACATAGTTTTACATTACTATTAGATTACCTACTTAATAATACTTAATGGTTTTATATTAATTTATTTTTAGTTATTGGTGCAGTAGCTTTTAATGAGCGTTTCTATAGTTTCACTCCAAACGAACAGCATCCGGATTCACGCAGCAGTAAAACTATAGCATCAGCTTTTGGATCTAACAGCGGTATTATGAAACTAGATAAAGGGTTCCTTTGGAAAATATTTAAAACTCCACTCTACAGAAAATTGGCAGATTCCCAGGAATATTTAGAAAAGTAAGTTGTTTTATGTCTTATCATATTTAAAACATTAGGTATTATAGTACTTAATACCTACTGAGACCTCATGTCACTAAACATATTCTAAGCCCCAGCGTGACGTAGTTGGTATTTTCACCGTTTTCAGGCACATTTAGCGGTCTTGCAACCTTCTGCTTTTCAGCCTTCTAAGTCTAAGGGTTTGAGCTGAGCGTTGATGACTGAGTCAATGAGTGAGTCTGGATTTAAATTCTATGCAAAAAAACTACGATTACATCTGAAATCCGAACCCAGCAATTCTGGTCTGTAAATGCCGCTCGACCACTGAGGCAATAATTACACCACACGAGGCGATGTTATTTAATATTTTTTGTTTTAGAGTGTCGATGGAAATTCTCATGAACAAAGGAAATTTCTTCGAAAATAAAAATAGCGAGTTGGATAAATCACTCCTGGGATCATTTCTGCAACAGCCAAATTTGGACTTTAAAGATATTATCGGAATGATGGTCGACATCTTGATGGCAGCTATCGATACGGTAGGTGTATAATATGGATATCAATTTGATGCTATTTGGCATTCATATATTTTTTGACCTTTAAGCTGACTGTATTATTATGATAATAAAATTTACTACTGATCTGATCATCTATGGGGCACTAAATTACTGCACGCAGCCACCGTGGCGTGAAAAAGTGGGCGCGGGTAAAAATTATCGCTCTCAAATGTCCTTCCATGGATACGCTTACGAAAGTCGTCATAATCTAATAAGTCCAGTTTGAGAAGAGGATATCTCTTTTGGTCTCGCTATATTTGTCGCTTTTCGTATATTTATTGGACTGTCAAAATCCTATTACAATGTGACGACTTTAAACCTCCACAAGAATTTATTTTCAGACTGCATACTCAACTAGTTTTGCCCTCTACCATTTGGGGTGTAATCCAAGAAGTCAAGAAAAATTATTCGAAGAAGTAGCAAAATTGCTTCCTACTAAGGATTCAAAGATAACTCCTGATATCTTAAATAAAGCTGTTTATGTACGAAGCTGTATTAAAGAAAGCTTGAGACTTAACCCCGTATCGATTGGAGTAGGTAGACTGTTGCAAAAAGACATAATTCTAAGAGGATACTTAATTCCAAAAGGAGTGAGTACATTTGATTTTATGATATTTCAAGGAAATTATCTGTTTGTTATTTATTAAAAAGTATTGAACTACAAATGGTACACCTAGGTAATCAATAAATTTATTCTATAAATGAATAGGTCATTTTTTCAACTAGGTAAAGTTGACAGATCGGAAAGTATAGGACATAGCGAAAAAGCTCAATAGTAAAGATATGAATCCTTTACTTTAGTTTGCCTTGTATTATGAGAAAAATACTATTTTATTTTTCTTATATTTTATTAAACTTTAACTACTGACATACTGTACTGACTAACGAACACTGACTGATTGACATATCAGCGCACAGCCCAAACCCTTAGACCTAGAAAGCTGAAATTTTGTACACAGGTTCCTCATACAACGTAGTGGATGCCTACGGAAAGGATTTTCAAAATTCAAACCCTAAGGAGGTAAAATAGGAGACTGCGGGTGCACGGGGCGGATATTAATGCACGACGATTGATTTGATACTTGTAATAATATAAATCAGGTATAAGCAGTAAACGAGGATTTCCTTTTCAGACAGTAATAGTAACACAAAACATGATTGCCTCTCGTCTACCACAGTTTGTCAAAGACCCTTTGAGTTTCAAGCCTGAGCGTTGGTTACGTGGAACATTGCGTTATGAAAATATTCACCCATTCCTTAGTTTACCATTCGGCTTTGGACCAAGGTCATGTATTGCAAGGAGATTAGCTGAGCAAAATATGAGCATCATTTTGATAAGGGTAGGATCTTGTTAATTTCACATCGCTTTTTTGTAGGTATTAGTCTGTATATTATTGAAATTGATCCCGCATGGTATTCAAAAGTAAGGTATGTCGCCTAAAAAAGCCTTTTTTAGTCATGATACTGAAGATACACTTGAAGCAAGTGGCAGTGACGTTAAATGTGTTCCAATGAATGACGGATGAGACTAGAATACTATTTAAACGTTCAGTGATGGAAAACATGTCATGAGGATAACACCCGTGACTTACTATCACATAGACCGTACCGACCGTCTATTCACAAAAACTATACCATTTCAGTCACGAGTCAGACTCTAATAAATTAAGTTTTAATGCAAAATAATTAAAATAATCTAATTTAATTCAATAAAGTATGTTCCTAAAATTAGTGCAGAAATTATATGAATATTATATTAGGTTGATATTTTAATTTAAACTTTACTGATATACAGCTGAAAATTAGGTATAATTTATTGAGTTGCTATTCAAAATTGTTCAATAAGTATTAGAATTATTTTCTGGTAAATAACTAACTAAGTATAATTATATTATATATAATTATTATTTTACAGCTGCTACGTGAATTTAAAATTAAATGGACGGGAGGAAAACTTGGAGTTCAAACACTTCTCATAAACAAACCGGATCAACCTGTATCTTTATCTTTTTCTGCAAGATAATTTTTATTTAACGATATATTTGACGTTGAAAATATATGTGTCTTTAATTATTAAGAAATAAAATAAAATACATAATAGTTTTTGAAGTGTTATTTATTTTGCCTACTTAATCTAATACGTTCCATAACGGAGATGCAGGTTTATTGGGGATATTTTCATTTTGGCAGATTTACCTATTGCATATTTTTGCAAGCTAGATTCGGTATGAGGTTGGCTTTATTCGATGAATTTGTTTTCCTACAAATTATGTTGGGCACGACACGTTCAACTACTATATTATGAACGCATACGTTAGGCAAAGGAGCTTTCATCTCGGTTTCTTTTTTTTTAGGAAGTACAATATCAAGAGGCAATTTGGGAAGTGCAATAATTGGGATTTCTGGTGCTGGAGGGATAAATACAAGATTATGGACCTCTTCATCTGGAGTATTACATTCTTCTTCCTCATTGTATGAAATTGATGCAGGTAATTCGGGCGGAGTTGGTATATTTTGTAAAATTGTAGCTTCTTTTACATCTTGGACAGAAGTATCACAATCGTCGTTCACATTCAAAGGAACGAATGGAGGCAATTCAGGTGGAGTTGGTAAATTTTTAAGAATAGGGGTATCTATTTCTTCTTGGGCAGAATCTTCGGATTCGCAGGGGGCAATTTCTTCTCTCGTGTCAATTGATCGCGATGGTAATTCAAATGCTTGAGAAGGTTCTGGTTGAGGGGGAATCGCCTCGTCAAAATTATTATCACAATCTTCTTCCTCATTGACAGAAACTAATGGAGGCAATTCAGGTGGAGTTGGTAAATTTGGAAGAACTGGAATTTCGACTTCTGATGGACACGGGGAAACTTCTTCTTTAATATCATATGATTCTGAAGGTAATTCAAATGTTTGACAAGGTTCTAGGGCTGGAGGAATTGACTCAGCTACAACATTATCACAATCTTCTTCCTCATTGATTGAAACTAATGGAGGCAATTCAGGTGGAGTTGGTAAATTTTTAAGAATTGGTGTATTTATTTCTTCTTGGGCAGAATCTTCGGATTCGCACGGGGCAATTTCTTCTCTAGTGTCAATTGATCGCGATGGTAATTCAAATACTTGAGAAGGTTCTGGTTGAGGAAGAATCACCTGGTCAAAATTATTATTACAATCTTCTTCCTCATCGACAGAAACTAATGGAGGCAATTCAGGTGGGGTTGGTAAATTTGGTAGAACTGGAGTTTCGACTTCTGATGAACACGGGGAAACTTCTTCGTTAATATCATATGATTCTGAAGGTAATTCAAATGTTTGACAAGGTTCTGGGGCTGGAGGAATTGACTCCGCTAAAACATTGTCACAATCTTCTTCCTCATTAATAGATACCAATGGAGGCAATTCAGGTGGAGTTGGTAAATTTTTAAGAATTGGCGTATCTATTTCTTCTTGCGCAGAATCTTCGGATTCGCACGGGGCAATTCCTTCTCTATTGTCAATTGATCGCGATGGTAATTCAAATGCTTGAGAAGGTTCTGGTTGAGGGGGAATTGCCTCGTCAAAATTATTATCACAATCTTCTTCCTCAACGACAGAAACTAATGGAGGCAATTCAGGTGGAGTTGGTAAATTTGGAAGAACTGGAGTTTCGATTTCTGATGGACACGGAGAAACTTCTTCTCTAATATCATATGATCGTGAAGGTAATTCAAATGTTTGACAAGGTGCTGGGGGAGAGGGAATTGACTCAGCTAAAACATTATCACAATCTTCTTCCTCATCGATAGAAACCAATAGGGGCAATTCAGGTGGAGTTGGTAAATTTGTAATAATTGGTTCTGGTTGAGGGGGAATCGCCTCGTCAAAATTATTATCACAATCTTCTTCTTCTTCGACTTCTTGTACTATTATAGGTGATTCAGAAAGCTTGATTGGTGGTAAAACTGGTGCAGATGGAATTTCTGCTGGTATAAATGTATGAAGTTCTTTCAGCTTTCGAGAACAAGGTACATCGTCAACGGTAACAACCGGTTCTTCTATTATGGTATTATCATATGATTCACAATCATGTTTAATGGCTGAAGGATACGAGTAAGATAAATTTGTTCCAATTAAAAGCAAAAACACTCCAGTGATAATCTGAAAATAAATAAATAATAAAAATTTAAGATTTTTACCTTTATTAGCCGAAATAAAAAATGGCAAAAGGTAATTGATATAAGATAACTTACCATTGTAGGTACTTGTGTTCCGTATGATGAATTGTGACAGACTGTTTAGATTTACATTATAGTCATCAATTTATAGTACTTAAATCAAAATACTAACAACTGATGATCAAACTTTAACCACATTTTTTTTGCAAGCTGATTATTAATTAGGCTAATTAGGTTATTATTTATATATTAGTTAACTTCAGTTGTAAATAATATTTGTCATTACTGCATTGGAAATATTTCTAACAAGTTTACTCTAATGATTAACTTGTTTTCAAATTAGAAAATAATATTTAAATTAAGGTAAAAATATATTTTGGCTAAATGTTGTATTACCTAAGAGGTGGTAGGTCGTAAATGGTACAGAACATCATTAAAAGCTTCCATTTTCTGAAATTATATTATATTTATGGGTTTTTTGGACTCAAGGAATGGTGACTGATTAGCTTAGTTCTTGTGCGGGCTTCAAAATTATAATAGAATTGAAGAAAATGGAAGCTAAATTTAAGTTCATTATCATTTGGCGGGCTGGTTAGCGTGGTTGGTAAGATACCCTATCTATCACACCACAGGTCGTGGGTTCAATTCCCACTCAGTACAGACATTTGTGTGCATCTGTTTATCCTGAGTTTGGGTGTAATTATCTATACTGGATGATTTTGTTATCACTGGCAATACTTGCAAGGGTGGAAGTACTCATCAAAATGAACAACTTTTATAATGGGACTAACTGTGAAATCATGAAAAAATTATCAGCTGTTCCATACAAAAGTTCAATACCTACTCGACCAAAATGTATGAAGCAACCGTATTATTTTACGCGATATCAGAGTTAGCCCTTTAATAAAAGTTGTTCACATTGATGAGTACTTCCACCCCTGCAAGTATTGCCAGTGATAACAAAATCACCCTGTATAAGTATATATGTAAAAAAGAAAATTAGTATATAAAATAGTATATCAATTATCTGGCTTCCATAGCACAAGCTCTGATTAGTTTGGGGTTAGATGGCCGTGTATGAGGAATAATGTCCCAGATTATTATTATTTTTTTTATTTCCTTACGCGGTAGACTCCAGGTTCATTGGTACGTAGGTACTTTTGAATTTTGAGCTCGCATATTGATTTACCAATGAAAATTTACCCGCACCTCATTATACCTTACTGTCCCTCGTGGTGTTGCCTGCGTCCTGGAATGAAATGTACCTTGTTCCAGGACGGAAAGAAACGTTATACCAAATTTCAAGAAAATCTGTTCAGCCACTGCAGAGCTGAGTGGTAATATTAAAAATGATTATATACTAGATTTGCCCCCGCGGTTTCACGTGCAAACTTATTTGAAAAGAAATACTGGTCTGTTTGGTCTATTAAAAGTAAAAAAGGAAATTTATAGAATGAATAGAATGAAAATGTACTTTTGGTTGTTAAAGATAAACTGTTGAGTTTATTTCTAGCTCTCAACGAAGTCAGCCTTCCAAACTGGCGATAGAGTACATAAAATAATTCATAAATGTTTGTATACTGATTGGTTTTGATTTGATTTTGTTTCCGCCGCCGCGTCGTTAGAAATAAATAAATTATTGTTTTCATCTACGTAATTACAGCGCAAACAATTCGCACATATCTACATGGAACATCGGTTCTCTGACTGGACGCAGCCAAGAATTAGCAAGCACACTACATATAAGAAATATTAACATATGCTGTGTACACGAACTCACATGGAAAGGATCAAAGTCCAGGGACATTGATACCTAGAAAACCTTCTACAGACCATACCTCCGGAAGAAAGAAAACTAATAGCAGGTGATCTGAACAGCCACGTGGGAGTGAAAACACCATAGAACTCAGTGATACATGGGAACTTTGGATATGGAACCTCTAGCCAGGGTCTTGACATAATGAATATAGCCCAGCAGGAACAAGCGCACCTTTCGAGGTCAAAGTAGGTGTTCATCAGGGTTCGACTTTGAACCCTCTCCTATTCAACCTGCTAATGGACTATATAACTGCTGACATACAACATTGAAAACAGACCTCTCAACAGAGTGGAAGAGTTTAAGTATCTCGGATCCATCGTGGCGCCTAGGGCCTGCGTAGAGAGAGATATACAATATCAAGTCCAGACAGCCTGCCTGAAATGGAGGTCTCTGTCTGGCATCCTGTGCGACGCCCGTATGCCGGTTAAAATCAAAGGAAATGTATGTAAAAGAGCAGTGAGACCAGCTTTACTATACGGATCTGAGTGCTGGCCAATGAGAAAATCAGATGAACAGAAAATGCTGCGATGGTCTGGCGGAGTCTCTAGAATGGATAAAATAAAAAAAAACTAATATATTCGTGGTACTTTTAAAGTTGCCCCGATACACGAAAAACTCAGAGAGAACCGCCTTCGCTGATACGGACACGGATAAGCATATGACCAGAAGAGTTATAAATATAGAAGAGAAAAAAAGAGGCCGCGGACGACCACTAATAATCTGGCTACGAACGATAGAAAAAACCCTGAGTTCTACAAACATGAACGGAGATACAACCCACAATCGAACGATCTGGCGCAGGAATACTAGGAGGGCTGAACCAAGTAAATTGGGACAATAGCCAGGAGAAAGAGGATGAAGTTTTCATCTAAAAATTATTCTATAAATTATTTTAAAAGTGAAAGAAGTGGCTTTGATATTCAATCTGCCGTTACTGAGATATCTTTTAGGCTTCCATAGTTAAACAAGGAACCTTTATGTTTTTATTACGTTACATAGTTTAATGCAAGGTTAAAAAATGCTAAAAAAAACATCACGTGATTAATGGACGGCCCCTTATATGATGTTAGAAAGTGACGGATGTATTTAAAGCCTGGGTTATATTAGACTTCCTTTAAACCATCTCACGTAATAATGCGGTTGTAGATTTGTTATGCAGGTATGTCTGTTTGTCATGGTCATTTTGCTTGGAGAACTTAGTTATACATATTTAGGACTAATCAAAGTTTTGGAATAAAATCATATAATTTTTTTAAGTGTACCTATCTCCCCTTCATGTAAGGTGAATTATATTATTATTTTTTGTTCGCATACCACATCTAGTGGGATATTGTAAAAAAACGGTCTTCTAAAAATAAAGAGGGTCAGGTTGTTCAAAAAAAGTAGCACCGGTAAGAAGCCTTAACTAGTTTACGAGCATTAAAATAATAAAAATAGCTTTATTTCTGAAATCATTTTAACAAAATTTACGCCGAGACTTCCCAGTAAGTAATCGAAGATACTTGTGTTGTTGGGAAATTGATTGAGCATTTGATTAAAAATTTCAGTATAATATACAAAGACAGTTTAAAGTCTTTTTTAATAACTTTTTTCTTTAATTTGTGTCCAGTCTCAGGTTTAAACATCATAACACATCGTACTGACTATGGAACCCTACACTGTGTGTGTGTGTGTGTGTTTCGACAGGCACTTGGCCGGTTTTTGACAATACCGGGAGTCAGGACCGTACTTTTAATGTTTTCCTTCAAACATATATTATACGACTTGATGAACCTGGTTGTGGGAATCGGCAAAGTAATTGATGTGCCAATTCAAGCATTGGAAATTAAAGATGTGTTTCGTATAAATTCCAAATCTACAAACAAAACCATTATCGCTGAATTTACCACTGTCCCAAAAAAAGAAACAATTATAAAATCCGTAAAAACTTTCAACAGGGTGAATAAGGATAATAAACTAAGCACTATGCATCTACAGTTAGATGGAACGAAGGTGCCTATTTTTATTTCAGAAAATCTGTCAGCTAAAACCAAAAGACTATTCTTTCTGGCACGGGACTTTGCAACTGAACACAAGTATAAGTACTGTTGGACATCATTCGGAAAAGTGTATCTAAGAAAGGAAGACGGTTGTGCCCAAATTCGCATCGATTCTGAGGTGTCCTTAGAAAAAGTTGTTGAACAGAAAATATGACTATTCTATTGTATAAGTATTATTAGAAGTAGAAGTTACATTTTTAATTATTTGAAATTTATACAGTCTTCATTAGGGTTCTCAACAAATTACTTGTTCTTAAAAATAACTAGATCTCCATCAATAAACTACACTAATAACAAATTACACATTTTACATACGCCATTCACACACTTACTTACACACACAAAACCAATACACATTACCATTGTTCTACTTAATCTGGGCCTTATTCAATTTATTTTTAAAATTCAATACTACAAACACAGAAATGTCTATAGATCTCGATAGTACCTGCGAACCGCGTTGTTATAGTCTGGAGGATACCTCTGCGTGTGATATTTTACTAAATGCCAACAAAAGTTCAAGTTCTTTGTTTATTTTAACTGTCAATATTAGAAGCATACAGTGTAATTTTGATTCATTCCTGGTGTTTGTATCCAAGCTGAATAATATATTAGTCGATGTGATCGTTCTGACAGAGTGTTGGCTAGGCATGGATAGTGTTATTCCTAATATTGCAAACTATAGAGCGTTCTATACAAAACAATACATTAATCAGAATGATGGTGTCGTGGCCTATGTCAGGCAAAACATTAATGCAACAGCTTATGAGCCTCACTGCAGCGAAGGCAACTTCCTGGTTCTTGACCTGGGCAAAAATACCAAAGTTATTTGTACGTATAGACCGCCTTGTTTTCGTAATCCTACTTCTTACATTGACCACATTGATAAAATTATTCGTGCTACGGATTCAAATACAATTATTCTCACTGGAGATATTAATCTAGACACGTTAGCTGAAAATAACACAGGATATGCTTCAGATTATATTAACATGCTGGCATCACACGGACTACGGCAATGCATAAACCTACCGACTAGAAACAATGCCTGTCTGGACCATTTCATGGTTAAATGTAACAGCAATATCACAACTATAGTATTTGATCAACTTACAGACCATTGCCCAATACTCTTGCACATTAGCAAATCTAAAATTAACAGAATACATAACCATTTTGAAAAAAACAAAATTAAATATGATGGTGTTAGAGATTCATTACAAGAATATAATTGGGATAATCTTTATTGTATAAGCGACGTCAATATAGCTACAGATACCCTACTATCTGTTCTTCAAAATGCTATAACCTCTAATACTAATGTTGTTAAATTAAGTAAAAGAATAAAACCCTTAAAGCCATGGATTACTACATCACTAGTAAAGTCAATTAAAATAAGAGATAAACTCCACATGAGAGTTAAAAAAACAATCGACAATGAGGAACTTAAATTAAAATACATATCTTATAGAAATACTTGCAACAAAATTATAAAATCGCTAAAAAGGGAATACTACAAAAGACAAATAGCACTGAACAATAAAAACATAAAAGAGACATGGAAAATCATAAAAGAAATTTGTAATTTAAACCAGTCCAAAACTTCAAATCTTGAATTACTGTCTTTAGCCACAACTCCTACTACTTCGTTAAATATAGTAAATGAGGATTTTACTACTGTGGGTGGTAACTTAGCGAGATGTACGCTTAGTAAACTCGGGATATCGGAGTCAATCTTAGCTGCAAATACCTGTAAAGACGGGCCCGTGCATTCACTGTACTTAATACCGGCAGACCTAGACGAGGTAAATTTTCTAATACAAAATCTCAAGACTGACAGCGCTCCCGGGTGGGATAATATCACCACCACGCTTCTTAAAACCTGTAGATCCTTAATAGTTGGCCCTGTCACTTACATATGCAACTTGAGTCTAGAAACTGGTGTTTTCCCTACCTCATTTAAACAGGCCATAGTTGCACCTATTCATAAGACAGGTGATAAATCTATCCCTTCTAACTACAGACCCATATCCTTATTATCAACCCTCTCGAAAATCTTGGAAAAACTGGTCAATAAGAGACTGATCAAATACCTCGAAAGCAATAATTATTTAGCCGCTAATCAGTACGGATTCAGATCGGGTCTTTCTACAGAGGATGCAGTACTTAAATTGACTTCCTCAATCGCACACTACATTGACCGTGGTGACATGTGCCTGGGCGTGTTTTTGGACCTACAAAAGGCTTTTGACACAGTATCAATCCCGATACTCATCTCACGGCTTCAATGCTTTGGTGTTAGGGGTATACCACTTAAATGGTTTGCTGACTACCTTACCAACAGGAATCAGCGAATACGCGTCGAAAGTCATCTAAGCAACTGCGCTAACTGTACATATGGTATACCACAAGGTAGCACCCTTGGACCTACTCTTTTCTTGATGTATATCAATGAATTGTGCACCAAGGATATACCAGGTGCTGATCTCCTTATGTTTGCAGACGATACTGTTTTGCTATTCCACGGACCTAATTGGAACCATGTACGTGAGCAAACTGAGCAAGCGCTTTGCATAGTTAGTTGTTGGCTCGAGGATAGTCTACTGTCATTAAACACCAATAAATCAAAATATATATGTTTCAGTAAATCACGAGCATCGAGCCCGAATAATGACTTCACGATCACATTACATACTTATCCCTGTAACAGGCAGCCCAAACCCATGTGCAGTTGCGTATCTATAGATAGAGTTCAACATGTTAAATATCTGGGAGTTTTTGTAGATAATAAGTTATCGTGGGTCCCTCACATATCTGCCTCAGCAATGAGAGTCAGAAAGCTCATTTATATATTTAGAAACATGAGATCTGTTGCTGATACGGAGCTACTATTACAGACATATAATGCTCTTTGCCATTGTCTTATTACTTACTGCATATCTTCATGGGGTGGAGCGTCGAAGACCATTCTCTTAGAAATTGAACGTGCACAAAGAGCAGTACTTAAAGTCATCTTATTCCTGCCTTATAGACACCCCACGACAGAGGTATATGAAATGGCTGGTGTTCTTAGCGTTCGTAAGGCATTCATATATCAGAGCCTGAGGCGATATCACCGAGTCACTGTTCCCAATCTACCCGTAGCAAATAAAAGAGTCTACAAATGCCCTGTACCTGACAGACAAAGTTTACTGGCAAGAAACCACTATGATTACCAAGCCCCCCGTCTGTATAATTTAATCAATAAGAAGATAAATATCTCAAAACTAAATAACTATAAGGTAAAAAAGGAGATCACAGAATGGCTTAAAGATTATGACTACGCTAGTTGTGAATCGCTATTGAAGATCACCCAATAATGTAACAAATTAAAGTATTGATTTTATCATTTTATATTTAATCACACACACACACACACACACACACACGCACACACACACACACACACACACACACACACACGCACACACCCATATAGTAGATATTCTGATCTAGTTTATTTTATTTTATTATAATTTACTTCTTATTTGTAAATCAATTTATTTTTCGTTTAAACGTGTTTAAATATTTCTCTCAAATCTTTATGTGATAGTATACAGCTAGTTTACCTGATAATTGTAACATTGATGGGAAGCACCTGGCTCCTAAAATACAGGATCCACCTAGTTTAGGAGCCAGCGCAAATAAGTTTTGTAATATGAATTATCGTAAAATAAAGATTAAAGATTATAAGATTATTATTATCTACATATTTATTATTATCATTTTCATAATGACTTGGAAACCGTAAATACCTCTTGAGTTATTAAAAATTGAATTTTAATATTTTTTTAATTGACTTTGCAATTTGTGTGAAGTAAATTAATGTGATATTAAAGGTATAAAAAGGCATTAAAAAAATGATTAGATGTTGACATCTAGGCACCTATATCAATTTAAGGTAAGAATAATGTGATATTTTCCTTGTTTATTTATAAGTTATCGTATTTGTTAACAATCTTGTGTTTGGTTACTCTGTGCAGCTATCATGTAACTTGATTGCGATCAATTACTTACAATAAGTTTCAATTCAAAACCAGTTAGACATAGCGTTTAACTGTAAGGTAGTAGAACTCATAGTGCAGAGTTCGCCCGGGGAAGTACTACCACCATATCTAATTCCGCCGCAAAATAGTAGTGCACTTGTGTTACTGTGTTTCGGTTAGGAGGGTATGGGAGCTGGTGAAATTACAGGCACATGCAGGAGACTTAACAACTTCATGTCTCAAGGTTGGCAACGCGTGAGTGATACCCCTGGCAGGGAAAATATAATAATGTATTTTCTTTGCCCGTGGTGTTATGAGCGTCTATAGGCTACGGTAACCGCTTACCATCAGGTGGGCCGTAAGCTTGTTTGCCACCTAAGTAGTATAAAAAAAAAATCCAAGTACTAAAAATCCAATAATTATAGATTTTTTTTTTTTTTTTAGTAACTATAGCTAGGCTTGTGTTTGACCAAGATCTCACCATGGTCATGGTCAAACTCATTTTAGGATTTCAATCCATGACCATTGCTATAGCATGGTGAAGTCACTGAGCTAACATCGCCATAAAATTACATATAAAATATCCTATTAAAATATCCTCACTGCGGAAATATGAAGATCCTCGACAAGGGAAATTGTTCTCAAGGTCTTGAATATTACTTCGCGACCATAAGCAGGTGCTGATAGTGGTGCCAGTGAGTTCGACCCTATCGAACTCACTGATTGATACACCCATACTGGGTGTACGTTCGATATACGTATATATCCTGTTCTTCTCCCACTAAGGATTTATTATGTTTTATTTATTTTATGTTGGTATTTATTATTCGCGATGTATATTCTGTAACAATGTGTTTTCAGATGTTTTTATTTGGAATTTTATGTTTGGTTTCAACTGCGGCAGCTTTGCCACAGTATGCAGCACCAGATGCTCAGGAAATATTAGATAATTCACATACGAACCAGGAAAAAGGTTTGATTTCTGAAGATAAAAAGGATGCAGAAGATGTGGTACTTTCAACTATTCCTTCAGAAACTGAATTTGAGCCTCTAGCCAGTCCGGTTATTATGGAGATACATAATAATGATAAGTCAGAAGAATCTGAGAAATTAGCCGCTTCTGAAGAACCTCAAAAAAATGAGGAGCAAGTAGAAGAACCTAAAGAAGAGAAAAATTACGAAGTAGCTGAGACAGACAAATCAAATGTGCCTGAAGAGGAGGTGACGAAATCAGATGTAAACAAACCTGTAATTATAAATTTAGAAGTCCAAGACCTTCCATTTATTACAAGATTTAAAGTTCCTCTTCCATCCTCTATTTCTGAAGTAAATGTTCCATTCTCATTACCTTCAATTTTCAATCGTCCTACCAGCAGGTATGAGTATATTACTTATTCTTATCCAGGCTATCGATATTCCGAGTACCCCTATGTTCCTTATGAGGCACCAGAATTATTTTATTAAATAATAAAAAATATATTATGGTGTTCAATATTTTTATGGTTGTATCTGCTGGTTATTGTTCATTGTTTTAATAAATATTACTACACTGTAATTAATAAACTTTGAAGATATTTATTTTAGGTATTTATTTCTTGACCTTCACTATCTTTGTGTCGAACTTTTTCAAACACATTCTAAGATAAGGTGTTTGAATGAGTTGAACTAGACAGAAAAACTTTTTTTAAAATGTTACATGTAGTAAAGATGAATAAGATTCACAGTTTTGTCACTAAATAGCATGGTATAAATCTCATGGGGATCAGTTCTACTGGTGATATTGAGTGAACTTATTTCTTGAATGTGGTAATTAATGAATTAACCTTAGATATTCTTTAATTAGTATGTGTTATTACATATTATATAAGTAAGTATGGTCCATAGTCGCTTAAAATTACAATCATTTCTAAAACCAAATTTATATTTTATGTAAGTTAAAAAGTATTTACTTAGCCATGGTAAATAATGGTTTATGACATTTAAGGCGACGCTTTGAAGATTTTGGTTGCAAGGATTCCGATTTTTCTCAACAATGACTGAAGCGAACGAACTGAAATTTATTGTAAGAATTCATCATGTCTTTGACTTTATTTTGTACGTTGCATAACACGATTGGTTAACTTTTATAACACAAAATAATTAATCAAAAATACCTCTTTAAAATAAGAGATTCCAATTTTACCGGCGTTGAGGATCGATTTGAGGTTCCAAAATTTCTACATATATTAATTGAAACTGATAATATAAATTGTACTAAAAATTTATGAAATATATTTTTAGTTTTTAAATTAAACCATTTTGTCGCATACGCCCGTTCCGTTTACGCGGGTTTTCTATGAGAGGTCGCTATAGTAGGGAGCGGGACACAGCACGTTGAATTTCAGATTTTTAAGCTTAACGCGGCGTCACCTTAAGAAAAATAACACCAACTACATTTTATTTCGTTTAGATAGGAATACTTTTGATTTACCTAACAAAATATAATCGACTAATAGGATGATATACTAGGTACCTACTTAGTATTTATTTATTTACTTGCATTCTTGGTAAATTGGGTCTTAGTCAATATATGGACCCTGTCGGGCACAACAAAAATTACAAGTACCTATTAGGAAATAGGAGAGAGGAGATGATGTTGTAGTTTTATACGTTGCCTGCATATTACTGTAGAAGTTTAAGTATATAGCATATTACGTGATAATTTAATGAATTTTACTTTACATATTTTTATAATAATAACATACAGAAGTACTTATTTTTATACATATATATATTTTTAAAATACATAAATAACTTTATTTACATATTTACAATTAAATTACTTTTTATATTATATTCATAAATCACAATTTGCAGTTAGAATTTATATAATACTATCTTTTCGCCCGCGGCTTCGCTCGCGCAGACTTTATAAAATGTCTATAACTTTTTCTCCGTTAGCCAATTTCGACGAAACAAAGCCTTTTTATTCACTGAAAAAGTTTCAATTTGAGAGCTCAATCCCCATCTGAAAAAAGTTTATATTTGACAGCAAAATCCCCATTAACAAAATGATCCACCATTTGTTGTTACAAAAAATATGATAAATGAAGAACCGCTCGACCGATTTTGTGCAAACTTCACATAAACCATCTACTAAATAGTCTAAACAAAGCCTAAAAATTTGGTTTGGATAGGTAAGCCCGTTCTTGAGTTATAAAATTACAACGAAAAGTGGCATTGATTTTTATATATCTGGGGGCACGGTAGTGCCCTCGCTAAGACGAACCAAGCGAAGCGCAAGGGCACTACCTACTTTTTCTCGAAGCACTTCGTCGTTTTTTTGAACCCTCATAACTTAGGTGTGGATTGTACCAGATAAACAAAATTCTCGGGAAAATCGAGCCATATATTTTGACTAAGGTGTAGAGTTTGTGAAGTTAGGGCTTGTAGAGTTAGGGCGTGTAGAGTTAGAAGCTTGGCTCTACATGAGATCTGATAACTTTTTGACAGTGCGAGCTATATGGTCTCGTTTTGGCAACATTTTGCATGAAAATGTTTTTGGTGGGATATAGATTTAGTATTATTACAACACGTGCCTTTGATCACTTTTATCTAATAGTAGGTAATATGAAATCATTGTTGATGGTCTATAAATAATAAATAGAGCAATAAAGATATCGTATTTATTTTCAATGTAAAAAAAATCTTCTCTGTTGCCGCTCACTTGCCGAAATTATCACCGTACCACGGAC
Source organism: Tetheella fluctuosa (assembly GCA_951216915.1). Taxonomy (NCBI): domain Eukaryota; kingdom Metazoa; phylum Arthropoda; class Insecta; order Lepidoptera; family Drepanidae; genus Tetheella; species Tetheella fluctuosa. Next base: position 7,479,737 of record OX578219.1, on the reverse strand, counting down.
TCAATGTGGGGATCGGTGGAGGATGGTCGCGATTCTGGTGTGGCGGACTGTGTGGTGTGCTGCTTAGTACAATTTCTACAGGATTCATTGTGGTGGCGTCATTCCAGTCAAATTTGTGGTTTCCTCTAATTGGTGGAAGCTGTGTTTTTTGAGACTCATTTGGAATATGTGACATAAAATGATGTGCTTGTGGTGGTTGTACTTTTTTGAAGTCTGATGTCATGTGTTGTGATGACTGAGGTGCTGGTTGAGGTATAGATATAATCGATTGATGTGAAGAAGGATAAGTATGTACTGGATGATTCTGTTTGTACTTTGTGCTCCTTGAAGGGAATTGTGGAAAAGATTGACTATTTAACCTACCAAATTTAGGCCAGCTCGGAGTAGAAAGTGTCGGTATCGTAGGGTTGGATTGCATCTGCTCTGGGTAGGAATGTTCAGGTGAATGAATGGCAAACCGATTAGGCGGTAATATAGCGTTGGTAGCTTCATGTGCTGGATGTTCTGAAACTTTCTTAGTAGTTGGCTCTGGTGTGGTAGTCGTAGTCGGCCGTCTACGCATGTATAATCCTAGATTTTCATTTCTGTATTCAATTTGAGGAGGTTGATCTCTTCGAAGCTGTTCAAAATTGAATATTAAGTTTGAATTAAGTTTGGTTTGAAAATTCCGGTTGTACATATCGTCATTGTAGTCCATTGGAAGCGGGCTTAGAGTAGTGGTAGCCATGTGAGTATTAGAACTTCTATAGCTGTTGAAATCAGCTCCCAAGGCTAAGCCTAAAAAGAGGCAAACTAATATGTGAAGCATTTTCTGAAAAAACAAAAACACACACAAAATACGTGAGATATGCAGATTAAATATAATATTACGTTACAATTTCTGTTTCAAAAATGGTTTCTTACCTTAACGTGCATATCTTAATGTAACTCTGCATGCTTTGACCTAAACACCAAAGCTGTGTATTATATAATCAAATACTTAACCATTAGCAGTGTTCTTTCAAATTAATAAGAGGTTTTTAATGATCTTTTCATAATGTAACCATAATTATAGATAATCATCATAATGTTGACTTGTATGGTCAATGTTGTGTAGGTACATCTTTAATAGGCACAAAATAGAACTCCGGAAATAGAACTTACAGAGATTGGATAAAATATATTTTTCGTTTCTTCGGGCTAGTGTAGTCTTCGTCGATTTGTCCATTTATATGTTACAGCCATTTTAATTGTAAATTATAAGTTTTAGGAGGATATAGTCATCTGTGGTTTAGGTCAGTAAAATTTGATACATAAATAACATAATAATTGCACATTCTGAATGCCGTTTTATTAAGCAACTGCTACTGTGTCGATTTCTATAAAGTTTATTTATATATTATTCGATCACGATTAGTATAACATGTTTTCTAAAAAGCCGATTCTTAACAACAAACTTCTACTACTTTCAGAGTGTGGTATTTCAGTACGTGTTACATGTTGTACAGATAGAATTATAGCCACAACAAAGTTATAACCGGCTTTGTTGTGCTTAGAGCTATACATATACAGAATGATTTTTAATCGTTGGCAATACCTACTTACAGGGGTGGAAGTACTCATCAATATGAACAACTTTCACTATGGGACTAACTCAGATATCGCGTAAAATAAAACAGTTGCTTCATACATTTTGGTCGAGTAGGTATTGAACTTTTGTATGGAACAGCTGATATTTTTTTTGTCATTTCACAGTTAGTCCCATAGTAAAAGTTGTTTATATTGATGAGTACTTCCACCCCTGCAAGTATTGCAAACGACTTAGATGTAGCCTGGCCCTTTTTTCTGCCCAAACCAATAAATTTTCGAATTTAAAGCAGTCACTATGGAACCGTAGTAATGGTATCCATAATTTTGAGCGGATTTATTAAACCTATTGGTATGAGCACAAAAAGGTATAAATTTTGCATCAAAATCTGTTAAAAACTATATTACAAAATTTGACTTACTCTTTTGTTCTTCTCTTAGTTCTATATCCAACGATTTCCTCTAAAAACAAAAATTGCAAATTAACTAACAATAATAACCAAAAACACGTAATGTCTGAGAGATTCTCACAACTTTTCAAAATGCAATTTCATAACATCGTTGTCATTACATCTACATATACAATTTTGAGTGACAAAGTTTCATTTTAACCGACTTTTAGATTAAATGTATGGATGGACATGAGAAAACTAAACATGTACTATGAAATGTTGACAAAGTAGATTAAATTTATTGAATCTTTCTTACTTTCCTTTAAAAGGCTTCGTGGGGCGTAAATAAAGACGATATCACTGTGGTCACCACAAAACAATGTAAACTTACCTGTTTCATGCTGTAATTCTAGAATTATTTGAAATAGGCTCGTATTTGCCGAACTTCTAATTATTCTATCAACTATGTATAGTACCTAACCAGTTTAAGGTAATGGTAATGATATTCATTATCATTATGACCTGATCTTTCTAATAACTTCCATTTTTTTTGCTATAAATTATAGCTTTTTGCACCAATTGGTATCAGTTTGCATTCAGCACAAGTGTTCTTCATTTCTATCCAAACGAAAAGAAACAAAACAGTTAAAATGAAAATGGTAATTTAGATTTTGACAATTTTATTTATTTACACCATTAATTTCACTCATAATCTATATTTCTTTGGTAATGCTCTCAATTTATGAACAGCGAGTATTTTTTAAAATTTTTTTCAATGTGTATATTTTGAGCATTCTAAATATCCATTTTAATTGCATAAAATCAATGGAATTGGTACTTGGCTAACTGCCTAACTATTAAAATACGATAAATAATATAATAAAATCTTTATGTTACAGTTTATTGTGGCCCTGTGCTTGATCGCTGCTACAGCAGCTGCACCCAGCAATAGCGCTCAGACGGCGGCGCGTCGAGCGCGTCCAGCTTTACAGCACGATGCCATACATGACGAATATGGACAGTATGCGCTTCGGTACGTAACCGCTGAAGGCACCATTGTCTCCGAACGTGGTCGGCTAGTTCCTACTCAAGACGGACGCGCTCATGTACTTGTCGTCGAGGGCGAAACCTCCTATATCGGTGATGACGGCAAGACCTACGTTACCAAATATTCTGCTGGTCTAGATGGAACCCATGTCGAAGGAACTCATCTTCCAGTTCCTGTTTCAACTCCTGCTGATGCTTAATAAAATGGATTTACATTGACTTAACATGTATAATTATTGACTCGATATTCTCTTACCTTACACAATTTTACAATCTAGAGTTCTATAGATACAGTTGCTCAAAATATTCCCAGGTCATTTGGATTACTTTTGACTACCTATCATTACTCATGTAGGCACGGGATACAAATAGGCAAAGCAACAGGGGTTTTTGGCGTAGGTGTTGTTAGTAGAGGCTGTGATGATGTCTTTGAGTTTGCGTGATCGAGTGTGAAGGGTGCAGAGCTGGGATGCGTGTATTTTATCTGAATGATCGTGAACATATCGCCTGGTGTTCACTAGGGCACCGAATTGAGCCGAACCGAAACGCAATAGTTTGTAATATGAAACTGGGTCTACAGTGGAGCCGAGACGCGCCGAGCCAAATTACACTTACGTATCTCATGCAATTGTTTTATTCGCAGGACATGCGTTTCGATTCCACTCGGTGTGTTCCTTCCGTGTAGTGGGCGTCTGTATATACATATATAATATATCTCTTTATAAAATGTGTGTACTGTATAATATCCCAGAAAGAATGAATAATCCTGTAAGACCCTATAGTAGGGCTATTGGGGACTCAAAATATAAAATAAAAATTAAAATATATACCAGGTACCTACCAAATTACAAACTAAACTAAAAAAATGTGGTCTAGAATCGAGGATAATATTAAAAACGGATGCTCTATAGGTCACTAGCAATTTATTAATTATGGTCCCAACTAATTTAAATCAAAACTTTACATTTTGATTTTTTCTAACAAACTTAATCGTAACTTCAATGTAATGCAAATAATGTAATAGCTCAAATCGATCGATTGAGTTCGTCCTGCATCGTACTTATTCGGAGCTACTCGGAACGTGAACGTGGCTGATAGAAAGATAATACTTATTATCGCACTTCAGTCAGTGGAGTCATCCAAGTAAATATTATTATTTTCTGAAGTTAATTTAAGTTATTTTGCACTCAAAGATTAAATAAACCACTTTCAAGTTAATAGTAAATTATTTATTGTACAATTATCAAATACAGATTAACACAAATACAATTAACAAAGCGGAAAGCACGTCGCTTCGCTACATAGGTTGATTTTCAATATGTCTGCCGCTCTGCTGTACGCAAGTAGTGTACCGACCGATAATGTTATTGTGAACGGTTCCTAAATCCACGTTGAGTTGCATCATGTGAAAGGCCTCGGTTATTCTGTTTTTGAGGATATCTACTGTATCATTGTCTACTGCGTAAACATAGTTTTTAACAGCTCCCCATAAGAAGAAATCTAGAGGAGTAAGGTCAGGTGACCTAGGGGGCCATCGACGTGGACCAAAGCGTCCAATCCATTTATTTCCAAAAATTTCGTTAAGTTTTCCACCCACTCGTACGATAGAATGTGCCGGTGCACTGTCAAGCTGAAACCAAGTATCATTACGAACATCTTCTGGTAAATTTGAAAGATATTCTGTTAATGGTCCATCAATAAGCCTTAGGAATTTATCGGTGTTAAGTGTACCGTCAATAAAAATTGGACCAATTATTGTATTATTATGGATTCCTGCCCACACATTAACGGAGAAACGGTATTGATGAGCCAATTCTCTCATGAAATGTGGATTATTTCCGATCGTGGAGTTATAGTGCGTATTTCTCCTGTTCCACATTCCATTACGGGTAAATGTGGCCTCATCAGACCAGATGATATGATGCAAAAAGTTGTTGTCTTCTTGGTACATGGCTAAAAACCATTGAGAAAATTGAGTGCGAACAGGTAAATCTCTTGGTAAAAGACTGTGGACTTTCAAAAACTTAAAAGGATGTTGCTTCCTTCTTCTCATTACTTTGTTTATGGTGCGGTGATTGACTCCAAAGATTCGACCAGCTTTTCTAGTACTGGAAGTGGGATGCTGTCTAAAATATCGAAAAATTCTTTGCCGACTGACATTTAGAGGTCTATTGCCCTCGTATTGATGTCCGGGGACAAGAGCACGGTTATCACGTAAGCGTTGTACAGCATTTGTAATCACGCGAGCATTCCTCGGGTGCCTTCTGTTTGGAAAACGATCACGGTACAACACCAGGGCACGTGATGCATTACCACGAGCTTCTCCGTACAATAATATCATATCCACGAATTCATGTGAATCGAATGGTCTAGCCATTTTCACATAAAAAATGTGTAAGTAAATAAATTAAAATTAATATTGAAATCAAATAAATTCCGTGACAATATTCTGACGTTGCTAATTAAAATTATTATTTTAAATAAATTTACAAAGTTTTTAAAAAGGAGATCATAATGTACAAAAAGAGTAGCAAAAAGTTCGCTACTCCTTTAATTCGGCAAAACCACGTATGACATGTCATGATGGATAAAATTGAATAAGTTATGAATCAGAGTAAAGGATCATTCTCTCTGTGAATGTGGTCTTGATGAGGGAAATACTAACCATTTATTTTTTGAGTGCCCCAGGTTACAGTTGTCTCTATATGATATTCTCCCTCCAGTAATTCCCCGTCCAATTAATTTTAAATGTTTACTAACATATATTGATTCTCCCTTTATATTGATTTTGTCCTACTTTTTAAATACTAATAAGTTAAGATTTTAGTCACCTTATATATATATATAATAATTCAGCTCAAATTCCTCCTCCTATCAACACTAACAAAATTTTCTTGTAAAATAATCCCCTTCGTTTATCTTTAACTAACGTGACATTGGCGGAATTGTGCTATTGGCTTCAGTCGCCATTCTATCAAGAAGAAGAATAAGTTATGTAAACAGAGAATTGTCATTGCGATATTTTATAATGTACTACATACAGATTTTAATTAATTTGAAACAGATTTTTATGTCGTGGAAAGTAGTGGGGATCGGTTTTATTCAAGGAGTTAAAGGTTAATTCTCTAATGGATAATGATATCATGATGTTTGTGGGAAGTTTTTTATTATCCCCTGTACCATGACTTTGACAACGTTAGCGATAATATTGTTTTGCAATAATACACTGATTATGAATCGTAACTTTAAATTCTTATGGTGTGTAATGCATGAGTTTTGGTTAACTGGGATCATTTCAGAAAAAATACTAATACTCTAGAGAGTCTCTGTTTTCAATATAATCCTCCATAGCCCTACTATAAGGTGTTACATGATTATCCATTCTTTCTGGGACACCCTGTATATATTAACATCATCATATTCTGCTTAGAATATCCATTGTGACATTTATATTTTCACACCTAACAATCTTAGCAAATCCTTAGTATTTATTAATAAATAGTTAATTCAGATATTAAAAATGAGAAGCAACGCTGAAGTTGTTCAGCATTGCTCTGAATCTGAAACAATATTTCCAAAATATTTTCTATTTGATTTGATCGTTGAAACCAGTAAGTAGGTAACAATAAATATCACTAAAGTAAGATTCCAGTAACCCTAGATCTACGTCATAATATCAAGCCTAAGATAAAATACCATGAAACCTTACCTTAGTGAGTTTTTATTATTTACTAGCTTTCATCCCCGCAGTTTCACCCGCGATCATATTTTACTTCTTTAGAGGTTGAGTTTCGAAAAATCCCTTCTTAGTTTACCTCTACGTTATAAGAACTGACTCCATTAAAAAAATATTTTCCTTTAAAACTTTTGCATGTCTTTTTACTCCTAAGAAATGAATTTTGAAAAACAACTACACACGTGTCACATAATTATGTGACACGTGTGTAGTTGTTTTTCAAAATATTATACAAACTATGCCACCTATGTGATTTATCAAAAACTCTGAAACACCTATCTCTTAATTTTTATACCTAAATACAAACATTCATTTATCATCAAAACTGACAAACTTTCATACAAACGTACATTAGGCTGAATTTTGAAACACCCTTTCTTTGTAGATGCCTACGTTATTTAAGGAATTTGTGTACAAAATTTTATGTTTTTAACCCCAGCGGTTTAGGCTGTGCGTTGATAGGTCAGTCAGTCGTCAGGACAAGCTTCTTTATTTATTAGTACCTATAGATTGATGTTTTTTTACATAGAATTTTTCGAATAAATAAGTTTTATTTTACTACAAATAAAGTTATTCAAAAGAAAATAATATTTTGTTAACAAATTAATTTATTTAATTATGTAACAATTATAAGTATATAAATATTAAATACATGATATTCAGTGCAATAAATACTACACAATATATAGTTACGACGACATAAGATAATTAATATTATTAGTGAATAATGTTTCCATCTAAGTTAATACCCATTTTGTGAGTCACTGCAACAAGTTGTCATTCATAATGCGTTAAATTTACTCTCAATTTTAATTCCATTAATGGCAAATTATTCGCAATGACTAAAGAAAACATGCACCTAGCTAAAATATTTTACTAGGTAGATTTTACTAACGATAAGAATAATTTGTTTTAAACCTTTGCTGTCCCGTTGATGTTTTTTTTTTGTAAAGAACGGTTATGATTGATATTTTTCTTGAAAATACCTTTGTCTGAAATAAAACCCTAAGTGGTAGGTACTTATTTACTATTCCAATGAGAAAATATATCTATTTCACAAATGATAGCAACTGTAATAAGATGCATACATTGTGGTTGATCAAGATACCATTTAGTTTAGTTATGTGTTTACCACTTATGGTATGTTTCGAGAATTAAGCGCCTACGCGCACCCATTTGCAAAGTAGTTTGAACTGATAAGTCAATTTAAGTTCAAAGACCCTTGTATATTTGTAATGGATGGTCTCCTTATTTGTAGTTTATCGACTATTAAAATAAATTAACGGTATATTTAGAAAAATATATACAATTTGCTGCCAAATCTAGTGGAGTTTCCTCGCATTTTGCGAGATACATACATATATGAATAATTTTCCTCTAATAGAGATATACATAATCTGGTTCTACCTACCTAGTACAATGGCACGAAAGTGGAAAGATAACCCAATGATTTTTCAAATGAAGTATTCTAAATTATTCACTAGTTTCATTTACTACATTAATAAATGACTTTTTTAATATAATTATTAACTTACTAACTCTAAGATACAATGAGATTTTGAAGAAAAAATTATATTATAATATGTACAGTATAATAATGGCTAAGACTTTCGCTTCGTTCGATGAAAATAATCGTTTTGTCTCCTTCAATTTTTAGGGTTCTTCTAGTTCATTGGAACTAACAATACTGATGAATAAATAAAAAGGTAACTTTAATTTCTCACATTTAGAAAATAGCTTCATTATCAAATCATCAATCAACTGACCTCGGGTCGTAAGGAGTCGCGTTGTGACCGACATATCTGTTGTTTTTTCGTATTTGGAATCCCTGTCCGGGCGCAGTGTTGTAGTATATCACACGACGAATACCGAACGGATCAACGTAACCAAAACTGCCAGTACTCTCGTTTGATTGTCCCGTCTCCTCCTCATGGTATTGTTTCGGTAGATAATACCTAAAACCATTTCTTCTGAAGGCTACACCATCGTATGTTGGGAATTGAGGTGTATATCCGTCACCAACACGTATTCCTTGCTGCTGACGTTGCAACCATGCGTCGGCATGTCTATACGAGTTAGGATTATAAACATCGACCCGTCTGTAAGGAGTACTATCACTGGCGTAATACTCATCATCCAGAGTATTGGTGTTAGGTATGTCATAGTTGTAAGGATTTGGAGTCGATGCAGCTTCATTAGCAGTGACCGGTTGAACAGTAGGTCTGAAGTTGTAGGTAGTAGAAGAGTCGATTGAGTTTGGAGAGATATAAACATGAGGTGTTGGCGTCGGACTAGGGTAGGTTGAAGGTGGGGGAGTTACTGATACTTCTGATGGGTAAGAATGCGGTGGTTCTAACGTAGATGATGGAGAAGGTGCAATTGTGGTACTACTGACACTGACACGTGGTGGTGCTCGAGCGCGGTTAACAGCAGGTGCAGGTGTAATATCGAAGCCAGAATCAGTGGGAGCTGTTTTGGCGATATTCAATGATTCCTGAAAAAAAAACATCAAACAGTTAAGGTGATGATACTTAGCAGTAGATCAGCAGTACCGTCAATGACGCGATGGAGGTTGTGGGATCACATTTTATAAAGACCCTCCTAGCTGGTTACAACCCAAATGTTGAGAGTCTATCGCCAAGCACTTTCTAGATTATTCCGCTTACTGCATTTGAGTACTAGTTTCTGCTGTGTATACTTACCACCATCCGATATAATTGTTTAGCTACAATATTGTACTTAGTCAAATAAATACTATTACTTTTACTCGGCTTGTGTTTGTGAACACAATCATACCATACATAGTAAATGACAAAGTAGGCGAATGTGGTAAGCATTCAAAACTTAGAAGGGAACTGGCTCTCAAGTGCAGCTGCCAAAACACACTTATAGGTCCACGGTGATATAGATTTTTTAGTTGTGGGTGGTAGCCAGCCAGCTACAAAGTATTCTACTACCGTGCTATGGTTTCCTTGATGCTTTCTTTCGACAATTAAGCTCATTATAGGTTTCGAACCCATGGCCTAAGCTACAGCATTCGGCGAATATATTTTTATTGTATTAGGCGGGCCGGTTGGCGTGACGCTACCATAGAAGTAGGGTACGTAACCAAATTGATTCCACTACTTGTCACGCCATAGGTCGAGTGGTCGGTTCCCACCTAGGACCGTCGTTTGTGTGCATATTATGGACATGTCTGTTTATCCTGAGTCTAGGTGTAATTGTCGAGAGTTATTTTTAATTTACCTGCGGTGCTTGACGGGGTGCAAATAATATGAACAACATTACAAAACTGATTCAAACTTTTAATACATTTTGATCTTAGCTACTTTGAATGTCAAATAACCATGTAATAAGTATCTATTAATAAATAGGCAAAGACAAAACAGTTTGGTACCATTTTCTCTTCTGTTTGTGAATAGATGTTTTTTTTTGTAGCTATTGATGAGCTTTAGTGTTATCAATTTAAAAAAAAATGGAAAAGCCACAGGGAAGCGTGGCCGAGTTAATTCTAGTATATTAAAAAGTAATAAACATTATGTAGTTTATTAGTTATCTGGTTTCAATAGTAGATCTGATTAGTTTGGGATCAGATGGCCGCGTTTGAAGAATGTCCCAAAATATATGTTTTTTTTTATATCAGTTGGTATGTACTTACTCCAATCGGTCGATTTTGTCCCACATAAACCGTTTTTGACTTATAGATCCTATAGCCTTGGTCGTCCGCAATGTAGTCTTGAAGACGTAAGTATCCATCTGCACCCACCCATCCAGTTGTACCTGGAATCAATTTAAGTTAGACAGCGTTATTTTAGTTTGTTTTATATCTTAGTTACTTATTTGTGACTTTGTTAGACAGCATAGTTCTCAATTTTGGTTTATTTTTGATTTATTTTCTGTTTTAATTTTATGTTATTTCTTTAGATTAATATATAATATTTATTAGCTAAGTAGTTCATGTTCTGTTCCGAATGACGGGTGCTGTGCTGATCCAGGATACAGGAATCCTAGTCTGGATGGCAACACTCCCCTAATCAAACAATGCTAATTTACTCCTAATATATTAGTCATCAATTTTGATGTTTATCATTGTTTCTTCTCTTTAAAGCACAATAAAGAATTTATTATATATTCGAAGGATAGGCATATTTTAATTTATAACTTACCAACTACCGACCCATCTTTAAGCCTCCTCTCTTTTCGGTACTGTCCGTTATGAGTTTGATATAAAAAGTAGCGTTCGTCGTCTTCATCGGTCTGAATATGGAATTGATCAGGATCTTGTTGAGGACTATATCCGTCGAGAGCTGCTAATGCACTGCATACGCATAACTGTGTAACAAAATAATCTTGTTTATACAAAATGTTTTTTTTTACGTTATGGTATATATTAATTTTTATATCGAAATAAAATAAATAAATATTCTGGGACATTATTCCTCACACACGGCTATCTGACCCCGAACTAAGCAGAGCTTGTACTATGGAAGCCAGATAACTGATATACACATATATACTACTTTTCTTTTGTAAATATATAGATAATTACACCCAGACTCCGGACAAACAGACATGTTCATGCACACAAATGTTTGTCCTGTATGGGAATCGACCCCACAACCTGCGGCGTGATAGATAGGGTATCTTACCAATCCCGCCAACCGGCCATACCAATTTTTTTAATACGTAACTCTAATTAATAATCTAATACTATTTTTTTTTATAATTCTTTTGATAGAATAAATAAGTTTTTCTTCTCTTTATATCTAACCAGTCTTTATGGTTGAACATGATTTATAATTGGATGTTTTTATAAAAATACTAATGACCATCCTGGCTTCGCCCGGGTTGTGGCGTTGTAAGAATTTGATGGGAAAAAAATATGGAAATATCCAAGTGTTTATTTTCCTCGAAGTCAAGATGTCTCGAAGTTATATACTTCGAGAATAAAATGTAACGACATTTATAGAAGTTGGTGAAACGCATACAACTACTAGTATGCGTATTGTAGGTCATCATAATCAACATATTCAGCCCGAGGATGGCCACTACTGAACACAGTTGTGGCCATCCACTGATTTCCACAATTAACGGCCGACTTGGTGCTATCCTGCACGTGGTCGCCATTCGAGAACCTTTCTTCCAAACTAAGAATAACCCAGAATGTCTCCAAAGATCGCCATAGGTCGCGGTCAGTTTACCGACTGCAAATAAGTTTATAATCGTAAAACAAAAATTAAGAACAAATTTACGGTTTACGGATTTATTCTTTTACTTGTGCTATAAGACAATGCTTCTTGCCAAATTTCATGATTCTAGGTCAACGGGAGTAGTTGCGAGTCTCAAAATATGCGGCATAAACGGCGGTATCTTTTGATTTTGACTTAGAAGTTTGATTTTTTCACAGCTCCAAGAGACTGCAGACCTGAGTATTTGATACTAATTTCAAATTGATACCTCCACGCGTTCCTGAGAAAAAGGTCTTGACAGACAGACAGACAAACGGATAAGAAAGTGATCATATAAAGGTTCCTTTTGAGGTACGGAACCCTAAAAAGTATTATTATTTATGAAATTATTATGTATCTAACATCTGACCCGCAGTTTCAGCCTCGTTCCCGTGGGATCTTATGTTTTCCCAGGATAAAAAGTACCTTATATGTTATTCCAGCTTATGATCTATTTATGAGACAGGTTTCACCCAAATCCATTCAGCCTACTAGAGCAAACATTCATATTTATAATAATAGTAGGATAGTGTACGTGTTCCATATCTACTGGTTCGTTTTCAACGTATCTAATGTAATGTTTATGTAAGTACAATTGTTAAAGAACCTTCCTTTTTTTGAAGTCGGTTGAAAATGATACACCACGAGATCTCGTATCATAATATGCTGAGCCAACCGGCTTACTGTCCAAAGAAATTGTACGATGTAATTTATCTAATTGTTAATTAGCCCAAACAACAATTAGGACATGTCTTGGGCAATATTATTAAATGAGTTTCATTAACTAAATGGATATAATTTATCTTTCTAAATTCTTTTATTTTCCTATAAAAGATAGATTTTGGTACGAATAGACATCAGTTTGTATTTAACGAGTGTAGTATATTCTACTTTTATTGCCTAAAAATATATATATAAAATTATCAAAGCGAAAATGGTAAGATTTTATTAAATATTAATTTACAATAGAGTACAAATGGTTTTACGATAGAAGCCGTTTCTTGAAATATTCTGATTCTCTTCATTAATTAAATATTGTTTTTTAATAATTTCTTGGATGTACAACACGATGTTATACTACAGCAATTAATTATTTTTGCAGTTTGTTATAGTACTGTGCTTAATCAGTGTAGCAGCAGCTGCACCCAGCTGTACGGACCCTCGAACAGCTGCACTTCGAGCGCAGCCAGCTTTACAGCACGATGAAGTACGAGACGAATTTGGACAATATGCTTTTCGGTACGTAACTGCTGAGGGCACCATCGTCTCTCAACGTGGTCGGTTAGTTCCTAACCCAAACGGATGTGGAGAAGTTCTGGTTGTCGAGGGCGAAACCTCTTACATTGGAGATGACGGCAAGACTTACAGCACGAAATACACCGCCGGTCTAGATGGAACCCACGTCGAGGGAGCTCATCTCCCAGTTCCTGTTCCACTTCCAGCTGAGGTTGTGCCTTCAATTCCTGCTCCGAAGAAAAATCCGTGTGCAGAGGTCGTGACTTCGATTCCTGCTCCGAGGAAAAAACCGTGTCCAGAGGCTGTGACTGAGAATCCTGCCCCAAAGAAAAAGCCGTGTCCAGAGGCTGTGACTGAGATTCCTGCCCCAAAGAAAAAGCCATGTCCAGAGGCAGTGACTGAGATTCCTGTCCCGAAGAAAAAGCCGTGTCCAGAGGCAGTGACTGAGATTCCTGTCCCGAAGAAAAAGCCGTGTCCAGAGGCTGTGACTGAGATTACTGCCCCGAAGAAAAATCCGTGTGCAGAAACTTCGATTCCTGCTCCGAAGAAAAATCCATGTTCAGATCCATGTGCATGATCATGCTTGATAGTTTAAAGTGTAAAAATAAATATTTAGGCTTTTGAAAAAGAAATCAGCCAGAAAATTGATATTTTCTCAAAATAATAAAATAGCGATCCATCAATTTTATGCTGCAAACTTGAACTTGTCGATCAATAAGTTTAAGACATCATCATCAATATAAACTACTTATATTAGTACCGATTGTCATCGGTAACTCCAAACATAGAATCTTGATAATTTTCAAATCAATCATAATCAAAAATACTAAAAATACACATAATTTGTAAAACAATGATTACGATTCATAATCATCACAAGATCTTGAAAATTGTAATGGAGGAGTACAGACTTCTGAACTAGCACAGCTGCCAACCTATTGATAATAAAATCTCGTCTGCGGGAAACGATATTTGTCCTTTTTTATTTCGTTGATTTATTCAAGCATTTTAATAGCATATTAAATTAATATATTCCTCAGATTCAAAGAAAATAAATAATGGAATAATCAAATTACTTACAAATTCACGATTTGACGGCTAGTCGTCTCGTCTAATTAAAAACTATAAAAAATGTTTCAGTTTATTGTAAGTCAAAGCAATTTATTCAGTTTAGGCCCTAGAAGGGCACTTATGAACGTCGAAGCTACTGAAGTTACCACCTGTTCGGAAGTCGCCTTCAACTGAGAAGAACCGGCAGGTTACTCTGCAAGGTTACATTTTTTATATATATATTTTTGGACAGTCTGACAATGTTGGTTTTTTTTCTATAAATATTTAACAATTTCTAAAGTAATATAGTAAGCATAAACAACAAATGAAAAAAAAAAACAAAAAGAAAAATAAAAAAAAATAATAAACTGAACAAGTTCAAAACTGATAATAATTTATGGGTAGAGATACTACATACTGGCTTTCGTAAAAAATGCATGAGATGCACATTTTTTTAAAAATTATAATTAAAAAAAAATTACAAACCAAATAAATCTTACAATATTAATAGTGTTGTGTGTGCGAGTGCGTGGTGTTACGCTACAGGCTGTTTAAAAAATATGTTTTTAGTTTAGATTTAAGATTAAGTTTCGAAATAGTGTCTCTAAAAGAGGGATTGAGTTCGTTAGTTAATCTAGGGATCAAATAGCGCATCGTTCTTTTGCCATAATAATTGTTAGCTATAATAGTTTCTAGTCTCTTATTTGTTTGTTGTCGTGTATGTATTTTGTGTGAAATATATTTTTTTAAGCTAGTATTAAAAGAATTGATCTTTTAATAAACTGTATGTAACTTTTGTGTGTATTGGGAGGACTTTACAGTATTTAAAGAGTCCTGAGGTATCATATATATTTTTAATGTTATGTGGACTATTAGCTTCATAATTTTTTGTTGTAGGTTAAAAATTTCATCAAGGTATGTGTTGAAAGTTCTCCCATAGCTAGTGATCCCATAAGTGATGATGGAATCAGCAAGTGCATTATACAGCATGAGTCTGACTTTGAAAGGTATTCGCCGCTTGATGATGTATAAGTTTGCTAAAAACGCTTGGTTAAGGGCGCGTTCGCATATCAGGCAAAATTAAGCTGTTTTTCGGTACATTTTATGGCATAATCAAACAAAATCCAATATAACTAATAACTACCTCGTATAGATTGGTTCTTCATCTTCAAATAATAGTTACATTATTATTGAAAATTTTAGTTTCTCATAATGTAAAATCGATCTGTCGTTGCCATTTTCCACAAAATTATCGATACCGGGTTGAGTTTAGGTACATTTTTTAGCTATTATAAACATATTTCACTATTTCTAAAAATACTATATGTAGGCAAACATATGTTTTTTTTTATCTAAATGCTATAAATAGTCGCAGAAAAAATTAAAAGCGAAACTTATTTTTCCACATTTTTTTCTATTCTGGTTGAATCTTAATCGGTTGGATTAAGGGTTATTTTAGTTATAAAACTCGTCTGATGTATTTCACAAGCATTTTGAATGAAACTTTAGTCGGCCCGCGGCCGCCGTCGAGAGTGGACCTGTATCGCCTGTTTAGAGCAGCTCGAGTTGAAAAAGATCGCTGTACAAACACAAAATATTCGATAAACCAAATTTGATACTTGACGAGGTAAGATTTTCATTCGATTTTATTTCGCTATAAAAAAGATGCAGCAACCTGAAGGTGTACTTCAGTGACTGCTACTGGAACTCCTCGACGAGTTACTAGGTGAGCCGAGTATGGGCTCGTTATGTTAGTCATGATGAGACCTTACCTCCGGACTTGATGGAGCGACCTGAAGGTGTACTTCGGTGACTGCTACTGGAACTCCTCGACGAGTAGTACTAGGTGAGCCGAGTTTGGGCTCGTTTTGTTAGTCATGATGAGACCATACCTCCGGACTTGATGGAGCGACCTGAAGGTGTACTTCGGTGATTGCTACTAGAACTCCTCGACGAGTAGTACTAGGTGAGCCGAGTTTGGGCTCGTTTTGTTAGTCATGATGAGACCTTACCTCCGGACTTGATGGAGCGACCTGAAGGTGTACTTCGGTGACTGCTACTAGAACTCCTCGACGAGTAGTACTAGGTGAGCCGAGTTTGGGCTCGTTTTGTTAGTCATGATGAGACCTTACCTCCGGACTTGATGGAGTGGCCTGAAGGTGTACTTCGGTGACTGCTACGGAACTCCTCAACGAATTGTACTAGGTGTGCCGAGTTTGGGCTCGTTTTGTTAGTCATGATGAGACCTTACCTCCGGACTTGATGGAGCGACCTGAAGGTGTACTTCGGTGACTGCTACTAGAACTCCTCGACGAGTAGTACTAGGTGAGCCGAGTTTGGGCTCGTTTTGTTAGTCATGATGAGACCTTACCTCCGGACTTGATGGAGTGACCTGAAGGTGTACTTCGGTGACTGCTACGGAACTCCTCAACGAATTGTACTAGGTGTGCCGAGTTTGGGCTCGTTTTGTTAGTCATGATGAGACCTTACCTCCGGACTTGATGGAGTGACCTGAAGGTGTACTTCGGTGACTGCTACTAGAACTCCTCGACGAGTAGTACTAGGTGAGCCGAGTTTGGGCTCGTTTTGTTAGTCATGATGAGACCTTACCTCCGGACTTGATGGAGTGACCTGAAGGTGTACTTTGGTGACTGCTACGGAACTCCTCAACGAGTTGTACTAGGTGTGCCGAGTTTGGGCTCATTTTGTTAGTCATGATGAGACCTTACCTCCGGACTTGATGGAGCGACCTGAAGGTGTACTTCGGTGACTGCTACTGGAACTCCTCGACGAGTAGTACTAGGTGAGCCGAGTTTGGGCTCGTTTTGTTAGTCATGATGAGACCTTACCTCCGGACTTGATGGAGTGACCTGAAGGTGTACTTCGGTGACTGCTACTGGAACTCCTCAACGAGTTGTACTAGGTGAGCCGAGTTTGGGCTCGTTTTGCTAGTCATGTTGAGACCTTACCTCCGGACTTGATGGAGTGACCTGAAAGTGTACTTCGGTGACTGCTACTGGAACTCCTCAACGAGTTGTACTAGGTGAGCCGAGTTCTGACAATAAAAAATTGATAACGTTTTATTTGTTGTTTTAATAAAAACGAGCCCAAACTCGGTTCACCTGGTATAACTCGTCGAGGAGTTCCAGTAGCAGTCACCGAAGTACACCTTCAGGTCGCTCCATCAAGTCCGGAGGTAAGGTCTCATCATGACTAACAAAACGAGCCCAAACTCGGCTCACCTAGTACAACTCGTCGAGGAGTTCCAGTAGCAGTCACCGAAGTACACCTTCAGGTCGCTCCATCAAGTCCGGAGGTAAGGTCTCATCATGACTAACAAAACAAGCCCAAGCTCGGCTCACCTAGTACAACTCGTCGAGGAGTTCCAGTAGCAGTCACCGAAGTACACTTTCAGGTGAGTCCATAAAGTTCGGAGGTAATTCGCAAAAATATAAACAGCAATAATAAATATTTTTTGTAGGTACCATAATTTTATTACAAAGAAATACGTAAAAAAAAATGAATCCTTCAAAGTATCAAAATGAGTTCACTTGACTACAATTCTCGCAGTTAGTCGTGCGACTCGTGCGTACACTTGTGTGTGTGACCCGTGTCAATGTAGTAGTTCGATTCTCTACCTATCAATTTTGCGAACGCGTCCTTAAAACATGTGCAGAGTACAGCTACTGTATATTTTAAATTGTAAACTATAATATCCGTTCTCAATCTCTCATGTTTCAATACTGTCCCAGGAATTAGTTTGATATTTTGGCTCTTAGGTGAGACTATTGACCAGTAGGTACGCCAGTACTCACGCACTTCACAACGGCATTGACGTCACTATCGATAGATAGTGTCTCACAACGTGGTCGGTTAGTTCCTAACCCAAACGGATATGGTGAAGTTCTGGTTGTCGAGGGCGAAACTTCTTACATTGGAGATGACGGCAAGTTACATCATAACCACCATATATCACCATGTATCACTATCGTTGTTCAGATAGAGAGGATTTTTTAAATCGCTGTCATCTTAAAGATTTTCATTTATACTGCCGCTTTAGTAAATCTTTCGATTTTCATTAACACGTTCGAAGCGGTAGTGATTTTAATATCTTTCCATTCCTGCGGTACAAGGCGTTGTACACCTGGTCATAAAACTATCATTGTGGCGGTACAGGGCTTATTAAACCCTGTAACGTTTAAGAAACTTAAATCGTTTTTTGGCTTCATTAAAAATATATATGACTTTTATGCCTTGAATATTAACAATAATGAATTGATTGACACGAACCTGAAGGCGTACGTCAACAGCTTGTTTTGTTTAAAATGTATAGCTATAATAAATATTTACAATAATCCCCGAAATACAATCAAATAATGAGTGTTATAAAAATAAAAATAAAAACGTGTGAAATAAAAATTGTAAAGTTGGGGATATTGTACCAAACAGTAGCCACGTAGCCATAATATACATATATATATTATTGTTATACATATATATATATATATATATTTATTATGGCTACGTGGTTGTCAAGCTAGACATAATAAAATCTATTGAATGTTCAATAATTAACTTTAATAAATAATTTATGGCTATTGTATGATTTAATTCTGAGAATTTCACAATGAATGTGATTAGTGATATATAGGATCAATTAGTATATTATTTTTTTGGTAGGTATGTGAATCTTCTCGCGATGTGCACTAGCCGTAAAATCGGGCAGTTGATTGTAAAAGACAATGGCTTTGCCACAAATTAGAGACGGAATCAGTAATTTGCCGAACAATAGATGTTAACTGAGCCCCGAAGGTCGAAATGTGGCAACAAAAACATACGGACCTTCCATTAATATGGAAAAATGCTATGAAAGTTAAATAAGTCGTTGTGACATACATCACGCCAAATCGATGACACAATATTAGGAATTATTTGTAAAAACTGACTTTACCTACTCTATTAACCTGTATTAACTATGTTTGAGATGATGCAATTAAAATTATTTTTTCTAAGTAATGTCCAAGAATAATGAAGTAAATAGTGCCAACTGTAGATACATTATAAATAGCAAGTCTCATGGAATAACAACGTATCTACTTGTTTACATTTGTAACGAGGATGGTGGCGTCACAACCTCGGGACATACGTGGGTCGATAACTAAGGACCTACGCGGAAACACACTCATGCATGGCAGATTAGACAGCGCACTGAACAAAAAGACAGAATTCATGCAATGTTTACATTACTTCCTTGATTCAATTTTGATGTCTTACGAAATAGGTATATGTTGTTGTTTTTTTTAAAGTCTTTATTTAATCGGGTTTTATTTGCGATAATTTCGTCCCGTTTTTGTTATAAAGTTATTACATTATAACAAATACATTTCATAATCCTATGTTGGCTCGCGAATGGGACGCGCGTCCCAGAATTACCTACAAAAAAATAATAATTCCAGGAATCGCGAGTCAAGTAATCCAATTAAAACATTTATATAAGTTATTATATAATTGTTTTTATTGGTTAATATTGCGAACAAACTGTTGCACACACCAATATCGCACCTTTTATGTAAGGAAACCAAATAAGGATACTTACTCTAGCACGCTCATTCCGCAAACACTCCATCAATATTATGTATGTATAACATCTTTAATAACACCACTTTCATCACAATTAGGGGATACAGATGTTTTCATTAAGTATCCAAAAAACATATTTGTAGGTACACATATGTCCGGAACGAAGGCGAAGAGGTTACCTACACAATTTTTTCTCTGTTCAATAATAAAAAAAAATGATCTATCATGGAACACTTACATACATCATCTATTACAGACTTGATGACCTTTTACCAAAGTATTTTTTCTAAAGCTCCAGACATAGTTTTCTTGCAACATTGATATAAAAGGTCGTACAGATTGTACCGTCGCCGCCTGTTTATGTGATAAATCTACTTTTTCATTGTCCCTTATTTGCATGTGGGATGGAATCTATTGCAAAATGAAACCTACTAATATTATACACTAGCTTCCGCCCCGCGGTTTCACCCGCGGTCCCGAGGGTTCTTACGTCTCGGGATAAAAAGTAGCCTATGTGCTATTTCAGACTATAATCTATCTCTGTGCCAAATTTCATCCAAATCCGTGAGTGATTGAGTAACAAATATCCATCCATCCATCCATCCACCCAAACTTTCACATTTATAATATTAGGATAGTAGGATTAGTAGTATGTAGGATGTGAAGGTTTGGTTGTATGGACGTTTGTAACTCAATCAAGCATAAACGATAAAGATAGGTTATGAACTTTCTGTACTTTTTGTCCCGGGAAAACATAAGATCGTGTGGGAACGCTGGTAATTAGTTGTATTCGAGTTACTATCCAACTATATATTGTAGGTATATTATATGTTCCGTACTTTGATTTTTTTAATTGGTTTAGTAACATTAGCTCGCTAGCTGAACCAACGGGCGTTCGGCTATCTAGGTACGTTCGGCGCGAAAGTAGTAGGTACCACTGAAAAGTTGAGATCAAAAATCTGAAGAAGAAAAAGAAAACGACGAAATAACGCCACCAGTTTGTTTATAAAACTGTCTTATCGAGTGATGTTTCAACTAACACGTACCTACATGTACAGTGAATGTGTGAGCTCATCTATGGACCGGTAATCTTAAACACTAGGTAGACCAAAGATCATTCGTCAAACGTTCTGAATTAAGGTGAGTGAGTTTTTTTATTGCTATGGCTGGGTTTTGAATGATCGGAGCTTCGCAAAACGAGGAGACGTTCTCTCAACGAATTATGTAGGTTAGAGATACAGTCCATTTCGGTGCTCGTGACATACCTAGGTTCTTAATTTACCACACCTGTGACCACACTATTATATCTTAATATATAAAAAATTCGTAGTCACGATGTTGGTCCGCGATGAACTCCGAAACTACATATCCGATTTAATGTATATTTTTTTTCAAAATGTGTGATACATAATAATAACTTCTAGTAAGTTCTAACTTCAATCAAATATAGGATAGTTTTTACTTGTAGCTTCCACCCCGCGGTTTCACCGGCGTTCACGTAGGATCTTATGTATTCCCGGGATAAAAAGTAGCCTATGTGCTATTCCAGACTATAATCTATCTCTGTGCCAAATTTCATTCAGATCCGTGCAGCTGTTCTGGCGTGATTGAGTAACAAACATCCATCCACCCATCCAAACTTTCACATTTATAATATTATATAGTAGGAAGTAGGATCGTTAGGATATAAAGTCTATGCAATAGTTGAAAATCTGTCACCATGCACCTGTCAGTGTATTCTGGCAACTACACTTGAATGATTGTTTCCCCCTTCTACGGGAAGCTAGAATTTGTTAATTAGCTCGGTATAAATATAAACAAGGCTATTTAGCCTACAAACTGTAAAGGTTTTATATTGTATGCTCATACGATGGCAATGTTTTAAGTGTAACAAATTTGTTTTAAAAGCCACGTCTTAATTTCCATATGTAAATCATACCTACAGTTTAAAATAATTTTGAAACTAGATGTTTTTTTTGCTAAATTTGATAGCCATAAGATCTTTTTCATTTTAATAATGAATAGTTTAGTCACTAGTTTTCAAGTTCTGCATAAAATTGACATAAAAAATTATTTGTTAAAATTAAATTAGTGTCCATGTGAGAATTGATTAATTTTATGTAATAAAAATCGATGCAGCAGATGTTGGTTTAATTAAAAATGTTAAAAGCAGTATTCTCCGACTATTTTCAAATATTCACAAAATCTCTTCATAAAAAAAGGATATTGTTATATTTACTATAATTATAATAATAAAAAATCACTCAGTAACCGTAATGACTTCATGGATTTTAAAGTAACTTGGCATGTAAATAATGCGAGTACTTACTTACTAGTGCGTGCCCGGCTCAGTGTCGCGGATTGCGCCCTATATAAACAAGCGATCGCGATGTTTGGTATGGTACCTATATAATAAAATAAAAAATTGGTATGCAGCTAGTCTATGGTACGGGAACGCGGGAGAAACGGCAGGGTACAGGTAGTCTTTAATAAAGATGACCTACAGTGAAATCTTGTGTCATGTGCTGTGTCAACCTGTTGGCTCTACATAATTGTACCGTGTAATTAGTTAATTTGCTAAAAGAAGTATGTATTTAACTCTTCTCCACTCTTCCTAGTTTGTCTCCCTCTCAGTCCAGCTTATCCTCTCCATTCTCATCCAGCACCATTTTGACGGGCCGGTTGGCGTGGTTGGTAAGATACCCTATCTATCACGCTGCAGGTCGTGAGTTCGATTCCCACTCAGGACAAACATTTGTGTGCATGAACATTTCTGTTTGTCTTGAGTCTGGGTGTAATTATCTATATAAGTATGTATTTACATAAGAAAAGTAGTATATGTAATAGTATATCATTATCTGGCTTCCATAGCACAAACTCTGCTTAGTTTGGGGTGAGATGACCGTGTGTGAGGGAGGAATATGTCCCAGGAAATATTTATTTATTATGGTTTCGTAACGTAAATCGTTTGCATTTAACGCGATTGCTCTACATTTCTAACGAACTACAAAATATAAGTAGATACGTTATTCAAAATGAAAATGGTAAGTGAGAATTATTTTACAAGCCAAAACACACATTTTTGGTATTTTTCATTCATTGATTTTGAAACTGTATTATAAATCAATTACCTAGAATTAAGATTACAAGTAAAATAATAATAAACAAATAAAGTATCAATGATAAAGTAAATCATTATTTCTACTTGACTTCTAGAGTTCATAATTTGTTGTGCAGAAAAAAATCTTTGTATTGTAGTTTTCTGTAGCCCTGTGATTGATCGCTTCTGCAGCAGCTGCACCCAGCACTAGCGCTCAGACGGCTGTACGCCGGACGCAGGCAGTTTTACAGAACGATGCCATACGCGATGAATATGGACAATATGCGCTTTGGTACGTGACCGCTGCACCATTGTCTCTGAACGAGGTCGGCTAGTTCCCACATCTGGCGGAAGCGACCATGTGGTGGTCGTTGAGGGAAACCTATATTGGTGACGATGGCAAGACCCACATCACAAAATATTCCGCCGGGAAATTACGTCGAAGGAACTCATCTTCCAATTCCTGTTCCACTAGGTGCACCAGTTGTTGTCCAACAACATTGATATGCACGACAATCCTAGTACATTTTTAAACATTTTATCCTCTTGCCTTATTGTATGTATATATATATCATGTGGTTGCTTACTCATGTGAAATGACGGTATAGTTTATGTTATGACTCAGAGATTTAAGTTTACCCTAGCCATAAATGGCTTTAAAATAGGTATTTACTAGAACATATAGTCTGACATGCGGTTAGGCTCAGTGAAACTGGCGCCGGTTTCACACCCACCATATAAATATTGCCTAGAGATTTAGGTGTCATTAGGGTCACTATCCCAACAGCCTTCCTCCTTGCGTGTGGGTGGGTATAGTATTAGGCAAAGAATATCAATGTAGCTATTTTTTTTACATTAAGACACGTGGGCATTTTTTATCTAAGATTCAGATGACGATAGAGCGTCATAAAATATGAAAAACAAACATAACATTTCCGTGTTTTTTGCATTCTGGTGATTTAATTCATGGTTAGTAATTTACAATTAAAATATCAAACTACAGAATAATCATTATTATGACAGGAATGTCGAGATATGAGATCAGCACTATAGTCTTATAAGAGTGGGCGATAAGTTATTTATTAGCGAACAAGTTACTTGAAGTTCAATTAAATGGGAAGGTGGTCATATAATCACTGGTACAGCTGTATTGGTAGACTTGTCTGAGTGTGATGTCGATGATTGAACGTGGGCGGCTACCACCTACAGGCGAGTGGGTTCTAAGGGCGCACAAATCCGCTTTGACTAGAATAATATGGCGACCTTGTTTGTTATGGGTAATTCACGTTCCTTATATGTCTTACATTTATTTTGACAAAAATAGTGCAGTACACCTATTCACAGAAACGTTGCCAATGTCATAGTTACACATTGTTTTTTTTTTTAAATAACGGATGTATTTCAAATTCAAAAGTGTGCTAAAGTTGTCGCAGCGGAAATATGAGTTAGACTACCAATATAAATTATGGTGCTAGTAGATGTCATAATTACATCAATAGTTATTGCGTATGCTATTCAAACATAAAAAAAAAAACAGTTTCAAAATTACAAACCCACTAACCTAGATTATGTCGAAATTTCTCAATATCTTATTCTCAATCCAACTACTGGAACTACTATAAATTATGCGAAGTAGGTGCGCATATATGAAAAAATATAAACTCAAACGTGTTTATAGCTGCCCTTTTCTCTTACTGAGTTTTAAAGAGATAACGGCGTCGCACTAAGCAACTTCTATTTGAAATGCATTTTTGTCTTTTTGCTGGAAGAACAAAGAGTCACAAACTAATACTTACAAGGATTTTGGTAAGTTTGTATTAAAGTTGAAAGAGAATAACAGTAAACGACTCATTAGTCGCGTTTGTCAAATAAAGGCTTACGCAGTATTGTCGCCTCGTAGTTACCATCAGATGGTCGCCGTCGCGCCAGACTGGCATTCCTCACCGTTTATATATGTAGCTCTAGTGTCGTTATTATAACTGTAACTACATGCATTGCATTCGCAGCCTGGTTGCAGTTCACAAGAAAGTTTCTAAGCTGACAATATTATAATGAATAAATAAGTATATTAATTTGTTCATTACAAGGTTATATTTAAACCTTAAATAAATAGATGCTTAATCGTATGTTTTATATTTAACGACATAATATTTCCGTCTATATGGTTAGTCTTTGAAAGTTTCCTGAAAAATGTAATAAAGCATACAGTGTATTGTAAAATGCTACCTATTTTAATAATAAACTATCAAAATTTGGTCTAGTTATTTTATGTGATGTCACCTTCCGGGCTTATTGGTAGGTAGGTACCTACTCGGTGGCGTGCACCGAGTTCCGCACAATGAAAGTGAAGCGCGCAGTGCGCACCACAATACACGAAGGTTCTCACGCGACGAAAGCTATATGACGTAACCGCGTGTGGTGTGTCAGTACACCCGATATGATGTGACGCGGTTACCACCTGGCCCTGCTACATCCACTGCCGATTTACTTCCTTTTAGAAAATCCATACCGTCATTTTTTGATGTGGTGGACAACGCATGTCTATTTCTCACGAAACATAAATATGACTCACTCATCCCGATATGTACCGTAATAAATTCTAGGTTTACTATAGCTTACAATAATTCTTGGAATATGAAGGTTTGACTTCATGTGAAATATACACAATGATTTGGTAAATTTTCAGTTTGATTTCCATTCTAAAGAGACACCACATTAAATTTTAAATTAAATAAAAGTTGGAACGAATTATTATTTATATTATTTTGTATCCATTATTATTATGACGATAATTACTAATAAAACTCTATGTGGTTATAAAATTTCCATTGTTCCAATTTAAAAAACTAATTTGGATACAATTCAAAACGTAATTAAATTAATTGTAGTTTTTATGACCCTATTTGAATTTCATGAGATTTAATGACATAAAAATCTCACAGTTTTTATTTAACTAATAACTAGGTATAAAAGTACATATTTTATGATAGGATTTTTAACAATGAAGTTTATGCAAATATGTAGTACTACATTATAGTCTATTGACCAACTAACTACTGTATTTGGAGGCAGCCAAATTGTGTGAGGAAGTTTTTTCTTTTATTGTTTTTTTATTAAAATTTGTTAAACCAACTTCAATAAAAGAAGGTTCTATTTTTGACGCCATTGTTTTATTTTATGTATTTGCACCGATTTCTCGGAAACGGCTTAACCGATTTGAATGGTTTTAACTGTAGGTATTCTATTTAGGTAGATCCTGAGATGGTCCCATATAATTTTTGATATGATCTCAGAATAGACTTTGAAAATATTATGAAATTTCTCAACGGAAAAAAGCACGAGTATCGCGATTGAAATATCTTAGTCACTATTGTCGACAAAATAAATTATAATGATAAGCATATCCTTGGTCAGTGACAGATCTAAAGATGTATACACGTAAGAAGCTTAACAATAAAAATCTTTTTACAAAAAATAAAACCGACTTTAAAGTACCTAACACAAAAATATTTTTTATGTTGAATTTGTTTTATCCCGGGAATGCGGGTGTAACCTCCGCCATCGGTAAACTAAACGCTGTTATGCTCAAAAGCGATATTTTAGAGCAACAAACTAATCGTTTTTATTTTTTTATGATATGTACAAACCAGGCTATTTCTATAGCATAGTTACTCGAGAAAATTAAACAAGTAAATAACAACTGAACTGCAGGGTTACCAACGGTCTTGTGAATTGTGACTGTGAATACCAACTTTTGGCGTTTTTAGGTCAACTGGCTACTTATGCTGCTGTGTCCGGCCCTCACTTTGCTTATTAATATGACTACATGAAATAATTTTTTGTAGCAACACTCCATTTCGTTCCCATTTGCTAATTTCTAGTTCCACTCCTATGAAAACTTGTCTTATAAAATCTTGTAATATTGAGTAATGTATCAACCACGTAGGTATATAATATTATATTGTTTACCTTTTACTTTAAAATTTATAACGTAAAATAACTAAAAAATATATTTGTGTCAAGTTAGGACTTTCAAATACATATAATGCTGGTGAATAATAATAAGCCACTTGTGCATGTCGCTAACTAAATTGACATGTCCGTTCGGAAGTCCAATACATTAGCATGTATTGCATTGGTGTTATACAATCAACCTGTTGCACAACCTACTGAGACACTTCGGCATGTACTTACCGAAAACTCATGCGCATGGCTTTCTATTTGAAATGTCCACTTGAACGAGTTATTAGTAACATTAAAATCAATTTATTATTATATAACATTGTTTTTATTTTAGTTAGGTCGGTATATTGATTTATTTGTTTTGAATACAAAATACCTAATGTACCTACACTTGAATGACTTATTTTTTGTTTATTATTAAATTGGTCTAAATTTTTTATTTTGTTTTCTAATGATACCAGTCATGCTACTTAGGTCAAGCAGGATCCTGTTACAAGTAACGTGGGAATATAAGTTTTTATGTTCCGTCTCTCGCTGGCGAAGTGGTGCTCATTCTCATATCCTCGACCCGCCTCGATCGTTCCCACAACGAATAAGTCGGACGTTCCTACAGCTGCGGACCATTGGGATGTGGAATGAGCTCCCCATTACGGTTTTTTCTCAGTGCTACGATACCTATGGGGTTTTTCAAAAAGGGCGTAATAATCAGCTCTTCAAGGTCGGCAACACATTGGCAATCCCCCTGGTAATGTGACCGGCGGCATTGACCACTTATCATCAGGTGGGCTGTCTGCCTGCTTGTCAACATACTGACATAAAAAAAAATACAATCGCAGTTAGTTCCCCTTCCCCTCCTACCTTCAGCTTTTCCTTCCATCGCTTTTTTTAAAATATTTTATGTTTGAATTTGTTCTGTAGATATTTTTAATTCACTTCATCATTTGTTACTTTGTTTTGCCGCACGTTTTTAAGATGCGTCGATATGTCCACTTGTCCACATTTCAAATGCTTCTAATTTATCAATTTATTGTTTTCGACTTCGTACATTAGCTACAAACGTAGCGTTTCAATATTATCAAACGATGTTTAAATTAATATTTCTGTTCGTGTATAACGATTTCATTTTCATTAAATTTATTTCAAGCAATATTACCTAATTCTAAACCTTATACCCTGTCCTAGATCCCTGCTTAACTTGAAATCACAAGTAATCTAAATATGTTTTGTAAACCCCGGCTCTATCGTTTAATTAAGGAAATTACGGTTATTATCATGATCTGATGTTTCTTAATAATTACAGATGTTTCCTCTTTATAATATTTATATAAAGTAGCGCTTATAAGTACCTAATGTGACCGGACATCAAGTATCACACGCATGAAATATAGGAAGGCAATAAAATAATTACCTCTTTCGTATTAACATTGCTTTTGGAATGTAATAACTTTTAGTCACGCTGCAAACACTACCCATTACTTTCTTGCGATATGTGTAATTTTGAGTTCCTTGTTGCTCCAACTGCAATTATATTGGGTTTAAATGGCGTTATAATTTAGTAACAGAACCATGATATTACAGTATGCAACCACAGTGTTGGTAAATAAATCAAAATGGTTGATGTAGAAACTTGAATACGGTGATTACAGACAGATGCGAATGACAAATGGTTTAAACTATTTATGCGGTTTATGTAACTTATGATATTATTATTAAAATAAAAAAAAACAATGCAGCATTTTAAGTATTAAGTATATCCAATACATAACAATGATGATACTTACTTAATTTAAACAATGTAAAAACCTAGTGCGGTAAGTAGTAGAATCAATTGTAACGTTTATAAGTGCCTTATTAGGGCCTAAACTGAATAAATGATTTTTGAATTTGAATTAATGAAAAGTAAACAGCATGTGTGTATAATAAGCGTTATAAACCTAAAAGCGGTGCAATGAGAGCTAGGTAAGTACGATCTGGTGTTTAAAAAAATCTATTGCACTGGCCGATGGGTTCGAAACTTGGTTTAAGTTTAATCTAAGGTAGGATTTTCCAAAATTCAACCCTAAGGTGGTAAAGTTGTGTTTTCATTAACAGCCCGATTGTATGACCGATCGAAACCGATGAATTTTGGCAGAGGAACAGTTTGGATCAGGAAGAGAAACACAACATACTTTTCATCTAGGGGTCGCGAGTGGAAACACGGGAAACAGCTAGTACATTATATAATTATTTATGCATTATATTATTATTTATACTTATACGTATAGGACTCCTGCTACGTACTTACCGTTACGCTATAAAAATGAAACACGAGTGCAGGTACCTAAGGGTTTCATAAATTATTGTCTGCGGACCTACTTTGATCCAATGTCTCTTTCTCACTCTCATCTCAATTAAAATAGCTTTGGTTTGGATAGGTATGTGATTAGGTTTATTACATAACTAAACTGTGTGCGTTAATCTGTAGTTTCGTCTGTGACATTGAGTCAGACGTTAACACTTGCGAATAAAGCCTTGAATCGTATATGGATGAATTTTCTGAACAAGGCTTTCGTATTGTATTGTATGTATCGTTGTTAGTCATCGACTTACAGCATTGTCGCTTCACATAGATTATTGTTTTATTACAGATATTACGGTCTCTTTGTTATTACTAGCCACGACGACTGGATGTATCGTTTAATCATTGCCGAGTAGGTAAACGTAGGATTTGAGCAAGTACATACACTCATATAATATACTAACGTCTTTACATAAAATACATCTGTGGAACCAGCGTGACTCTACATTTTTTTTTACCAATAAGGGGAGTGTGGGTTATATAGGAAGAGTAACCGAATGCAAAGAGTTTTTTCTAATATTCTTGTCTGTCTATTTGAACACGCTAATCTTTGAAACCACAGAACGGATTTTCATGGAGTTTCCATAGATTTGTGCGTCTGGTCTTGACGCTTCGAATAGCTTTATTTCATAAACACCTGGTGAAAGAAGAAAATATATAGATACTTCTAGAATGTTTGCGCGAGTGAAACCGCGGGCAAAAAACTAGTTTGTAAAATAAAGCTCATAATACTTGCCTACTTTTCTATTTCATATTTTAGTTATTAAAGCGAATAAATTATTCAATTCATTGTATATATTTAAGTTTAAACTTAAGCTAATTAATTACTAAAAATATAAAAGAGATTAAGCTCATTTGATGTTTGTTTAAATATCTAAAGTTGTACATGTCCGGCGTACTCATCGTTTGGTAGATAGCGTTAATTATTATTATTTGTTTCAAACATGAAGACAATAATTTAAAATATTGAAACTGAAGATAATACGATGCGCTAA
This sequence comes from Tetheella fluctuosa, assembly GCA_951216915.1. Lineage (NCBI taxonomy): Eukaryota > Metazoa > Arthropoda > Insecta > Lepidoptera > Drepanidae > Tetheella > Tetheella fluctuosa. The sequence goes on along the minus strand of OX578219.1, from coordinate 7,449,506 downwards.
CCTTACCTAACAATAAGACAATTTGTAACAAGGCTCTTATCTTGACCTATACAGAAATCTGGAAACGATTTGTTATTTGATTTGCATTTGTCACATACCTACTATGTAGAAGATATCATATGAAGTATGTGCCTATAGGTACCTACTTACTATTATTCATACATTTGTGGGAGCAAAATAAATTGCATTTGTCATGTAACACGTTGGGTCTGATTGAACGTGGGTACTTTTGGCGAAGACCTTGTGTAAATAATCTATTGTGTATAATCCTCGGTAAGGCGTTTGCGCTCAAATGGATATTATAATCCAAGGTATTTATTTATACATAATATGAGTTACTAATTTATGTACGTACCTATTGTCTTTGTGTTCTTGATAATATTAACTATTTTTGCTTTTGGAACACAAGATGAATAAAAAGTAAAAGTTTCATTGATATGAATTGCATGATATTATTACTTTTTGGCATTGATATTATTACTTTTTTATACAGGGTTATTGGTAAAACATTAACAACCTTTCAGAACTGTATTACTAACATCATAAACAAAAACTTTTGTTCTATGATATTTTTACAAAACATAGTACATTTACCAAACACAAACTTTCAAGATTTCGTTGTTCTATCTATCAATTTCAATTCTATATTTTGTTGTACCTACTACCTACGAATAAATAATAAGTCTATTTATTCGTAGCCTACTACGACTCCCGTGCACTGTCACTCGTATTTTGCAACACGTAGAGTTCGTAACATTTAGAGCGTTGAATTTAAATATTTTTATTTCTGTATGAAAGTCTGATGAATTATTAAGTCATGCGCCTGGCCAGGCGGGTACTACAAAAGACTCTTATAAGGCGATTATAGCGCAGTGAAGTTAACGACGCGGCTAAGGTCCTGGGTTCGAATCCTACAATGAGCTTCAGCTATTGGTGAACGAAAACAAATCGGGAGGAAACCATAGTCACGGCATTCGACGTCAGTACACTGAGCTAAACGAGCGAAGGAAAATAAATAAAGTAAAAAATTAAAGATAATTTCATTGATAAATATATTCAAGTATGGCAACTATTAATGTGTTACAAACGGTTGACTGTTTCGATCTATAATTTTTTAAGATTTATTCAATTTCGACTATTGAACCGTGTAAAGAAATTATGACAATACTTTAATCATAAAATGTAATTCCTAACACCATTGCAGATGTACCCGGCATTAAAGAATTGAACTTTATTTGGGTATACATACCCCAACTTCGTATTTCCCTAAAAAGAAACATTTTTTTTTGCATCTTTTTTCTCGACGATCAAACGCCTCGAAATAAACGGTAAAAGTCGAGGTAAACAAGAAAAAATAAGCTACGTATACATGCTAAAGAAAACTTGAATTCGTTTATTCATTTGTTCCTATTTCTACCAATGAAGACCAAATGGAGCGATCGCAGAGATATTTCAGTTTTCGCGTTGACAGTGATGTAGAAATATCTTACGATTTTATTGGTAAAACTTTGTCGGGCCTAGGGATATGATATGTATTTTGCAACCATTTAAGTGTAAAATAGAAATTGAAAGAATTATACCTTAAGGTATATTTATATATATATTTTAAGGTGTGAAGTAAATTGGGCTAATTAGTCGCGAGTAGATTTAGTACCTACTTGTATTGCGTGTAAATCGTCACGCAGTCGTGATGCGCATGCGACGTCTCACTGGCTGCACAAGTAAACCTTGACTCCATCATCTACTACAGAAAAAAAAACAATGTTTTTCTATCCTATTAATTACACAGTCTTTGTTTTTTTTTGACGTTTATTCGACAAAATTATTTTTATACATTATTTTTTGCAGTAGTTACTATGGGAAACCATTGAACGATTCGATTTACAATTTTATTATTTTTTAATCTCATCTTAGTGAAATAAGAATAGAATAATTTAAAACGAAATTCACTAGGAATTACACGGATAATTATAACTTTTTCAGGTGGACGTCATAACACAAAGAAACACATTAATTAGTTCTCTACCTCCTAATAATATTGTTAATTTTTTTTTGGCACAATACGTAATCACATCACATGCAAGTTCATTAATTTTGATTTTGCATTCACAATTTCTTAATGTACCTTTCTGTCTTTCATCATCATCAATTCACAATCAGTTATTAATTCTATGTAGGTATTGTGTGGTATTGTTTCTAATGAATGAATTATCAAAGTTACATACAATTATTTCAGAGTCCCGAACTTATACAAACATATCATTTGTTAGTGTGCTGTTCGCGCGTTCGCAATATAGCAACACTGGTTCAAGTATTAAGCTTATGGCGCTGGCAATAGCCAAATTACCTTTTTTAGGGTTCCGTAGCCAAATGGCAAAAAACGGAACCCTTATAGATTCGTCATGTCTGTCTGTCTGTCTGTCTGTCCGTCCGTATGTCACAGTCACTTTTTTCCGAAACTATAAGAGCTATATTGTCGAAACTTGGTAAATAGATGTATTCTGTAAACCGCATCAAGATTTTTACACAAAAATAGAAAAAAAACAATAAATTTTGGGGGTTCCCCATACTTAGAACTGAAACTCAAAAATTTTTTTTTCGTCAAACCCATAAGTGTGGGGTATCTATGAATAGGTCTTCAAAAATGATATTGAGGTTTCTAATATCATTTTTTTCTAAACTGAATAGTTTGCGCGAGAGACACTTCCAAAGTGTTAAAATGTTGGTCCCCCCCCCCTGTAACTTCTAAAATAAGAGAATGATAAAACTAAAAAAAATATATGATGTACATTACCATGCAAACTTCCACCGAAAATTGGTTTGAACGAGATCTAGTAAGTAGTTTTTTTTTAATACGTCATAAATCGTAAACCGCAATTTACCTTTCATTCAATCAACTCAAATATAAAAAAAATTGCAAAAAGCATGGTCTTACAGCACAAATAAAGGAAAAAATTCTAAAAAAAAAAAAGTTGAAAATTAAAGGGTGTCATACATAGTTACGCCAATTAATAAAGACCTCTGAGTTGTATGGGCGCTCATACAATTTAGAGGTCTAGCTTAATTGGCACCTACCTCAAATACAGTAAATAAATAAAATTGTGAATTTCCCGTGATGGACGAAGTTTGTACGGAACCCTCGGTGCGCGAGTCCGACTCGCACTTGGCCGGTTTTTATTGAATAAATACCCATTTATTCATTTTATAGCAGTGGAAAAAATATAGAGTAGTAATTCTAGGTTAGGTAGGTACATGTAATTTTTGATTGCCATCATAATTGATGTCAGTGTGTTTATGTGTCACTAAATTTGACTTAATCCTTTAAGAATTTAGAACGACTATAATATTAAAATAAATTAATGCGATTTATGTCCATTTAGAACAGCTATTTCACCGGTTTCTATATTCGATAAAACACCGTAATAATAGGAAATAGGATACAAATAACAGTTGTTATTAGATGCCGATACATAATTTTTTGAATCGGGGATGACGTCAGAATTCAACTTGTTTTCATAGTTTACCATACCTACCTACTTTTAGCCTAAAATTGGATATAAATTACTAATCCTACTTAGATTTGAATTATATAACAATATCTAATAAACACACATTCTTAACACACGGCCATCTGATCCCAAACTAAGCAAATATATATAATTATAAAGACCCTCAGCAATGGATCAAGCTTTATATCTGAACTACTAAATTTAAGTTTGAGTTTGAATTATTCGTTCTAGAATAATTGTGCCAAATTGAAACTCGCTTGCGCTTTTGCTCTGAAACGGTTATTATTACGCGACCTAGACCGACATGCGACGGTCATCGCTTTCAATTATATAGGGACGAACGACAACACGAATTCAAGTGCAATTTGTTTGTACTGTTATGAAATGACTTTAAATTTATGGTCACATACCCTTGCTAAAAAAACCAATTCACATATGTAACGTTTACCTACATTAGGTAAACTAGGTTTTGGTGGAGATATTTTAATTAATAATAATCTTATAAAAGCACTTTAATAATAACGTGAAAAATACATCCAAATTAGGCTTTGGTATAAATATTGAATAGCTTCAAGATCACACAATTACATTGTGCTTACCTATATCACGACATTGAATTAATAAATCGATCTTCAAACGAACAATAAATGAAGTACAACTTGAAATCACTTATTTTGACTTGACATTACAATATCTATATTTACCTACTTGCTTTTTGTACAAAAACAATTTCAAGTAACATATAATTTTCATTTTACTATTCATTTTAAAATGTGTGTAAAATCCATTTATGAAGGTTTTAGGAAATTGGAGAAAGTATAGAAAATAAAAACGTGTAAAAAGCTCACACATAATAAGTTGTTGTGACAAGCAATAGAATAGTGTAACCTGACCAGAATAATAATTGAGGTTTTTTTATTGCTTATGCGGGAAATCGAGCAAGCGGGCCAGCTGATGGAAAGTGACCATAGTCACCATAGCCCATGATCATGCCCATTGGTTGGAGTGGAGTAGTAATGGGCAATATATCTACGAGTATTAACTAATCTACAAAAAAATAAGCATATTTTGTGAGACATGTTAAAATGTTAAAAGCGATAGAACTGATGATAAGTTTAACAACCTAAGCACCCATTATTGTGGATTTCTTGTGAAAAAAAACACAGTGGCCATGAGAAAATTTGCCTGTTTCATTACAACTGACGTTTCTCTCGAGTCACTTGTTTTTGTTGCGAGGTTTCATACCATGAATAATAATATAGTGGTGACAGCTGTTTGATAAGCGTCTCATTTAGAGGAAATGAAAGTGCGTGAGGAACGTGGTCTCACTGAGATAATGAAGTTATGTAAAGAAATTATTGTCATATGATCGAGTTTGTAATGTTTATTCGTAGAGCCAACGGATTATAGAGCGTTTAAAACAACTACATGTAAAGTGCAATTAATTACGGGCTTGTATATGTAGGTGAGCTTGATTTAGGTAGTTACATCGTGATTTAGGTAGGTGGTCGTAAGTTCGCGATTTAGAAAACAATATTTCTTTTGTGCATAGGTAGTTATTACGATAGTATTATAATTATAATAAAATAAACTTTTAAGTAGTTCAGTTAAAGTTATCTGTATTTTTGACTATCTAGGATAAATATTATTGCGACTGAAGTAGTATCTATGCTTATCTGAGACATTTACAAAAAATTTGAGACAAGGTTCATATATTGTACATAAAATAATACATATGCATTAAGGTTATTTGCATTAAAAAAGGCTCAATAATAGGTCGTTTAATTTCCGCAATCGTATTGAATCATTCATTAAAAGTGGGAGGGCATGTTGATAAATGCTTAAGATATTTCATTCGTGATAGTTGAATTTTCAACAAGACCGTGGTTTGGCAACTGGGTCAATGTAATAGATACCCATAGATACGTGTTTTATGTATAATTAGTGGGTGTATCCTAATGGTCACCGTGAGAGTAGCAGAGAACTGGCAGGCTGGAGTGGGGTCGCCACTCGCCAGTCTACCTGCATTATGTAGGGATGCATCTACCTAGTTTTTATTATTATTACCATACCTTTAAGCATGGAGATCTTAGTTCGCCATATATTTTTATAATTGAAGAGCTTTTCGCTCGTCTTTTTACCGTGGTATGTCAGGGTCACCAATCAGTCAATCTTCAAATTCAATGCAATCCATTAATTGAAAATAATGATGGAGTAGTTAATGATTTCTATAGTTGGATATTTATATTTTATAAGTTGCTACTTTGAAATCGTTAATATGTTATTGATGAAAATTTCCGGTCGGCTAAATATTTTATGAGCTGAATAATACTTGTTTAATTACTTGTTAATATTTTTGTACTGATCTATTATAGGATTTCTTTTTGATGATGAATATTTTTGCAAGTTGTGTTTTAATAATGCATTAAATGACAGCCCTATTCCAAGCAGTCGTGTATTACGCAAGCATCATTTACTAGCTCGATAACTTGCTCCACATTCGTTCTTTGTCTTACTGCAAGCCATTTGCGGTAGTGAGTTCACTACCACCAGTTGGTGGTCACCGGTAAGACCGGTGTCGGCCTATTTGTTAACATTAAATACCTTTATATCTTCCATGCCCTATACAGAATACTGTTCTTATGTAATAAGTGTACTGTAAAGTCACTTTCACTTATGAGATCAATTGCGTTTCATACGCCCAATTAATTTTTATTACTTTGGTAAGTGGTTAGTATAAGGAAAAAGCCTTTGAAATTAAAAGCAAGGTCTGCCCACGTATATCCTATTACTGACAAACACTGACTAATCTGCCTACGCCTAAATAAATTTCTAAAGTAGTTTTAATACGTATAATAAGAGACCTTTACTAAACGATACAATAATAAAAGTATGTGTATAATTTATTCTATGAAATTTTGATGTTAGCAGTTCCTTTTCTTATTTAATAAATAGATAGAAGACGTAATACGAAGAAATATTTTTTGTACTATTTTCATGTCTTGGTCACATGAAAATAGTACAAAAAATATTTCTTCGTATTAATATAAAAGCCGTTTATCTTTTTAAAATTTATGTCAAACAGGAAATGGATGGACTAATACACCTGAAAATGGTAATGATAACAAATTATGAAACCGTGACCGCAGTATATAGTGAAGCTAATGCAAGCAAACTGTTAATAATAGTTTCAGTGACAACCGTATTCATCTAGAACTAACATCGTCACAGCCATAATGAGTTAGTACATACGTAAATAAATATTCATGATACACCTATTGTTAATTACAATGCATGCGGAAGTTAATTTATTAAAAGTTACATACCTTCTAAATACGTAATCATGCGTTAGGCTCGATTTGGTCAGTTAACACATCCGTTATCGGTACTGTAGGTGGTTTCAGGTTTCATTAATATCATAATGATATCAGATAGATATGTATAATGTTAGTTATGAGAAGTCTGTTGATGTTGGAACGAGTTATTTAATTAGATAAATACGCGACTGTGATCATTTCAATATTTTTTTTACATTTAACTCAAACTTTTAAAAACGGTGATAAAATTCTTAATGGATCTAAGATAAATTACAGTAAAATGTAACATACGTACAGTAAATCATAAGTAATCATAACACAACTACTCTAGCATGCATCATCACAGGTTATAGTCGGTATTATTACTTACGTTTTTATCTAGCAACTACCAGTATATTAGCGAATTGCATTCTAAGCTCCCAGTGTTAACAATCTCACAAGAATGCGTATTGTGTTAGCAATCTAACTGCGTTTCGTCCACTGGCTTCCGATCTTAGTCGGAAAGCAAATCGGTGCGAAATGTTTTAAGTATGTCGACCTATTGTTTGAGGTTTGAGCACGCTGTCTTGTCAAACTGGTTATTATCATAGCTATTGTCTTTCATTACTATCTCATATTAAAAAAAAATGGTTTTACTAAATAATTAGTATGATTAGTCAAATAACTCGACCTCTTCTTAAAACGCTGAAATTATGGTATTCTCGCAATCTATTCACATTCACGATTTTGTCACTGTATTCTTGTTTAGTATGGATTATTAGCACTGACATTGTTTCAGAAAAAGTTAAATAAAAAAACGACAAATAAAGCAATATATCTATAGAATAATGTCTGAAATTTCTTATTAAAGTAAATTAGTTAAACAAGACTAGTGAAACAAAGGTAAATCCAAGTTAAGTTCCGTCCAAATACGTTCTTGTTCTTACTTAATATACTTCCCTAGATTCAATTTAATGATAACATCGACATACGCTACCTTACAAAAGAGCTCATGATTTAATGATCTTTAATTACTAATGTTATGTAACGTTAGCGATATCGCAACTAAATGCTGTGGACGTCTCTACACTACTACTGAATATATCAATGTCGTTACTGATTATAATGCTTTCCATATAACCGATACTTTTGAATAATATTTCTACTTCACTATTTCTAGCACATGGTTATAATAGCATAAAAAAACTATAAATATAATGGATAGGAATGAATAGTCGATATTCTGTGCCTTAAGTTAAATAATTTGATTTTGTGCAGGTAAAGTCTAATCAAAGCTTTAGAATTTTAAAATTAATAACATGCAATATAAATACCTTCCAATTAAAATTAAAATATTGTTGTTATTAATTTTCATACATTGTGAGTAATTAATGTTAATGTTGAGTAGGTACAATTTATATTTTATAGCTGTAATTTTATTATAATTATAGCCTTATTTGGAAAATAATCATTAAATTTAAACACAATTATAATTAAATATGCGTTAAGAGTTTCTCTAGATTTCATTATAAAATAACTAATAGTACGTAATCTCGCATAATAATGAATACTGGCGTTATTTGATAGCGAATTAACTCTAGCCCACGTCTAATCCCGGCAACATTTAAGATACATAAAATTATGAAAGGTAAAAAATATAAATGCCGTCCAAAAACTATTTAAATAAATGTAATTAATGGTGAATGTAATGGAATCCAAGCAAATATATTATAATTATTAACATTTTTATCCTAGGTCTAGAAAAATATAAATATTTGGTAAAAATTCATAAAAAAATTATACTTCATTATAGAATAATATTTTAATGAGACACGAAATGACATATACCCACTAAAACCATCCGCTGGCTCCATTAAGGTTCCGACTAGTTTGTGTGACGGTATATTTTCGATTGATAACATTTCTAGCTATTGTATTCTTTGCACATCCTTGCTTAAATGACAAGTTATACAATAATTGAAAAAAAAATAGCAAAAAGGATTTGCTTCTATATAATTATTATACTTACATTCACACGCAAAATGTATGCATTCAGGGTGAGACCTGGTTTTTAATGTATTGTTTTTACCTAAAGGCAGAGCTTTAAAAATGTATTGTATAACAATTTATGTAACGACAATAAAATCAAGTTTGATCATGTAAAATTGGGTCTTGTCCTGTATATAGTTGCGTATAGAATATTGTGAATTGGCATTCCGTTTACTTTCACTCTCGGAGACTTCGTAACTAAAAACGTAAACCCCACACTTCAAACAGGTATGCGGGCTCCCACATATAAATAGTGACAGACAACATGACCTGGGTACGTAGTAATAGGTACTGTTAATCTGTATGTTTTCACTGAATGTTTATATCTATACTACTTAATATTATAAAGCTGAAGAGTTTTTTGTTTGGTTGAACGCGCTAATCTCAGGAACTATTGGTTCGAATTGAAAAATTATTTTAGTATTGGATAGCCCATTTTTCGAGGAAGGCTATAGATAGACTACTTTTTATCCCAGAGAAACATAAGATCCCTCGGGAACGCGGGTGAAACCGCGGGCGGAAGCTAGTCTTAAATAAAGTTGAGTCTATTGGGATAAATTATAAAAATGTACTAAGTTGAAATAATATGGTGTACTACATTGAAATAGTTTATGTTTGTATGAAATTCGCTAGAAAAAATAAAGTAGCGCGTAACATTTGATCAACATGTATGGGGCACCAAAAATGTCGTTAATTGTGTATTGAATTGATGAATATCGATATTGATTAAAGTTATCTATAGCATCGTGTAGTTACATTACTAGTACTACTTTTGTTTTGCATAATACTCAAGAGCAAGCGTGATTAAGAAAAATTTATAAAATTATGAAAATATATTTTTATTATAAATCATATAGTTTCACCATCCAAAGAAGAAACGCTATCAGGCTGCTGGGGACCATTGGCAGCAGCGGCAGGTTCGAGGAAATTTTCTATATAATATCGATTTTAGTTTGTATTTTTGTTTTAATATACCTAACATAGAACTTGCCTGACGTATTTCACTACCCGTTACTATTGTAAGCATTCTAGAGATATGATGTGTTGCCATACTATGAGATCGTAATTGTAGTAATCTACCAGAGGGTAGTAGTAGTATTCCAACAACTATTTAGTTAATGTTCTTCGCCAGTGGTACACCATCAGTTACGTCATAGCATACCTTAAGAATTTTAGTGAGTAATTCAGTATTTACTGCCCTCAATAAAATATAAAGTCATGAACAAATTTCAATTCTAATTAGATTCGAAAACAATAAACTTGATTCATTCAATTGTGTTCTCTACAATACTGTTACATGTTGTGAATATTTGATTATATGTTCAACATCATCTTCATGAATAGATCATAGAATCCCACTTTTATTAATAAAATGTCTAAATTATATAAATATCGCCATTTGTAGAGCACTTAGACATGGTATTAACAATAATAATAAATTAGTTCTCCAGGATAATTCAAATACATCATAATTTTTGTTATTTTATTATCTAGTACTTAGCCAATCTCGATCGTTGTAAACAGGTTTATCTTTTTGATATAGTTCTTTACAGATTTGCTGCTTTTTGGCGTAATAACAACGGTATACTTTGCCACCTGGGGGTTCATATCTTGCCATGCTTCTTCGTGTCGATGATATTCGACCACTGTATCCACACCAAGAACCAATGCAATTACGACTTAACGTCGCTACATATGTACCGGTTTTCAAAAGAATATCACCATTCATATTGTCAGTGTTCTTCAGTTTAAGACCGTCGTTAAAAGGAATGTAAGGATTGAGGTCACAAATTATTTTTCTATCTGAACTTTGTTCACATATGAATTCGTCCTGTGATAGTACGTTGGGCTCATTTGGCCTCGCCAGCGTTCCAGTGTCGACCAATTTGGCGTATGCATCAACATTGTCCTTCTCGTGGCATACTCGCCCACCGTCTGAGTAAACTAAACAATCGACTAAATAAAACGTTTTGTTTCGTACGTTGTTCGATAAGAACAGTACTTTGTCAATGTTTTTAAAATAGTTGTATCTTATTGTTTCACATTCATATTTTTCATTTGTGTAAAGGAAACAAGACTTTAACATTATTTTCGGGGATGTCACCTGAGTCATGGAGTGTAGAATCACTGATTTGCATTCTAGGGAAGAACACTCGTAAATTACGGCATTTGACCTCGGAATGTAGGGGTCATGTGTTGGTAGATTATTATTAATGCTATTGGCACTTCGACGAGAGGACCTTGATGCTTTACAGATAACACTTTGGCCCTGAAATATATTACAGTATCATCTACATTATTAACTATCAATACGAATAGACTACATGTAATGGGTTATAAGTAAGAAATATATAAAGAGTTCTAATATAAAGATATTATAGCTTTTGCCTGTTATGTATTTAGGTATAGGTATTATTGTTTTAACTTCCAAATATGACTGAACCATCGTTTTAAGTCAGGCTTGACACACTAACAAGGAAATATTGCGAATTGTTATTGGTATATTCTAGGGATATTAATTAAATATTCAATTTGTGGAAATTCCCAATGAATTCCCATTACCACAATATTGTGTATAGGTATAAAGCTTTATTTCACTAGGAATATATTTGATAATATGTGTACCTTATCTTTTATACAAGTGACATCCTTGGTATAAACCTGTGAATAAGTAACAATTACTAACTACGTATCTATTTATAGGTTATTGAAAGGGGAAATCTGCCAATAGTAGGTTCTGATTTTTTATTATTAAAAGTTCGTCACGATCAAGATCAAACAAAATAATAATATTGTAAGTGACCACAAATTGGATCTGTTAGCCAATGCATTCGGATTTAGTAACTGCTTGTATTGGCAAATCCAAACTTTTGTAGGAATATACTAATGTAACCATGTGTTACTACAATCGTATATTATAATCAGAGCTTGTTTGTAATATGGATACTTGCAAAACTAATTGTTCAATAAATCTTACCGCATAGGCTTCATATAAAAAGTACTGACAGATGACTAAACATAAAAAAGTGAAATTCATGTCTATGATATTACATCACGCAAGTAAAAGAATCTGCAAATAGGAAACGAGGAAGTCAATGTGCTATAAAATGTTAACTGTTGTTCGGTTCATTGCACATTAATGGGCAAACAAATTGAAAATCTTAATGTTGATAACAAATCACTGTAAACACTGCCTAGGTAACAACGTAGATAAGTACTAAAATTGCGGAGTAGTATACTGCACGTTGTGAGAGTAACTCTCAGTCTTAATTTTCATTATCCAAATGGAAATAGGTACATAGAATGAAATTGCTTTTTCGTAAACATGTTCATTAATTTATGCCTAATAAATAGTTCCTAGCTTCTGCTAGGAATCTTTTAGTCAGTCAACATAAAAATACTATGATTATCGTATTTTGAAATTCAAATGCAATAAAAATCGCCTTATATTTGAATAATAGTATAGTATATTGATCTAAATGATACAATCTGGTTTTATGTATGTTTAAATGACCTGTTATTAGTTAAAGAACTATGTATGAAAGGATAGGAAGGTACTTAGTTGCAAAAACATTCTTATTTTTTAAGCAGCAAGGATATTTAATTTGTTTTAACATTCTTATTTATTTTGAGATAGGATTTAATAACTATTAACGTATTAAAAAATAAAAATGGACTTACCAAAAGTAGGAGTTCTCGGTACAACATTTTTCATCCCACGATTACTTAGGTGTTACTGAAAAAGAAACATTAAATAGTTTAGGATTCAATTAATACTATCAAAGTAAAATTTAAAATCATCATCATCATCATCTCAGCCGCAAGACGTCCACTGCTGGACATAGGCCTCCCCTAATGATCTCCAATAGGACCGGTCTTGGGCGGCCTGCATTCAGCGTTTTCCAACGGACTTTACAAGGTCATCTGTCCACCTGGTCTCCACTCCAGAACTCTTCGGCCCCATCGGCCATCCGTTCTGCGCACTATGTGCCCTGCCCATTGCCACTTCAACTTGCCAATCCGCTGGGCTATGTCGGTAACCCTAGTTCGTCTACGGATCTCCTCATTCCTGATTCGATCGCGTAGAGAAACCCCGAACATAGCCCTCTCCATGGCTCGTTGAGTGACTGTGAGCTGCTTTATGAGGCCCACAGTGTGAGACCACGTTTCTGTGCCATATGTCATTACTGGTAACACACACTGGTTGTAGATTTTCGTCTTAAGGCACTGAGGTATTTTGGACGAGAAGACATTTCGTAGTTTCCCGAACGCTGCCCAACCGAGTTGGATTCGGCGATTGACCTCTTTCTCGAAGTTGGACTTGCCTAGTTAGACTGTTTGTCCTAGGTATACGTACGAGTCAACAACTTCGAGAACCGAGCTTCCAACTGATACCTTTAAAATAAACCTACATTACAAATTTATAATTGAACTAGATATTTGTCCTGGAAATTTGGAAATATGTAATTTGTGTTTTTCATTTTGTAAATGTATAAAATTACTACTAGTGTAATTTTATTATTTCCTACTACTAAACTTAATTAAATGTAAATTATCACTTAAAATATAAGTCTCTAAAAGTATTCAAGTCAGAAGAAAAATATTTCACTATCAATAGTGTGCGAGTTCACGTGCTCTAGTTTTAGTGACAAGGTTAAGCGTAGGCGTCCATCAATGCGTACATGCGCCTGCGCTGATTACCATCGTCACACAGGTTTGTGACATTGAGATACCACTTATAAAAAATGACGCTCTAATGCCTATGCAAATTTGATAATTGTTCGGCAAAATGCAGGTTTATATTCTATTCACACTAATACAAATATAATACCCATTATTGAGCAGGTATACTGACTCTACAATAAAAACATTGAGAAATTATCAAAAGTTTACCCCGGCTTTGTATTAAATTAATTTTAATCTATACTAATATATAAAGCTGAAGAGTTTGTTTGAACGCGCTAATCTCAGGAACTACTGGTTAGATTTGAAAAATCCTTTCAGTGTTAGATAGCCCATTTATCGAGGAAGGCTATAAGCTTTTTATCCCGGGAAAACACCCCAGATCCCTCGGGAACGCGGGTGAAACCTAGTGAAGCTAGTTATTTATATTGTATCTTAGTGTAGCTGCAAGAGTACCAACATCGAATTTATAAAAAAATACTAAATATCGGTCAGTGACGTTGATGTTGTCATAATGACTAGTTATTGAAATACTGAAAAATCCCAATTCTGTCAATAAGTATCTGCCTTAAAACGACATTGATATCAATTATTGACACACCAAAAGAAGACATACGAGTTTGATATGAGATTCCGCTCGCGTTATCAGCGAAAATACGTAATTGTTATGAATACAATAAATATTAAGGCGTTCTTTACTATAGAAAGTGTCAGTACAATGGGACATTGAACGATAGTGAAAATTTATACGCCTCTTGCATATTAAATAGGTATTTTGTATTGACTTTCGGTATGATAGATAGCTAAACGAATCCATAACAAAATGCTACACGTTCCAAAGGAATATGAAACTATTGACAGCTGTTTAAAACTTGCCTATTTATTGTCACGTTATTCCTCGTTACGTAACAGTTAATGTAATTGTATAAATTATTGCTAACCTTTGCTTTAGAATCACAACCGTCCATTTTTCGCTACCGATATTTTATGAGATTTCTCATACTCGCTGCAAATCTTTAGTTTGAGTGAATACATTTTTTAAAATAACACAAAATAGTTTATGAAATTAAAACAAAGATAAACACTAGAAACCGATTGGTAACTCAATAGTAAAGGTACAGTATTAATTATATGATATAGGTATATTAGTATGGGGACTGTTATTCTGTGGTTAAGGTAACGGAAGTGTATAGTAGTAGGTGTGGTTTACTGGAAAATTCTGATAAATTTGATTTAGTACGTGGATTAGATTTTTTAAAATGAGATTGAAGTGGGTATACCTATTTTTTTACAGCCAATCCGCCTAAACAAAAAATAGTTGTAAAACTTATGTTTAACCACCATCTGACCATGGTATATGAAAGAAGTAGGTACGTGAGTCGAAAATAGAATGACGTTGTATGTATTATAGTTTTAAAGATGGAGCGGTAGCAAAAAACATTTTTTTTTACAGGTTTCTTGTATGGTGAGGGGGACCCTAAAAATTCCCTTCGCTTTTAGCTTATTGTAAGTTTTAACATTTGTCATAATACCAACATAATATGTATTTGAACTACCTACCTAAGGGTTAAAGAGATACAACCCTGCGATATACAGATGGGTGTAGGCTAAGTATTGGGTCCCATGGGATATCCTTTGGGCAAGAAATCCTAAAAAAAAATGTTCAGTCTAATGTGTAATTAAAATGACAATATTTATATTTTTTGATCTGGCATATTGCATAACATACATTCTAGGTAATAAATAATACTATTGGCACTAAATGCTAATCGAATCGGAGGAAGGTCGAAAAAAGTAGAGACAGATGATGTAGTTTCCAAAGAATTTAGGTACCTATTTATAAGGACGTTAGGAATTTGAGTAATACGTTGTAGACTGGTCGATTGGTCTTATACCAATCTAAATATGAACAAAACTTGCCGTTCAACTTAAGGCTTCGTCGTTTTTTATTGAACACATGATAACGATATATGAATTTGAAACATTTACAAAAAAAAACCAAGGTAACCTATATACCTATTTAGGTTATCGTCATAACGTATATCTACCATTTTCGTTATCCATAGCATATGTTTTATGAAATAAATAAATAATATACTACGGCTATGTCGATATTTATATCCATAAAAAGAAAAAGAAAGTGCATTTATTGAAATAGTAATTAGGACTATTTTGCATCTAATTTTAACATTTTATTTAGTGTAAATTATTAAGACATTGTATGTACAATGTCTTAATAATTCAAAAACATATGTTTGTTTTTGAATCATAAGGTACATAAATCTTTAGTAATGTAGGCACTTTTTTGCAAAATAATTTCGCCCATTTTAAATATTCATGTAATATAGGAAAACTCTTTAAATTACACATTTTACATTACTCTAGTATAAAATCAAAAATCAATGAACATCAATCTGTGTTAAGATGATAAAAACGTGAATTCTAGGCTTTATAAAGGTCAGCAACACATGAACAATACCAGTGCTATTGTTAATGTGCATTGGCAACAGTAGACATTTAACATCAGGTGGACCGCCTGCATGCATTTTATGTGTCTTTGACATAAAAAAAACACAACAAACTAATGACTTGGAACAAACACGTGCCAAGACAAGTCGGCTGACTCAGAAGTCACCCGAAGAGATCATTCTAATTTGAATTTGCCTTAAAACAAGAAACAAATTTAATAATAATAGTTTTTCGGTTAAAATGGAAAGACTCTTTAAAGCGGAATAGTCTGTACAATTAAAATGTTGGTGGTTAAAATATTATTATTTACTGTATATATAATTTAAAATATGAAGATCTTGAATTATATATAGACGTATCCCTCTATGAAATTTGGTTGATGATATTTGAGATTATCAACTGAAAGATGTAAATATTTTGGAAGCGGACCTAACCTGTTTAAGTTTTATGGTTCACAAAATCTGCTATTATAAAAAACGCATAAATGAAATTTATTTAATTCAACTCAAGAGCATCCTCTAACAGAAATTGTATTAAGTATGAAAGTAGTTTCCTCATTACCTCACCTATGAAACATGAACATCAGTTATGAAAAACTTTCCATCCGAACGGACGTCAGGAAAACCTAGTTACGCTCTATGTGGTAACTAATATACCTATGTTATTATATTAATTACTAAAGCTTATGCAGGAGCTAGATCTATAATTAATAGTTCTATATTTATTTATTTAATTTAATGAATCACTGTCATGAACGTCCGTCAGTGAAAATAAATAAAATAATTCAGGTTATTTAGAACCAAATTGCTTTTATTACACTTTAAAGTAATGATGAATGACTCTGTTAGTTTTTGTCCAGTTGCACTCTAATGAATCAGTTAAATGGAAAAAAGGGACGTTATTTATGGTTGCCAGCTCATTACTATTCAGTATCTGGTTTTTCGTCAACCGAATGAAATTTGTATTTATTTCCTAATGGCTGTTTTTGCTCATTCATCAGCAACTGCAGTTGGCGACAAAAACGCATTTAAATAAACAGATGAGCGTAAGACAAGTTAACTAAGCTAAGCATAAGTTAGTTTAACTCTATTGTTATTATATTCTGTCCCATTAATTAATTAATTAATAATAATAATAAGCCTCTTATCCTGAACTGTTTCTTTGACTTTGTGGTTGACTCTTATCTTTAAGTTATAAAATATCTCTGAGTTCAGTGTCCCTCTTGGCAAAGGCCTCCTCTAACAGTTTCCATTGCACTCTGTCTCTTGTAACCCTTCTCCATTTTGGGCCTGCTGTTAATTTTAGTTCGTCTTCCCATCTCTTGCTTTGTCTTCCTCTGTTCCTTTTCCCATCTCTAGGGTACCAGTCAGTTATGATGTTGCTCCACTTTTCTTGTTTATCACGTATCATGTGCCCAGTCCATCTCCACTTCAGACTATCTATTCTAGTGAGTATGTCTGTGACTTTTGTCTTACTTCTTATGACAGTGTTTCGTATCTTATCTTGTCTCTTAATACCTATCATACTTCGTTCCATAGCTCTTTGGCAGTGTTCCAGCATGTTTCTGTGATGTTTTGTGAGAGCCCAAGTTTCACACCCATATGTAATACATGGGAGAATGCAGGCAGAATGCAGGTATTGAAGACCTTCATTTTGATACCAGTACTCAGATCTGTGGATTTCATGATCTCTTTCAGTGACCAATATCTCTTCCATCCGTTAGCTATTCGTCTTTTTATTTCTTTTGTAGTTGTGTCTGTATGTGAGATGATTTGTCCTAAATAAATATATTCGTCTACATATTCAACGGGTTGGTTGTTAATTTTTATTTCATATTTGTTTGAATTCGTTAATAGCTTCGTTTTGTTTATATTCATAGATAAGCCCACTTTTTTGTTCTCTGTATTTAGTTCTTGTATCATTTTTTCTAGGCTCCCTGGTTGTTCTTCAAATAAAACAATATCGTCAGCGAATCTAAGATGGTTTAGTTTTTTACCGTCTATATTTAATCCATGTTGGTCCCATATTAGCTTTCGAAATATGTTTTCCAGCACCGCGGAGAACAGCTTTGGAGACAACGGGTCGCCCTGTCTGACGCCTCTTTTTACTTGGAATGTTTCACCCAAGGTTTCCATTTGTACTCTTGCCTTACTGTTAGAGTAAATGTTTTTAATGGTGTTTATGTACACTGTCGGGATTCCTTGGTTCTGTAAGCTTTCCCATATGGCTGTGTGGCTAATGCTGTCAAATGCCTTAGAATAATCGATAAAAGCCATATTAGCGGTTTGTTGTGCTCATTGTATTTTTCCATAATTTGCTTGACTGTGTGAATGTGATCTATTGTGGAGAAGTTTTTTCTAAAGCCAGCTTGTTCCTTCGGTTGGTTTTCATCAAGTGTGTTGCTTATTCGGTTCAAAATTATTTTGGAAAAGATTTTATATATGTTAGACATCAGACTTATCGGTCTGTAGTTCCCTATGTCATCTCTTTCTCCTTTCTTATGTATGAGAATGATGTGGGATGTCTCCCATTGTTCTGGAACCTGTCCCGATCTCAGGATGCCGTTGTAGATTTTAGTTAGAATGGGGACCAGTTCTTCTATGGTTCCTCTCAGTATTTCGTTTGTGATTTTATCAGGACCTGGTGCTTTGTCTAACTTTTGGCTTAGTATGGCTTTCCTAGTTTCACTGAGTAATATGTCAGGTTCTGGGTTCACTAAGAGCAGATTATAATTTTGGGTTTCTTGACTTACATGTGTATTGGGGTCTTGGTTAGAATATAGATTGCGGTAGAATTTTGTAGCTATTCTATTTATGTTCTTTCGGTCTGTTACATTTTTTTGGTTGTTTTTCAATTTCGGGATCCATTGGTTTTTCTCGGAGTTCCTTTAAAGCTTTCCTAGTTCCTCCTGTCCTTGCTATATGTTTTTCTAGAGTTTGCAACCTTTTAACTTTCCTGTCCTTTTTTATACCTTCTTTGATTTTTTTGCTTATGTCAGTTATTTTTTGGATGTTCTGTTTCCTTACTTTACAATCAAGTAAACTTTTTCTATCATTTATAAGTTGTAGTGTTGAGTTACTTAAATTATATTTATGTTGTGGTCGTTTTTGTTCTTTTTGACATGTAATGTTGTTTTGTAATTTGTTGTAACTTGTTTTTACATATATTGCATCTGTTTCTAATAGATCTCTGCTGAGTGATGACAAGGAATTCTCCATTCTTTTGTTGGGTTCTATTAATTAATGATTATTTTTTTATTTATTTATTTATTAAGGAACACAAAAAGCGTATAGTACACAACTTTCATAAAAAATAAATTAAATTATCAATATTTCTTGCACCTACACTAATAACATGTGTCCACAACATTTACAAACATACTTATTACAAGTAAGTACCTTCATGAATCGTCAGTATAGGTATGAGACCTAAATATATTATGATTTTAGTTTATTTTAAGATACATTTCGTTATAGGTATATCATCGTTAAATATCCTGGCATTTTTATTTAAATTTTATTATTGGTCTGAGAACTATATTGTAATTTCTGTGTTTTAAAATTAATGTATGTCTGTCTATTTGTTTGCAACATAATGCACTCCTATCCTAATTTGATTCCGAATAAGAGGTGAGTTGTGCGCGCGCCCGCGATGTTTTTTGTCAAAAAAGAGGAATTGCATCGCACGCCTGGGGACTAGCTAGTATGATATTGATTCAAAACAGAAAAAGATCTCAATTTGACTTATAATAATGAGATTTTATAAAGAGGATTGTATAAATGTCGTATATATATATATTTTTTTAATAAAGTTGATATTTTAAAATCCAACAAAACAATGAGGAATCAGATTTTTTTCCGTGGCCCAAGGCACCACTCTGCAAAATCTTTCATTAAAATCGTAATTTAAAAGCGTGAAAATGTTGCACAGATAGACATCTTCACACACGCTTTTATAAGATCTTACTAATCTTGATAAGATAAACTAATACTAATTAATACGATAAGTAAAGAATAGTATGCAATAAATTGCTTTTATCTACTATACATATATCACAAGTACCTACAAACATTCTTCATCTGCATTATTTGAAAATAATATCAAAGCATTAGCTCTATTAGCTGTTAGGACTGTTACTAATGTACCTTTATGATATTTTCTGACAGGCAAGGGAATAAAGTAATTGTTGTTAGTAATAGTTTATCAATACCATATTAAAATACCTATGAAATCTACAATAAGCATATATTATAGCTATATATTACCTACTTTGATTGAGAACTATAAAAACTTATATGTTAATACTGCCAAAATGCCGCAAAGTTTTTAAATATTAATAAGTGAATCAAAATACCTTTTACTTTTTTTTATTTATTGTTAATAAGTTATAAATTTTGCGGCACTCCTATTTAATCTAGACCTGTTATTTTGTTAGATCATTGCAGCGAGCAGAAAATATTATTATTAATATAATTAACAGTTCCAGTAAAACTTGTATAACCAAAAGTCCTACTTACTTCGATGTAATGAAGCCTTTCTTTGATCTCAGATCGTCGAACATCAATATAAGTAATAATTTAAATTGACATCCACATGGGTTTGTATTGTTTGAAGTTTAAGAAAGTAGAACTAACACTTCTTTTATCAGTAACAAAGCATATTCACAGTATGTTATAGAGAATACAATACAATACAATAGAAAATGAGGTGTGTCCTCAATACTTCCATTTAAACAATTTATTAAAACAAAGAGAAGAAGACAAGATGTCGCGTTCGCGATCGCATTCAGTTTAGATTTGAATTACGAACGCGTGTTGCGCACGCGCCGGCTTTGGTAAGACTGCTCGTAATTTCCCGCCAAAAGCACGCAGAGATAGTATTAGTAAGTAGCTACAGAGATTCATTCATGAATGCGAATATTACGAAATTTTACCCTTATTGTGGTTGTTATAGATACAATTGAATGATCGCGGCTGGGTCACGCCATCAGCTCAGGTTTTGAATGCGCACTTATTGTAAATAGAAACTTTTATACCATGAAAATGAAGCAACGAATTTGTTTCAATTGTATGAAATGAAATTAAATCTTTAACTCCTACGATATTTTATAAAGGTATTTTGTAGGTACAAAACTCATTACAAAACTATTCAAATACTGGACTAACTTTTAATACGTTAGTTTAGGGTACTTTGTAGTATCCGCCTGGCTGGCTACCACCTTCAAGTTGAATATCGGTTGCCATGTGCTTCGGCAGCTACACTTGAGAGCCAGTTCCTTCTAAGCTCTGTGTGGTTACCATCTTCGGCCACATTGCTACTTACCACAGCGAACACTTACCATTGTGGTCAAACACAGACCTATACCTACAAAGAAAAATAAATAACATTTAAATCTAGTTATTGACAAACTAAACTCTGCCCTAAGTAGGTAGGTACTATATCGTACTAAAATCTAGTTTTATGTATGTATCGTAAGTCATATTTAGTAGTTTAACCGTTACCAGCTTGTACCTAAAATAAGACCAATATTAAATTGGTGCTCCACACGGATCCTGGAGTCACCATGTCTTTTTGAGGGAGAACACAAGCTGTTGGTTATAATACTTATAACATGAGCTGCGTTGGTGCAGATACGTGTAACAGTAAGGACATCTATAAGTGTAGAAACCTACTAATTATACAATGCCATCTTGGCATGTCAAATTATTTAAATCAAAGTGTATAATTAATATATCTATGTAAGTAGTACTGCACATTGAAACTAGGTGGCGTTAATAAAGCTCGATCTTTAATATTAGTATAAAAAACGACCGCTCTGTGGCGTTGTATTCTAATTGAGTCTTTTATAAGTCTGTCAGTCAGGTTTTATTAAACTGAAGGCTGTTCTAATAAAAACTTGTCACGGATATTTTGAGATAAACTGAAACGATACACGCATTAATTTAATTGCACTCCACTTTTAATTCACACTTAATAATATAATTACAGCCTATATCTGCCCACTGCTGAGCACAGGCCTCCTTTCACGAATAAGGGTGAAAAATTCACACTTATTTAACCATTATCATATTTATTAAATAAAACAAAAAACATTCCATACATCATTCCAAATTAAATAATATAACTTCGATAACCTTTTACGACGTATTTATACAACAAAAATAATAAACTGAAACCAGCATAAAACTACTTAATATATATAGCATAATTACTTGTGTATTTTTTTAGAAAATAATAATACAATTTACAAAGCTTCTAAGCATGAAGGATTTGGGTAATAGCAAAAATCTTACGTTTGTGCTCTACCATCAAAATAATCACCGTTTTGACGGTTACATAGGTTTACTCTCTTTTGTTTGTAGAGCGTGTAGCAGCCGATAATGTAATCTGATTAATTCCATATCGCTGCATGTGCATCTTTCAGTTCTTGAATACTTTCGTATTTATTTTTGTTCTACTACTTTATTTTTCAGATAGCACATAAAGCAATCTAGAAGCATAAGATCAAGTTTTCGAGGTGGGCACTGAATTGTACCACATTATTATGTTCTTACCCACTGTGTCCCGAATTTGCGGTTCAATCAAATTAGATCGCGTAGGTAATGGCGGCTGTTGTGTGGCGGAGAGTAATAATTATATTTTAGTTGTTTTTTTTTTGCGACCAGACTTTTTTTTACAGCGGCCAGGCTATCCAGAATAAAAAGTTTTGTGGAGTCTCATTTCCTACTTTTCTTTTATCCTTTTCATACGTTTTTGTAAGAAAGAGAAATATGATATGTTAAGTTAGTTTAATTAGCACAGCCTTAGAAAAGGTAGATCTGCTGCGGTATTTGGCTCATAATGAAGTCAGTACTACCTACCAACATAGGTAATTAAGGATACAAAGGGTTAAATTTATGTTCAAGAGGTGATTCCATAAGGGAAGCCATGCTTGACAGTGGGCATAATTGTTTTATACACTTTTTATTAACATAAACTTTTATTTAATAAAAAATTATCACACTTACTGCCTGGGCTACAATTTAATGGCACTGTTGTTGGCAGTGTTAATCTATAAATTGTACTATGTTTTAATACTTAAAAATATGTAACATTTTTAATTTTCTGTTTCATTCAAAGTTACATACTAATATATTACAAGCTATTATAATTATATTCTAAAACGTAAAGCCAGATTTTGTATTTAAACTATGTACATTATGATCTATCACGCTTTAGTATCAACTGGGTAGTACAGCCATTTGAATTCGTAACCTTTAAGGCCATATTTTTCATCTTTCTCAGTTTCTGGCTTAGGTACATCATCGGATAACAAATCATGTACTTCTTGAGTAATTTTAGGTCTAAATCCTTTACTATCTGCCACATAATCTACTCTAGTTCTTACTCCATTTCTTCCAGTCACAAAGTAGTAGCCTTGTTTAGCTCCATTTGTGTAGCCTTCTTCAAAATGTCCCTGGAATCCTAAAGTATAGTTAAAAGTATATAAAAGATGTGTCATATCATCTTTTGTCAAACCTTCTGGTAGCCCATCTTGTTCACCAGGACGCTTGTAATGGATATCGGTATTTTTATCCACAATTTGCATTTGGGCGGCAATTAAGATAGGTTTTTCAGGAAGAGGTTGGCCTACTTGAGGTAATCTAGAGCCGGTCGGTGCTGCTGCTCCATTAAAACCGGAAGGTTTGCTAGGAGAGTTGTATTGCTTTGCAGATTGCAAAGTACCTCCTGAATTATCGTTTGATTGGGATCGGTCATTAGAAAATGTACCTCCAAGGGTTTGTTGTGGAGTATCTGCGTTTACGCCTTGCTGAATAAATTCTTGGATACTACCAGGGCCCTGGAGACTTTGTTGTAGTCCTTCTTGTTGTAGGCTTTTTTGCTGAGCAGTGCTACCATGAGAGGACCCAGGGGATTGCTGTGGATAATTTGTTGCACTGTTGATGTTGTTGATTGGTATTTGATTAACCTGCTCCCCAGAATAATTTTGTGGAGGTATCTGTCCTTGTTGAAGATAGTTTTGCTGACCGTAAATGTTGTTATTTTGAACATTGTTGTTTTTGCCGAGGAAGTTTTCAGGTAAACTAGGAGTTAGTGGAAAACCTTTTTGAAAATTAATAGGGCTGATATCTTGTAAATTATTTTGTTGGTGGTTGAAGCTCTTAGGTGATCTGGAACTCTGTTGAGACTCTTCTTGTGGATATTTTTGTAGACTGCTTATACTATTTTGTTGATCTCCAACGCCATTTTGCTGTGGATTTTTTTGTTGATTTGGATAACGTTGAGGAGCTTGTGTTTCTTGAGAATACTGAGGGTTTTCTATTTCATATGTTCCTAATTGATAAGGGTTGTTATAGTTTGGTACAGAGTCTACAATTGACGTAGATGCTGGAGCAGGTGGTGGTGCCCGAGTTGAGGTTGTTGGGAGACTGCAATGTGAGCATGACTTTGATGGCTGTTCATTCTTCACTGATTCAAATTTATGCGTGTTTTGTACTTTTGGAGGCTGAACTGGGGCTAAAACTGGAGACGTAGACGGCATGTGAGGTGGCGATAATGCCTGTGATGGGGATTGTGCTTGAGACGCTGTGGCTTGTTGTAACGGTGGGAATGTGAGTGAATGCCCTTGTCTCGAAGATACTGTAGGATCTGTAAATAGTTATATTTGTAACTTTAAACATTTCAAAATTACAGAAGACTACCTATACGAAAGTACATGTAAAAGTACATCTTAAATATACAGGGTGATTTTGTTATCACTGGCAATACTTGCAGGGGTGGAAGTACTCATCAATGTGAACAACTTTTATTATAGGGCTAACTCGGATATCGCGTAACATAATACGGTTGCTTCATACAATTTGGTCGAGTAGGTATTGAACTTTTGCATGGAACAGCTGATAATTTTTTCATGATTTCACAGTTAGTCCCATTATAAAAGTTGTTCATTTTGATGAGTACTTCCACCCTTTATTAGGCTATAAATAAATTTTAGTTCTTTTATTTATTTATTTTTACTTTGTATAGGCTTGTGTTTGACCACAATCTCACTATGGTAGGTGATGATGTGGCCGAAGGTGGTAAGCACACAAAGCCTAGAAGGATCTGGCTCTCAAGTGCAGCTGTCGGAACACACCAATAGGTGTTTGGCGACAGATTTTCAACTTGAGGGTGGTAGCCAGCCAGGCGGGTACTACAAAGTACCCTACCACCGTGCTATCATCGCCTTAAAAATATAAATATGATAGCTCATCAGTAGTGACGTCAGATGCCGCGGCGAAGGTCGAGCTTTCGGTGAAGGAGAACATCGTGAGGAAACCAAAGCAGGTGGTAGGGTTCTTTGTAGTACCCGTATGGCTGGCTACCACACTCAAGTTAAAAATCTGTTGCCATATTTCGCGCGTCTCAAAAACTAATGTAATAATGATTTGGATCAAAATTTATATGATTTTGCTTTTTAAGTTTATATATCCTGAAAAAAGCCATTTTACAAAAAAATGGCCGTGCAAAACTCAGTCACCAAGGTATTACTTATTGATATATTTCATGTTTTTACTTACATGGTTTGACTCGAATGTTTTTCATAGATAATATCTTAAAGTGTCCAAATTCGTCAGTTGCATATACTGTAACGTGATACACTCCATCAGCTGTGATAAATCCATATTCACCCATAATAATGCCATTTTCATCTGAAATTAAAATTATTTCTAATTTATCTATTGATGGAAGACAAAAAAACCTTATAGTACAATTTATTGCCAAGATGACGAATAATTTGTCAATGATTTTCCCAGGCTTGTCTCTTTTGGCTATGCTCTCTGCTAAATAGTACAATCTTATATCCAAACTCACATCACCCTAAAGTAAATATTATTTTACATATAGCTATTGTAATTAAATTATATTGCTTTACAAATTTACTGTAATTAAAATAATTTATATACAAAAGAGCCACATATATTATTACTCCTTCTAGCAGTATTTATTCATCAAAAATCTACACTGATCAAAGTCGACTTTTGTCTGTTTTTTTTTTTTTGGCAAGAGCAGAAGGTGGTGGGTCCAGGGCACCTTCTTCCACCCTTACGCGGACTTTGTGGCGAGCGCTGAGGGCTCTCAACCGCTACTTAAAAACTTAAATAAATTTAGGGCAACGGTAGCCTGAGGGTGCCCCTGTGGGGCTCGACCTCGGCTCAGGACGTTGCCTGGAGAATATGTGGGAGGACTTAGCATACAAATATATTATTATTTGGGGAAGGGTCGGATTGCTAATGATATGCAGCTCGGGCCGCTTAAACGGGACGAGACTGAGAGGGACGTCGCGACGGTCCTCGCCGGCGAGGACGAAATCTTGGTTGACGGTTGCGCATCTGTATCTGTTTTCGGGCTTCGTCAGCCTCGATTTGTGCTAGAGTGGTGGCAACGTCTGGTTCGCTGAGGACGAACCTAGGCCTACGGATGCGGGAGATAAGGGACGGGGTGTAGGTGATGGTTTGGACAATTAAGGGGTTCGCGTGGTGTGCTGCGGTTTCAAAATATCTGCGTGAGGCGCGTTTCATAAATTGTTTGATTGTAGGGAGACCTAAGTCAAGGTGGAACTTTTGTCTGAACCAATACGAAGATAAATACATCAGGGTAGATAATTACCGTATTGCTTTATGAACCAACTCCTTAGGGGCTACTCTCATGTTAATTTTATTTAGGTAGGGTCATTCGTCATAGTATAAAATTTAATTATTAAGATTGGGATTTGAAAGTATGTAGATGTTCAAAGATATAATATAATCGTAATCAAACATTAAATAAAAAAAATAGGAATGGTAATCACAGATTTTTACTAAATTATAAACACGAAACTGATTTAAGGAAGTGAATATTGATAAATTTAATGAGTATCCATTTAATTGCTCATTCGCTATCTATTGATACTCAAAAGTCTGACGAAGAGTGAATTTATTTATGATGTCATCATAGTCTAGAGATGAATTGCTGATATTTAATGATGTTCTTAAATATCTTAAATAAAACAATATCATTTAAAGTGGCATCTTTATGCGATAAAAAAAAACAATATATTATAAATTTATTGTAAGTAACATATCAAATTTTAATATATAAACGAAGCTATAGGTATATATTTATAATAAACTGTTGATTATGGAAATGCTGTGCGGTCTTTATGAGTTTTATGGCCAATTAAACGAGGTAGTTGGTCGTTAGTAAGCTGCGGTATCGTCCAACCAAATGATGGTGATCTTTATATATTGGAATAATACTTGATAAAAGTCGTAACACAAATTAGTTAGTTATACATAATATAATAATCATATTTAACGCTGCTTATTAGTATATAATGTTAATAAGTGACAAAGAAACAAAAAACGTGACCAATATTATCGATTTAAAATGTAATCAAGTATACATTTTTATTGTTTACTATTTAAGCAAACGATTGGCTGCCAAGGAATTTACATAGCTATGTATTCATGTTCAATGGAAATGAATAATATCAATTTATATTGAAAGACTAGCTTCCGCCCCGCGGTTTCACCCACGTTCCTGTGGGATCTTATGTTTTTCTTATGAAAGAGTAACAAACATCCATACTCATTCTTTCAAAATTATAATGTTAGTAGTATTAGTAGGAAGAAGGACGAGCTGTCCCCCGCAGTTTCTCCCGCGTTCCCGAGAAAAAAAGTAGCCCATGTCCTTCTCCATACCATAGGCCATCTGCGTACCAAACTTCATCGCGATCGGTTCAGCGGTATAGGCGTGAAAAGGTAACATACAAACAAACTCACATTTGCATTTATAATATTAGTTAGGAAGTTAGGATTAGGGTAATATTAGTAAAGATTATAATTTTTTGGTATTAGGTACCTTTTTTCTCATGTCTATGCTGTTCTCCATCGATGGAAAAGCCAAATTCGTAAGGTCTGTTCTCATCAGTGTATTTGTCAGCACCCTGTGCTTGGATTAGTATGCACGTGACAATGATCACCATACACAATATCCTCTTTAGTTGAAACATCTGAAATGAAAAGAAAAGGGTGGTTATGAGCGGTTTGTTTTATAATGAATTAGCTACCACCGCAGTTTCACCCGCGTTTACTAAATTCATACATAAAGACAAACATGAGAAAAAACATTATAGCTAGATATGTGTATAATTTTATGTTAGGAAAGTAGAGAGTAGAATAAAAAAAAAACCGGCCAAGTGCGAGTTGCACTCGCACACCGAGGGTTCCGTACAAACTTCGTCTATCGGTCATCCATCACGGGAAATGCACAATTTTATTTATTTACCTTATTTGAGGTTCGAGCCAATTAAGCTAGACCTCTAAATTGTATGAGTGCCGATACAACTCAGAGGTCTTAATTAATTGGTGTTTCTATGTATGTATGGGGACACCATATAATTTTCAAAAAAAAATATTTTTTGGAATTTTTTCATTATTTGTGCTGTAAGACCTTGCTTTTTGCCATTTTTTTTATATATGAGTTGATTGAATTAAAGGTAAATCGGTTTTACGATTAATGGTGTATTAAAAAAAACTTCTTACTAGATCTCGCTCAAACCAATTTTTGGTGGAAGTTTGCATGGTAATGTACATCATATATTTTTTTTAATTTTATCATTCTCTTATTTTAGAAGTTACAGGGGGGGGGGCGGGACGCACACACATTTTACCACTTTGGAAGTGTCTCTCGCGCAAACTATTCAGTTTAGAAAAAAATATTATTAGAAACCTCAATATCATTTTTGAATACCTATCCATAAATACCCCACATGTATATGAGTTCTAAGTATGGGGAACCCCCAAAATTTATTGTTTTTTTTCTATTTTTGTGTGAAAATCTTAATGCGGTTCACAAAATACATCTACATACCAAGTTTCATTAGTATAGCTCTCATAGTTTCGGAAAAAAGTGGCTGTGACATACGGACGGATAGATAGACAGACAGACAGACATGACGAATCTATAAGGGTTCCGTTTTTTGCCATTTGGCTACGGAACCCTAAAAAGCTAAAGTTTGCTTGGATGATAAGTTTAACGATGTTCAACAGATCAAGACTGCGCTTAACTCTGAATGTATTGATTTATGCAAGATTTACACAAAACCTTAAAATCATGCTATTTTCAGTAAACCTAAGTCACGTCTTATTATTGCCCAGTTAACTTTTGAAAATATGTTATCTGCCTTAAGCAATGAGAGAACAGAGTATTGAACCGTCAACTTATTTTAGAAATAAATTGACTTCAGTTGGTTCGAAAAAAAAATTTAAGAACAACATTGAATACATACAAATGTAAATGCGGGACCATTCCGAATAAAGTAAGGCTTATAAAGTTGCTATTGTGGCTTATTACAAGTACTACGTCCATACTTTAGTGATGCCTATAAATAAAATTTACTCATGTTTGATAGAATAATCGATAATAGCAGTTTAAGGTCAAGTAAGGTGTTAAAAAAATCGTGTTTATGCCAAATTTATAAAAGTTTGATAACAATAGCGTAGAAGATAAGTGTTGAATAAAAAAAAATCTTATGTAGAAGATAGATAGAAAAAAATATTTGAATGAAAATTAGGAGACGCTGCCTTCTGATAGCGACTTAGATTAGATTATTTTATATAAGCTTCTTACTTTTAAGTACTTTTAAGTAAGAAGCTTATATGTATCTATGTATGTAATAATATTTATTGATGTTAGTATTATTATTCTTTAAGATATAAGCTATTTATAATAATTAATAATAATAAATAAATAATAAAGTTGGAGACATAGATAGGAACACGTATATAATTTTGCGGTAAAGAAAAAGATCAAGACGCTACAAAATAATTCAACGACTTTTAGTCAACCGCATTGGGTCCGCGATGTATACTTTAAGAACCCTAATCTCCTTAGGCTTAAAGAGAAGTTCGGCTCGAGTTCTATCTAATATTAGGAACAAGGAAAAAAAAAGATTATCTGTCCCAGTAATTTACAGACATTTACAGACTATAGATTCTATATCCAGGATGTACAAAGTGTGAAGTAATGAACAAACTGAAATGCTTAACTATTTAGTATCACATAGTAATAATTAACATAGATTGTATGACTTCTCAAATATAATAAAGTCTTCCTTTTTAGTTGCAATTGTTTATATTTTTATAATGTGTAATTAGTTTAGATCATATTCAGTAATAATAAAATGTATTATCTATAAAGCTATAATTTAACAAATATTTACAAACCTAAAAGTATGATGTAATGTTATTTAAAGAATCAATTTATTATTATTAGATCTGATTTAAATTATTATTATCTAATTTTGCAATATTTTTTTATGATCTGACTAAACGAATGTTGACCACAATTTAGTTAAATAATCAGATAAGTAATTGTGTAGGTACTGCTATAAACGTCAAAGTGAAATCTCGACAAGGACAATAATACCAATTTGCACAAAATTAATTTTCTCAAATATTTACCAAGGCACATGTTTGTCGACGGTTTGCTTTTATAAATAAGAAGTTCGTGCATGAAGTCATATCGGAACCTTGATAATATTTTGATAATGAGACTAAATTTAAAGGTGTATAATTTTTATTACTCATAAAATAATCATTGATAAGTATATAAGGATTTAAATTTATTCAAATTTTAATGTTTTATTTCTTCTGTTAAAGTTTACGATGCTATAGTGAGTGTTTATTACGAAAATGAAATATTTGATTACATTATTTAAAAAAAGATCCCTGTTGGTATTAAATTTATGACAAAATTAATAATTTAATTACATTCTAAGATGTTTTAGAAACAAATTCGATAACGTATTTATATTTCCTACGTTGTAGCTTTATATCATAGGGTTTTATAATTTCCTTATGTACAAGTCTTTGAAGAGAACTACATAAATTAAATATCTTACAAAGTTATATAAAATATATTTTTAGATAACACCAAAATAATATATACCCGCTTGATTTGATTGAAAAAAAAAGCTTCAACATTAAATGCTAGCAATATTAAAAGTTGCTGTGATATATTCCTCCTTGTATGATTTATGTTAGTATCATTATTATTATTCTGATTGAAGATGTGTTAACCGCAACACCTGGTATACCGGTTTCCTATTATAACATTTTGATATAGCCTAAACATTAATTTTTCGTTGGCCTAAACACGTGAAAGTGCTAATGAGTGAATGATATCTATTTGTGTTATATGTACCGCAATTTAATGGAATTGATTATCGATTTCTTGCTCACTTACCAAAACAATCTTTAAATGTTCGATTGATGAAGCATATTAATTAACGCAAATGTATTCATAGCAATATTCAAATATATTGCTTGGATTTGTTTAATAATTGTTTGATTTTATCGTACCTATTTTCATAGAATATTTAAATACGGTTGATGACCTTTGAGCGTTGATTTCTAAGTGCATTAATAATTTTCTAATTTAATAATGACCTTACCGTCTAGAGTAGTCTAGACTTTAGAGATGTTTATGAAATTAAGTTGTTATATCATGCCACTAAGTACTAACCTATTTAACTTACCATACTGATATGATCAGTGCCTTCTCATTTCACAAAAAATGTCCTCTTATTTGGTTTGAATTATAGCATAACAAAATACATATACAGTTTATAATAGTCTTACGTATTTTCAACATTTATCGATATATTTAAAGTTAATTATTTAATTTGAATATTGTGTAGAGTTGATAAAAATGTAAAATAATCTGTACATGTAGGTAATTTGTACTGGACATATGATAAAAGTTTACTGATACTATAATATGAACCTCGGTCTAAAATAAATATTTTGAATTTGAATAAATTTAGATTCCGGAAAGCTACGCATTGTTGTTATTTTATTCCAAAATTATTTTACTAGAAGTTGCTTTTACATTTATTTTTACTTACAGCTCATAACTCATGCACATACTTTAAGGTTTTATGATGAATTATAGTTACTTTAAATGATTTAAGATCTTTTGTAATGAAGTGGCATAAAATATATAGCATTATTTTAGTTTATGCACAATTGCCATCTTTAAGTTTATGTAACGTTAATTATTGCTTGAAATTTATAGCTGTTTGTTTACAGCTTGAAGGAGGCAGCTAAAATATGTTTTGAATACACTGTGTGCGACATTGTTTACTGTCAAATTATTCATGAGGTGAGTAAGTAATAAACATGAAAAATATGAAAGTTATTTCTACTACATAAGTAGGTAGTAGGCTAATGCTTCAGGTGAGTTGCAAAAGAATTAAAATGTTGGAAAATAATAGGTTATCAAGGAAAACGTCTGCATTCACAAAGTTTGAAACAACACTTTGTACAATCACTGAAAACAAGATTTTAAATCAAATTTTCTACAAATTGCTTGAAAATAGCTTTTATATTTCCATTTCTACGATACGAAAACTCAAATCCCAGTTTTACTCGATTGGCGTCAAAAAAAAAAATGTGAAAATCACACATTTACTCGGCGACTGGATCATTTTTTTTCAAATGCTGATGAACTACAAGGGTAGGGTAAGTTAGTTGACTTTACTGACCCATTTCAAATTTCCAATCTATATAAATACAACACATTTTTTTAAAATAAACTATATAAAAATGTTTATAATTAATTAATTTACGATATTAATATAATACATTACCTTACAGTACTTATAAGTGGAGATTGAAATATTAGCATATTTCACATTGTTAGTAGTAAAGGTATGACCAAAACATTTTTTTATTCACGTCTTACCTTTCATATCCTGTCGTATATAGGGCGTGGTTATAACGGCCGGCTCGCGGCCTGTTGCGCAAGAGTTCGCACGAGACTGTGCCGATTCTTTGGACTACGTAATTTATTAATACTTGTACATAGATCAGCTAGCCGTATAAAGCTGATTTTATCGTACTATTTTACCTATAAGTATGGATAGTATACTTAGATAAAGCGTGACATATAATCTACATTTCCGGGATGGTCGTGTCTCGTAAATTTATTAAACATGATCATAAATTATACTGTTTCTTCTTCAGCGTAATTAATGAATAATAAATGTGTAATGGTTTTTTTTTAGATAAAAGTATACCAGTTACTTATAATATGTTTTTTTTATTGTAAAGAATCCTCAATAAAACAATGGATGGGAACGCGAGAGTGTGTTTGTGACATGCATCGATTTTTATTACAGAAATTGATGATTAAAAAAAGTCCGTGTCTTCGAATCCTACTATGAGTTCAAGTTTTCAGAGATGGAAAACATCGATAGAAAACCATATCAAGGTGGCAGGGTACTCGTCAAAGTACTCGTACTAGGCAATTTGGAAATCTCTCTGGTATTGCTAATGTCCATAGGCGACGGTAACCCCTTACCATCAGGTGGTCCGCCTGCCTTCATGTCAGCCTTTTGACAAAAACGTTGTTGAGAGATAGTCTTTCAACAAAGTGTTCCTATAGCTGCATCGGTTGTAGTTTGGAACTATGCGTACTCAAGATAACTGTATATTACATTCAAAACATATAATAAGATACGCGCGAAAAACATAACCCTTCCTTGGCAGTCGGGTAAAAAAACATTTTTTTTTTTAAGAATATACGATGTTTCTTTTTATCATGGATTTAAAGTTTCTAACAATTTTTGGAAATTTTTCTTATTATTAATTTTAACAACTTTACTTATGCATTGAGTGTCAGTTCTGTTCATTTATTTAATCCTTCATTTGATGCGTGTTTGTTTTGTCTCGAACAAATCCTTGCATAGATAATGCTCTGAATTTATTCAAAGTAGGTACATAGTCATCACTCGTGTTTTGGAATAAGTCTAGCACATTTACAGTGCTTAAAAAAAGCTTGAGAATTGATTTACGGCATTGGTAAATTTTCTTTTTTTTATTTCATAAATTTAAAATAAAATTTAATTATTTGTTTAGATATTTTATCACTAGCACGGTGATGCATATGTTATGCTTACGTGTTCCGATCTACCCTAGCTTATATGAATTAAATATAAAAACGAAAATGAAATGAAATAAAAAATTAAAATATTTTTTATTCAAATATTATAGGGAAGTGAGCGACTCGCCACACGACACCGCCGCAAGCAAAGACCCCAAATACAACAATTAATGAAAATATTTTTTTTTTCAAGAAATACGAATTATAACACACAGATAACACTAGCAGGTTTATAAAACAATATGATAACATATGAAATGAAATAACATAACATATGAAAATATTATACTTAAATATATTTATCCAAACTATACCTACATATGCAATATACAACAATAATTATAATAAAATTGAAGTGTCTGTATGTGAAAGTCGAAATAACAGCTTTTTACTAAACTCATATGAAAGTATATATATTAGGATATTACATATAACAAAAAATTAATTTAAAAAAATGCTGTCTGTCTTTTTGTTGCGGCTAATCTCCGAAATGGCTAGTCCTATTTAGATGGATCTTTTACTGGCACATAGCTGATGTTATAAAGAGTAACTAAGGCTAATTGGTTATAGGCTTACTGGTTACTTAGGCTAACTGGTTTTTAAATTTGCCTTCGCATAAATTTAAGGAACGGATTATAGCTGTTTTAGTAGAAAAGGCTTATTATAGTGTAAATGATTATTTCAAAGACTCTAATGCTTGGTAGATTTGTTACTTTTGTATATTATTATTTTTATCATTTTGTTTTATAAACCTATTAATGGTCTCAGTGATAACATATTGTGTGTTATAATTCGTATTTCTTGAAATAGTTTTTCTTTTAATTATTGTAGTAAGCTTAAGTTAGTCATGCTCACTTTGGGGTCTTTGCTAGCGGCGGTGTCGTGTGGCGGGTCGCTCACTTCCCTATAATATGTGCGAGGAGGGCGATGGCTGCCATACTTGTGAACAGGTGCTGCTTGTGGGGGCTGGTCTGCTTAAGCTTGCAATCCATTTATTTACTGAGTTACTCATAATTTTGATACTTACATATATTTTTTCCTTATCATCATATACACACAAATATTGTCAGTAAGACTAGATAAATTATAATTTTATGTAAATTCTGAGTTGGTTTTGAAAAGAGTAATTGCTGAATTTCTTGCCGGCTCTTCTCAGTAAAAGCAACCTTCCGAACCGTGTGTTAGAGTCAGACTATTCATAAGTGCTTGTGAAGGCCTATTTGAATAAAAAATATTTTCATTTCATTTCATAGGCTAATTGTTATACCGGGAATGCGGGTGAAACGGGTACAGCTAGTTTTGTAAAAAGAATCCCAATAAGTCTGTAGCTAGACAATGATGGTTGTTTAATTAATAGTATATCTATTGTCGTTATAATTATGTACACTGTTTATTAAAAAAATCATCAGTTTATACATCGGTGTATTATATGATATTCATAAAGTAGGTAGACCTACATTCTGAATCAAAACGACTGAACTTGACGATCAAATAGTATATTCTGACTAATTGACAAAGGTCAAAACTAAGTGTAAAGTGTTTATCTTACAATTACCACTGTAATCAAGGTTAAGTGTTTCGATATTTTTATGTTTCGTACAGATGTTTTTCTTTTCACATAGCAGTGTGGGCCTTATTGACTACCTCCGGTAGGGTGACAACCAGTTCTTGTGATTTACCAGTTAAAACTTGTTTTCTATACACGTACATTCTCCTAAGCAGATATTTATGAATGTAGTTATTTTTTTACTTTGTATAGGCTTGTGTTTGACCACAATCTCACTATGGTAGGTGATGATGTGGCCGAAGGTGGTAAGCACACAAAGCCTAGAAGGATCTGGCTCTCAAGTGCAGCTACCAGAACACACCAAAGGTGTTTGGCGACAGATTTTCAACTTGATGGTGGTAATCAGCCAGGCGGGTACTACAGAGTGCTACCACTGTGCTACGGTTTCCTCACGATGGTTATGATTTTAATCAACAATAGAGAGTTTCTCTACAAAACATTGAAATTACTCATTGTCATATTGTTTGTATTAGAATTACTTTAATTGTCAGAAACCAACGTGTTTTATGGCAAGAATAAATCCAGATGGAAATTTATAATAATTAGCTTTCTATTTTTAAAACATCAACATAATTTTGGCTTTACAATTTATTCAGTTTATGCACTCGGAAATAATATTTAGTTAAATAAAACATACCAAACGTGTCACCTTATTTACTTAAGTGCAGTCCATACGACGAACGAAATAAACTTGCTAAATATTTAGTAGGCATCGAATATTTTTTTAAATAAACTCAAGTTGTTATTGCGTCATCTTAGATTTGTTTTTATAAACTTTAATATTAGTGTTAGCAATATTCTTGAACACCAAGAAAAGGTGAATTTTGTCGTAGTAATTGCCTCTTAAGATATTAGTATAGTGTTCTATTATTTAGGTATTCAATACACGTTTAAATCACTTTAAATCCTGTATCTTTACTCTTTCAAAAGAAAAGAATGTCGGGTATGTCATGAAAGTCATATCAAATATTATCATGTGACATTACTTTACTTATATTTTTTCAAATTCTCTGTCAAGTTATTGGTCTAATTAATTGTGGCAGATATTTTGCAAGTACATCTTTAATTTAATGGAAATTGTAATCGTGAATTAAATTGACACTAATTGTAGTACTGAGTGTGACCTCAGAATATTTTTCTAACATTTAAGGGTTAAATAACAATTATAATATATCATTGTTAGTGAGTATAAAATAAATGCATGCACAAAAGGTCAACGTTATATTAACAAGTTTAAAATACCAATGTATGTTTGTGTTTATAAGATCATGAGTGAACTATGTAATGAGCTCGCGCTACTAGGATCTATGCAGTTCAGGAACTCAACTCGGTCACGATTGATGATACCGTTCACGTTTGCACATAATTTAGTGCACAGACTTATCTTCAAATGATAGAAGGCATATTGTATTCAAATATCGAAAAATTAATTGCATTAACTGGATTTTAATTGCATTTGGATGGATGAATAATTCACCTTAGCCATGTTATTGGAATATGTTCCTCCGCGTCTTTGCTTATACTTTTATATTGCATGCCTTATCTAATTTAAATATGTTTTTGATAATTAACCAATAATTCATCAAAGTTAATTATTTTAAGACATGCTAAAATCATCTAATTACGTAAATAATTATATTTTATAACAAAATAATCAGAACTAACAAATTATAGGTAACTACCCTAATTTCAATATAGTCACTATTGTTTAGGTAGGTACCTACTGTTTTAAATTCATTCAATGTATTCTGCGTTTTCGTACATTTTGTTTAGATTTTAACTTTTTACTGGAATATCAGCCATTTCTTCATAAAAAGGTGCAAAAATATTGCCAATTTTTTGTAGGTAAATGTTGTTTATTGAATTTTCTAAATTATCGTTCGTTTGACGTTCATGAACACTCTCTAAAAATATAGCATTTTTAACAAATAATATTGATTTTTAACATAACAAAAATTATTTTATTAGTATAAAGTCACATTCATTATTTTTAAATAAATATTGATATTAGCACGCGTTGAACTCTTTTGTATTGGTAAATAAAATAAAGCGCCTGTTGTATTAGACATTGCAAGAAATCATAATTATGTGAGTAGGCTTATTTGTGCTACAGGTAGTATTATTGTTTTTAGTTTTGTTCTCCAAAATGACAATAATGACATTTATTAACTGTTGTTCATTGACTGAACTCAATCTATTTAATGAAAGTGAAATACTACTCATTCGCACATTAATCAAGATATCACAGGATTTTAGAGCCTGCCAAATTTTCTTAATTAAGACATGCTAATGCATATTGAGGTATTTTCAAAATTTATCTCTATGTGAGTAAAATAGGAATGAGGAACTCGTCCATCTACTTATCTGTAAGTCTGTATCAATCAGTATGTCACTTTTTATGACGTTTTTATGACCCAACGGATTTTCATAAAGTTTGGATTAAGTACAGAGATAAATATAGCTCTCTGCGTGTCAACCTGCTGGTCTTCCAATTAAATAAATAAATAAAAAAAGGACACATTTTCCACGGGAACGCGGGTGGAACAGCGGGGAAGTCTAGTATAAGATAAGATATTTAATTGAATAAAATTACGGCGTCATTGCTCAGATAATCTATTAAGGCTATAATAATAGCATACAATATGCGTTCAGAAGATCGGCTTTACAAAGTATATTTCTGTCACAACACACAAAAAAAACAACAAAAAATAGTAACGATGAAATAAAAAGTAAATATAATGTGTATACGTATTATTAAATCTAGGCTGAGATTTTTTTTACTATAGATAGGTTCATGTTTGACAGCAGTTTTACCAAGGTAATTGATGATGTAGCCGAAGGTGGTAAACACAGCCTTGAAGAACTAGCTGTAAAGTGTAAATACTAAATAATTATATATTGACAAATACAGACTTCTTAGAATTGCTTGTCATCGTAGACATTGTCTTTATTGAAGTGAAACTTCTTTATCGACGTATGGGAGAAATTTTTGTAGCAAATCGTCACGTTTTTCGGTTACGCGCCATGTTGATTTTATTATGTTTTCCCGTATTTTGGAAGGCAAAGGGTTCTAGCTCATACAGCCTAGCCATTTATCTTATTTATCTTCTTAGTTTTGAATTAATGTCTGACATCTTAAAATATAAAGGTATGAAGTTAGCTAGCGAGAAACATAGGTTGCCATGGCAACCAATGTTTTTTAGTAAGCGTTACTTCCGTCAGAATTTTAATCAGGGACTTTTCAGAAGTTTCACTTCTACCATGTGTGACTTGCACACACACACACTTTTATTTTTATGATTTTTATACATAAAACTAGCTTCTGCCTCTTGGTTATTTCAGGTTATCTGTCTATATGCCAAGTTTTATCCAAATCCGTTCGGCCATTACGAAGCTGAGTGGTATCAAAATACAGACACACACACACATACACAAACATAATTTTCAGATTTAGAAGATGAACAAATGGTCATGTTATGGTGACAATTATAGATGTTTCTCATTATAAATAATTATCAATAAGGACAAGGATGATTATTTCTCCAGTAACTTTACATTGGAAATAGCTAAAATATTAACTACGTAACTATAATAGTTTTGTACATACTATGGCTCTGTGTAAATTTAGGTCGTTTCCCCTCCCGTCTTTAATTGTAATTCACAAAAAGATCATAAACTAAAATTACCTATGCAGCTAGCTAGACATAAGTGGTGACCCTCTTGACGTTTGATTTTCAAAAGGTTGCATGTTTCGTCAGTGATTTTGTAACCATTTAAAAATAAATCTGACATAACGAAGGTTCACAAACACTTGTGGCAGAGAGTTGCGCTTGCGCGCATTGCATTGTAGTTTGTAGCTCGTTGACAATATACTTAACTCTTACGCAAATTATTAGATAGAGGTGGTTTTTTATTCTTTGCATTTGATCATAATATGATTTTGCAATATTAACTGTACTTGCCTTAACTATATATATAAAATAAAATGTATAGTTAGGTACACCATTTATATCTCAAGTACCGATTTTTATGGTCTTGGATTTGTTGGATTTGTCTCCGTCCCGAATAGCAGAATAATTATTAAAACATCGGAAAATAATATACCGGGAACGTGGATGAAACCGCGGGGCACAGCTAGTTATAGTTAAATATCAAGTGAGCATTTTTTTTGACAATAATCAAGTGTAAAATTTTTAAATACGTTGGATGTATGCAGATATTAAGACAAATGTTATTGATGATTGAATTCGTGATTGTGAAGGATATTTGCTTTTAAAAATATATCTAGTCTTCATGCACTCACCTACAGTCGAGAAACCTTCGCGACATGTGTGCGCTGGCATTTAGCTAGATTTACGAAACATGCATTGAACATTTGAACACTTGCAGTGTGAAATTTCTAAGCCTAATGGTGCTAAACCAAATGAATTTTCTGTGGGTATTTTCAATTGCATTTTTAAATGTCATTAAAATTAAAAGCTTTGATTTTAATTCATTAATAATACATACATGTATCGTTACGGAAAGGAAACTTCGATTCCTGAGTATGTCATACCTCATTCGTTTAAAGTTTCCATAGTTTATTTACTTATACTTGAGACATATTTAGTTATGTATTCAAATATTCAGGAAGGCATTTTTATTTTGATATTTTTTGTGATTGGTTCGATTAATTGTGCATAGTTAATAGCTTCATGCTTATTTATGAAAACTTATTTCAAAAAATTTAATAATGATTGCGTTAATAAAAAAAACACTATAAAAACAATACAAGGTGATCGATTCATTAAATTCTAAATCTTAATAATAGACTATATCTTCACAATACGTCTTAATCATATGGGTTCATATTTTTAAGCTAAGACATTTTGTATATTACCTCGAAAGGATTTACATAAACGAACGTTGTACAATTTAAATTTAGTTACATAATTTTTGTTAAGAAAGGAAAACATCTGAAACTGTTCAGTGGTACCACTGAATATAATATTTAAATATGAAATAATAACCTTTAAAAAAATATAAACATTTATACCTAATGGAAATATAATGCAGGGAACAAGGGTAAGGGTTCGCTATTGTAAATTGAGACTTGAACTGACTCCGGTTTTCAGTATTGTACTTTGTACTGTTTTTGTCTTGGATCATTGACTTTTGATAAAAAAAACTACATAGATAGTATAAAATAATGATTTCAAATTTGTATAATAAAAAAAAAATGTTACAAATTGAAATGCAAAAATTTTGTCCATTTTTTAATTGTTTCTTTCAGGATCAAAAACTAATCGATTTTAAATATGTTAATTTTTTATTTTTATTTAATTACCTACGAGGTAAAACTAATATTTGTTATAATAACTTTATGTTGCTACAATTGAAAATAAAGGCAGTAAAAAATCAGGGTATGGAAAAGAAAATACCATTTATTTATCAGAAACATTGTACTTTCATGGATAAATGTATTTATATAAAAAAATACAAAAGTACAAATAGTATCCTTATGGCACAATAATTTAGTAACAGTGATCACTCTGTTATATGCTAGAAGTTGGCATAAAGAATATAAAATTGAGATCGAGTTCACTGGTGCAACAAGTAAATTTTCTGATCTTAATAAAACTAAAAACATATGACGATCACAGGAAACGTCGACCTTTGTTTGTGCGAGTATTAACTATGTACATGGTCCAGTAGAGTTTCTACTTCTGTCCTAAGGAGGTTTTAGGCTGGAAGCCATTGGGTCCAGCGGTGAAGGTGACGGTGTAGTGCTTGCCATCGGGAGCGACGTACGCATATTGTCCAGTGACAGTCAAAGCTGCGTTCTCAGACTGAGGGTTATCTAGCTTGCCTTCTTCTTGTCGTGATGTACCGTCGCTGGTTTCGTACCTAGAGTCATATCAATGCAAGTAAAAAAATGGCATATGATTTCTTACAAGAAAAGATAAATAAACATAAAGGTATATAGGTGTATAGTTTGTAATAAATATAAAACCTTTGCTAGACTAGATAACGTCAACAAATATCTTTACAATTTTCCAACTTATAATATTAATGGTCACGATATAATTACATTAATGATCCTATGTCTGGGATTTTTTAATAAAAGTTGCCTATTAATCTTTATTAATTTAAGTGGCCACAATGAAGAAAACAAATACCTATTTTCTAGGCTCATACATCTACCTATTATTATTTGGCATAGGCACTGAGCTTATGGTAATACCTACATGTTATGTTTTAGTATGCAATAAATTGTATTGCATAAGATATAATTAAAGAATACTTACGCAAAGCTGTAACCATCGGGCTCTACGTTGCTATCGAAGCGCAGGATCTGTACATCTTGCGGGTTTTGTTGAGGTGCGCCCGCACATACCGCTACGACCACGCAAAGGATGGTTACCTGGCAACATATATGAATTGTTAGGAATAATCACATAGTACATAAAACCTTACTTAGTTCTAAATTGTATGGGTAACATGAATTCAATTCAGTGTCAGAGTTTTTACTTTTGTTGATGCCATTGGAGGAATAAATTACAATTTTATATTCACATAAATATACCATATCACTATGCGCCACAAGATGATAATAATCTATTTGATATATTATAAAATATTAAAAAAATGGGTGACTTTTTTAAATATTTAGGTAATACGTTCGTCAACTTTGTTGAAACACAAATATGCAATTACAAATATGCAATAATAATTTGTAAAAGTAAATAAATAATTACTATAAACCATTGTTTTGGTATTATTACATATTGATGATACTCCAAGCCATACAAAGATACATCATTCAAGTTATAACAGACTTTCGTAACATTCTTAAGAAGTTATAAAAAAAAATGTATAAAGGCTCATCACAGGGGGCCTTCGGTGCTTATTGTAATGATGGTTAACAAATAAGAATAAAATATTAGCGACTCACGTATTTGAGCATGGTGCTTAGTATTCGTGTTGAGTTCAAACTAACGAATGAGTAACTAGTGTAAGATCGTTCATTTTATATATATTCCGTGGTGCACTTGCAGAACAGAAGGCTGACATCATGTTAGGATGGGTCGCGGTGACGCGTTCCTCCATCCACTCTAAGTTCAAGAGACCTTAGCATTTTTTATCAACTTTTGACATGACCACAAATCAAATTCAATAATTAATAATATTGTCGTTGAATATTACATAATACAATTGAGGTGTATTAATGTACCATGAAAAATTGAGGAACAGATGGTGTTGCAAAACAATGTATACTCTATATGTAATGTATTCTTTCATTTAATGTATTGGTGCTGCTTGGTAGATTGTAACTTTTGATAATTATGATATTTTTTATGAAATATCG
The DNA here is from genome assembly GCA_951216915.1 of Tetheella fluctuosa. NCBI lineage: Eukaryota > Metazoa > Arthropoda > Insecta > Lepidoptera > Drepanidae > Tetheella > Tetheella fluctuosa. The sequence continues at coordinate 7,406,615 of OX578219.1, read as the reverse complement.
AAAGCTTTGGGAAAGCTTGTTTTTTATGTTCGCATTCCCATTTCCTATTATAACTTACAGAGCTATTTGTAATTCACCAGCAAAGCTAACCACATACGTCGAGCGTCAAAACTTTGAATTGAATATTTATTTATTCATGGAAAACCAACAGCTTAATATTATTAAATCAACAACTAATATATAAATAAAAATATATACACACCTACACATAATATTTTAATGTTTTGTTGTATGTGAACATCTTATTGCTGTAATGACAACTTGCAAGGTAATATTGCATTTCATAAAAATTGTGTTTTTATGTTGAGACAGCTTGATGGTTCGTGGTGTGTGAATCATCAGTGATTTTTAGGCTTCCGTAGGTATCTACCTCAAAAGGAATAAAATGGAAGCTTTATAGGTTCCGTCTGACTGTCTGTCTGCTAAGACCCTTTTTCTAAGGAAAGCGTGAAAGTTGAAATATTTAGTTCTACTGTCCCTTGGAGCTGTAAAACTCAAGCTTCTAAGTCAACGCAATTTATACCGCATAATGGAATAAGTAATAGAAACAAAAATCGAAGATTGTTAATTTGTAATTATATCATACTAACTTCCGCCCCGCGGTTTCACTCGTGTTCCCGACGGATCTTATGTTTTCCCGGGATAAAAAGTATCCTATGTGTTAATTCAGGGTGTCAGCTACCTTCATACCAAATTTCATCAAAAATTCCTAAATATTACACAAAAACAAACATTGGAATCATGACAGACGGATTGAGAAATAATACGTGAGTGAAAACACAATGGGTTCATTTGAAAGCATCTTAATATCATTGTTACGGTGTCTACGTTTGCAAAAGCTCTGTCAACCGTTTTTGGATTAGTGGGAAAAGAACTAGATAGGTAACTATATAGGTAGGGATATTCTACTATATAACAAAGATCATCATCGAAGATATTGTATTTATTAGACTGTAGTATGCATAATTGAGCATTTTATTTAATTTTGATACAACTTAATGCGTTTTTATAATGAGTCCATTATATTTTACGGCCTTACTCAAGAAACGCTAATTATTAAAAATACTGTTACATAAATAACGTCACATTGTTTGACAATGACACGAAGGTGATAAATATAACGATAACTTAATTAGTGTCTTAGTTAAACAGTGTTTGAAGAGTAAAATTCTAAAATCTTATAATTTTTTTTATTTATTTATTTATTCTCACTTACTTATTATTTATTATCACAAATCTTTAAAATAAACTTTATCATTATATCCTAACAAAATAAACATCCTAAAATACGTATATGATAGATAGATAATAGAAGAAAGTGAAACAGTGGTTAGAATAAATAATATAAATTGTAGAAAACCCATCAACCAAATAAAAAACCCAATAATTAATACCCAACATTTTGGTACAAGTAGCGTCAAAATAATACAAAAAAATTTAAATAGTAGTTTTTATTAAAGCGAATAGTAAATTTATTAAACATTGGACACTTCTTTTCATGCAGTAGTATTGTAGTATGTCTATGGCAGCTGATTAGATTTCAGGATTTCAGTATGGAATTATATGCCTCGCGTTGCCAATTGACTCAGATTGCCTCCTTCAGAAAAGAAGATTGAATGTGAGCTGCACGTTGGAAATATATTCACATTAAATTAAATGATATCCGCAGATACTTATAGATGAGGTTAAAGCATCGGGTAAGTTTTGGAGGGTGGGGGGAAATAGGAAGTAAATTAAGCTCTTTGAAGCACGATTTGAAGTACATTACATACATGTTCCGTGCAATTCATTATATTGTGTATAATTGAATTAATGGTTATTTTAATTTAATTTTAGCTACAATAAATTATTTATGAATACTTCTCTTTATGTCTCACCGTAACATTGAAGTACCGTATATGATTACAATTAAGTAGGTACCTACAAGTTAAACGCGAACGAAGCTCTGGATAATATCTACTTGTTTAAAAATACACTATATTTTATGAGTCAGATGCATGTAATCCGATTACTTTAGAAGGATTTATCAAGTTTTCATTTGAACAAACAATCGATCATCTCATTTTATATTAAGACTGTACTCATAGTCGACATGACTGCATTATTGTAGACCGACTCTCATTGGTTTTGTGCGATTTTATTTTGTGCCAAAACAGATCGGAATCAATATTATGTGCACTTTTGTATGAGAGGCAACATTGGTTGTAAAAGAATTAACAGACCGTCCACCTAAAGTAATTTATTTACCACAAGTATTACAATAATTATATCACTATAATATATAGAAAATATCCTCAAAGCCCTCGTTGCTGTCGATAGCCAGGTTCCCAAAAGACTGGCAGCGTTCCCTTTTTGAATGGCCAAACTAATGCGTTGGCGGAAAAAGCTCCCAGCCCGTCGGTCTCCCGATACCTCGATGTGCTAAAGTATATTTTTTTATTTTTAAAAACTGTAGCTATAATTACTTTGTTTGTGACATTTCTTTTCAACTGAAATACTGTTTAAATGGTCACGTAAATAACGTTACATTGTTTGACAATTACAGGAAGGTGATCAAAAAGAGGCAGATATATTTCTGGCGCGCGCATAGTGAAGACACGAAAACGTCCCAATTGGGACGTTTTTCTTTAGTCCGCGTCAGGCAGGGCGATGAGTTAAACGCTGTATAGGTAGTCACGTGTAGCGTGACCACATTTTAAACGTCGGTTACTATGAATAGTAAGTTTTAGTTAAATAGCGTTTTATGAGTAAGGCTTAACACCCTTACGCTATGTACTAACTACATAGCAATTAGATCCCCATTATTATATGAATAATAATAATTTAAGGCGATGATAGCTCAGTGGTAGTGACGTCCGACACCGCGGCGAAGGTCGTGGGTTCGAATCCTACAATTAGCTTGAGCTTTCGGTGAAGGAAAACATCGTGAGGAAACCATAGCACGGTGGTAGGGTACTTTGTAGTACCCGCCTGGCTGGCTACCACCCTCAGTTGAAAATCTGTCGCCAAACACCTATTGGTGTGTTCCGGCAGCTGCACTTGAGAGCCAGATCCTTCTAGGCTTTGTGTGCTTACCACCTTCGGCCACATCATCATCTACCATAGTGAGATTGTGGTCAAACACAAGCCTATACAAAGTAAAAAAAAAAAAAAAAACTATATATAATAAATATCATATTAGTTACACCATTTATAAATCAAGAATGGCTGGATTGATTTTTATGATTTTTGATTTGTTGGATTTGTCTCCGCCCCTAATAGCAGAATTACTATTAAAATATCGTTTTTTTATACTGGGAATGTGGGTGAAACCGCGGAGAACAGCTAGTAATTTATAAAATTGTTATGATCAGTTTGCACTTGCTTACACATGATTTCGGATTGCTTTGACACAGTAAATTGACAACAGGTAGGTACTTTCATTATAAGTGCGTGTGTAGGTAATAATTACAAGGCACCTTTACTACCTGTAAATGTAATTTTTTAATTATGTAATGTCGCATCAGACTTTTATAACTTAAGCTTATAACATAACATTGTCCTCCACAATAAATATGTTTTTGTAAACTATTATGACAAGTTTTTATTTAATTAGACTCTATTTTATATAATCATAATAGCATTATTTATATATAGTCTTGACATTACCAAGGTTATAAATATAATTGTATTTTAATAATAAAGTTCACGAACAATTAAAATAGTTTTTAAAAACTTTACATGTACATTCTTATCCTAATGAGCAGTTTGGTAAAATCGTAATGCCAAGGTAAATCGGATGTTATTTTAACTGGTTATTTTAAGAAGTAACAGATAGGTAAGTACTTATCATGTCAATGTAATTCGATGGTAATGTCAAAATAATTACCAGTTATTAAGCCAACAGGTAATCACATACTTAAATACACAATATTTCCATATGTCTAACTATTATCTAGGTAATCATCTCTTTTCAACTCTACTAGTTATATTGAAGTAAATCTAAGTACTAGATTTATCTTCAACTTGAATGAATATACTGTTAACTATACTATTTATAATTCCCTATTTAATTAATTGTATGTATGCTGTGTTTGCTCAGGAATATATATATATTGCGTGGATATTATGCAGTGTGATTTAATGTTCTATCTTGAGTGTACCTTACGCCCTTACTATGTTATGTATTTTATTAACAGTTCAACTTAGGTACCTACTTATTATTCGTGCTTACCTACTTAAATGGAAGGTCATTATGTTTATGACGTAGTGCCTATACCTACTTATTGAAGATACTGTTACAATGACAGAACTTTACCTACCTGCAGTGTTTTATTACATAATATTTTACGTAATCGTAGTTAGGAAAATAACCGGCTTCTCTATACATATATCTGTAACATAATATAATATTTTCCATAAAAAGAGTGTATGACTTCAAGAAAAAAAATATTTTCTTTCAAAAAATCAACGTTGCTTGAACAAAATGTATGAAAAGTTAGATTTTTTTTTCGCGATTTCAAGGTTTGGTCCCATTGATGAGTATTTACGCCCCATAAAGCACTGCAGAGTGCTGCAGGTAAATTAAAAATAACGCTATATAATTGAATAATACTGGCCTTTTAAAATTGGTTTTATTAGTAAAATAAAGTAATAGTATAAAAGTAATAACTTTGATTGAAATTTTGGCACTACTTCAGTGGTTCTAAAACTTTCTTGTTATAATACATATTAATTATTTTCAATAAAGTACTTAACATACCTCTGGGACGAATTATGTAAGTGCTTATGTATGTTACATTACTAAGATACTTATTATTTTCGGCAATGAACATCACATAGTACCTACTGCGCATTTACTGAAATGACCCTGACTAGTAGTTATTATACTTTTAATCAGATATGTAAGTTATTTGCTAGCGCTGTGTGTAGCGAAAATCGATTTGTTTGCGTTAGCCATGAAAAGTCCATGCTAAATAACGCCCAAATCTGAATCGAATAAGTCTTTAATTAAATATTCATTCATTTTTAGGGTTCCGCATTAAAAGAATTACACTGAGTCTACAATATTTCTCTATCTTAACCGTTAAATAGCTCTAACTCATTTGAAACATAGTTATGGTAAAGTTAAGAAGTACTTAGATAGTAAAAAAAAAACCTTTGAAATAAAGGCGATGATAGCTCAGTTAGATGACATAGCAAATGTCAACGTAAATCCCTAATGAGCTCAGACTAGAAAACATATTGCGGAAAGCATAGATAATAGCTCTTTTGTAGGGTAATTTAAAGTACATACTACGTATAGCTGGTACTGTCCCAAAATTTTACATTTACCAACTAACACTACGATTACGTTACGGTAACTACATTATAAAAGCCTTTTCTTTTGTATGCTTTGTATAATTACAACCCTCAACTTTATAAATGCCGTAATTGAATTTATACTCAAACCCTAGCCTATTTAGATTAAAAAAACACACACACATAACTTCTACAATGGAAACCGGAATGTTGCACTAGTTAAATTTCCATACGAAACGGAATCCTTAGTATTAGTCTCAATCGCCCTTGATCAGTTTTTACTGAATATTTTACTTATAAAACTCAATTTAACTAAAACTAAAGAAGAAGAATAATAAGAAGAATAACGTTTATTGAATAGTACGAATAATTACATTACATGCTTTCATTGGTCCCCAAACTAGGTAAAACCTGTATCTTGGGAACCACAAAGTATATTAGAACCATTCAGTATATTAGATAAATAGCGTTTTGTAAGTAATATTTAATTGTATGTATGTTTGTATTTATTTATTTACTAGCCACTATTATTATATAGTTGTCTGCTCTAGATTGTTGTCACAATTTAAATATTTTTCAATATAGTGTCGATAGCTCAGTTTAGTCACGTCTAATACCTTGACGAAAGCCGTGGGTTCAAATGCATCAAAAGTGCTTTCTGTAAAGGTAAACATTGTGAAACCATAGCACGGTAAAGGGTGCTATGTACCTAGTACCCTCCTGACTGGTGAAAGTCACTTTTCAGCAAAAGCAACCTTTTGAATCATGCGTTAGAGTTTTATAATTCATAAGTGCTCGTGAAGGGCTAGGTGAATACCAAATTTCATTGGATTCAATTCATTTTTTCATTTCATTTCACGTTACGCGCGTTTTACTGTTGGGATTTCATGTGTACCGAAAATTTAAATAAATTTGTAAATACAGCTCCAGTTTTAGCCATTAAAAGAGCAAATACTTATATGTTGAAAATAAAGAAAATACTTCAATTAATATTCTGAACATATATTCGTTTAATTCTTATTGTTATATCCTCGATAATTAATATTATTAAAAAATTAAACAATTCATAATGGTTATTTGTAGAAGTTGCGTGTGAGCCATTTACATTTACATATTTGTTTTTGAATTAATTTCAAAATTCAGCTGTCTATTTCATTGAATTGTAATAACTGAAAAGAATAAAGATATAAGTGTTTTGCTTACCTCATAATGTTGTTTGTATTTCATTTTTTTATATTTTTAAATTTAAAAATTGGTGGACGTTGCAAGAAATGTAGGTTAAGTGACACACGCACGGCCAGGCCGGCGACGGCAGGCAAACAATTTACACAATCGACAAATCCCCGTAACATTTTCGTGGATCACCTTAAATAAACTGTTTGCATGATTGTTATTAACACCTTGCCTCCCAATGAAACTTCGAAACATCGCATTGTCAATACATTGAAACGATATTTATAGCTCAGGTTGCTACTTCTGAGCATAGACGTTCAGGACTCGTCCAACAATAAACACATCCTTTCAATCTGTGCTTTTTTTACAAATCATAAAAAATGATGAAGATTGTAAGTGTAATTTCATAGATTATGTTAAAGTGAATGAAGGCTATCATCATATTTTATACTTAAACTTGATCAAAGCCAACAAAGTGAAATTACTATTATTTTATTTATTTATTGATATTGCACAATGTACACAGCAATAACAATAGTACAGTTAAACTTAACTATAATTAACTGGTACAAGGTCCCTGTTAGGGTGTTGCAAAAAAGCGGAATATAATTGAACCTTATTTCTATTGATATTATATTGATATTTATCATCATTCACATCATATTAATATTTAATAACAATGTACCTATCTATGTATATTGTGTTGACTGCCATTTATCTTCCATGAAATCTTTGATAATATTATATGTAGCTTTTTTGTACTAATATTTGTTTAAGTTTAATTTTGAAGTGACTATCCTTGGCTATGTATTTTAAGTTATTCGGTAATTTATTGTATAATTGGATTGCTCGGTACTGGGGGCTGTTCCTAAACATTTCTAATCTGGGTGCCGAGAGGACCAATTTATTTTTACGCCGTTTTCGAAACTAAATAGGTTAATATTTTTCCTTACAAACAAGACAGTTTCTAATATATATATATCTAAATTGCTCGTGGGGCATTTGAATTTATTTATTTTCATAAAATTAGAAGCTTTTGATGTAGCCAATTTTAAAATGAATCCAATCATAAAGGGGTAAATTTAATAACCATAATGTGCTCCTACGTTTCGTTTTTCTAAAGCGATGATAGCTCAGTGGTAGTGACGTCGGACGCCGCGGCGAAGGTCGTGGGTTCGAATCCTTCAATGAGCTTGAGCTTTCGGTGAAGGAAAACATCGTGAGGAAACCATAGCACGGTGGTAGGGTACTTTGTAGTACCCGCCTGGCTGGCTACCACCCTCAAGTTGAAAATCTGTCGCCAAACACCTATTGGTGTGTTCCGGCAGCTGCACTTGAGAGCCAGATCCATCTAGGCTTTGTGTGCTTACCACCTTCGGCCACATCATCACCTACCATAGTGAGATTGTGGTCAAACACAAGCCTATACAAAGTAAAAAAAAAAAAAAAAAAAGATTAGGTTCTCTATATTTAATATTTCGTGAATTATTTTCAGACTATTTTCGCTTTGGCTGTAGTAGCTCTTGTCTGCGCAGTGCCGCAGGACCCAACTAAAGATGCCAAGGCACCCGTCGAAATCGTCAAACAGGACTCTGAAGTCGATATCAATGGATATAATTTCGAGTAAGTTTGTGTGATTAAATTCTCCGTAATATTTACGGTTTTTAAAATTGAAAATCCTACTACTGTTATAAATGCGAAAGTTTGGATGGATGGATGTTTCTTACTCCATCACGTCAGAACTTTGCTATTTCAGAAATAGATTATAGTCTGAAATAGCACATAGGCTACTTTTTACCCTGGATATACGGCGGGGCACAAGCTAGTAAATCATAAATTATAAAAGTATAATCTGAACTACGATTAGGTATAAACTGTGAAATTCTATACAAAGTAATTTAATTACAAAATAAGTTATACGAGTTTTCTTTGTCTTTGACTAATCCAATTATACTGTATATAGATATTACAATATATTCCATTATTCTATCATACTTCTACTCGTACTATAGTCATACTATAATATAGTATTATGAATGTGAAAGTGAGTTTGTTTGTTTGTTGACACCTCAGAGGCACTATCAATCGTGATGAAATTTGGCAAGCAGGTAGCTTATGGCAAAAGCGAGACGTAGTTGTAAAATTAAATATCATGGGATTTGTAACAATATCAAATAACGCCACCTAAAAGGGATGAACAATCGTGTACTCTACGAGGACATGTAGATTACACAAAGTGATATTTATATTATTCACGGTTTGAAACGCATTCCTGAGATAATAAGTATTTTATGTCCATCTCTGGGTTCTAATATACACTGCCAATTTACATAAAATTTGATTAGTTACTGTGTAAATGTAGAAATATGCAAACAGACGGAAAGGTAGCCATAGATTGCTTAATGGAGTGAGCTATAGCCAAGACCATTCTTTTATATTAGTAGTTTGTTTATTAGTTTCCATGCTACCAAGACACTAGTCATATCATTGCTATTGGATAACTTTCAGGAGTTATACAATAAAAACCAAACTTTGTACAAACTTAGTCCTCTCGTACCTCACTTGTATGTAGCTTGTATGATTCCTTAATATATTATTAATATTATTACGAGATGTTTTACTAAGTAGTAGTTACTATTAAAGTATAAACAGAATATTTATTAATATATTGTTGTGGTTAAGTGCGTAGTCTTCGTCCTAATGTTGTAATATTTATGATCAATTGTGAATTGCGTGGTACGTTTTACGATACCCAACATTATTATGAGTGATTTACAATTTAAGTAACAAGGTTTAATTTACCCAAACTTTATTCTGTAATCTTTTATTTAAATTATGGTATAGTCATAAGTATATTGCGCAACACTAACGCACTCACTCAATAGCCGATTGGTGCTGAAACGTCTTTTATTTATTTGGGTTTTTTCAAGTTATCATGTCTTTTTTACGTAATACAAAGATTATCTCATCCACAATTTAAAAAGTACAAAAATACATGAAGTATTTTTACATCACTGTTATCTTCAATAACATTCTTACATCCTTATAAAATAAAATATTTTTTCAGGTTTGAGACTAGCGACGGCACCTCAAGACAAGAGCAGGGAGAGTACAAGAACGACACTGACCAGCAAGGTCTCTTGGTAAAGGGTAGCTACAAGTATGTTGCTCCTGATGGCCAACACATCTCTGTCTCCTTCGTCGCCGACAAGAATGGCTACCAACCTACGGAACAGAATGCCGATGAACAGCCTAAACCCGCTCAATCTTAAGACTTATACTTACTCTTTACAGTTAACATTACTTTCTCGTGCAAACATTGCTGGTACACCAAAAATATAATAATTGTTATTATTGATCTAGATTGTATTTTCTAGTCTAAAAATGGATGCTGATATCACTGCCAAATAAAATAATTTGAATAAAATATGTTTTTCCATTAACTTTAAAGGTAATTTGTAATTTGTTAGAATACAAGTTTCATAGTACAGCCGGCTCCTAACCAAAACACAGTAATACAAGTGCACTACTATTTCATGGCGGAATTAGAAATGGTGGTAGTACTTCCCCGGGCGAACTCTGCACTAAGAGTTCTGCTACCTATAAAAATGTAGGTATACACGTTTAATATGATCTATCTTTGAAAAAACTAGCCAAGTGCGAGTCGAACCACACACAGTGTGTAAGGTTCCATCGCATGTACAATGTAGCAAGTTATAGCCTACAAAGTAAAAATAAATTAAATAAATTTTTGCGATCGCTGAACTTAAAATTTAACGTTAACGTTGTCAAAACTACAGAACATATTTCATGAAAATTAGTTTTTAAGTGTTTTCTAAGTTATACTCCCTTACATTTTTTCTCAATAATCCACCACGTAGTTGAAAAATTAGAGGGGGGCACACTTTTTCCGACTTTACCGATAAGCGACCGCTAGTACGGCTTCCGTTATGGTCGCTCAGCTGGTGATCTTCTAGTTTACCTGACGTACCGATGGGCCGAAGCCATAGAGAGTAAAGATGAGTCATTACCAGTTAGCCTAGACATCGCAAAAGCCTTCGATCGGGTCTGGCATAGGGCGCTTCTATCGAAGCTACCGTCGCGTCGTATGGAGTCTCGATAATCGGAGTATCAAGGTCGTCTTTGACGGAAGCTGCTCCGATATCAAGAATATAAAATAATTAAAAATAGCGTAATTTTCGAAAAAAGTGTAACAATTTTTTTGTTTCACGTATTAATATTATGATTAAGTATAATGGTATACTTAAACTTTTATCTCTGAAAGATCTTCTTTTTAATTAGATCATTATTAGTATTCCATTATCAATATTTAACCGTAGGTACGAATCCTAACTAGTATTATAAAGGCGAAAGTGAGTTTGTTTGTTTGTTACCTTTTCACGCTTAAACCGTTGAACCGATCGCGATGAAATTTGGTATGCAGATATTCTATAGTATGGAAAAGAAAATAGGCAACTTTTAATCCCGGGAAAACATAAGATCCCTGGGGAACGCGGGTGAAACCGCGGGGCGAAGGCTAGTAACGAATAAATATGCGAACACTCTTTTTGAAATCAGTTATTCGATCTTATATTATTTTTAAACATTGCGTTACAATGCAATAACGTTTTTAAATCAAGATTTCTTCAATAAACATTAAGAATATCATGAAACAGTATTTTAGCAGGTTTATTATGTTGTAATTTACCTTTTAAAACCAAATAAACGACAACAGCTAAAACAATTTTTATTTTAAAGCTTTATTTGCTTTAGTTTATTATCATGCCTACTGTGAATCTTAAACTGGAATGTGATTACTAAAGTCATTAAAGTACCCAAATTCATTACATATATTACTTACACTATGATCAATATCAGCAATAAAAAAAGAAAACCAATAAGCTTACCAATTTCACCGACTTGTTTCTCAGTATATGCTAACTGAAAACTGATTCAAGGTTAAAATCGCTTTAAAATAGGTACGATGTAAGTTCTAATACATCAACTAACTAGTAATGCAAATGAATATATTGCATACACCTAATTATGATAAATAAGTGGAGACACGAATTCACAAAGTGAAACGACACGATTTTTCTGAATGCATCTTAATTTAAAGCAAAGTTTAAAGAAAAAAAAATCAACTCAAAATATAAGATTTTTGTTCCATAGAAAAATATTATTCCGTTTATAACTCCATCATCATACCATGCAACAGTAATTATACTTTGAGAGTTTTTAACACGTTGCTTGCTTGACTTGCGTGTGTAATTGTAATTCATGCACCATTCCATCCCAGGAAGAGAATAGGCACATAGATATAGGGTAAAAGCCGGATAGTTGCCACACCTTTTAAAAAGCTCCTTTAAAAAATGTGTACATACCAATACATTTTTTATTCAAAGTGTATTCTCAAACATAGTTCATTAATCTTCTAACATACCCTATCTATAAAAATATAGCGGATACTAGCCTGACGTTAAAAATGGTTGGGGGGATACTTGCCCAATGTGAGGATAGATGCCCGTCTGTTTTTTTTCAAATAAAAATGAACTTATATTAATTTAAATAATCAGTTTTTATTATTAAATACAATCTTTTATTAAATATTAATTAAAGTTAAATTATAATTATAACAATAGGTAATAGACTCCAAAATAGTAAATAAGTGTCCAAAATAAAAATGGATTTAGAATGACGTCACATTATTTTTCGAGTTACTCTCAACCATCCCTTTCATTTGATACCCATATTGTAGAAGCGCATTAAAAATAACTATTCCGCCATCTTGGATGGTCCGTCATATTGGATTTAGAATGATGTCACACACTATATCGTGCATTGTCTTCCAAACTAAACGTGTATACAAAATTTCAGCTCAATCGGTTGAAGATATCTACTTCAAAATTGAGTTCAAAGATTCCACCCGAACTAACATACTTACATACATACATACATGGCAAGTTAAATAAAAGCTTTTAAAAAAAATCTGTCTTTGCTTGTTAAAAATGTATAGTTACGGATAGTTGCCGCAGGGCAACAATCCGCAAAAGACAGCAGGGCAACTATCCGATTTGATACGGATACTTGCCCTTTTTATTTACGAAATAAATAAAACATATTTAACAATAAAACCTAATAAACAGTGGAATTTAAACTCTAATGCACTCAAAGAAATATATTTTTGACTGAAATCGCAATCAGTTATAAAAATATTTAACAGAGATTACTTACCAATATAATTCTGGCGCTCGTCAAAGTATCGCCGCGGAAGATGTTTTCTCACACGGACAAAACACGTGCGCCTACTTCAACAGCTTATGCGGCACTGAGGCCTGCGCGGGGGACGCTTTTAATTATGATCAAAAAGAAACATTGTCAATACGTCTAACATAGAGCATTTGAAACTGAGGCATGTATCCGTCCGAGGCAACTATCCGGCTTTTACCCTAATGCCATACGATAATGACAGTCAATAATTAAATTATTCTATGTATATAGTAACGCCCCATTTTTTTAATAATAATAATTGTATATAGATGTACCTATATATTTTTTGTGTTAAGTACCTATCTATATGTTTTTGATTATGCCATGATGTCCTCATTTAAGCTAGACATACCAGGCCATTTGCCACTTTATATTTCGTAATAAACTTAGATTTAATTTAATAACTTGCTACATAATTTGAATAAAAAATTGAATACACCTAAATTTAATTGAATTTTATGAATTATAAGGTTGTTAAGTGCATGCAAAACCATAACAACAAACCAACAATAAAATCAAATTACATGAAACAACAATATTAAATTCTCATGAAACAACAATAAAATTGAGTTAATGAGTCTTCATTATTATTAATCATTCAATATTCAATACAATATTTATTTCAATAATTACCAAAAGGTCCATTTTAAAAAGCCTAACAAAAGTCGAACAGGCTGGACACCGTCTAATTTGGCCGGACACGCAACCAAAAAGCCTGACTGTGTCCGGCTTTATCCGGACCCTTTCTGTGGTTGAGTTATCCTTAGCGTCAATGAAAGGGGAACGCGCGCGATGACGTCACTCGTTTCGGCAGTTTGTTTGAAGCCGGACTACGGTTATATTTCTTCTGTGACCTCGTCGATACTTTAATATAGCTCTGCTGTCAAAAACTAAGCAATTTGTTTTTATATCCCAAGGTTGACAATTAGGTCTACTTGATGGTTAGTAGGCACCGTCACCTATATTTGAAATACCAGGGGAATTTGTTGTGTTGTCAAGGTCCCTAATTGGAACGTCCGACTGAATTGTTGCGTGGAAGAATGATTTGGGTATATAGAATTTGGGTGTATTGGGTATATATAAGATAAATTAATTGTAACATTAAAGTCTTACCAAAAAAATAAAATAAGGTTTAGCTTTCATTTGAAATATAAAATTGATAGACATTTATTTTAGAATATCAGTACTTAGTAAAAAAATAATAAAAAAATTAAAAAACATTTTTTGATTTACTGATTACTGACTTCCACTACCATTGATAATTCTGAGTGTTGGTTTGTAGCCCTTGTCGTCAGCGGTAAACGTAACTTCGTATTGTTCACCATCAGGAGCGGTGTAGGAATAGGAGCCCTTGATGCCAATGCCTTGGTGGTCCCCAATTGTGATCAGCTGCCCCTGCTCTTGCCGCGATACACCATCACTTGTTTTAAATCTGAAAATATTATAACAAAAAATATTAATTCACATTATACAGGGTGTCCGGTGGCAGATTTATGATTTTGAAAACTAATAAAATAAATAATTATATTCTTATCACTTTATTAACTGGTTAAATATGTACAGAGATTAATAGTGCCTGCACATGCTATATTTTATTTCATTTGGAGTATAAATATTATACTCGATACATGATCTTAAGTGGGTATGTACCTATGTACCTATGAAATAGCTCATTATTACTCAGTGTTTTTGATAACTTACGCAAAATCATATCCATCTTCTCTGACAAGAGTCGTTTCTGTTACAATTTCTGCTACTGGTTTTTCCTTTAAATCCTGAGCAGCCAGAGTAACGACAGCCATGCCGAACACGAATAATTTCTGGAAATATCAGTCTTATTAGTACTTGAAATTTACATCCTAGATCATGTTTATCTTTATTACATAGTATAAAACAAAATCGCTCCCGCTGTCTGTACGCTTAGATCTTTTAGCAACGGATATTTTAATGCAGTTTTCAGCAATAGATAGAGTGATTCAAGAGGAAGGTTTATATGTATAATACATGCATATCATTGTACCAGCAAAACCGAGTAATTCAAAGATTTGTAATGTGTTGTCGTAACAAACATATTTTTGTGCGCTTACATTATTCCACCCATGAGAAGCCGGGGAGGGTCGCTATTTATGAATAAAATTTCAACAGTGAACATATTTTACAGCTTTGTAGAAGATATAAGACTAATTTCAAAATAAGAATATTAGTCAAGCTAAGTGGGCTTTTGTTTTGAGGGAAGGTATCCTGCGTGGATTCGATTCTCACCAGGGATGAACAGCATGGTTTGAAACCAGACGTTCTTAGATAATTTTTTTTAGGTAAAGTTTTCTTCAGCTTGTAATTTCAATCAATATTTTCATGTATTTACGGTTAGCGTACTTAGGTACCTACCTGAATTTTCAATATAGTCATGTATTCTTAGTGAAAAGTATTATTATTATTATTATATAGATTAGGTGAAAATACTAAAACTTACCAAAGCGAACATGGTGAATAGATCCAAATGTCTTCGGTAAGTGGAAGATAGTGAAGAAAAAAACTACGTTTTCATCTTAAATACTATCATTGTTTGTCGATGTTACAGCAATTGACAAAATATGTGCATGCCGAAATTGTATGAAGTCAAGGCGTAGACAACCGAGGTGATAACTCGAATCAAGTGATGAAATGTGAAAACAAACGCACAAATTGACACATTCGCAAAATGAGTACTTACCGTATTCAAATTATTATTTCATAATTTATTTTTGTGGAATTGCTGTAGGATTTTTTATTTTCATACTCATTTTCAGAAGCACACAAGTAGAATATAAATGGTACATATAATATTTTTTATCATTTTATTACTTAAGCAATAATTGTAACTTGCTAATTCTAATCGTTATAAGAATAAATCCGAAATGGGCATCGATGTGGGCTGGAGAGGTCCTATAGTTTATTAACTTGACTTGCGATCCATTGCGCATCCAGTGCGCGTCCCATTCGCGAGCCTAGAGATTAACCTCAATAGGGTCACATTTGGGATATTTTAATATAATTTTTAAATGACCTTACGAAAATTTTAGACGTCGTCAGTCCCATTTTTATAGATATTTTGACGGTTGTGCACTTTCACAATGATACCGTATTGTTGTAATCAAATCTGATCTTGATAAAATGGTGTCATCAAATACAAAGTAGGTAGCTAATACAAAGGTAGACTAATTTCATACAAACATTGTCAGTTTCAGTTTATCTACGAGAGAGCGCGACGCTATTAATTTTACCTATCGAATAAATTAAGACACTATCTGAACTGAGGTGTCACTCTCAATATGAAATTTATGTTTATGTTTCATATTCATAATGTAATAAAAAAGGCATCTAAGAGAAAGGTTTCTGTTATTAGAAATGCTAGAGTTTTCCGAAAGCCTTTTAGTGAGAAGCTAGTTTACATTTTTGATATCATTGCAGACAAATGGTCTATGCAACTATTATTTTCATGTACCTACAAGAAGCTCAATTACAGAGCAATCCTAAAAGTAAATGTTTAAAATAAAACTCTGTCAAGAGCGATACGCGCAGAAGAAGAATAAAATAAAAAGTATTTATTTTCCTCCAGCTTTCAATATTGTATGATGGTTTTATTTTAATAAAATAGAACTCTCCTGTGGACTTCTCCCTTGTTTAAACAATAGTATATTATATAAAATTTTCTATTTTTCTCACAATTTTCTACTTATTTGGTTAACACTATGCTTAGAATTTTGTTAATTAAATAAATAATAGTTAAAAAATTACTTAATCTATTCACATTTTTAAAAGGATCTCCAGAAAAAAATTATTATACTGAATATTTGATAAAAATTTTATGTGGGTATAATATGTTTATATACCATTATTTATATTTTAGAAAAAAACATTTAAAATTTTCAAAGATAGGAACTTCAATTTCATAAAAAGTAAACATTCTCTATGTGAAGTATATCAATTATGATTGTCTTTACGGTTTAGGTAAGGAACGTGAAATTATTATGAGTCATTGATATAACTTCGGTTTTTATCCAGTCTTTCTTCATTAGATACAAGTTTCCTTTAGATACTCAACCACTTATGACCTCTTTACATGACAATGTTGCTTTTTCTATGATAGTTTCTTAATAATAGTTCGGTAGCCTCTTTTCCCTGCTTTATACGTCATTTGGTAGAGATGCCCTTTATCATCGTACCAGCGTACCGCACCCTGTACATCGAGGGCAGCATTATTTGTTCCAGGATTTTCTATAAATCCATGTTCAGTCCTCGACGACCCATCGTTTGTGTCATAGCTAGAATAAAAAAATACTGGTCTCATAACGGTGTTTTTAAACGTCAATAAGTAGGTACTTACACAATCACGCACCTGACACGCAAAATGACAGACATCGTGTCATTTGTGAACATGTTTATATATACATATAAGGCTTTTTATAAGGCAAATATCTATAGTGAAGAGAAGCTAGCACGTACATAATTGATAAGTATAATTAAGTTTAATTTTACTATAACATGTAATAAAAACTTCAACGAAGCCAATTGCGACGAAATCGATATCTACGTTTATGACTGTTGAAATACTGGGGTACGGTTACCTAGATGTTTATTTTCAATTAGCTTTATGTCTCATGTACATGTATCAATACTTACAAATATTTTATTAACAATGGTCTAATGTCTAACTAAATATGAAGTAATATAAACAAAGTTAAATAGCCATACCAAGCTGTATCAGGTCTTCGAGAGGTACCTAATAATGAATAAATGTCCTGGAAGATTTCTAGAGACTCGATAATAATATATTATTTAAACCGGACACAATGATATTTGAATGCCAAATTTGAGTTTCACTAAAGAAGTCCCGTGGAATTAATGAAAATCGATCTTATTTTTTTCGGTGATAGAGGTTGGCCTAAGGGACTTTTTTGGTGAAACGTAATCAGGTGCAAAATTTTACGAGGTTTATCTATTATTATTATAACTGACATTATGACATAATCAATAAAGTTATAAGTGTAAATTAAATAAAATTATGTTATATAATATTTCCTGAAGATCTGAGATAGGTAGGTATATCTGCAATCAATGCAGGCAAAAGATAAATATTAATAGTAGGTATACAAAGTGTGTAGGTACTCTTATAATTAGTTTATACAACTATTTGCTGGCTGTAAATAAATTGACTTATTTTAAAAATAAAATTATTTATTTATTTAAATAATAATAAATAAATAATATTCTGGGACATTATTCCTCACACACGGCCATCTGGCCCCAAACTAAGCAGAGCTTGTACAATGGCTAAGCCAGATAACTGACATACTACATATACTACTTTTCTTTTGTAAATACATACATATATAGATAATTACACCCAGACATAGGACAAACAGACATGTTCATGCACACAAATGTTTGTCCGGAGTGGGAATCAAACCTACGACCTGCGGCGTGATAGATAGGGTATCTTAAAATTGCAGGCTGTCAGAAATCAGTTAGATACGTACGTATAAAAAAAAACTTTGACATAATAAATATCGTCGTCAATGCAGGTAATGTGAGATAGTTAGAATAAGTATCATAATATTATGTAAGATAATAAATAATACTACTATAACTAAATAAAAATATACTATATAGATATACTATAAATATACTATACTTTAACTAACTATGGTAAGAGAAATTTAATATTTGAAGGCGCACAATTATAATGAAATGAAATAATTTATTCATTCAAATAGGCCTTCACAGGCACTTAAGAATAGTCAGACTCTAATGCACGGTTCGGAAGGTTGCTTTTACTGAGAAGAGCCGGCAAGAAAATTACTCTTTTCAAAACAAACTTAGACTATTACATAAAATTTATCCTGCAAGAGCGAGCGCTACACCCAAGCATTGTCGTCATTAAATATTCATTAACGTTATAGTATGCCTTTTGTAGTGCAAATTTAATACATTTAGTTTTCTTGCATTGAAAACTAAATTATTAACAGTAAACCAATTTAATACCTGAGTTAATGCACCATTTACATCGTCATAATTGGATTTCAGTCTATCAACACTAAAAAGCAGAGAGGTCAGCAAACAGTACAATTCCACAGGTATTTTTGACACAAAAGGAAGATCATTTATATAAATTAAAAATAGAAAAGGAGAAAAATAGAATAAAAATAAAGAAGGATAATAGAGCCCTGCGGCACACCCATATATGTACAGGAGAACCAGATGATTTAACTCAATTCTTTGAGTTCTTTCCCCAAGATACGACTTCATCAGATCTAGTGCGATATAAAAGAATCGAAATCTATGTATAGTTCCAAAAAAAACATTAAGACATCACATATTTCAAAATTGCAACTAAAATGATAAAACCTGAATTAGGCCACTTCTAATAGTGCGTAAGTTGTATGCAACTATATCCGTGTTGTTTTGTATCGACAGATATAACTCATTTTCGCCAAAATGTCCCTTACGTTAATTGATACTTCTGGTATCGAAAAGTCGGCGCGTAGGTGGTGTTACGTGTGACTAATAATTTTATTAATTACCTTACATTGTAACACTATTGTATTCTTTACTAGTGATTTTGTAATATCTCACGTAAGTGAATTATCTGTGATTCTTGTGGGAAATAAATATATTCTTAAACGAGATGAATATAAAAAACGTGACCTCAATCTGTTTATTGGTACATTTATGGATATAAAGATATATGCAGCATAATTGAGGGAATCTACCTACCTTAGGTAGATTCCATTCTAAGTAACGGCTCTGTAAGGGTATTCGAACCGCGGACGGGCATTCAACTTGAAGAAGGCGTACCAAATACCTTGTTTTTGTAGTCTACCCCACATGACATTGTCACCAATCTACTTTTTGTGGCATCATTGTGGTATTATATTGATTCCAGATGAGATTAATTTTGACAGCCAATTTAAATATTTTTTGTGATATAAAAACTAATCGTTTTAATTTATGCTACCATAAAAAGTACTCGTAGAACTAATTGTGAGATCAGATAAACTTTTTCATTAACTGTAAAGCTCGTTTACATGTGTAAGATTGAACATGTAAATGAGACATGTGTAAGATTTTAAAATGTTCCGACAATTTTGACGAGTGGTAGACCGTACCTACTCGTCAAAATTGTTAATTCTTCGATAGATCTTAATATAACACCTCCAACTTATAAAAAATTTAATTTATAGTATTTTACGTCAAATAATATCTATAAATTTGTTATTCTTTTATACAATAGCTTAATTTGTATAACACGGATTCGCGACTGCCATTATACAAACTTACCATTGTGAGATTGTGGTCAAACACAAACCTATACAAAGTAAAAAAAAAAAAAGGTTTTGTAATAAAGTATGCCATGGACCTACATATTTTGCGATAGCAAATTGGATGCTCATTTGCAATGACACGACTGTATTTGCTATGTAGTCGAACCAATTAGTAGTGGAAGACTGATTTTAAAATATTAGCTTTCCACAGAACAATGTCAGTAAGTGCCAATAAAAATCAGGAATCACGTATCCGGATAAGCAGGTCACAAACATACACGTAAGGACAATATAAAGGCCAATTTACATAAACATGACATTCCATTGTGTTTGTTCTGCAAATATTTTCGTCAACGAACTATTCTATGGTGATGTTGTGTGATTCATCGACAGTTTGCTTTCCTTTACGTTAAGTATTCTAAATGGATTTGTTATTGAACTTGTACTTTTCACTTGGATGTTGAACCATGTCTTCATCTTCGATTATAAAAATAGTAAAGTGAATTGATATAGTTCGTAAATAAATAAAATAATTAGTATATATTTAAAGTTATTATAGCGTCCATAAAAAAACGCTACTAAAATTACAACTTATATGACGCTATGATATAATTTAATTAAAATATTATAATTTAATAAAACTACATAATTGAAAACATAAACCTACAAGCTATTAATTGTGACAGTAGTCACCTGTTTCAATAATAGGTAAAGAAACAGTATCTTATTATAAGATTTAATTTTGTATACTTTAGCTGTATTACGTGTTACCACACACGTCAACTAATGAGTATTCATTACCGAATGACAATATCAATACTATGATATTTTGTTTATATTGATGTTTTAGTAACTGCCTTCATTTGAAAGATACGATGTATTTGTACAGTCCATCTAAAAATCAATAAATAGCTGTTTGATTGCTACGTGCCCTTTCTCTGACCTCTCTTAAAGAGCTATGCTACTAAAAAATGACAAATTGAAGGCCAATGAAGGTAACGCACCTGCAAAAATACTTTGAGGTATAGAAAAATTAAGCAAAAAATATAACAAAATAACAAGTGTCAGCTAGAGATGGGAGGTTTTGTTAAATAGAATTAGAACCGGTCAAACAAAACGTGGGTGGACACGTTAAGCTGGAAATAGACGCATTGACATTGCTATTGAGGAATATTTGATGATGAACAACAAAACATGGCAGGGTTATATGTCATCAAGCTTAAAATTTGTAATTGTGCCGGCATCATTTCCAACCATTACAATCAATTGCTATAGCCATAGAATACTGATTTAATTGTCATGATAATTAGGGCTCGATTTAACTTTTGCCTGTGCAGTTGGTAAAAATACATTGCACAGTTTTATTAAATTTATTCCATAATTTAAGTTCATCACTACACGAAATGGTAAGACTTTGTTAGCCAGATCATCTTGCTAATACAAATGTAAACGTAAACAACGTGACAGTAAAAAGATACTTCGAATGCATATCTTGTCTTCAAAACGTGATGATACAAAACTTCCCCAGGTTAATGAGAGTGATGATGTAATAGAGAAAGTTTTTATAGAATCAACTTATTATGCCGTTGCACGGGCGAATTATTTTGTTTATTCAATAAATGTTATAATTTGGTTACAATATTAACTTCATCTTCAGTTATACGTGTTTCTTTTGATGTCCCGTAACTCTAAGGTTAGGTATATGCTATAAGTAAAAATAATACAAAAAGTCCTAGTATAAGTGTTCCAAATACACATAGTTTTGAAAACAACATCAATCAAGACTCTCGATGTATATATCTAAGTTTCATTGTTAAGACCTACGAGTAAATTATTTTCATTCATATTTAATGCTAAGATAATAGGACATTTTCATATTTCACGTATTGGGTGTTTTACATAAATAATACGTATGCCAGTTGATTCTTTTACATGGTCTCATTAATACCCGAGTTATGGAATATCAACAAAAGGAACACGTTGTACATACAGGGTGATTTTGTTATCACTGGCAATACTTGCAGGGGTGGAAGTACTCATCAATGTGAACAACTTTTATTAAAGGGCTAACTCTGATATCGCGTAAAATAATACGGTTGCTTCATACATTTTGGTCGAGTAGGTATTGAACTTTTGTATGGAACAGCTGATAATTTTTTCATGATTTCACAGTTAGTCCCATTATAAAAGTTGTTCATTTTGATGAGTACTTCCACCCTTGCAAGTATTGCCAGTGATAACAAAATCACCCAGTATACTGAAATTTCATAAAAGATGGCAGAAGCAAAAAATATCCATTGTAGACTGACGTCTCTAACATTGACCGAACTAAGTTCATCAAAATGTCACCTTTACATCAAGGTTATGTTGTTAATTAATAATTCTGTAGTTTACTTCATTATCGCATAGTTTTTCTCTACTGTAAGTTTTTTAATATGCTTTTGCCTTAAAGTAATTATTATTTTGACGCTTAACCTTGTGGAGCAACAGTCAAAATTATTGCATTGTACATTCACGTTTGCACGATATTGCATAAGTATATTTATCTACTTGAGTACCCATTTAACTAAACCGTGTAAATTATTTCCCTAAAATACACTTATATTATTGAATATTTTAAACGATGAATTTATTGGCATATTTTATTACTCCTGAAGATATGCTCTATAAATTCTTTTAAGGATTTATGACGGCAAAACATTGAGTTACTTTTATGGATCAAATTAACCCAAATTGTATAATATTTTTAATCATGAATTCTTAAACGATAAACATATTGCCTATTTTTGTAAATATAATAATAAAATTCTAACAGACATCGTGATCACTCTTCTCGCGTCATTTGATGTTACGTTTTTTATCTAATGGTGAATTGTTAACATAGGTAATATATTTATTACCAAACGGCCATGAAGTTGAATGAAGTGTGAAATATATTATACTAGCCGTTCCCCGCAGTTTCACCCGCTTTCCCGGTATAAAAAAAAAGCCAGTCAAGTGCGAGTTGAACTCGCGCACCGAATGTTCCGTACAACTTTTTAGGTATGTAAATAGTTCGTCCATCACGGGAATCGTAACGAAAAGATAAACTAGATTGAGAGACAAACTCAACTTTGCCGTTAGTAAACTATTGTCCAACAACAAATTTACGGTTTTCAGATTTATTCATTTAGGTACTTGTGCTGTAAGACATTGCTTCTTGCCAAATTTCATGATTCTATTATTTTATTTCGTGATTTGCCTGACCCGGGAATCGTATCCAAGAGCTACAGTCGCTAACTGAGCATTAATTCTACTATTATATCTAAATAAATATTTGCATTTATTATAAATTATCTTTATATTATATTTATTATAAAGCTGAAGAGGTTTGGTTGAACGCGCTAATCTCAGGAACTACTGGTTTGAATTGAAAAATTCTTATACCTAGTATTAGATAGTCTATTTATCGAGGTAGGCTACTTTTTATCCCGGGAAAATATAAGACCCCTCGGGAACGCGGGTGAAACCGCGGGGCGGAAGCTAGTTAATAATAATTATGACATTGACAATAAATGTGAACACTGTTAATTATTTATCAATAATACTTAGGCATAAGCACAGCATTATATCCGACCGTAGGTATATGTGTGTCAAATGAGGTATTAGACAATGATATAAAAAAACAGGTACGGAATATTATAATATCATTGATATTAGACAAAATCTTCAGGTAACTGTAAATAATTAATTATTATTTTATTGATAAATATGTATATACAAATATGAGATAATTTCCCTTGCCTATCATACTTGACCAGTTGAAATTTATAATCTGGCGTAAAATACGCGAACGTTATTAAATCCCGTTTGGTGAATTGAATATTATATTGCGAGTTTAAAAAAAATATGTTTTCGTACGTATAATGATAGAACAATTATTTAAAATTGGCTGAGCGTAGGTTGGTCGTCCGCACTGAGGGTTCCTTACCTACTAGGAAAGAGTTCATGATAATATTAGTACATGCTAACTATTTATCTGCTGAGTTCCTTGCCGGAGTCTTCTTAGTTTAAGTGTATTCCAAACCGGTAGAGTCAAATGTAACGTACCTACAGTGTACAATAAAAAATAATAATATAATTTTTAAAAAGTATTATATAATGCGCAACATCCCTGTTAAGTACTTAAAATTTTTAACCAACTTCAAAAAAGGAGGAGGTTCTCAATTCAGATGTTTACATATTTTTTTATGTATGTTCGGGCATAACTCCGTCATATACCATACATACATAGACGGATTTTCAAAATTCTTTTTTTAAAATTAAACTGAAGACTCCATTAACTATTTGCTCATAAACTAGTATAGCACACTATATAAATAATATAGCTTAGTAAAGATAAATACTTTTTCATTGAAATTCATCTTATATGCTACAACTTTCTGTGAATATTATTAGATTTTTAAAAGTAGCATTTTAGTGGTTAAGTGGGGACAATTAACTCAAACAGAAAACTTTACTAGGGTCTAATCTGAATATATAAGTTTTGAGTTTGAGTTTTGAGTTATAGGTACAAATTTAATTTTGTAGATAAATTATTATAGTTCCGCAAAGTTAATATCGTTTTAAACGTTGTAATAAAACATAATTATCCAAAGATTAGTTAGGTGATCCCAATTTAAAATATCTAAAAAATATATAATTCATGATAAATCAGCGAAAAAATAATAATACAAATAAGTCGAAATCGAAAGTCAATTATGTATAATTTTGCGTGAATAATTACATAAATTTTGTTTTCTAACAAAATATATACTTGATCCTACAGTAGAAATATATCGATAAATAAAATTCTATAATTGTGATGTATAATAAATATCTTTTGTTCAAAATTAATGTGTTAAATTTATACCTAGTAAATATAATGGTTTATTTTTACCTGTCCAATCAATTAGTCACGATTCAGCATCGATTCAAGTTATTTGATTTAGTTTTTAAAATTATTATTTTATAAAACTCGTGTAGGTAGGTATATTATTAGGCATAAAAATGGAACATTCCCATATTTTACTATATTTTTATATGTATTTTTTTGTATGTAAAATGGGTTTTTTTCTATTATTTATGTAACACTGACCAAACAAGTCCGCAGTTGGACTTAGCTAATTCTGAATATACGTGGGTTATCGGTATTAGTAACTAAATTAATATTATACACTATTACACGTATAATGAATGATACTTACAAGAATTTATAAGAATTGGGCAAATTTGTCGTGTCAATTTTCAAAACTTGTGAATTTGCTTGATTGTCGATATACGGACTCGCAGCTACCATGTCTACCACCAGTGAAACACCAATGATCTGGAAATTTATTTAAAAAAATCATGAATATACCAACTATTACAAAATCAATCTCACTTGAATGTAATTAAAAGGTGGTCTCACTTGTAGTAGTAATCGAATTTATTTCAAATAACACGTCCCCATAACATAAGTGCCTTTTTCATTTTGCCGCAAGGATGTTTTTATTTTATAACTAGGTGTTCCCCGCAGTTTCACCCGGGTTCCCGAAAAAAAAGTAGCCCATGTCCTTCTCCATACTATAGGCTATCTGCGCACCAAATTTCATCGTGATCGGTTCAGCGGCTTATGCGTGAAAAGGTAACAAACAAACAAACTCACATTCGCATTTATAATATTATAGTTAGGATTAGGATTAAAAATCAGCGAGTTTTTTGTAATAATACAATAACCTGACGGCAAACACAATACTATTTTTTTATAGGTAATAGATCCAAAACGTAAGCATGGAAAAAATGACCTTCAATTTTTATTGGAATTTTCTAAATTACATATTGGTTTGGTAGATATGGAATGCTATTTTTAGGGTTCCATATTCCATTAAATAACCTTTATAGTGTCGTTATATCCGTCTGTCTGTCATGGTAATTTTACTCGGAGACTATCAGTGTTATCAAGCTGAAATTTTGCTTAGTTATACACAATTTACGACGCATACAAAGTTATCAAATTAAATCGTAGAAACATTTTTTTAGGGTACCTCTCCTACATGTAGGTACAGTTGGGTTATTTTTTTTTTGTTCACGTAACACCTAACATCTTAGATATCATTAGAAAAGTCTTTTAAAATATATAATTATGGTTGACTAAAACACTTCTTTGATATCTATAAAAATCTTTTTGTGTGTATATATCTTCTTCTGTATATATAAAAGGAAAAGGTGACTGACTGACTAATCTATCAACGCACAGCTCAAACCACTGAATGGATTGGGCTAAAATACAGATAGCTATTATGATGCAGACATCCGCTAAGAAAGGATTTTCGAAATTAATTTTAGTTAGAGTTAATTGTCCCCCCTTAACCACTAAAATGCTACTTCTAAAAATCTAAAAATATTCACAGATGTAGCATATAAGATAAATTTCAATTTCAATTGACGGGCCGGTTGGCGTGGTTGGTAAGATACCCTATCTATCACGCCGCAGGTCGTGGGTTCGATTCCCACTCAGGACAAACATTTGTGTGCATGAATATGTCTGTTTGTCCTGTGTCTGGGTATAATTATCTATATATGTATGTATTTACAAAAGAAAAGTAGTATATGTAGTATATCAGTTATCTGGCTTCCATAGTACAAGCTCTGCTTAGTTTGGGGTCAGATGGCCGTGTGTGAGGAATAATGTCCCAGAATATTTATTTATTTATTTATTTATTTAATGAAGAATTTTAAGTAACAGAGATGTTGCACATAATAATAATACTTATTAAAAAATTTATTATCATTTTTAATTGAACACTGAACGTTACATTTGACTCTACCGGTTTGGAATACACTTAAACTGAGAAGACTCCGGCAAGGAACCCAGCATAATTAAATTAAATTAATTTTAATCGCTATAATTATTTTTTTTATTTAATTTATGAATTGTCTTAGTTTTTAAGCTGTACAATATCTTACTGACTACGGAATCCTATAACGTGCTTGTTCCAACATGCACTTGGCACTTATGTCTCACCACAATTGTTTGACCACAATGCAAACAACAAATATGATCTGTTGATAAAGTTAAGGGACATAAAATAAATTGGAAGCCTTTTGTTAATCAAATGAGTTTCACCATGGGGCAGACCATTGCTTATAATAATCACAACATTTAAATTAATCACTTAATAGGTTTCTTATTGGTTTAAACCTTAGGAATAAAAATTT
The DNA here is from genome assembly GCA_951216915.1 of Tetheella fluctuosa. Lineage (NCBI taxonomy): Eukaryota > Metazoa > Arthropoda > Insecta > Lepidoptera > Drepanidae > Tetheella > Tetheella fluctuosa. The sequence goes on along the minus strand of OX578219.1, from coordinate 7,379,370 downwards.
AATAAATGCTTAATTAAATGCTCAATTTTCATTGAATAATTTAATAGTTTTGTAAATATTTCGTAACGTGAAGGAAAGAATTACACCATCTGTTGATAGTATCATCCTAGATAGGTAAATCACGTTAATATATGTATATTTAATGAGGCAAATGCACGCATTGTAGGCGTGTATAAAGTTAAGGTCAAATCTCGAACTAATGACATTCGCGGTTAAACTAAATATTCATCGAAAAGACGTTAGTTTTTGCGACATCAACTCTTTAACGACCTAGTGCGGGTAATCATCGGATGGCCAACAAAATATTATAATATACTATTACTAAGTATAATAAACACAAATAGTCATTGATGTAAATTTTGACCTTAATCGGTAAACACCACACTGAACTTTCAAAACAAATAATTGTATAGTTACCAAAATTATCTGCATCTTGTTGTTTGATGGATGAAAAACGAAACAGGTGACTTCCTGGACAGGTTGTAGTCCGAATGCGCTAACGGTTTCGCAAGATCTCTTTATATATAAAGTGTGGTCTGTGTGTGCGCCTTCTGGCCGCGGCGTACAAGCGTGTGCTGAGCTCCGCCTGAGCTGAAACTGAGCCAATTCTAGCTGACCATTAACAAAAGGACATGATGAATGGCTAGTGGATTTACTAATACACTACGTCACAGATAACTACGTAACAAGGTAATATCCTTACATGTTCCACTTGCAAACTAACAAATCAATCGTTTCGTAATTGATTTTGCAAATTGAACTGTTTAAACTTATATGAATACAAGTCTTCTAAACATTACCTTTCTAAAATAATAAACAATGTATGAAAGACTAATATGAGTGGATTTTTGTAATTATAAGTCAAAGGCAATTAAAATAGTTGTCAACGAAATGCAAAACAGTTTTTAACAATACTTAATGTCTCGCGTTTATAATAATATAATTGTAAGGATGTGTTTTCAACAACATTTTATTGTTAAATGTCTCATTATTTTCAGCCGATCTACAATACTAGGTCATCGACGTAAGGTCGATGGCTTTTTATTATGACCTTAAGAATGCGTACATGCGTTAATCATATCGTAAAATAACATAATATGTACGAATGTAATACAAGCATGGGAATAACCAAGTAATATTTCACTTTAAAACAAGTTTCGTTCTCAATCGTTTTTGATCAAAAATTGATTGCAAAGATATCTTACCTAATTTTAAACTCCTATTTATCATTTTCATATTCGGTAAGGAGAGAGTTATAAAATTACACAAATTATAATTGTGATAATATAGAGGGTGAATTCACTTATAGCATCTCATTCCAAAGGCCATTAGCCCGGTGCTAATGGAAAAGAGACAACTGATTGATAAACGTAAAGATATATGTTTTTTTAATTATTTAGAGATTGTTTATGTATTTGTAGTTTTGAAAAACCTATTTATTTTCATAAAACCTGAGTTTTTTTTAAAAATTCAAATAGGCCTTACCAGCACCCTAATAGCACTTATGAATTGTCTGATTCTAACATATGGTTTGGATGATTGCTTTTGCTGAGAAGAACCGGCAATAAACTCAGCTTATTCTTTTCAATAGGTATATCTATGTTCTGAATTTAGAGGTTAAGATAATAACTCTCACTGTATCTACTGAAAACTTAGATTTAAAGGTATAATAAAATTGTAGAATATTGTAATGTAAAAGGGCATTTACTTTATATATGGTAACTAGATGAATACAGAATTCTACTCTAACAGAATTCAATGAAATTATCGTGGATGGGAACTGAGAAGGAAGCAAACAATAAAATTATAGTTAGGTACCTCCACTTTTCTAGACAACTAATTACGTTTAGTAATTTGCCAAAATGAATAACATTGATATCTTATGGCAGAAAGTGAAAATTATTTTCCGGTAATTTACTTCTTACGTCAATTGTTTTTACTACATCAACCAATTAAATAATTTGGCTTCAAATATTATATTATTTTATTATAAAATATAACATTAGGGTGTGCAAGGTAACCTACTGACATTCCCAATATTTATTTGACATTTCAATTAAGTTATTACGAAAATTTAATAAAAATAAAGCATTTCGCAAGCCTATTATATTATATATATAAAGACCACCAATATTAATTAATATTGACTTCACTCAGGTACGCTAAGTATCAAACTTTTTGTTCAGTAGACTTCGTGCTGATTTTCTGTTTTCCATAAAGCGTTCGGCCTTGGGAGGGGTCCCAAGGCCGAACATATATAAAAAAATATTACAAGTAAAATTATCTCAAATTTATGATTGATATAATATTACGATTTTGTAAAACACGTTTTGTTACAGTGCGGCGGCGCGGCGGCAACTTGAAATTATTTTAATTAAAATAAAACATGTTGTTGGTGTTGATGTTGCCTTATTTTTTTACCATATTTTTTTTTGATTTGTAGCACAGTTTAAAAGTCGAAGATATCAACTCAATTTCAGGATCGTGTCCTAGGGGTCTATAAATACTAGTTGGGGAATCACTGGTATAAATGATTAAATAGCGTAGTTATATATATTGTAGTATATTAAACAAGAAAAAAATGCAAAATTAAATGATTTGAATGTATCTATAGGCCTTGTGTTTGACCACAATCTCACCATAGTAAGTGATGATGTGGCCGAAGGTGGTAAGCACACAAAGCCAAAAAAATACTAGTGCTCAAGTGCTATTGCTGGAACATACCGGTAGGTGTTTGGCGGCACATTTTCAACTTGAGGGTGGTAGCCAGCCAGGCGGGTACTACAAAGTACTCTACCACCGTGCTATGGTTTCCTAAAGATGTTTTCCTTCACGAAAAGTTCATGCTCATTGTAGGATTTGAAACCACGACCTTCGCTGTAGCATCAAACGTCACTACCAAGGACCCATCAACGCCTCAGACATATATATATATATATATACTAGCTTTTCCCCACGGTTTCACCCGCTGTTCCGGTATAAAAATATCCCATAACCAATAAAAATAGCCTAAGTTACACCTTATAATATTAGCTATCTGCCAGTGAAAGTCCTATCGGAAAATCGGGTCAGTCTTTTCGGAGATTAGCCGGGACGGACAGACGGACATTTTTATTTATTGATATAAGTAGGTAGGACCGTTTATTATTTCAAATGCACTTGGTAAAAAGCTGTTTGACATTACAAACAGACACTTCAATTTTATTTTTTATTTGTATAGATTGAAATAACTAGTATCACAATATTGTGAGAATAAAGATAAAAACAGACACAGCCAAGTTTATTACAGGTGATAATAACAATAGTCAATGTTATATTGGCTATGTACTATATAGGTATTACCTAATTCAGTTAACGCCAAAGAAAATTCATTCGACACATGTACTATAACTTTTAATGACTTATAATACCATCCTTGGGTTTTGTGTAGATACCGACGTCACTAATGGAAATATGTATTTTCCCGATCCATTAAACATGTTTTTTGCTAGCTAAAGTTAAAGTATCCATCAGCATGCATGTGTAGCCTTTTCCTTCTTACAGTTTCATGACTGGCATATGAAATCAATGTTACACAGTGTAATTTTTGTGACATGCAGTTACGGGACATGTCACAAAAATTATTAGTCTCTATATTATGCTTTTAATAAATAGTGTTTATTACATTTATAGTTATTTCTAGAACTCGACTGGCTGCAACTACCACCCTCAAGTTGAAAATCTGACGCCAAGCACCAACTATCGATAATGTTTCGGCTTTTGCGCACAGAAAAGAGTTTTGAGAGTTAGTTGCCTTCTGGGCTTTATAAATGTCAACATTAGCCATCCCCCTGGTATTGCTGATATCCATAGGTGACGGTAGGCAGGCACCTACCATCAGATGGACCACTTGCTTGTCAGCCTTCTGACAAAAAAGCTACATGTAGAAGTATGTAAGAATAATTTCCAGCTAGTTAGAGTTTCCTGGCGAAAGTGACTTGTTGCCGTCACCCTCGAGTTACACGCGTGTGAGAGAGATCCCTGATAGTATGAAGTAATCTCCAACTATGGTAAAAATAAATAAAAATTCTAGGACACTATTCCTCACACGTGGCCATCTGACCCCAAACTAAGCAGAGCTTGTGCTATGGAAGTCAGATAACTGATATTACTACATATACTACTTTTCTTTATATTGTATAAACTTAATAAGTATAGACAATTACACCCAGACTCAGGACAAACAGACATTCAATTATAATGAGGTAAATTGTATTGTAAGGAATCAAGAGAAAAAAATACTGAAAAAACAGTCTGAAGTCAATGAATATTCTAATGGTTGATTATCTCATACTGTCTAGCAAAAAACTTAATGAACGCCTTTGATCATGCAAAAGCAAAATATGTTTGACACCTGTTTGCTTTTGTATTGGTGATGATATAAATTAAGGGTTAATACATATAAATTATGATGAAATATATCAGATGGCCTTATTAAAAATGAAGCACCTTCCTAGATGTATGATAGATAGGTATGTACACCTACCAACCAAATCAATAGTAATATTTTACATGGAATGTATATGCCTTGTTTCGCCCCATTGCGATGATTAATTCGCGGAACCGTAGTAAAATTAAATTTAGTAGCAATAAAATTCCGTTAGTTCATAGAATCAAAAAGTCATTAAATATGTTACTTTCAAACAGTATAATCGTAAGTTTTAATTATATCTAGTATACTAGCAATGATTTTGTGTCGAATATTATAAGTTTGCGTTTTTTTTCTTATAAAGTAAATTACTTACCATTAAGATAATTATTATATTTATGTTTGCTTGTGTTTCTTGCAGATTTTATGCTGTGTCATTATTACAGTATATTGTGACTCAAGTAATGCAGATAAAATAAATAACAGGTACCTAGATATTAGCGCAGAATATATGATACCCATTGGTGTTGTAGAGTCAATTTGCATCGTTCAAATGTGCCTTACCAGGGCCTAATCTGGATAAATGCGTTTTATACATATGATAATAATCGACTAAAGTAATGGATGATACCTTAGTTGATAGAGATGCTGGCGTGTTCTATAATTTATTTGAGGAATACGTACTAAAATGAGAAGTCTCTAGCTCACATCGCGTTTACCTGTTAAGGTCTTGTTACTTTTACTGTGATAAAATTAGATATGACTTAAGTCTTAATGATTACATTGTTAATCTGTCAAGTTGTGTGTTACCTGGAGGAGCACTTCAAAGATGGCGTGAAAAAAGTAAAAAAAATATTTTATTTCTATATAATATATAATATTTATTTCTGTATCCAAGAATCACACTTTCAATTGAGGTTGGGACCTTCTATTAAGTATATAAATACTAGTAAATATGCTGCTGAAAACACAGTTTCTGATAGTTATCTCGATTCACAAGTTAGTAAGTCTTAGAAGACTTATGATCGGTTTCTCTAAAGGACAGAGTTTGTAACGCTGATATCCAGCGAAGAGGCATGTGAAGTGTCCCATAGCGCCTCTCTCCGGCATAGTGAACCAAAGACCTGTGAAACTAGCAGGCGGCGCAGGTGGATGCAAAAAGTGTAAGACTGGACGATGTGGCAACTATTGGGAAAGGTCAATGTCAAGCAGTAGACTGATGAAGATTCTGCATTATAGTCCAATCAATACATAATTTACTAGGCAGACTTTTTTGTCGTGGCTAATATAGAGGTAAAGTAGTAGATAGAGTGAAGGCATTTTTGGGCAAGCATGCTACATCCTCGACATAACTCCTTATGGGGTGACACCTTCTGGGCCCATCGGGTGACCCCACCCGATGGGGCTTACCATTTTACATAAAAAATAGATAGACCTAAGTTCATAGTTAACAATTTTACTACATTTTTAGATGACTGTCTGTCTTATTACTTTTGACCTTCTTAATCTTCAGGCAATAATATATACTTCTCATTAAAAAACTCGAAACAGTACTGCAACAACACCTCTGAAGTTTGGTTTTGAAAGTTTTATATTTTTTTTATACTAAACAAAAGAAAATAACGCCAGATAATTGCGGATATTATAAGGTATCGTTTAACGAATATTAATGTTTCAAATTAAAAACATTTCTTTAGGTATTGGTTTTTTCAACTGTTGAAAGAACACGATAGGTACCTAAATATATAAATAATTTTAATTTGAAACATTAATATTCGTTTTAACAATACCTTATAACTGGCTTTTTTTTTGTTTAATGTAAAAAAAACATAAAACTCATTCAAAACCTAACTTCAGAGGTGTTCCGATTTTTTTGATGATTTGCAAAATATCTGATATTTGTATCTTTGTTAAAACGTTATTTTTTAATTTTCACGCATACTTGTGTTGCTCCTCTTGCACAACGATATTTGCTTGGTAAAATTACGGTGTCAATATTTTTTTTTTTTTACTTTGTATAGGCTTGTGTTTGACCACAATCTCACTATGGTAGGTGATGATGTGGCCGAAGGTGGTAAGCACACAATATTACCCTCTTATTACGTGAGGTGGTTTAAAGCAGGTCTAGTAAAACCCAGGTTTGAAATATATACGCCACTCTCTTAACGTTATAAAACAAAAGAGACGGGTTAGTACTTAACAACTGGGTTTTCCTAGACTTGCTTGCTAGACAATCTCATGTAATGAGACCGTTAGAGTTTAAAACCCGACCAAGTGTATGTTGGAATATGCGTAGTATAGGATTCCGTAGTCAGTATAATATCATACAGTCTTAACTCTAAGACTGAACATAAAATAAAGGATTTTTTAATTCAAAACTGTTATTGTACAAGTAACCAACTATTGCTCGTAAGATAATAAAGTCTACATACCGGTGAAACCTTTCCTTTTAAATTCATGATAACTTTACAATTACTGTGAATATTTTTAGGTTTTTAGGAGTAGCAGTTTAGTAGCACTTCCAGTAAAATGACCATGACTGACACACGGACATGACGAAATTATAAAGGTTCGTTGTTTGACTACGGAACCCTAAAAAGCAGGAAATAGGAAAGTTTCAATTTCCTTAAAGTCAGGTACTTCAGTGACTTTAGTATAAAGAATTAAAATAATTAAACGCTAATTATCGCTTTTGCATTTAATAAAATGTTATATGGGAAAAATTAGTTCCATAAGTATTCTAAAAGAGTGTGCCAGTTCCTATAGAGCAGTGGTTCCCAATTAGTTTTTACTGCGTACCACTTCAAGATAGAGTTCACACTCGCGTACCCCTAATTGCAGGAATGATAACTAAAAAACGAAATCAGTATTTTTGACATCTAATGACGGTAAAAAATTGTTGAATGTCACGAATGTGAACGATTTTCTTTGCATAACTCTGAAAAATCTGCTATGCTTTGGTCAGCTTCAGTCTCAGGTGATCTTCGAGTTGAGTCAAGAGATTGCCGCGCGTACCCCTTGTGTAACTTCGCGTACCCCCTGGGGTACGCGTACCACTAATTGGGAAACACTGCTTTAGAGAAATGTCGTAAACGCAAACGTGCTAGTAAGCGTTTACCAACTTCAATTCTTTACACTCAGGGTACATAACGTTCCTTTATTATGTAGCTTGTGACAACAACGGAGTGATTGACACTTCTGGAGTGAGACTATTTTATTTAGTCTTCTGTTTTAATTAGAAAATAAAATAGGTATTGGAAATTTCAAATCTCACACTTTAAAATGACGTAAAATATATTTCATTTATTGCTTTTCTGATGACTAAAAAAATGCATTTATTTTCTAATAAATTCCGCAGAACTGATTTTAGGGAGACTGGAGCCTTAAGTAGGTACTACAGTAAAGAAAAAATTTAGACAACTTTTTTAGCATGTAACATAAGTCATAATATGTTACATGCTATTTATACACAATTCTATATTTTGAATGGACCTATTTACAGTTTATTACTGTCATCACTTTCCTTTTTTTCCTATTTAATATTTTTGAAACTTATTTCTAAGCAGCAAGTTTAGACGTAACTAGAATGCCCTAACATTTTACGTTTAGAGAATACAACTTAAAACTAAAAAAACTAATTTATAATAAATAGTTTCTATTATCCATACATTTAAATATTTTAATTGACGATTTTGAGGTCATCGCTTGTTCTGTCTCACATACACTATATATCTACTAGGTTTTAGAAACAAAAGCCATTGACTCGATGAACAAATGTCAATGATTTACTTAGGCTATATACTTTTTTTTTAAATATATTTATTGAATATCTAATACATACTATATTAGGATTCATTATTTCCAAAAAAAAAAATTACAACGAAAAAGAAGACATAATAAAAAAAAGAAAGGCCAACTCTACAAAAAGAATGTAGTTTGTAATTAAAACCAATTCAAAATCAAGTTATAAATGATTTACGTGTATAAAGGTTAAACAAAATTTCAGAACATTATAGGGTAGCATACATAACATTGACAGCCGATAACGAATATGAGCCGGAAACAGTTTTGGAGAAAAACAACATCAAAGTTTTCGACACATCATGTTCATAGAAGTTTGCTCCGACGCGACATCCTGAGTTTGAATAATTTTAATCTTGATAAGTTTTTTTATTGGCTAATTGCTTGAACTCACGTGGAAACATATATGTAGGTAGTTTAGTTAAAATACAACTGTTTTTAGTTCCCATTTAGTATAAAGAATTGCTCTAACAAAAATCTGACTGACGTTGTGCAACAGGTTTTTTGCATTACAACAGATCGTCAGTTATGAACTGTGTCGGTTTTTCTTAAATATGTAGTTACTAAGTCAATGTAATCACAATCATGACTTATGTTTTTAACAGAAGGATAAATTCTAAGAAATACTTTTATTAAATTCATCATATCATATCAGATTCTTAGTATATTTACATGTAGGTATAAAAGAAAAAACCGGCCAAGTGCGAAGCGGACTCGCGCACGTAGGGTTCCGTTCCATTATCTATAAAAACGATTTGTTGTATGGGTGCCCCCCTTAAATATTTGTTTTATTCTATTTTTTTGTATTTGTTGTTATAGTGGCATAAAAAATACATCATCTGTGAAAATTTCAACTGTCTCATGAACCGTGATGGTTCATGAGATACAGCCTGGTGACAGATGGACAGACAGACGGACGGACAGCGGAGTCTTACTAATAGGGTCCCGTTTTACCCTTTGGGTACGGAACCATAAAAATGTTGTATGGCAGTAAAATCAAGCTAAGACCCGTTTTGAATTTTAGTTATTATGAGAGCTAATAGACGTTATTTTAAACTGGTCGTCTAGTGATCACATGATTTTAGCTAAGCAAATGAGTTTAATTGGATAGGCCAGTGACAGAGATAGGTAGATAAAAATCCGAAACAATCCTAATTATGTTCACTAGTATGCTCATAATATTCCCCAGGGCAGCCATACATGGGCAACGAGCTTGAAGCAGTCGTAAGTGAGAGTTTCTCAATGCGACTGCTGCGTTATGAACCCTAATCTTTTATTCATCGAGCTCGAGTAGTCACGACACGACCGAAAAAGCTTTGTGGTTTAACAGTTGCAAGACCTATACTGACTGTTCTGGCGCAGAAGTCACTGACCGCCGTCTCTCTGCTGTATTTCTTGTCATGAATAGAGTTATCATTCAAAATGGATGTTGTTTGTGGTACTTAGTGTCCCATAAATGAATTCAATAAAATCACAACAGCTGTATATTGAGTGAAATGTATATATTACTAGCTGTCCCCCCCGGTTTCACTCGCACAGCGGTTTAAAAAATAAATGTTGGCCGATTCTCAGACCTGACCGATATGCACAAAAAATTTCATAAAAATCGGTCGAGCCGTTTCGGAGGAGTATGGTAACTAACATCGTGACACGAGAATTTTATATATTAGATGTATTTACCTATATAACGTAACAATCTATAATACGAAAAAACCTAAGCTAATTTAGGTAATTTATATTTTTACAGTAGCGTTGATACCACCCTTAACAAAACCAAAATAGAACGTTATGTTCTGCCGATTGGACGAAAGGCAGTAATTACAATAAATGTTGAAGATATGCTTCGATCTCAAAAGGTCACATTCTCAAAAAAAAAGAAAGTGGAAAGCTTGCTTTATGAGGAGTATGATAAAAATAACATAAAGATAAATGAATTCATGATGTATAGTCTCGAAGATGTTTCTAATTTCTTTGAAATTTATCTTAATGCACAAATTTGTCACGTTAAGTGTGACGAATAAATATCAATCACCCTAGGAGTGAAGCTACGACTTGAGATGGGACAGCCATTCTATTGAAAAGATCTTCATCTCCAGTTGTCTGCAATAATAAAATTTTCAGCAATTAAACAAACTTATATGTTTACAGTTTATAGGTTGTACAATCTTGTAATTTATGTATTTGTATAAATACTTACAGATGTATATTGGTCAGTTTCTGTAGTAAGATCGATTGTACTTTCAGTAGGAAAATCTGTTGTAGTATCTGTTGAAAGCTCTGTAGTTGATACATGAGTATTATTTTGTTTATCATCTTTAACAAAATATTTGTATATCTCTTCATCTAATTCTTTTTTATTATTGCAATCCAAATTTAATGTTCCCGCACTGTTGATTTGTGAAACATCATTTTTTTTATATTTTTCAACATATTTCATTCTCGGGTTTACGTTTGGATACGTCAGGGGTTTTTCAGATATTGCAATGTTATTTATTTTAGTTTCAAATATATTAAGAAACCTTGGTACTGAAAATGATCTGTAATAGTTATATTTTATTAATAACATTTTATTTATGATATTTGTTAAATTTTTATGTATTTTAATTATGTTTAAATTAGGTACTTACGTTTGTGTTCTTATTCTTACAATAGAAAATTGTTGCCCGTGTTCATTTTGAGGTGCACACAAAGTGAAGCCCACAACAGTAGTCAATATCATTGGCACGAATAACTGGAAGCGAATGGATTTTTAGATAAATTTAAATATAAATATAATTATGAACTTCTAAATCACTCAAATCAATTATTACTATGTTGTAACTCACTTTCAACAAACGACGCCACAACATATTGTTCGCTTAATATTTTTTGTATCTAAAACAAACAAAAAAACACCATCATTATGTTTTAATATAGTTATTTTATGTTATAATATTATTATTTTGTGAATAAATCAAAATATACTAAGAATAACGTAGTGTGTCTTCACTGGCGTCTAAGACTATGAATGAGATCAGAACTTGGCATTACCTGTTTGGTACCATTTAGAGAATACATTATTATTTATCACAAACGTTTTTGTCAATCCTTAATGACTAAACCTACTTATGTATAAGGATTAAGCATCTGTATTTCACATGTTTTATAAAGGCACAAAAACTTCCGTGAGCTACTTTCTGACGGTTCAAAACGTTTGACCCTGTGCTTTGCAATTATATACTGTAAGTATTAACTTGCGCAATAAACATGACGAACAGGTATGATTTGATTAAATATTTACTTAATATTTCATTTATATAGAAGGAATAAATATTTAAATATATTATTGTATACCTATATTCCTTATAAGTAATATATAAAGAAAATAATATAAACCAGGTACTTACCAACTTTTTTGATTGATAGAACAAAACTCCTATCTGTATTGATCTTCAGAATGTTCCAGCAAAGAATACCCCCGCTAATTATTTTTTTAATGCAATTTAAATTGGTAAGCACTATTTATTTTAACTCAACACTAGATAGTTTTAATATTTTTGCATACAATTAAAGGCTAAACTTCACAGGGCAACAGTTCTGACGACCATTGCAATCGCGTAGAACCTTGTACTGATACGGTCTCTTTAATAATATCACGTTTATGTTTACTTAAATAAGGAAATCGTAGTCTATTTTTGTTCTTGGATAGTCCTTTGTAGATATAAATTAAATCCAATGAACTTTATCACTTATAAGAGATTTATATGAGGTTTTATAATATATGGGCGTACATTATGCAAATTAGTTATAGGATTAGACACCGATAAACAAGATAATATCTGGTACAAAAACTAACAAAATCCCAAAAATTACTAAAAATGTAATTATGAATCGATATAGCGATTCATATAATAAAGTTGCAGTAGAACCAGCCAAAAAGAGAGTGAAGAGCCAAGAAAAATTGAGTGTGGGTTATATAGGAAGAGTAACAGAATATAGAGATTTTTTTTATTTTCTTGTCAGTCTGTCTATGTGTTTGAACATATTAATCTTCGAAACTACCGAACGGACTACCATTCAGTATTATAGGTTAATGGGGCTTGACTTAGCGCTTCCAATAGGCTTTATTTTATCGAAATCTGGTGAAAGGAATAAAATATAAGATATTTGCAAAGGCTGTGAGAGCGAAAGCGAAACCACGGGCGAAAAGCTAGTTCATAATAATTTGATTCAAATTAGTATTTCCTCTTTTTACGAGGCCTAGAAGGGGATAAGACAGCTGCGACAAATAACATTTTTGATGACGTCATTTATTTTCATTTGGTAATTTCCATGAACTAAATAATTTCCCATTTACAATTACATCTATTTTCCCTTTAGTTTATTTTAAATCAAGTAGTATACCTCCAAAGTAGTTGAATAAACAACGAGTTATTTTTAATATGTCCCCGATTGTCCCCTTAATTTCAAGTATAGGTACCTAGTAATTTCTCAATATAAAATAAAAATATTTGGCAAAGAAATCATAGGTTAGTACTTTTAAAATAACCGTGTATATATCTGAAAACGCTTATATCCCGAGATAATTGTATCAGTTTGTCATCTATTTTCTATTAACGAGTAAATTAACTGGTAATTTCTGTAGCATTGAATGAGAATTACCAAAATACTTAGTACATTTTCTTTTAAATTTTAGCAGGTGGGATATTTTTATATCACTCACTTTGTCAAATTATTAACTTTTTATTGGTGCATTCATTAAAACAAGTATGAAAAAAATACACTCAAGAGCAATGAATTAGGGTCACATTAAGATACCTGAAAATCTTGGAAACTAAGAATGCTAGCTTAATTAAATAAATTGTGTTTAATAGACAACTAAATGCTCCTTAAATGAAAGTAATAAAATTTCTTAGTTACTGAAAAGTTAAATTATCTATGCTATAAAACATGAGAAAATGAAAAAATGGGACTTTTGTAAATGTAACTACGAATTTTCTGCATCTGTTTTTGGTTTTGTTTCTGTTCTGTCAAATAAAAAGGAGTGTAAACGGCGTTTCTGATGTACCATATTCATTATTGAAGTTGTTAAAATTTCGCTTACACCTGAAGAATGTACCAGAATTCTCACAATGCTAGAAATCGGCTGGAGTCAGCGTGATACAGCAAGGACATTTGGTATGTCAATGTCAACTGTACAACGAGTTCTCCGACATTGCGAGGAAACTGGCTCTAACCTACGCAGACTAGGAATATACAGGGCCAGGTGTACCACAGCACGAGAAGATCGATACTTGGTCAACACAATGCTTCGAAACTGCTTTCTCACAGGAACTGCACTTACATATCAATTCCGACACCTCGGAGGAAGTAACCCAAGTGCATGGACTGTAAGACGACGACTGCTGAAGCAAATTTAAAACCATTAGGACCTGCAAACGGCCCTACATTGGAGTGTGGGCATAGTATTTCGAGATAAACATATTATGCCGAAAACTACTTAAATTAGAGTATTGAAGATTAGGCAAGAGTTATGTTCTCAGATGAATCAAGATTTATGCTCTATAAGCACGATGGAAGAACAAGAGTGTATAAGACCAGGCGAGCGATTCAAGCAAGTATGCATCGAAAAGAAGGTGGCCTATGGCGGTGGAACCGTACTTGTATGGGCCGGAATTTCTGCAGAGAGTCGCAGAGCTGGTGGTTATAGAAAACGACACTATAACTAGCGAAAGATACTTGGAAGAAATCCTAAACGAATACGTTCGTCCATTTATGGTCAATTTGGGAGAGGATGGTATCTTTATGCATGAATATGCCCGGCCTCATACTGGTGAAATTGAGAACGACTACCTTCAAGAGGTGAACACTAACTGTATGGATTAGCCAGCACGCAGCCCGGACGTCAACCTAATCGAGCATGCATGGGACTAGCTCGGACGATGTGTTAGACATCGAAACCCTTCCTTCCCCAATCAAGCTTCAAAAGCTCAAAGTTGCGCTCGTAGAGGAATGGGAGAATATTCCCCAGCATCTTAAAAGAAACTTGGTGTACAGCATACCAAACCGCATAACCCTAGTGATGACAGCACATGAAGTAATACAAAGGAGTAAAACTCAAGAAAATTTTAATGTGGTAGAAAAAACAATACTTTTCAATTTTTGTTATAAGATGAGATTGGTTATTTTTTTTTGTTTATATAATTTTTTATGAATATAATACAAAGTGACACATACATTTTATTAATTTCATTTCAGGAACATTTGATTGTCTATTAAACACAATTTATTTCATATCAGTATATTCCGGTAATTATTATATATTTATTTATAATACAAACAATAATAATAAGTGTGCACACACTAAAACAAACTTTAAAAACAGCGAACCAGTATTTATCACTGTGGGGGTAGTTACTGTTGAAAGTTGGGCTTTGAAAAGGTGGGTGACATTGGCAGTCCCCTGGAATTGTCAAACCGTATAAAAAATTAATTCAAAATTCAATTTCTTTAATTCGAGCTCCATCTAAGTGTCAAAACTTGGTTCAATTTTAATTCAAAATAAATATTAAAATGACACAATAATATTAAAAAACCAGGCCAGTGCGTGTCGGCGGACAACACACAGCGTGTAGGGCTCTATAGCATGTACTACATTGTACAAGTTATTTTTATCTGTAGCAAAAATAAATTTATGTTTTTTTTTCATCCCAACAAAAGTAGGCCCCCTATTTTTTCATAATATGATTATACCTATGTATACCTTTGTATCCTCATCATCATCATCTCAGCCGCAAGACGTCCACTGCTGGACATAGGCCTCCCCTAATGATCTCCAATAGGACCGGTCTTGGGCGGCCTGCATCCAGCGTTTTCCAGCGACCTTTACAATGTCATCTGTCCACCTTGTAAGCGGACGTCCTACGCTGCGCTTGCCGGTCCGTGGTCTCCACTCCAGAACTCTTCGGCCCCATCGGCCATCCGTACTGCGCACTATGTGGCCTGCCCATTGCCACTTCAACTTGCCAATCCGCTGGGCTATGTCGGTGACCCTAGTTCGTCTACGGATCTCCTCATTCCTGATTCGATCGCGTAGAGAAACCCCGAGTATAGCCCTCTCCATGGCTCGTTGAGTGACTTTGAGCTGCTTTATGAGGCCCACAGTGAGAGACCACGTCTCTGTGCCATATGTCATCACTGGTAACACACACTGGTTGTAGACTTTCGTCTTAAGGCACTGAGGTATTTTGGACCAGAAGACATTTCGTAGTTTCCCGAACCCTGCCCAACCGAGTTGGATTCGGCGATTGGCCTCTTTCTCGAAGTTGGACTTACCTAGTTGGACTGTTTGTCGTAGGTAGACGTACGAGTCAACAACTTTGAGAATCGAGCTTCCAACTGATACCGGGGTGGGCACAACACGGGCCTTTGTATAGTAGTTCATAAAAAGCACCTAACTTCCAAACATGTACATAATACTATATTATTAAGTGTTTTTGGCCTCTGAGTAAAGTGCCTGTGTCATCATACGGACAGGACGAAATTATAAGGGTCAATCCGTTTTTGCCATTTGGCTACGAAGCCCTATGGTAAACTATAATAACCTTGTAGAAAAATCTATTCTACCTATTATTTGTGTGGGAGATCCCAAGTGCAAGTCCGACCCACACCTGGCACTTGGCCTAAGAACTTGGCACATCTTTAAGTTGGGTATAAGTAAAGATTAAATTTTTTTAGGTATACCATGCTATTTATAACTATACCTAGTTCGGTATTTACCTAGTGTCATAATAATATGTGACTTGACCTGATCGAATTGTCCAAAAAATATTAATAACATGGGACCTTGTATATTCTGATCTCAAACTAGTATTACTTACAACTGAAATAATATAATATTATGGAAATATGGATTATCCTTACGGATATCCATAATGATATTATAAAACTAGACTATACTAACTGACATCCGATCACTTATTAACCATGTGCTGAAATGTCCTTATGTTTTTCAATGAATGATCATAGGTTAATAGATAAAATCTTTATCAAGTAGTAAATACAGCAGCTTCAAGCTTCATGAGTAAGTTAAGGCCCTACGAGGGCTCGTGAGGCATTAACTGTCTTTGACTTTGGCATCAATTTCGGGACCTCAGGGCATACGATTAAAGAAGAAATATTGATTAGTTGTCGCATTTCACGTAGGCAATTCCACTATGAAAAAATATGAATAATTAATCATTGTTGGCTAAACATAGATACCTATATACCTAGATACCTACGTACGTTTAATGGTGTTGAGTTTCTGAACGGCACCGACTCTAAACAAGTCGTCAGTCCATCTGATGGAAGGTAATCTCTTTTCGAAACCATTCAAGCTTTTTTTAAAAATTTAACTTATTATATTGATACCGATTGACCGTTATAAATGTTCCATACGCTATATTATATATCAACGCCTAGCAATTTACTATTCTCAATTTTTTTTCGTATGTTACAAAGTATTTAGTTATGAAAAGGCGTTTTAGTTATTTCTTTATTTAATTTGTGGTTTCTGGTTCATAATAAATAAACAAAAAAAGTATGAATATATTAAAAACATTTCATTAATCTAAGTACAACATAGTACAAACTTATAGTCAGAAAAAGGCCATTACAATTTTAAATAAAATAACAACGGATAAAATATACAACAAAATATAATATTCATTAGGGCTACGTCTGAATTTAACCATTGCCTAAATCAAGTTTTACTTTGAACTTTATTCCCTCTCTTCGAGGTAAGTGAGGGCGTGCGGCTGCGTACGCGCAAAGGGCGCTCGCGTTGTCGCTGACGCTGCTGACGTAGGCGTCTCTGACGTGCGCTGACAGGTCGCACTAAGCGGGACATATCATTTAGTCTATATCGCCCACTTTCCATTTGTAGCAAGCCTAATCTGACACCACGTTTCAGTGCTCTGATAAAATAAATAAATATTAAAATAAACCGAATATTATCTTTTTTTATTGTGTCGTTATAAATTATTATTAATGTAAATGTACCTACCACACATTTCTACCTGAGTAGGTAGGTAGTTATGTGTTAAACAAGTGTATAATAGCTGAACCAATCAAGTCAGTAGGAAACGAACCAACCTTTGATCAAACGGGCTTACTACATTCACTACGAGCTTTATAGTGAAGAAAACATCGAGAGGAAACATTCCTGAGAAGTTAAATGCAAAGATTCTTAATCATCATCAACATCATTCAAAAAAACATTAATCAATGCATTTAAATAAATTCATAAGTTGACGGGCCAGTTGGCGTGTTTGGTAATATACCCTATCTATCACGCCGCAGGTCGTGGGTTCGATTCCCACTCAGGACAAACATTTGTGTGCATGAACATGTCTGTTTGTGCTGTGTCTGGTTGTAATTATCTATATATGTATGTATTTACAAAAGAAAAGTAGTATATGTAGTATATCAGTTATCTGGCTTCCATAGTAAAAGCTCTGCTTAGTTTGGGGTCAGATGGCCGTGTGTGAGGAATAATGTCCCAGAATATTTATTTTATTATTTATAAGTATTCACAACACTACTCCTCCATATAATAAACATTATTTGATAATGTTACGTGTAATAAATCTATAGGTACCTGGACACTTTCCTGCTCATTTTAGGGTCAGATACTTTGTATTCCAGCTTAATAAATTTGATAATTGTTCGTGCTGTCCATCCTGTATTCTTCATTAACTTTTTTATCGCTGATAATACAATCTCACCCGTGTTTAAATTGGAAGTAGTTGTTCTTCCCATCTAAAATGATAAATATTTATAGTAATAAATTAATATTAATTATAATTTTAAGTAAAAAGCTCTCATTGAGAAAACTGATAATATATGCATCATTATGTTTTTGATAGCTGCGCTAAGTTTGTGGATCTGTGTCGTGGCTCGTAATTGTTACCTAAATTGTTAGAGTTTGTGGTTGATGAAGATATACCTTTTAGCTTTTACTCCATGTTTCTACATACCTAGACCATGGTTCCACCTACGTTTTAGATAGGACTTACCATAGACAATAGGATATTAAAATATAATAATAATATCCAAGAACATTCCTCACACAAATATAAAATCTATGACAATGTTTTCCCTATAGATTATTTGTTTTAGGTCATCAACGGTCTGCTGCTGGGTACCTATATAAAGCATATCTCATCACTTTTTAACAGACTTCATTCCGGTTTTGTGAACTCTCATGGTGCCAGCCTCATTGATAGTTTCCTCGCATTCTATATTTTGTTGTCAGAGCAAGGTATAGAAGTCTAGTACTTACACTTATTTTTTTTGCCATCAACATAAAATTTAGGATAATATTGAAGCATTCAATATATCATTAAGATGAAATAAAACAGAAAATATATTTATTGACACTTATTCCTAGATGAAATCTGTCAAATAAAAAACATAGAGAAATACACAGATGACCATAACACGGATATGATTTTGTTGATATTTTTTTGTGGAGAAATACCAAGGAAATACCCCTCATAAGTCACAGATACAAGTAAGAAATTGAAAGTACTTAAAATGCTTGCTGTACATTCTACGAATAAATAATTATTTATTCGTAGTGTAAGTAGATACACATACACAACGTACATTAGATATCTTTTCGTTTTCATTTTGCTTAATTCAAGATAATATCATACCAGAGGGATACAAGAAGGATGTCGATCTAGAAGTTGGTTAAAATCGACTTACTAAATTTGTTTACATACCTACTTAGATTGGCGTTCATCAACATTGAATCCTTGATTTATAGATCAGCCCATGATTAAACGGCTGATTAAATTAACTAATTACAAACTAACTAGTTTGTTTGTTAAAGTCAATAGCCCATATTAAGTTTACTCGCGATTCCTGGAATTCTATTTTTTTGTAGGTAGTTTTGGGACGCGCGTCCCATTCGCGAGCCAGCCGAATATGCATGCATCCATGTGACGAAAGAGACAAATATGGTGAGATCAAAAGAGATATCGTTTTGCCAAAACGGGCTCATTAGATTGTGACGACACAGCTACATATAAGAGAATCTAATAAGCGTGTTTATAATAAAAAAGAAAATATAGTATAATTATAATTTATACTTTGTCTGTTTATTATAACCCAATAGTTTCGGGTTCACTACTACTTTTGAGTTAGGGATTTTAGTCTAAGAATTAATAGCTATTATTATATAGTTTATAGAGGTCTTTACACGGTTCAATAATCAAAATTGAATTTACCCTTCTAGTTTCGTCAGTTTGTAGAGTTCTTAAAGTGGTTGCGGTACTTAAAAAATAAGAAAACTATCTCTGCCTAACATTTTTCTTTATTTAATTATTTTTTATGTATTTGTTCTGAGTTATTAACCACTAATGTGTATTGATGGTGGTATCCCAACCCCACCAATAAAAAAAATAAGACTAAGAAAACATTTAAATTCCTGTTGTTATTTCACTATTCTCTACGATAAAATAGGTAGATACCTTCACAACTTTTGCTATTGTAAAATAAATGCTTAGTACAAACTTCGTCTTTTATGTTTTAAGATTATAAAAATAGCTACAAACAGTTTTTATTTATGAATATTTAATGTCGGATTAGGATCATTGTGATTATATTTTGCAAAGTATTCATGTTCTTTGTATTATTATTATCTGCCTATACAATGTTATTTCTACTTTGCTTATATCTCACCAGTAAAATCGATTCCTGTGGACGTTGACCTGGCAATTCAACCAAATCAAGTCAATGTATTAATTGTATCTAAATTTGTAAAAGTTATTTTACAAATTAATTTTTTAATTTATTTATTTTATTTTATTTCATGGTCTACCAGTTGTTGTTACATTATTACTTAGGCTATCTTAGAACTAACATTTCATTTGTGAATGTACAACAATTTAAGGTAAACACCACATGCACAAAAAAAAAGTAATATGATAATTAAAAAATAAAATTACAGTATAAAAAGCACTTAAGCTTGAAATTAAACATAAAAAAAAACAAAAAAAATAGTTACTGATAAAGATTAAACACAGAAACAAATGACATTTTCGGTAATTATCCGCTTCCTAGACTAAAACATTCAAACAGTATCTTACGAAATTTTCCAATAGAGTCTGCATGTATATCCACTGAAACGCTTTTTTTATTTAATAATCTGCAAATGCGTGGAATCGGTGAGTTGGCACCAAAGACAGTTCGCCGACAAGGTGGCGCTAGAGGTGTCACTTTATTGCGAGGGAATCTTACGGGGGCTCTAAAATTAAACTTTTGCAATAGTTGAGGGCAGTCAATTACGTTATTAAACAGTTTATGTAAGAAAACTAGGTCCAGCATATCTCTGCGATCGGAAAGAGAGTGCATTCTATAGTAACGCAATTTCTCTTCGTATGATGGTAAATGTTTGCTAAGTTTATCAGAGTATGCAAGGTGTCGCATGAACCTCTTCTGGATACGTTCCAGTCGCAAAGCATGAGTTGCATAGTGTGGACGCCACACCACGCTACAATATTCTAAGACACTTCGGACGAGACTGTTGTACAGTATTATTTTATGTCAGAAAGCTGACAAGCAGGCCGGCGCCGCGGTGGTCCACCTGATTCTATGGTTCGGTACGTACGGTATGGTACGGTATATATATAAGTGCCTTATTAGGGCCTAAACTGAATAAGTTTGAAGTTTATGGTACGGCTTCCATGGTAGCCACAGTTTTTTCACCCACGGACCCCAATTTTACCCCCTTAGGGATGGAATTTCCAAAAATCCTTCCTTAGTAGATGCCTACACTGTATGTATAAGGTACCTATCTATGTGCAAAATTTCAAGTCTCTAGGTCCAGCGGTTAGGGCTGTGTATTGATACCACAGACTTCATATATACGAGCAGTCAGTCAGTTTACCATTTTATATATACTACAGTCCGTTCATCATAACTTGTCCCCTAGCCTTTATGTTGGCACTATTGATTGACAATACAATGTGACAACAATATAATAGAATAACAGGGCTACCAACTTTTAAACGAGGGGACTAGTTACTCAGATTAAAAAACTAGTTATGATGAACGGTCTGTACTTCTTAAATGTCTTATATCTATTAGTTAATATTAGTCAAAAGAAATATAAACCAAAAAAGAGAAACAAAAATTGGTATGTAAGGTATCTTTTAATGGACTAGTTAAGATGTTTAACCAAGAAGGGAAGCAACGACCCCCGGAGGTACTCCACCACCCGGGCCTTGCTCAATGGTAGGCTGGAAACCGTTCTCATCAGCGATGTACTTGACGATGTAAGTGACGCCATCAGGTCCAACCCACGAGTAAGAACCCCTGACTGCGACGAACTCATCGTCGGTACCAGCATTTCTTAGCTCGCCTTGCTCTTCGCGTTTATTTCCGTCACTTTGTTCAAAACTAAAAAAGAAAACAAAATATTTTGACATTCAATTAACCTCGAAATCATATTTTTTTGTTATTTCCTACAGAGTAGGTACATACAAAATACCTTATTTGAAGGCATAATAGTACTTAATGTAATTGTCAGTTTACCAGTTAGCTCTTATTTTCAGGTTTTTTTTTCTTATTATGGTCAGATCTCGACCACTGGAAACGCTTCAACTCCTAAATTATTTGGCAATTTATTAATTTAGGCATCTTCTATGTAATATTAAACATTATATTCTTCATTATACTCAGCAATAGGCTATTTTATTTTATTCTACACTTAAGGTTTAACATTATATAGATACTAGGTATTAAGATATTAATTAGAATTTAATGGAAGATTAAAGTATATCCATCTCTGTTTATCGAATAGTGATCGAATGGTTCAGGTGTATAATTTCATTATACTTCATTGACGTATCTGAGTGCGGCCCTCTAATCTTGTCGTATTATAAATGGATCAAAATATTATGTATATACTAGTGGGCCCGACAGACGTTGTCCTGTCCAAACTCGATTACGACGCCATCTACCGGGTCCAATTATATTTTAAAACCATCCAGGGACCCACTCATATATACACAAAAAATTTCATCAAAATTGGTCCAGTCGTTTAGGAGGAGTTCAGTCACATACACACGCACACAAGAAATATATATATTACTAGCTGTCCCAGCAGACCTTGTTCTGCCCTATTTCTCTAAAACAAAGTAAGATTGATTTTTTTATGTTAATAGGTGCCCCGACAGATTTCGTTCTGTCTAACGCGCCTTTGTTTTGTTTTGATTGACGTCTAATGTTTGACAGCTGGGGACAGAGTGGTTTCTACTGGAAAAATGGTAGTTCCCGTTGACCTAGAATCACAAAATTTGGCGAAAAGCATGGACTTACAGCACAAATAAAGGAAAAAATCCAAAAAATAAAAAAGTTAAAAATTAAAGGCTGTCCATACATACATAGTTGACTCCATTTAAGATAGGCCTCTGAGTTGTATGGGCGCTCATACAATTTAGAGGTCTAGCTTAATTGGCCCAACCTCAAATAAGATAAATAAATAAAATAGGGGTTGATCGTAGAGGGTTGAAAATTTAGGGTTGTATGTATTTTTTGATGTTGTATCATAAAAAAATAAAAACAAAACATTTCATCTAAAAAATAAAAAAAAAAATTTTGGGGTGGCCTACCCCTAACATTTAGGGGGATGAAAAATAGATGTTGGCCGATTCTCATAGATACCGGATAAGCACAAAAAATTTCATCAAAATCGGTCGAGCCGTTTCGGAGGAGTTCGATTACGCACCCCGTGACACGAGAATTTTATATATTAGACTAGCTGTCCCAACAGACGTTGTCCTGTCCAACTCATACACAAAATTTCATCCAAATCGGTCCAGCCGTTTAATCTAAACCATTCTCGAATCTCCACGAACACACACAAAAAATTTCATCAAAATTGGTCCAGTCGTTTAGGAGGAGTTCAGTCACATACACACGCACACAAGAAATATATATATTACTAGCTGTCCCGGCAGACCTTGTTCTGCCCTATTTCTCTAAAACAAACTAACATTGATTTTTTTATGTTAATAGGTGCCCCGACAGATTTCGTTCTGTCTAACGCGCCTTTGTTTTGTTTTGATTGACGTCTAATGTTTGACAGCTGGGGACAGAGTGGTTTCTACTGGAAAAATGGTAGTTCCCGTTGACCTAGAATCACGAAATTTGGCGAAAAGCATGGACTTACAGCACAAATAAAGGAAAAAATCCAAAAAATAAAAAAGTTAAAAATTAAAGGCTGTCCATAAATACATAGTTGACTCCATTTAAGATAGGCCTCTGAGTTGTATGGGCGCTCATACAATTTAGAGGTCTAGCTTAATTGGCCCAACCTCAAATAAGATAAATAAATAAAATAGGGGTTGATCGTAGAGGGTTGAAAATTTAGGGTTGTATGTATTTTTTGATGTTGTATCATAAAAAAATAAAAACAAAACATTTTATCTAAAAAATAAATAAAAAAATTTAGGGGTGGCCTACCCCTAACATTTAGGGGGATGAAAAATAGATGTTGGCCGATTCTCATAGATACCGGATAAGCACAAAAAATTTCATCAAAATCGGTCGAGCCGTTTCGGAGGAGTTCGATTACGCACCCCGTGACAGAAGAATTTTATATATTAGAAGATACATACGCGTATGAATAAGATCCAATCCCAATGTTATGCGAATCATATCGCAGAAGTTGCACATCTTGGTAATCCTGGCGCGGAGCTTGAGGAGCTGCTGCTACCACACCCACTACAGCCAAAACAACCAGCTGAAACCAAAACACACCATCAGTATCACTACACTTATCAACCACATACACTTTATTAAAATATTTATTTTAATAAATAAATACCGACCATCTTCATCATGATTATAGTTAAACGGTTCACTGTATCGACTTAACTTGAAAAGTGTTTGCGAATAAACTAAACCCATGTTTTATACTTTCCGAAATATTGTATTACAACATTGTTATTAGTCGACGTACACGTCTCGTTACAATGTTTTGTATATTTGACCACTCCTACGACACGGCGAAGGTAAGCCACGAATCTTCTGAGGACATCCGTGATGGAAACCTTTCTAAGTAGTTTAAAAAATAATTATAATACCTTTCGTATTTGTTAACTGTATTTTTGTCTGATTGACGGGAATTAGGAAATACTATATCATATGCAGTTATTTTAACATCAATTCTTAACCTAAGGATGTGCAATTCATCTTAATTGCCGATTTGATATTTGGATATTTCAAATGACCAACATTTATCTCTTAATAACAGATTCATTTACATTTTATAACTATTGAGATGCATATCTTGTAACATTGAATGATTCGATATAATGGCTATAGTGGAGTAGGTAAGCAAATATTTCAGGACGTAAAATATGCTGGTATTACATCTATTCAAGTTTTAATTTCTGTCTGAGAATAGGTTCTTATCTATTTTTTAAACCGCTACGCGAGTGAAACCGCTGGGGACAGCTAGTAATATTATAATAATAGAAGTAAGGGAAAATCTATCTAATTCTTGCCGTCCGTCATTACAATTTTTCTAAATATTAGATAATAATGTTATGCAATGCAAGTAACTAACTAAAAGTTAGGGTCAATTTCGTAGAATCATTTCCATCTTTATCGGTCCAGATAGTTCACCACTGTGTGCTCTCCATTACCCACCCTGTGGATCATAAATCTATAATGAAGCCATGGCCGATATTGTCTGTATAGTTATTACTGTACATCTAGCATGCTTGAAAATGCAAAAAATACTGTTAAGTTTACAATGAAAAAGCTTTTATATGTTGGTAGGTACTTCTGCATTATTCAGGTTTTCATCAACAATTAAAACATCTATGATAGAGTAAATTATTAAAAAAATTAAAAGATTATTTTTGATTATTGCTATTTATTTATTACTACAGTTTACGCAAAATAAAATAATAGTTAATAATTTGGAAAAAAATTATGGCGCATGGAATGTAAAAATATGACGGTACACTAAATATTTTTTGTGGTTATCAGTTATTTCCCAAGAAGCGAGTCCTTAAGGTGTGATGGTACCACACCAGCTCCTTCTTCAAACTCTGGCTGGTATCCGTTCTCATCAGCTACGTAGTTCACAACGTATCTTACTCCATCTGGCGCTATCCACGCAAAAGTTCCTTTAACAGCGATTGCCTCGTCTTCGCTTCCCTCATTAATCAACTCACCTTGCTGTTCGTGTTTAGTTCCATCAGATTGTTCAAACCTGTGAAAATATGAAAATGTATGTTTGCCTGATACATTCTGGGATACTACTGCAACGACTAATGAAGTTAAGAGTTTTGATGTTCAATAAAAAAAATTGATTCGAATATGGATGAACTAACTTTTAATAAATTGCCTATGAACTTTTGAACTATTGGAATACTAAAACATAAAATTAAACAATATTGGACACATATTTAATAAAAAAAAAAAAAATTTTTTTCTCTCTGGCTTTTTTTTATAAAATAATTTATAACCTTGCCCATCGACAACAGCGAGCTTTGAGAATATTTTCTTTATATTATAGTTTGTATTTTATACTTTTATTGTAAAAACTAAAACTACATAGAAAACCATTTATAAACAGAAAAATATGATATTTCATGATCAGGATTTCAATGAATCAAATTTATTAATATTAATTAATTATTAATTTATATTTGTCTGTAGAAAAAAATACTCACACGAATCTATAGTTCCCGAGACCATCGTTAACATTTTCGTAGTTCAGTATGTGTACATCCTGAGTGGACACACTGGGAGGAGGTGCAGCAGCAGCCACTGCCACCACGCAAAATGCTACTAGCTATTTGATAAAATTTACAATAGTCATTAAATTATATTCTGACTCATAAAATCTAAACTAGATAATATGATCCGGTTTCCCGTTGTAAGGGACATTGGAAGTCATGGACCACTATCACTTATCAAGAAACCAAAATATATTGGCGATAAATATTTTTTCATGCACTCTTCCCTTCTATAGTCCAGATGGTTTAGTATCCTTTTTTATTATGAAGTTGATTATGTACAATGAGGGCTTTAATAGCCCAATCCTTCGTCGAACCTTTTGTTTCACCCCTTTCCCGGGATAATGAATACCCTATGTCTAGAAAAGATCTGTATCAAAAAAATCACGTCAACTCGTTACTGCGTGAAAGACGGACAGACCAACAAACACACTTTTAGCATTTCTAATTTTAAATTAGTAGGGATATAAGTAGGGACTATAATAATACACAAGAAACTAACCAATTTCATCATAATTAAACGGTATGTATTTCTCTAAAACCTTAAGAAAATGGTGAGCAAATCTTATTTCCATGCCTTATATCTAATTTTGTAAACACGTTAGTTTTTAATTTATTGTTGGTAGGTTTATATCTGAAGGTCTCTCGTAACTTCTTCAAAGTTTAAATATCATACAGCCACTTGACATTTTCACTAAGCTGGTAGGAACCTACTTAATTAATAGATTTTTCTCTTAAATAATAAATGATTACTAGCTATTCCCCATTGTTTCACTCCAAATAAAAAGTATCCATGTCCATCTATGTGCTACCCCGCTAGCTCTAGCTCTGTTAATTTTATTGATTTGGTAGTCGTAAAAGCGTAACTTACAGACAAACTCTCATCCACTTTTATAATATTAAACTACACGAGAGGTAATTATTGATTGAAACATCACGGTAATTTTAAATTATATTTATTAAAATCAGTCATTTATCCGAGGAGTGAGGCGACTACAGCTGGAGGTACACCGGGTCCCTCTTCAATCTCGGGCTGGTAACCGTTCTCGTCGGCTACATATTTCACCAAATATGTGTAGCCATCGGGTCCTACCCAGGAGAAGCTACCTTTGACAGCTACTGACTCATTTTCAAGACCTTCGTTTCTTAATTCACCCTGCTGTTCCGCCTTTGTGCCGTCGGATTGTTCATAACTAGAAAAATATTATAAAGTATAAAATGACTTTGCATCAGTATCAACATAACAGCGCATATACGTTCTCACTGCATGAAGGTACGCACGAGCCCCCCTCTTAGGTCAAAGCCAACCACGCAGGCTTAGAATGTGACTTCTCCGCATGCAGGTATCCTAGGGGTCCTTAACTAATTTATTTATATAGGTAACGTTTTAAACTGATGTTTTCTGTACTTCAGTTTATGTGTATGGTAGTAGATGTAGAGATTTGAAATTTAGAACAAATATTTGTTTACCTTAGGGGTACACAAATAAGGGTTTTTTGAAAAGTAGGGAATCGCGGGTCCAACCGCGGGGCGGAAAGCAATAGTCAGGATATAGGAAAAACTTACCAAAGGTTGTTATTATAAATACGCTGAGATACCTATTACATATAAAATTATTCTAAAACGTTATTCAGTACGTTGTTCGATTTTATAGAAAGGCCAATTATAAATAAGTCTACTCGTATGTATATTTATTTCCGATGAAAAATTATTTATTACGCTAATTCATAAAATTATAAATCTTTTCACGCTTTTGTCAGTAAGACATTACAAACATTACATAGATTTGTTGAAATCATTAATGTAATCAACCAAATAATGCTTCGTAATAACAACATATTTATGGATTTTATTTCGATGCAGGCCTTGACTTTTAATCCATCCGCGCGGCACCGCGCGCCGGCGCCGGTGTTAATGTTACATGGACTGTGAGTCTAACACTCGTGAGAAAGTGTTTGTTTGAGGCGTTATACATTATTATAAATTATTATTTAATCGGTTTATTTAATTATTATGTCATTTAAAAATATACATTATAGTATCATTATTTATTATTATTTAGTCTCAAAGATATAATGTTAAATGACGACAGGAAAACAAAACTATTAACTTTATTGATGGGGTAGTTATGGAGGTTGCAAATAAAGTAAAACTAATGTAGTTCATAAATTGCAGTATATGTTTGCAAAAAAGTCGGTTAAAATCAAATGGTTTTGCGTAAAACTTTGCCCGCAGCTTAAATCTCGTAGATAGCAAATATCCAGTGGTAGTTTGAGGTAGAATTATCACAATTACAGAACGTTAACGTTTTTGTTTAAAACAGATCTTAAATTCTGTTTGTTTTTTATATTTGTAATAATTAAACTTAAACAAGTTCATATAGTAGGTATAATTTGTCTTAATATATTAATAATAACCTACCCGTAATTATATTTTCCATTTCCTAAGTATTCGTTATTATATTTCAGGATATAAACGTTGTCGGTGGGATAACTGATCCTGGAGGTCGGTGGTGGTGCTGTTGCTACCGCCGCCACCAAACAAAATACTACTAACTGTAAATAAACGTAACTTTCAGTAAGCACAAAAGTTATTTTAAGTAATAAAATACACAGGAGAAAATATAAAGATGACACAGAATTAAAATTTTTGGAGTTTCAGAATTTACAACAAATAATTATTCTAAAAACAGTGTTTTCACTTTCCACAATGAAGTAGGTATAGTTTGCACTGTAATGCACTTGATGCTGTCACATTACGTAGGTATAATAACAAAATAAAAATAGAACCAACCAATTTCATAGTGTGATAAGATGACTTTTTACGTATGAAATAAAAATGAAAATGACGAACTAATCTTAACTTCGTTCTTTATATCTACCGTATCACTTTTTATTTTATTTACATACGGTAGGTGTAGAAGGTCAACCACTTGACATCGAAATGTAGAAACTTAATGTCATTTAAGTACTTTATGTGTCCCTTTAAGTAATCAGTTTCAAAATATTTAAGACATATCATATCAGTATGTGTAGAGTACGTAGGTATATATAAATTTAATCCGTTAAGAAATTTCCGTTATCTCAGGTAGGTCGCCTCCTAGCTTCGCTCTCGCAAGGATACGTACCAACTATAGTAGGTATAGGTGCTCACAAAGTGGTACAAAACCCTATAATATAAGTGTTAAGTGTTTTGTAATCTATAAAAATGTGATTCAATTTTAGATATGCATATATCTAAACTGAACACAGCTCTGATTAACCTGTGGAGTAGGTCGTGGTACCAAAAAGTTCAGAAAGTGATTAATCGATCATTCATTTACTGTGCTTTACTATAAAGTATCGGATAATGCTGCTGAAAATACAGCAAATAGGCTTAAAGAGGTATTAAAAAGGCTCTTTACGGAAAATAAAAATATAGGTAGGTAGGTAGTTTTGGCTTTCAATTTCAGGTTTCTTTTCTTTTCTTTTACTCACCAAAATTTCATCGCAGTCGGATGAATGGTATAGAAGCATACGTTACAAACAAACAAACAAAGAGACAAACATTGCTTTTTGTTTTCTTGATTCCAAAATCGATGTAGAACAAAAACATAACCCTAATATCGTTAATTAGCTACACTAGTAAACATCACTTTTGTCTTTGTTATTTGATCAATTCTATTGAGCGTTATCTATTTTAAAACTCTGTATAAAATATGCACACATAAAAAATCGAAAATATTATTACACTATCTGTCTCCCGCGGTTTTACCTTTTGAGTTCATACAAAAATCCTATAGAAGAAAGCACTTTAAAATTTTTCCGAATTTTTCACAGTTTCCGGGCAACTTTTCCAATGTTTCTTTGTATAAAAACCTTATAACGAACAATTTTAAAGAAAAAAATAGTCAAATTGGTCCATCCATTATCAAGTGATGCGCTTACCAACGAACAGCATTTCATTTTTATTTATATTGATAATATAATCGAAGAAATCGTCTATAGACTCTATGGTATATATCAAAGCTTTTTTCCAAGAAAGCTAAATGTTTGCAATATAATAATATTTGCTGTCTCCTCCTGTTCTCGGAACTGGTAGCACAGTTCGTCCCGATTAAGCGGCCCGAGCTGCATATTAGCAATCCGACCGATCCCCAAATAATATATTTTATTTGCATGCTAAGTCCTCCCTCATTCCCCAGGCAACGTCCTGAGCCGAGGTCGAGCCCAACAGGGGGCACCCTCAGGCTACCGTTGCCCAAAATTTATTAAGTTTTAGTTTTAGTTTTAAGTAGCGGTTGAGAGCCCTCAGCGCTCACCGCAAAAGTCCGCGTAACGGTGGAAGAAGGTCCCCTGGACCCACCACCTTCCTGTTCCAGTCAAAAAAAAAAAAAAAGGTAGCACAGAGTATTAGAATCTACTCTGTGCTGGTAGTTCCTGCGATTAACGCGGTGAAACATACAAACAAACTCTTCAGCTGTTCAATATTATATACTTGGTGACTTTTTAGTTACTGGCAATACTTGCAGGGGTGGAAGTACTCATCAATATGAACAACTTTTATAATGAGTCTAACTGTGAAATCATGAAAAAATTATCAGCTGTTCCATACAAAAGTTGAATACCTACTCGAAATGAAACAGCCGTTTTATTTTACGCGATATCAGAGTTAGTCCCATAGTAAAACTTGTTCATATTGATGAGTACTTATTTTATATTAATTATTTTGCCTATGCTTGTTACGTTGTTGCATTTCATCGCGAAAGAAATAAAAATTGTAAAATCGAGTAGGTAATACTTGTTTTATTTTATACTTAACAATATTGACTATCTTAAGTGAATCAGTATATAAATATTATATACAGTTCATGAGTATTCAGCTATTTACACTGTACTTATACATCTTAGTAAGTATATCTCAAGTGCATTAACCCAAGAGCGAGGCGACGACTGCTGAAGGCACTGCTCCACCAGGACCTTGTTGGATCTGAGGTTGGAATCCATTTTCGTCAGCAATGTAGGTGACGGTGTATGTGACTCCATCAGGACCAACCCAAGCGTATTGACCCTGAACTGCAATGCCTTCGTTTTCAGTTCCCTGGTTCTTCAGTTGTCCTTGTTCTTCATGCTTGCTACCGTCTGAAAGCTCCCATCTAAAATAATATAGATCAAATGTTATAATATTTCTAAAATAAAATAAAAACTTTGAATGTATGTGTGGCTTACGCAAAGCTATAAGAATCAAGTCCGCCATTATTGATGTCGTATCGAAGCACTTGAACATCCTGTGGATTTAGTTGAGGAGCGGCGGACGCGGCGGCAATCAAGGCAATTATCACGAACTGAAAAAAGACCTGAAACTCATTTAAGTGATCCAATACAATTCTATATTATTCACGAATCACTTCACACCATTGTTTTTCACTTCACTTTTATGTTAAGTACTGACCAATTTCATTTTGATTTTTTTATGGTTTACAGCGGCCGTCGTCTGCAAAGAACACTTGGTGTGTGGGATGATTACGTGTTCAAACGATTCTCTTATATACGTATGTATTTCTTCTAATACTAAGTTGCAACATAACAGCTGGGCAGGCGAGGGGCTTCTTATTATAGTAGGAAGGTACAAGATGCAGCTTCCCCGCGGTACACTCTAGAGAACGTAATCTATGTATGTACCTACACACACACGGTTGACTCAGTAAAGTTCGGTTATGTGTTTGAAATCATTAACTTGACCCATGCAACATTCTTAAGTAATTATTTGAACACAAAACGCAAAAATGTCAATGTTATCATAAATTTCAAATGATCTTTTTTTTCATCCATTATTATTATTATTGTTTATTAACGATGTATTGAGTACATCGTTAATAAACAATAAGCACCGCTTTACCAACTACATATTTTGGGTTCTCGGTGAGAAATCACTTTTGCAATTCAATCAGTAGGTACCGCTTACATAATTAGAGTATGTTATTACCACTATTACTTACTGCCGCTTCTTTGAAGATTTGAATTGTAGTTGATTAGCATGCACACAAATTTTCGCAGTATTATCACGGTGTAGTGAGTATGGTAATAAATCCTATTTATATTATGAATGCGAAAGATTTTGGATGATTGTTGTGAACTCAAAACACCGTAAAAGCAAAAGCCGTATAGTAACAAAATTAAATAAGCTTTAGTGATGCACCCCAGCTTTGCTCCATCTTACAATGCTTTTTGCCGACGTCAATGAAATTAATCATTATCGTCATGTAACTTTACACATAACATAAATAATTATTGAAGATAGAACTAACTTCTCTTAGATTTTACACACTTTAATCATCAAGATAGGTTGGTTGGAGATAGCAGCAATCTAGTGTAATAAATAGGTAGTTAGGCTGAAGGAACACGCTGCCCAAATAATAACAGTTATAATAATACTTAATTGATCAGAAACAAGAAATGCATTACAACAACATCTAGTTCTCAAACTAGGTCAAACTTAAATCTTGAGAACCAGGTTCCTTTACCATTGCATATTCCTTTACGGCCATCGTAATTTAGTGTGATATGTAGGGTACATATCATTATTGTCTTACTAAATGTTCTATATATTACAGATTGTATTTTATACTATTATTCTTTATTAGTATAGAATGTAAATACATAATTTATGTTTTAGTAATGCAATAAAATTATTTGATTTTTGCTCTTATATTGAATATCCGCTTTCATATGGATGAAGCGGAATTTATGAAACTTCTGATTTATGAATGAAATTACGTAATTAGAACAGCAGCAGAAAACTTACGTAGCTGTTTAAGATGCAATGTTACTATAATAGTTAACAATGGTAATTACATTAATTTACATAATTTTATTGTACAAAAGATGGTAATTTTATATTGCCTTATTAATTCATGCAGTCTAATTTTTATTTCGGCTACTTGTTGTTATATAATAATCGTATTAATGCAAAAGTCTGAGCGTGTAGTCAGTGTGTGCCACACAGCTCTTCGGCTGAATGGATTTTCATGAAATTTGGTAAATGATTACTTTAGGTCCTGGAATAAAACATAGGGTTCTTTAATTCTAGGAAAACATTAGTTAGATTACCGAGGAAAAGGGGTTTTACTTAAAACAGCAGGGTGGAAGTACCTAAGAAATAATAAGATTATACATTTTGTGTAAACGTTAGCTAGTGTTTTTTACTTTGTGTTTATATTTTTCACATACCTATATGTATAAATTATCATTAGGATATGGAATGAACTTTCCATTACGGTTTTCCCTCAGTAATACGATATGGGTTTTATAGAAGGTGCGGTAAATGAGCTTTTGAAGGTCGGCAACACATGGGCATCTATCATACTTATCTATCTATCTGCTAGTTTTTCAACCATCTGACATAATAAGAATGCACATATTGATATTGACCACCAGTATAATTTTACTCAAGTCACATTTCTATCACATACAAACACTTTATAATCATATTGTCGCACACAGCTACTTAACTCAAAACTGAGTAGAGTAATTAATTTTGATATAATATTTGAGTAATGTACCTACCTATTACGAAAGAAAGCATAATAATCGTCTTACTTAATGTGAAAGTTCTTGTAACATAAATACTATTTATGTCTATGGTTCGACTTCGGTGGTATATAGTCATAAATTAATTAATGACGTGGAGGTCCTCAGGTCACAACGAAAATCATGCATTGACTATATTTCAAATGTCAACCAAGGTACGTCATCGTTCGTCCTGCTAATTAAAATGCAAAGCGCAATTTATCTTGGACAAAGCCCAACTATTAATAACTCAAAGTAGTCTGCGACGGCTTCGTCTAGTTCGTGTTTGGAAAATCCGAAAAAAATATGGAACCAGTTTTTTCCTACATTATTGTAGGTATAGATAGGTACTTACCAACAATTTTATTCTTTATACAAGAGGTATGGTTGTGCCTGAACGATTGTTCAACGGTTATGCATTTTCGCCATATTTACGGTGGTTGATCATATATCCTACTACCCTAATTCATTATATATATATATATATTACCAGTATTTACAATAATAATAAATATAATGATTACAGCCTATATCTGCCCACTGCTGAGAACAGGCCACCTTTCACGAATAAGGGTGAAAGGGGAATGGGCAAATACTCCACCACGCGTGTCCACTGCGGATTGGTGGAGGTAGGCTAGTGGTCAACCTACTGTTGGAGTTGTCAAGCCACCTAGGAGGTCTCCAACTAGCTTAACGACTATCACAATTAAGTGATAACCGGGACCAACGGCTTTACGTGCCTTCCGAAGCACGGAAACGCTCAAGATGAAATACCACTAGGAGGTCACCCATCCAGGTACCGGCCAGACTGGACGTTGCTTAACTTTGCCGATCGGTTAAGAACGGCTAATCAAGCTACGCTACGAGCGCGTATTTACAATATTTGTATGAAATACAAACTATAATATATTATAATACTATTCTATACCGGATGGATATTTTGAGATTGCATATTTTAGATTTATATTAGATTTAATTGGTACTAATATTAATTTAATAGCTAGTAATATGAATGATCGTTAGTAAATCATGCCGTAATGGATTTAATGGATTGAATTGAAACCTGTAAAACAAAAATTGACAATTTTATAAACTTATGACTAAACATAACATAGGTACAAATAAAAGATGTATTTTATTTAAGTATATAATGGTAGTATGGGTATGTATACAAGTGTGGTTTTGCTGTTGCATATACGGAGGTTAATATAATAAAATTAAATTTAACGATGGTTTTTCTTTTTATTTAAATTTAATTTTGTTATGTCGATTCGCTTGTTAATAGAAAATTACTACGGATTTTAATGTAGCTCACGGTTACTGGGGTTTCCAAGAGGAAAGCCCTGATGGAAACTCCCAGGTCCTAAGCTTGAGAAAGTGAGTATTTATGAATGAATAAGATATCACTACAAACTTAATTAAAAGAAATGTTTCTTTTGCTGTAATTTTTAATTA
Organism: Tetheella fluctuosa; assembly: GCA_951216915.1. Lineage (NCBI taxonomy): Eukaryota > Metazoa > Arthropoda > Insecta > Lepidoptera > Drepanidae > Tetheella > Tetheella fluctuosa. Next base: position 7,344,373 of record OX578219.1, on the reverse strand, counting down.
TTCGTTGGAAAACGAATACTTACATGAATATTAAAAAATAAACGTCTTTTTTTCTTGCTTTCCAATGTTACTTGATTAATATCAAGTGTCATGGGAAAATATTTGAATTGTTTGAAAATAATGTAGACTGGAGAATACTGGTATTTTTTTGTTGAAGTTCATATTATATTTGAGCTGAATTGATTTGGATATTGATTATAGCAAAGTAATTTGATTTAATTCTATTAAATTCAAAGACAGAAGTGGTACGTTTGTCTTCGTATTCATCATCATAATGTTCAGCCTAGGAATGTCTACTGCTAAACATAGGTCTTCCCTATAGATTTCTACAACAAATGGTATTGTACCGTTTATATTAGCGGCTTCTATCATTTCTAAGTAATAGTATTATTGGATACATATTTTTTAAATAATTAATTCAAGGAGCTTAACATTATGTAAGTATGTGGCATTCTTGTAAGGTTATGGGAATGTCAATCAGTTCAAGCAAACAACTCGGCCTTTAGCATTTTCAATTGGTAGACGTTTTAGAAGATGATGCATTTCATTAGCTGACATGGTACTAATATCGCATTTATTTACATAGCCATAAAGTCTATAATTTAAGATACGTGTGATGGGTATAATAATAAATGTACAAACCACAACACTATAGTCGACAATCATGTAGAAAAGGCCAAGGTTTTACATTTTGCGCTGAATAATTTGTGTCCAATTGGTTTCTGATGAGACTAGCTGAGAATCTTACAAACATATACCTACCTACCTACTAGCAGTAATAGCCGCATGATATAATCGTTAAAGGTTTCATAATTCTTAACAATAATAGAAATCCTCTTAACTTTACCCTTTACGCAGTTATGAACAGACTTTAATTTAATTGTATATAAGATTGGGTTTGAGTGAACTGTATTTTATTTCATTTCCAAACAGAATTCTAACATTCTTTTCCATATACTTCTTTACCAAGAGCACTCATATTGGTATTCTTGGTAGAGAAGTATTTGGGTATTATTTGAATTTATTGTAATTTATATAAGTGATTATTAAAATGTATTTCTTGGAAGTACGGTACGTTGGTAGACCAGCGGCCTAATGTATTGATGTTATCGAGTTGATCGCAGGAGATTGGCACAAGAGGGAGAAGGTTTATACTCAGCACATACGGAAAATCTAATAGTGATGATGAGCTATTGTAATAAATTGTGTCCTTTGTTTTTGTAAACTTAATTAAAATATCGTAAATCAGTAACTGATCCCGAATAAAGACTTGCGTGAAGAGATGTCTTAGCATATTAATTTAAACCGATCATTTATTTTTTTTATAAAATAATTGGGTTACAAAACTGTGTGAATAGAGTGGATTGTAGCAGAGGTGGGTTAGTCCCCAACCGCCAACCGGTCGTGCGGTCCGCTTACGTCACAGTGTGTTGAACCGACGCCGACGACACCGCAACGTTGACCTCCGACATCTGTCGCTTTCCTTACAAGAAATGTCATATGTATTTTTGGGTCAATCTTTAAAAGCATTTTTTCATAACGTCCTAACTATTGTTGATTAACAATTTAAATCATCGACTATTTGAATATTATTTGGTACAAGGTTATCTGACATAACTTTTCATCTCATCACGATGACATCGTATAATTACGTTACATAATAAAATAAATAGTTACATTCCACGTAGTAGGTCAAGTTTTGTGCGTTATGAAAAGCATTTATTTTCATGTTTGCATATCGTTAACCTTGAAAGCTTGACCTACCAGTTTTACCTTTGCCTTTAACTTTCCTTCCGAAAAACGAAGTTTGACAAAATAAGAATTGGTAAGTATCTATACTTTATTTAAGTATATTACTTTATTTTGCTTTCACCTGTAACTTTAAATATTCCCACAGAAGTAGGTCTATATTTGTTAGCGTTTGCTCTTAATTACTTATTGCAAATTCAAGGGTTTTCCCTAAGAGAATTAATATATCATTTTGCCTCTTGTCATGCCACAATGACTCTTTTAAAATCAGTTTCGCTATAAACAATTCAATGAGGAATTGCTTTTTCCTGACCGTTAATATTAAATCTATGACTAAGCCTTACTTGACCTTACTATGTATAAAACCACAATAAAACGGACACGGATCTTAAAATTTGACAACCTGTAGAAACCCTGTCAAAATCAATCTTGCGTGCATTTTGGGAGACGAGGATATAGATTTAAGCCCGATTTGAAACCGTTTTATTTTCGTTATTTTATCAAACATTATACCTACCTACAGATTACTTAGTATTCAGCTTCTTTATGAATTTATTATATATTAAAATGTATACCTAATACCTACAATAATGTGATACATATAGGTAACTCGAAATATTGACGTTCTTGTGGCTATTTATTACACGAGAGCATAAGTCTATAGTAGTAGGTATTTTTTTTTTTTTAAGTATAATTCGAAAGTGATTTTCTCATGAAATATCGATTACGACTTTGAAATAACACCTATATCATAATAGTATTGTTTCGAAACATCGTAAAATACTTCAATAAAATAAAATCAATTTATAAAAAATCTATATTGAATTTTGCTGTGTATATATTTGTGCTAGGAAGGCTTACATTTATTGGACAATTATTTAACTGAGTACCTACTCAGTTATCTATTAGGTACCTACCTATGATACGTCTATCATTTATAAATTGCAAAAATCTTCGTTAATAAATTATGTACGTGACCCGTGGGCGGGCACAACGATGAGCTAAACCTTATTGGTCATGGGAACGACGGTACCGATTCAAAGTCTATACTTAGATTCATAGATGCGCAAAATAGAAAGTCAAGTCTTTATCTCTTAAATTATTCCTTTAGATCTGAAGCATAGTTAACTAGATTCAAATGCGGCGGATTGAATGTTTACTGATGGCTGTCAGAGAAATAAGAATTTTCAAATTCATATCTGTATAATAGTGATTTTACAATATCACGTCGTAGACAGCATTATTTTTATCCTTTATTTTTGCGTACCAGTAGGTGTATATTATAATATATACATATGCAAGATTTCATGTCTCAAACTCAGTCAAGCCGTAATTTGGATAAAAAATCTAAGATAGAACTTTGACTTTGAACATAATTTATAGTATTCCCTCTGGAATGCAACAGTAGGTACTCTATCTAATGCTTTAGTCATTGTATTTTTAAACACATTAATAGATTAGTCAAGAGGAATGCAGTGTCCTTTAGTCGGAATCGGTCGGATTTAGAATAAGTAGATACTACCTATATGTTGGGTGAAATCAAATCGCAGGTAGATATGATATCGCAATATGTCTACTTGTATGTTTGTATTATGTAAGTCTCATTGTATTTGTGTAACAATCTAGGCGTGAATGATAAAAATCTTATTATGTTCGATACCATTCAATACACAGTATACAATAATGGGCGTGATACATTAACAATCACTCTAAACAATATGCCTGTAACAGGCAGGCACCTACTCGTGTCGAATCAATGATAATGGTCTATGGTCGTAAAGACTGATTCACTATAGAGAGTTTTTTTCGCAATGAAATTAAATTAATGTATTTAAAACTCGCTTTTGTAGCATTATTAAGTTTTTTTTTTATTAAAATGATTATTTAGGTAGATATCAAAGCATCTACGTAATTTATATACCTACTCATAAACCTGTTATAATTATAAGCTGCTATTAACATTTAATAAATAGCAATAAAAATAATCAATACTTGCAAAAGCCCACATTTGTCAAACGGGGGATAAGTAAAATATCATCAGAGCCAGCAATTACTCTTTTTTATTACTCTTGAGAGACGTTACTTCATATTGACTATATGATTCCTACTAACGAAATACTGAAACTAAATTTTTATTGATACTAAACCACAAACATACAATTTTGTGCTGAACTTTTGAACCTAAGATCAAAAATCTAGCACGGTTACGATACAGATGCGAATAATGTGGAGGTTGCACAAAGATCACCCCGGAATCTTTTTGATCTGATCATTCACATTGAGCGAAAAAAGGTATGCTTAGTTATTTTTCAATCATGACAATGGTTAGTAAAAAAAATGTATAATGTATTCCTAATTTTAAAGATAATTTATTTATTCGTCAGCAGATATTAAAATGAAGCAACCACTCTATCAAGCTCATCCTCAGTGAAACAAAGTAGCATGAGACAGTAAACACGACGGCGATCAACGTGACTTTCTTGTTCTGGTGACATGTAGAAACCATCTTCTTCAGGGGAGTATCGCTCAAAATCTACTTTACAAACCTGAATGGCACATACAAAAGAATATATTGTTAGTTGTATCGGCCTTTGCAAAACGACAGTACTAGATTTTACCACCAAGAAAATACTAAATAATGTTACATTCGTATTAAGATACGTCATTGTTCAAGATCATAGGAAGTATTGGTATCTAGACCTAATTAAAAATTCGGCTGATAGAGGTGGGTAATTGACAATGTCGTCTGGTAATGAAGGTCAAACATGTTTTAGATTATATGTAGATGGTATGATATATTAAGCTATATTATTGCCTAAATTATAATAAGAAATATGATAATAAAATATAATAATAAAAACACCTCTCACATGAGTGTAAAGGTCAGGACTATTTATTCTTTTTGGAAATTTATGGAAGAGGCATATTTTTATTAGAAGACATTCTTAAGTTAAATATTAGAATGATGATGGGTATAATATGGAAATTAGTTTTTTAAATTCATTATTAAATGGAACAATATTGCTAATCAAAAGTTTCTATCACAAGTTTTGAAGAGTGACGGATATCGCGATTCGCGAAATCCGCTAGTGAGCTGACGAAGGTACTCTAAACAAAAACTATCGACTGGCTAAGTAGAGAGTTCATAATTTCAATTACAAGAAAGGTTATTCTCTTATTATGTACTTACCTTACTTTTACCATGACTATAACACAATAATTCCTCAAAATGATTGTTCAACTTTTCTTTTGGATACTTAAAGTAGCTTTTGAGCTCAGCGTACCGCCCTAAATGCTGAAAGCAACCACTATTATTACATTTACTTATTTATTTTCTACTCCTATAATTTATTTAAAAAATTAAAAATAAATATTCTGGGGTATTCATCACCCACCGCCATCAGATCCCAAATTAAGCAGAGCATGTAGTACCTAACTACTATGAAAACCAATTATCTGATGTACTAAATATATAATTATATATATATTAAATTATTATATAATTAATATGTTAATTAATTTATTACTATATAGGTATATGGTTATATAATAATTATATTAAATATAATATAATTATTATCATAAAGATAATTACACCCACACTCGGAACAAAAAAACATGTTCATATTGTTCATGCATACTAAAATTGTTTGTTCTGGATGGGGATCGAACCCACGACCTGTAACGTGACCTCCACGCCAAACGACCCATCAAAAAAGAAATCAGAGGTACTTCAGGATCCATCGAGCCACTTCTTCTAATAGTATCTTGAGGGAATTCACTGGGAAAGAGTCGCCTTAATTCTATGTCTTCACTGAAATCAAGAATAAATAGAAATTTAACAAAGCTCTATCAGTCAATATATTATTATCATTAAATTTGAATTTCAACTGTTCCAGTTAGTTAAGGTTTGAAGCCAAATTCATATGTACTCGTTCTACATTTTAAGGCGATGTTACCTCAGTGGTCATGACGTTGAAGGTCGTAGGTTCAAACTCTATAATGTGTTTGATCTATTGGTGAAGGAAACCATCGTGAGGAAACCATAGCACGGCGGTATATATATTTAGGGCACTTTATAGTACCCGCCTGCCTGGCTACCTCCCTCAAGTTGAAAATCTGTCGCCAAACACCTACCGGTATGTTCTCTTAGAGCCCTTCTAGGCTTTGTGTGCTTACCACCTTCGGCCACATCATCACTTGCCATGGTGAGATTGTAATCAAACACAAGCCTAAACAAACTAAAAAAAAATATAAAGTTTAATCGGCATCATTAAAATGCAATCAAAGCAATATAAAAATATCGCATCATGACAGGTCAAGGGTTATGTCGACATCACTCACTATGTATAAATCACTCCAACACTCGACTCGATTAGGTTGTATAGGACCTAAAACACCACTATACGATAATTATCATTAATTGTATTTTACTTAACAGGCTAGCTCATTTTATTTTACTTACAACAATATAAAAACAAATTTTAATTTTATACATAGCGTGTGCTACTTTAGAAAGGTTACAGGATGCATTACTTCATGTAGCTTGGTATACCTATATTGGGAGGTATCAAATGTGTCAATTGTGAAATACAATTTATTTATTTTATTTTATTTATTTATTACAAAATAACCATAAAATGTTCAATTGTTTGTGCATAACAAAAAAATATTTTATTGATGCATATGTTACCGGTAAAGCATATAATTCAGGGATTGTATAGAATATCTAGTGATTCTATACAATACTGAGCTCTTATCTATCGTTTATCATTATGAACCCTGCATAGTCAATGTATGCAAGCCTCGGTATTGTTTAGTATTGCCACGAGAAGATTAGATAAAGTATAAAATACTGAGGCATTGCATACATTGACTACGCAGGGTATATAATGATAAACGACTGATAAAATATTATATACAATGGCTAGACGAGCGCGGCATTGTATAGAATGACTAGGTATTCTATACAATGTGTGTTGTGCCCACCCCGGTATCAGTTGGAAACTCGGTTCTCGAAGTTCTTGACTTGTACGTCTACCTAGGACAAACAGTTCAACTAGGTAAGTCCAACTTCGAGAAAGAGGTAAATCGCCGATTCCACTCGGCTGGGCAGCGTTCGGGAAACTATGAAATGTCTTCTCGTCCAAAATACCTCAGTGTCTAAAGATGAAATTCTACAACCAATGTATGTTATCAGTGATGACATATGGCACAGAGAGACGTGGTCTCTCACTATGGACCTCATAAAGCAGCTCAAAGTCGCACAACGGGTCATGGAGGGGGCTATGCTCGGGGTTTCTCTACGCGATCGAATCAAAAATGAGGAGATTCGTAGACGAACAAGGGTCACCGACATAGCCCAGCGGATTGACAAGTTGAAATGACAATGGGCAGGGCACAAGCCCACAGAACGGATGGCCGATGAGGCCGAAGAGTTCTGGAGTGGAGTGGAGTGAACCACGGACCGGCAAGCGCAGCGTATGACTTCCACTTACAAGGTGGACGGACGACCTAGTAAAGGTCTTCGGAAAACGCTGGATGTAGGCCACCTAAGACCGGTCCTATTGGAGGGGAGGCCTATGTCCAACAGTGGACGTTTTGCGGCTGAGATGATGATGTTGATGACTTAAAATAATGGCATAAAATAATCGTTGAAATGTCGCCCACATTGGCGAACTATATTCACTTTGTCTACATCTTCAGAGATAACGGGTGTGAAGATATTAATATATTTTAAAAGCATATTCTAACAAAAGTAGGTAGTAGGTGTATTCCAGATAATACAAAGGTGAAGGAACTTTTGCAAGTATTTTCATGATTATGTAAGAACACATGTGTTTGGATAAACTGCTGCATTATGTAGACGCACGTTTAAACGTCATGTTCTAAGTTAATTACCAGCAACATTGCAATTTGCAACAAAGTTTAGTTTTGTTTTGCAAATTACTTAATTAATGTTATTGTTTCTTCTAATCCCTATCTATACTTATCTCTTACTATTTATAAATGCGGAAGTGTGTTTGTCCTTCTTCTACGCAGCAACGAAGAAACGAGTCGAAGTGATTTTTCCATATAAGTAGAGGGTTTATGGACCGGAATTGAGGATTTAATTCGACGATAGCTCAGAAGTGACGTCGGACACCGCGGTGAAGGTCTTGGGTTCGAATCCTACAATGAGCATGAGCTTTCGGTGAAGGAAAACATCGTGAGGAAACCATAGCATGATGGTAGGGTAGGTACTTTGTAGTACCCGCCTGGCTGGCTACCACACTCAAGTTGAAAATCGGTCGCCAAACACTTATTGGTGTGTCCCGGCAGCTGCACATGAGAGTCTGTTCCTTCTAGACTTTGTGTGCTTACCACCTTTGGCTACATTTACTCTTATTATAGTGAGATTGTGGTCAAACACAAGGCTACTTTTTATCCCAGCTTTTATAAAATGAAAAAACACAATAACCATACAAAATTTCTCTACACCGATTAGGTCAAGGGTGTTAGACTGAAAATTATTTTAAAGTTATTTACAAAATTTAAAATGTGTTAACGGTTGGTCCGTTAAAATAACTAAACATATATTGACTGATATTAAGTATCTATCTTTTTTTAGTTCCTTCCTTTTCAGCCTTTTTGACCCGCTGAGCACAGGCCACCTTTTACGAATGAGGGCGAACGGGGATGGGCAAATACTCAACCACGCATGTCCACTGCGCATTGGTGGAGGTAGGCTAGTGGTCAACCTACTGTTGGAGTTTTCAAGCTACCTAGCTTAACTACTATCACAATTAAGTGATAGCCGGGACCAACGGCTTTACGTGCCTTCCAAAGCACAGAAACGCTCATGTTGAAAACCACTAGGCGGTCACCTAGGCACCGACTTGACCGAACGTTGTTTAACTTTGCCGATCGGTTAGGAACGGCTAATCAAGCTACACCACGAGGGCTTCAGCTACACCATGAGCGCTTCATTTAGTTAGCCTACATTTTGTTTAGTCCTAGATAAATAACTGGCTACGGCAGATTTTTTCCGCGTAAGGATGTAGCGGTGGAGAGACCACCACCTCCTAGTCTCGTGGGTAAAAAAAAAGTCTACGGTGCCATCTATGTCAACACTCGAGAAGCTGATAGCACGCACGCAGCCGACGTGTCAACGATATTGTATCTGTTAAAAGGATAAGCAAATTATATTTTTAAGGATGATAATATAAGATCAATGATGATGAAAAACGATTCATTCGAACATTCAATTTTAAACAATCATACCGACATCGCTGTCGTGTTGTGTGAGATCTGGATTCCAGTTTATGATTCCAGAATCATCAATATGGTCCGAAAAATACATGCGCGGCCTGCGGTGCGGGCCGCATGTTTGGCATTGGCACTCAGTTTGACTTGACTGGGTTATAATCCACCATCTAAATAAATAGTAGTTTTATTTGACGCTAGATAGCGTTACTAGGTTTACCAGTGTTTTCGAGGATCGGTTTTTCATTATCATCATCAGGATCTGTTTTAGATAAAAAATGTCTTATGTTTTAAATAGGGTAGATCGTACTGCCTATTTTTCAAATTGAATAAAAAACATCCACACAAATAAATATGTATACTTATTTATAAACATAAGACACGTAGAGGCATTTTTTTCTATAATGTACGATAAACAATAATAACTTTTTGAGATTATTAGATGATAATAGATTTTTGAGATTTTTTTTAGTCGCTGGCAATACTTGCAGGGGTGAAAGTACACATCAATATGAACAAATATTACTATGGGACCAACTATAAATATATAAAAAATATATAAAAAAAATAAATATGAAAAATATATCAGCTGTTCCATACAGAAGTTCAATAATATCTACTCGACCTAAATGTATGAAGCAACTGTTTTATTTGACTTAGATTATAGATCTATTTATTAAAGATCAAATTGTGTGTATTTTTATATCAAAAATATGTACCTAAGTTTATTTACCAGCACCAAGCATCAAAGCCATTAACGCTGGAGGTACGTTACCGGGCCCTTCTTCATACTCTGGCTGGTAACCATTTTTGTCAGCTACGTAGTTCACCACGTATCTGATGCCTACCGGAGAGATCCATTCAAAGGAACCTCTAAAGGAATAATACGCATCCTCGCTATCTTCATTCTTTAGTTCACCTTGTTGCTCTTGTTTGGTACCGTCGGATGTTTCGTATCTGTAATCATATTTCATAGAATTATTAAACTTGTATCCCGTTGACCTTATCAGTATTCTATTCCATGATTTATAAAAAGAAGATATAGTGAGAAAGAATAGATTTAAGGCTCGCATAAAAGCTTTAAACAAGTTTGAGTTTTTTTTAAATATAAGATGGACTCAAACTTTGGCCAACATCTTCCTCCGAAATGAGTTATGACGGCGAGGTGAAGGAAAAACGTTATTCCGAAAATAACTATTCATGGTCATCTAAGTTATAGGTGTTAGGATAAATAGACACCAGATTTGATTTTCACTGATTTGCTGTAAGTTAACTACAGTTATGTAGGTTAAAGTCATGCTTTAGCCCTCTGGTACAAAGATTTGATAAAAAATACATTTTCAATTTCAATGGTTTTCGGATTCTGGTTTACTCTTATTAATTTAATCTAATTGCTCAACCAAATAATATCAATGTATCACATTCAGTCAACCCAATGTAAGAGTACCTACATATTATGATATTCGGAGGCAGATATTGTTACTAAGGGCCGAAAAAAACCGATAGATAGTTAGATGCCCATATATTTGTAATTTAGTGAATACATTTAGTTTTGCATCTTATGCGGTGACAAAAATTCGTTATCTTACTGACGAGATTTTTAGAATTTCCTTTGATACTGTTAAAAAGTTGCATAACAACTAATATAATAACGGATTTTCAAGGAGTTTCCACAAGTTAATGCTTGGCTTGGCCACAAAGTAAAAAAACGGACAGAGACAAAGCTTCAAACAAGTGCGCTGTGATAGGTACACTAATACAATCGGTACAGCGTGAAACCGGTTTATACTGGCCCGGCGCGTGCTCCAACTCAGGGCTCAGTCATCGCTCGCGACGCGTCTTATTCGTAGTCTCATTTTCATTTCATTTAGATTTTCAATTTAATGATAAAAAGAATAAAAACATTATCATATTTTTGTTATCCCATAGACTCCACTAAGTAATATCATGAGTAGCTTAGACATTTGTTCAGTTTAGGCCCTAGAAGGGCACTTATGAACGTCGAAGCTACTGAAGTTACCACCAGTTCCAAAGTCGCCTTCAACTCAGAAGAACCGGCAAGAAACTCAGCAAGGTTACATTTTTTATATATTTTAATTATTCTTTATTTTATTGCTCTTTAAAGAACGCCCGTTTGCCGTGACTGTTGACCAGTGTCGCTTATCCACGTCCGTTCATAGCCCCCCCCCCCCGAAACTGTTTACTTCTGCTTCAATTGTCCCGGTTAACGTCGCCATATTTATGGCAACCCTAGACTAGAGCCATAGACTAAAATATAGGGTTAAGTCAGTGAAAAAAGGTGGTCGGTGGTCATTCTCATATTCCCTAATCCATTTCTCCGTTCCTTGCCATGTTTAGTTTCTTCTTTTTAGTTCGATACAGATATTGATATCGTTTTTTTTATTTTTATTTTTTTTATAAGAGAAGTGGTTAAAAGCTTTCAGGCAGTTTTGTTTATTTAATTTTATGATCCTTTTTTTTAACCCCGGAAAATCCTCATGGATACCCCGCGGCTCCGGGGGAAGCCGCGGGCATATGTTAGACTCCTACTGACTAAAAACCTGGGGTGTTCCTACATGTCGCTGATATGTCGAGATACAGCCAAGCCCCGCCTCACCTCCGCTGAGGCGCCCAGGAATCCTTGGGCGCCTCCAGCACGGGACCCTTAACGTCGGTGGCAGATCCCCCGATCTACCGCCCACAGGTCCCCCGTTTAGAGCGGCATCCGGCCCGCGAAGGCCAAACGCCGCCTGCCACGTCGTCGGCGGCGGATAGGGAGCGAGTCGATATTGTCTACCCGCTCCCGCTCCGCCGCTTCCTTCTGCGACATTACTTCGTCGCAGAAGGAGTCGACCGCCTTCCAGGACTCGTCGCTGTCGTAGATAGAGATTAATTTGGAGTAGAATTAGGCTTTGTTTAATTAAAATCGGATGTTGCAAAAAAGTTATAGTCATTTAAATATTTTTGGAATTTCCTTTGATACTTTTAGAAAGTTACATACAACTAATAACTTTTCAAGGAGTTTCTACAAGTTAATGCGTGGCTTGGCGCTTGGAATAGATTTATTTTATCAAAATCGGATGATAGGAAGAAAACATAGATAGATATCTATTTTATAAAGTCTGTGCGAATGAAGCCGCGGGCAAACAGCTAGTTATTAATAATTTAGATATATTTTACTTATAATATAGGATAACGTGTTTCACAGTAAGTACTTATTTTCTTCCTTAAATAAATCGTTACTTACGCATATCTATGGTTGCCAACTCCAATATTATAGTTCTCGTACCGCAAGACCTGAACGTCGTCCTTGGAGTACTTTATACTGGGTGGAGGAGCGGCAGCTACCACTGCCACCAAGCATAGTGCTAACAACTGACAATTAAAAAAGTTATATAGGTACCTACGAAATTTAATGTGCATTATGTCTTGGGTTTACATTAATAAATGGGTCTGAATCGTGCTAATAATTATTAAGTTATAACAAATTTTTAATGTTTTAAACATAATTAAGTACTTCGTTAATTTTATACTAGACTAGCTGTTTCTCACAGGCTCAGCCGCGTTCCCGGGTAGGATATGGACCGATACACAAATTTCATAATATTAGTACCTAAGTATGTTCATACCTAGCTACAATTTAAATTATTTTAATTTTATTTTTTTTAAATTTTATTTTATTAAACACAAAACAGGCTACAATCAAGATTGCTTATAGTAGTATAAAAAATATAATTTCTGGAATATAATTATAATCCAAAACATGTGTTCTAGAGAGTAAACATTTGTACGAACTTAAATTATCAGCTAAGAGATTTTAACTAAAGCTTAAACTTTTATGAAGAATTACGATATTATTGGTATATTAATAATAATAATAATCAACCATCACCCATTCCACACCCCCAAGGATTAATTTTGGAAGACCTCAAATTCATAATGTGCTCCAAACAATACGTACACCAAGTAATTTAGGGGCTGAGAAATAGGTACATCCCTATACCCATTCAAACCCCTCAAAGATCAATATTGAATGCCTTTTACCCCTAAATTGTTGAGGGTTAAATTTTCAATCCTTCTTAGCGGATGTTTAAATTATGTAAGAAACCTACCTGTCAAATTTCGTCTTCGTAGGTCTTGTAGTTTTCGAGATATCGTTTCTACAGAATGATTTTTTATCACTGGCAATACTTGCAGGGGTGGAAGTACTCATCAATGTGATGAACTTTTATTATGGGGCTAACTTTGATATCGCGTAAAATAAAACGGTCACTTAATACATTTTGGAATTGAACTTTTGTATAGAACAGCTGATATTTTTTTCATGATTTCACAGTTAGTTCCATAATAAAATTTGTTCATATTGATGAGTACTTCCACCCCTGCAAATATGGTCAGTGACTAAAAAGTCACCCTGTTTATATGAGAAGATAGATTTTATACTCGTATTATTATAATAAAATTGTCAAGTTAATAATAAAGAACATAGTACTTACCAGATTCATTGTTAATCAGAATCCTTGTTGAAAACAGTCAAAATAATGTGAAATCGATTGGTACTCATTTTCTTTTATCTATTCTGTTCTCTAACAGGTTAGAGGCATTTTGATAATCTGAAGGTTAACTACTAAACATCTAAATATAAAATATAAATTGATATTAAAAGTCACTAAGCAGGCAGATGGTTCACATAGTTCCAACCAATAATATTTTGACATCTCTTTTTCATTGATCCAACTAATGGTTCTCTTCTATCATTTATTCATTTTAGAGTTTACTTGACAAGCAGTTCAGTATTCTGTATTTTGATAGGATTAGGATTTAATTTTTTTATTAGATTAGGGTCTTAGTTATATTACCTATTAATAAAAGATTAAACTGTGTGAATTTTTATATTGAAAATAAGCTATTTATCCCGCTAACAAAGCTTCTAACGATGGGGGAATGCCGGGTCCTTCTTCATACTCTGGCTGGTACCCATTCTTGTCAGCTACGTACTTCACCACGTATCTGATGCCTACCGGAGAGATCCATTCAAAGGAACCTGTGACGGAATAATACGCATCCTCGCTATCTTCGTTCTTTAGTTCACCTTGTTGCTCTTGTTTGGTACCGTCGGATGTTTCGTATCTGTAATCATATTTCATAGAATTATTAAACTTGTATCCCGTTGACCTTACTTATCAGTATTCTATTCCATGGTTTATAAACCAATTTATAAGCCAATAATTTACTCAGGAAGGAGTTGTTACGATGTGGAGGAAAAACGTTATCCCAGGTAGGTATTTTACCTATTCATTCATAGTCAAGTTATAGGTGTTAGGTTAAAGACGTCAGATGTGATTTTCACTAATTTGCTGTTAGTTTACTACATAACTGGTTCTAGTCTCGCTCTAACCCTTTACATTTGGTTTGGTACATTTATTAATTTATTCCCAAACTAGAGAGATTAAATACTATAGAAACCAGAATGTTAATATACTAATCTAGTTATCCGCCGGATTCTGGTTTACACTTATTATTTTATTGCTCAACCAGATAAAACGAATGTAACACAATTCACTCAACCCAATGTAAGATATTCGGAGGCAGATATATATATATATATATATATTCTTTATTTTTGTAAGGGCTTTGAGTCTATTCTTTGCGACTATGTCAGCCCTATTGATAACATAAACATATTTCGCAAAAACAACAAAAAAAACAAACTAAACAAAGCAATAACTTCTGAATCCCATCACATAAATACATCAAAAATCATCTTATACAAAGCCCTAGCCGCATCGGACATGTACTTTGTATACTTTGGAATACACCAATATTCAATGGGTTTATTCCATATTGATCTAGCAATCCTTCTCTAATAGACTCGCTCCGTACACATTCAACCAGAAGATGATAAACATCCTCTGGAACTCCACAAGATGAACAGTTATTAAAGCCAAAAAACAACCGTATTTTTAGCTATCTCTTTAGGAAATAAGCTAAAATGGAGCCCATGCATTTGTAATTTGGAGAATACACTTAGTTCTGGAGCTTATGCGGTGAGAAACATTCGTTGTCTTAGACTTTTTGCACATTATAAGATTTTTTTGACATTCAGTCGCAATAGTAGTTATATGAGACCATACATATTACAAGATATTTTTTCGTACATGTTGGATCAGACACGCGCATACTAGTCATTTTGTCGGCTACATGTTTGATGTCGCGCCTACACAAGACGTCTTGTTATAAGACGCGACATCTACTCAACTGTGTAAACAATTTTGCGCGTGCACATTCGGCGCGGCTGCGTTAGCGAAAATACGTGTAGTGTCCACGCTTTCCTTTAATGGACAAAGCCTGGATATATGGGATCCCGTACCAAGTTGCATCAAAGTCAAACTTTGTTTTTTAGAGACTATACTTTGTTAAGTTCATACAAATGTTCTTTTTGTAAATAAAATCCTGGTTCCAAAGTTATTTTATAAAATGTAAGATAACCTAAAAACTATGTACCTATTTACTTACTCATATTTTATGCGCTACTAACGTGACATGTTTTTTAAAATAAATTACAATACATAGATGCATATAATGTATATGTCACCGTAAAATTGTAAATACCATTAGATTATAATCTATCTCACGAGATTGTCAACAGTCGAATGTTTGTGAACCGTATCATACTGCTTATAAATTAACGCATTAGTTTTCGGTAGATTATAATCTATCGAAGTGTATGTATGTATTTATGTATGTGTGTATGTATGTATATTTTTTGGCACGCTCTGTAGCCTAAATGAAATGAAAATATTTTTTATTCAAATAGGCCTTTACAAGCACTTATGAATAGTCTGACTCTAACTGAGAAGAGCCGGCAAGAAACTTAGCAATTACTCTTTTCAAAACCAACCCAGATTTATTACATAAAATTATTTATTTAGTCTCACTGACAATACTTGTGTGTATGTATATGACAAAAAAGAAAAAATATCAAAATTATGAGTAACTTAGTAAATAAAAGGATTACAAACTTAAGCAGACCAGCTCCCACAAGCAGCACCTGTTTACAAGTATGACGCATGTGGCAGCCATCGTCCTCCTCGCACAAAGGTATTATAGGGAAGTGAGCGACCAGTCACACGACGCCGCCGCAAGCAAAGTCCCCAAAGTGAGCATGACTTAAGCTTATTGCAAATAAAAGTCTTATTACAATCCGTCCGTGAATTATGGTTACCGACTGAGGACAAAACGTCTTGTATGAATGTGTACGATACACCAGACAAGACATTTTTCTTGTCTAGCGTTCGTGTCTTGTGACGCCTTGGCCTTAGGTACTGACGATTTTGCGGAAAGATTAATTAAGGTACAAACTCTAAATATTATTCTATAACAAAATAACGCCTATCGACAGCAGCGAGGGCTTTGAGGATGTTTTCTATATATCATAGTTTGTATTTTTTACTTTAATTGTAAATATGTAAATAAAAATTAATAATATTTTAGATATACCTATTATAATACTTATAATGGGATAACGTGTTTCACAGTTAGTATTTATTTTCTATCTAAATTAAATCTTTACTTACGCATATCTGTAGTTGCCAACTCCTATATTATAGTTTTCGTAACGCAAGACCTGAACGTCGTCCTTGGAGTATTTTATACTGGGTGGAGGTGCGGCAGCTACCACTGCCACCAAGCATAGTACTAACAACTGACAATCAAAAAAGTTATACTATATACCCACGAAATTTAATGTGCATTATGTCTTGGGTTTTACATTAATAAATGGGTCGGAATCGTGCTACATAATTTTAAAGTTATAATTTTTTTTATGTAATAAACATAATATTTAATTTTACACTTGCCTAGCTGTTTCCCGCCGTTTCACCCGCGTTCTCGAGTTCTGTTAAATTTCATCAGAAAACAATAGACGAATTCACGAATTTTATAATATTACTAAGTATACCTAATCATACCTAGCTACAATTTAACTTCTGAAGAATTACGATGCTAATACAATATTATTTCAAAAATACAGTGGAAAAATTGTGGTAAAATCACGTGATTGTGGTGAAAATAGATACACGTACGTCACGTATTCTCATTTCCTCATTAAGTTACATACAAACTTTATTGTCCCTTTTCCTTTCCTTGGGCTGAGAAAACGATCTTAATAGGTAAATCCCTCCCTATACTCATTCCACCCCCTCAATTTTGAAAACCTTAAAATTGATAATTTGCTCCAAACGTAAACTAAGTTAAGTATTCTCCTTTCTTCAAAAAATTACATACTTACAAACTATATTTCCCTTCCCCTATAATCCCCTTAGGGGTTGAATTTTTGTTAATCCTTTCATGATGCGACGGGTGTTTATATTTTGTTAGAAACCAGAAATTAGCGCCTTTAAACATAAAAAACTCGTATACTTTATTATATATAGATCGATAGATTATAGTAAAACTATTTAGTTACGTAAGGCTTATAATACTATTTGTTAAGTTTATAATAAAGAACAAATTACTTACCAAATTCATTTTTAATCAGAATCCTTGTTAAAAACAGTCAAGATAATGTAAATTCGATCGGAATTCATTTCCTTTTATTTAATCTGATCTCTAACAGGCTACAGACATTTTGTTTATCTGAAGGTCAACTACTTAACATCTAAATTTATCTATACATAAATAAAATTGGTCTGTCTGTGTGTAATGTCAAAATAACTACTTTTTAAAGTATCGTATAGACCGCTAGACTTTTTATAATTTCTGATTATTTGGGTGATTGCGTCGGGAGTCTTATTTTTAGGGTTCCGTACCCAAAGGGTAAAACGGGACCCTATTACTAAGACTCCGATGTCCATCCGTCCGTCTGTCACCAGGCTGCATCTCATGAACCGTGATAGTTAGACAGTTGAAATTCACAGATGATGTATTTCTGTTGCCGCTATAACAACAAATACTAAAAAAAAACACACACATATTTAAGGGGGCTCCTATACAACAAACGTGATTTTTATGCTCGCTTTTGCTCGCTATTGATAACGGCAACAGGTAGACGCTTGAAATATTCATAGAATATTTAGTTATATATTCACTTTAAATTCAAATTCAAATTCATTTATTCCTTGCGGTTATGGGTAGGTACATTAAGATATTTTAATTAGTATTAATTGAACAACATAACCTATCATTTTGGCATGCAAATTTAAAAATAAATAATTAAATTTAAATAAAACAAATATTTAAGGGGGACTCCCATACAACAGACATGATTTTTTGCCGTTTTTATAGATAATGGTACGGAACCAATCGTGCGCGAGTCTGACTCGCACTTGGCCGTTTTTTTTAGTTACTGAACACTCATGAACACAAAAAATTAATAAATAGATATTATTCAATATTGTCGACAAGTGACAAATCTTGATAAGTATTCAATATATAAGAAACTAAAAATGGAAAAATAAAATTAACTTCTAATCAAAAGCAAAACCGACTTCGAAATGGGTTTGCACTAAAAAGTATAAAATTAATCGTTATTTTACAGACAGGGGACAGATTAAGCGAGTTCTAACATCGGTTCAGTTGAGAGCCCGATCGGAAACGTCAAAAAAAATATGACATTCGGTATGTCTGAATAGCAATTTCTTGGACCGATCGGTACATTTCCCGAATAACGGCGAGTAACTCTGAATAACGCCCTCTAACGTTCAGTTCGGAAGGTTTGTTTTTACTGAGAAGAGCCGGCAAGAAACTCAGCAATTACTTTTTTCAAAACCAACTCGGATATTACACAAAATTATTTATTTAGTCTCACTGACAATACTTGTGTGTATATGACAAAAAGGAAAAAATAACAAAATTATGAGTAACTTACTAAATAAATGGATTGCAAACTTAAGTATACCAGCCCCCACAAGCATCACCTGTTCACAAGTATGACGCATTTGGCAGCCATCGCCCTCCTCGCACATATTATAGGGAATTGAGCGACCCGCCACACGACGCCGCCGCCGCAAGCAAAGACCCCAAAGTGAGCATGACTAACTTAAGCTTACTTACTACAAATAATAAAAAGAAAAACTATTTCAAGGAATATGAATTATAGCACACAATATGTTATCTCTGTGACCATTAATAGATATATAAAGCAAAAAGATGACACTAACAATACACAAAAGTAACAAATCTACCAGGCATTAGATTCTTAATAATCATTGACAGTTTAGTAAGCCTTTTCTATTAAAACAGCTTCGATACGTTTCTTAAATTTTAGTGAAGGCAAATTTAAAATTGCAGTAAGGATTTTGTTATAGATGATTATAAGCGTGTACTTAGTCCTAGAAAACCTTACACTTTTTGGAGTCTATAGGCAGAGGTTATAAATTTGTGCTTATTTCTAGTATTGATAGAGTGCACATCACTTTTTTTCGAAAAATTACTAATATTTTGATGGATAAATAATATGTTTGCATATATATATATATATATTGAGATGCAATTGTGATTATGCCAATTTCTTAAAATTTATCTCTGAGAGAAGTTCGAGTTGTTCATATTGATGAATACTTCCACTCCTGCAAGTATTGCCAGTAACTAAAAAGTCACCTGTATTATGGGTCCAACCAATAATATTTAAACATCTATTTTCTTTGATCCAACTAGTGGTTCTCTTCCATCATGTATTTATCTTTAGAGTTTACTTGATAAGCAGTTGAGTACTCTTTACCTACTTACTTTAGACCTAAATAAAAAGCAACGTCCGGTCCCCAGTATATTTTAAATTCAAATTAAAAAAATACTACTATGAGTACATATTATATTATCCTCCTATCGTTGTATCTCGTGTCGTCTTCGTTTAACTGCGGTTGGTAGCCGTCGACGTCAGCAACATATCTTATAGAATATCGGTCTCCTTTAGGATCTACATATCCGTATTCGCCTCGGACCACTAGAGCATCACCTTCAGGTCGCGATACGATACCACCATCCTCCCGTCTGTAGGATCCATCTGAGGTTTCATATCTGAATAAAATAAAAGACATTTGAAGAAAAAAAATACAAAGTAAGCTAATATGATCATTAACAGCCTCGTAGCTTATGCAAGAAGTTAGAGTTCGTGTTGGATGAAGACTAATTAGCTCATAGTTTTGCCTTGAAATAAAATGAAATGAAAATATTTTTTATTAAAATAGACCTTTACAAGCACATATGAATAGTCTGAATACTACTATATCTTTTATACATATTTTTTTTATACTACTTAGCTGGCAAACAAGCTTACGGCCCACCTGATGGTAAGCGGTTACCGTAGCCTATAGACGCTCATAACACCACGGGCAAAGAAAATACAATTTTATATTTTCCCTGCCAGGGGTATCACTCACGCGTTGCCAACCTTGAGACATGAAGGTGTTAAGTCTTCTGTGCCTGTAATTTCACCGGCTCCCATACCCTCCTAACCGAAAAACAGTAATACAAGTGCATTACTATTTCACGGCGGAATTAGATGTTCGTAGCCTAAATAAAAAACTTTCAAAAGTCAAGAAGTTAGAGTTCCAGTTGGATGTAGGCTAATTTGCTCCTAGTTTTGGCTTACTATATCCTCTAACCTTTTATACATTTTCATAGCCTAAATAAAAAACTTTCAATGCGCAATTTTTTTTTAATGTTTTTATTTTGTATGTATGTGTAAATAATGTTTTCATTTAACATTTTTGAAGTAATTATTCAATTTAAATAGATAAATAGCAAATAAACTTACTCAAAACTATACGTTCCAAATTCGTTAGAATTAAATGTATATTTTTTGATTTGTGCTTCATGGCCGTGGATAAACGGCGCGATAGTCATAAAAATCACTAATACGAAGACGTAAAGATGAGCTCCTTTTACCTGCACAACACGTAATCTAATGTCAAGGCTAATGCTGCAAGTATAATACAAGGTGTTAACAAGGAAAACTTAAATGTTATTTATAAAACCTACTGTGGATCATTAGGATGTGGAATGAGCTCCCCATTTCGGGTTACCCTCAACTTCCTCAAGCTCTTCCAGGTTAGCAACATATTGGAATTCCCTCTGGTATTGCAAATGTCCATAGGCGGCGGTAACCACTTACCACCAGGTAGGCCATCTGCCTGTTTGTCAACCTACTGACACAAAAAAAAACCATGCCTAATCTTAAAAGTTATATAATCTTTACACCACCTATCGATACAGGCATATTGAAAGTTCACTAATATCGTGAATTTAAATAGCATTTTTCTCTTAAATTAAAAAATAAATCATTATCTAATCTGAACACGCCTTGAAGGGCTGCAGTGCATGGTGGTATAATCAGGTGAATAAAAATCATATAAAGAAATTAAACCATTTTATTTGTAGCTTTGTAGGGCCAATATTTTCGGCTACTTACTACTTACCTAGACTACCTCACTGTATAACGTAATGTACTTAGTTTTCACATGATTGTAAAAGTTTACAGAAATATATTGTTGAGTCATCTGTAATACTGTTCAAATAACTAGGTATTCATTTCTATCGATAAATGCTTTTATTATATAGTCATTTTGGAAGCCGTGCTTGACGTACAACCAGATATAGAGAGGGTTATTTGCATCTCGTGGATATTATCTCTGCCTGCACGAAGAGACAGCCGAAGACAGCACCCTTTAAGTGCAACTATTGGGGAAGTAAGAAAACTATGAAGGATTCTAAATTGGGGGCCAAAAAATAATTGAATTTTAATAAAGGTAACAATATTATTGCCAGTAGCTAAGGACATCGAGAGGTATTCACTGGTTTCATAAAGGTTACCCCGCTATTACGCATATTGAGTATTTTCACCCTTTCGAGTTAGAAACTCCGACTGCATTTTATCGTATTTGATAGGATCAAATATCTTGTTTCCATGTTTTTAGTTCGCTTTTTACGCAATCGGATTTTTTGAGTATATTTAAATTACAACTGAGATCTTTAGAGACAGACAGAGGCGAACACTGGAGTGAGGGCATCATTATACTTACCCTAAAACTGATAATTGTAAGTTGATACCGATACCAAAAAAATAAAATATATATATTGTTAGGAAATTTATATGTCTGCATAATACAGTTGCAATTTTGTTAGGTACATTGTAATAGCTCCTACTGGTGTTTACATAATCATATTACATTCTTTTATAAAAAACTTTCCCATAATCGTTTGAAACGGTTATGGTAAGATAAATGGGTATGAAATCGACTAATCTTACGTGAAATTCAACGCGGGAAAACGATTGGTGAAATAGGTGTTAGATAAATATAGATTGCTTGTTTATAAATACTACCTATTAACTTGCTGTGAAAGGAATAAGTTCATTTAAGGTAATAATTAGTCACATATTTTGTTACAAAACGAGTTAACAAGTATAGTCTTATGACTTTTGAGAATATAAAGACCGGACTCAGACCAAATTCAAAAGTAAAAACAATCTTAAAAAAATAACATTATCAGCACCGTGGTCATCTATAATATGATTTATATGTGTTATACAGTGACATTTTTATATCCATTATTATTATTATTCATCAAATTTTAGATATTGCTTATGCGATATTCCAATATAAAAATGGACATTAATTTAAAACTGGTTAATCAACTCACCATAATTATTGACAATGTCTCCAAAGTGTGTCGATGTTTAAGTGGACTGCGACCTGTGAACAACTGCCCACACTTTATATCCAGTTCCTCAAGAATGTCAGGTCTGGACTTCATTCTTTAGTACACAATGCTACGTCAAGGACTATACCGTGTCATTGATCTCATAACAAATTACACAAACGAGAAGATTTGTTATATGTATATCTAACGATATGAATATAATTTCAATATCACCTTGTTTTAGGTACCATAAAAAATCGGGTACTATACCTATATTTGAGATGGGTTAGTGAAGCTATTCGTACTTTAATCCTTGGAGTTATAGAAAAACGTTTTAGGAGACCATGCTTGTTTAGCTGGTACCAGTACCTACCCACACCTACTTAACATCAATATTTAAATTATTTGAACACATAATTTATTCCCACCCTTACAGTATTTTATTATACAAGTATTTTAGTATTCAAGCTCATTGTAGGATTCAAACACACAACCATCATAACAAAAATCGACGACACTAACACTGAGTTATCATCACTTTCAAAATGCAGACATGCTAGCCCTTCTCGTAAAATATGGCCATTGTAATCGAAACCTGTACTATCCGTACTCACAGGTTCAGACTTACTGTGGGGTCTGAAGTCGAAAGGGTCTAGTGATTTGGGAGGGTTGGGTACCTATTCACATAATTATATTTTATATGTTACATTTTGTTAAAATGATGGCTCTTCAATAGATCAAGAATAATAATAAAAAGGTATACTTAAAATAATTCCTATAATAATTATGTCACCCGAACTATCGTAGCATTTTTAGAGAAGTGCGAGCTTCTTTAACTCTATCGGCAGTCAGGA
This sequence comes from Tetheella fluctuosa, assembly GCA_951216915.1. Lineage (NCBI taxonomy): Eukaryota > Metazoa > Arthropoda > Insecta > Lepidoptera > Drepanidae > Tetheella > Tetheella fluctuosa. The sequence goes on along the minus strand of OX578219.1, from coordinate 7,320,887 downwards.
CGATGATTGTTGAAGATATTATCGTAAAAAGTCATGCCGACTGGGAGCTTTACTGGCGTGCGCCACGTAAACCATAGAGTTATACAGGATGACTTTTTAGTCACTGGCAATACTTGCAGGGGTGGAAGTACTCAACAATATGAACAACTTTTATTATTAGACTAAGTGTGAAATCACGAAAAAAATATCAGCTGTTTCATACAAAAGTTCAGTACCTACTCGACCAAAATGTATGAAGTGACCATTTTATTTTACGCGATATCAGATTTGGTCCCATAATAAAAGTTGTTCATATTGATGAGTACTTCCACCCCTGCAAGTATTGTCAGTGACTAAAAAGTCATCCTGTATATTATTATGCTTATTAAAAAAAAATTATGCGTATATGCTCTGCTACCCGTGCGAAGCCGGGGCGGGTCGCTAGTTCTATATATTTTCTTCCCATCAGTCGATTAGTATAACACTATATTTTATTTATCAATGCTTTGAGTAAGTTTTGATATAATAATACACAAAGTATTAGTTCAATTATATTATAGGTAGTACTGGTAGTACATAAAAATAAAAGGGAACAAAAAAATACTGCAGAGAAACTTACAAGTAGGTACTACCGCCCCACATAAGTGTTAAAAAATTCAATAAAAGCTAAGTTATCTCCGTTGTAAGTGAATAATGCTGATAAATCTTGAATTCAGCCAAGGAGTGATCCCACTATTGCAGGAGGTACCCAAAAAGTGGTCTCCGAAATTTTCTGAAAATGAAGAGTAAACTTAGAGCTGGTAATGTAGTGATTTGACGATTTCAGACTATCCTTTTCAAGGAGATATTGGAACAGATAGAGAATAGCACGGAATATCAGGCCTCTCATAGATCGCTACCTCCTACTTACTATTGATGATATAAGTACCTACCAGGAAAAAAAAATATTAATCACTCTACATTTCATACGAGTGGTGATTATAACGTTCAATTAAAATTTCAGACAATATTTGTTAGGTCCAAGAATAGAGAGGCACTAAAAGTTTTGTATCACCACACAATAGTTTTTTTTCTTTGACAATCCGGGAACTTTTGCCAGTGGGATTTTTTAGATAACGTAAACTAAAATTAGTTACAAGTATTCTGCGAAAATTTCAACGGACTACCTATTACGGTACAAAACAGATGTAGGCTTAGTAATACGGTACAGTTGGTATCCTCTGGGTACGGGACCCAAAAGATAAATTCTCTTCTCTCTCTCTCTCTCTCTCTCTCTATTGACGAGTACTTTGATCCTACATGTAACCACGGTCTGTTGCTGGAGCTAGAAGGTGGCCATAGCAGCTCCGCAATAAACAACACAACCCCATCGAGTTTGGGCTCGTTTGATTTGTCTTGATGAGTACTTTGATTCAAGATAATCTCCGTATGCAACCGTTTTTGTCATTACTCGTGGAAACAACATTAAAAAAAAAAGCGTGTTACATTTTGATGGCAGGAGAAATAAAACAATAATAAGGTTTTAATATTACGGAGACGAAGAAAAATTATCGTTAAAGGTTATGTATCTATAAAATGGCATATTTCTTATCACAATTAAATTTTTAACTTTTTAGTTCGTTTATGAACAAGTAATAATAAAAGCTTGTAAAATTAAAATTTCTTGGAAATAGTGTACGCTCTTATAATAAAACTAGCTTACCACCCCGCGGTTTCACCCGCGAACCCCTATTTTACTCCCTTAGGGGTGGAGTTTTCAAAAATCCTTTCTTAGCGGATGCATACATCATAATAGCTATTTGTATGCCAAATTTTAACCCGATCCGTCCAGTGGCTTGAGCTGTCAGTCACCTTTTCCTTTTATATATATAGAAATATACTCTCGTTTACCAAGATGACTGATATTAAATAAAAATAACGTAAAAAATGTTTTAATTAAAAGATAGAATCTATTACAAGGTAGTAGTACGTACATTTATATTGAAGACTAGCTTCCACCCCGCGGTTTCACCCGCGTTCCCGAGGCATCTCGTGTTTTCCCGAGATAAAAAGCCTATAAGCCTTTCTCGATAAATGGGCTATCTAACACTGAAATAATTTTTCAAATCGAACCAGTAGTTGATTAGCGCGTTCAAACAAACAAACAAACTCTTCAGCTTTATAATATGAGTTAGTGTTATGTATTAGTATTAGTATAGATAAAGTTGTCTGGAAGTAGCTGCACTCTGCACAAGTGCTTTCATACTTGCACGAAAGCCAGTCCTAATATAGTTAACTCTACTTATGTTGAAATTTAAATTTGTTCCGATTATTATTTTTCAACATTTTTATTTATATTACTTGTTTTTTATTTAACGCTTTTTTATTTAAATTACTTGTTTTTTTATGTGTTTATGCTTATTATACTGATAAAAATGCAAAATAGTCAGATTGTCCAATTAATATTTCAAAAATGTAGCCTTGCTGAGTTTCCTGTCAGTTCTTCTTAGTTGAAGACTGACTTCCGAACCGTTGGTAACTTTACTAGCTTCGACGTTCATAAGTATCCTCTCCCTCCTATGGCCTAAACTCAATGAATTGCTTTGACTTTGACTTAAAATTTATGAAAAATGCAAGAAAGTTCACATACATAACAAAAATCATCACCTATTCGATTCAGACATCCGTTTAAATTAAGTAAGGTGCAAAAAATTACTGAAATTTAATTTAAATACCTGTGTGTTTTTATTTGATTCTAGTTGTACAACATCGGAAATTTCCTGAAAAGAAAAAGTATGTTTAAAAAACCAATTAGTATGTCCCAGAATATTTATTATTATTATTATAGCTATACTTATTACCTAAAAATTGGGCGGCTTAAGTGATTTTAATGGTGACCTAATTTTAAACTTGCACCCATAGAACAATAACGCTGCACCTTAATTATATAACTAATTTAGATTATAATAAAATTATGAAGCCTTTCAAAATGCAATGTCCATGTTCATACAAGTTAACCTACCTACTTAAAACATAAACAAGGAAATCATTGAGATCGTAAGAGGCGCTTGAATAGAACGATAAAATCAAATTTTATTTTAAATAGGTATCTACCTATATTTATATTTTTTATCACCAACCAACTTCATAATTTTTTTGCACCTATTCTGTTTGACCAACTTCAAAAAGTATGTATTTTTTATCTTATTGCGATGAATTGTTACAAACATTCTGATTTTGAAAGACACGACAAGTACAGCTAGGTAATTCCCTTTCTTTGTGACAACGTCAAAGCTCCTCCTAGACTTCCACAGACGCACGCGTCATCGTTCGCCTTGACGTGAGAAGTGCTGGCACAATTTTCTATTCGTCAATTAATCAATGTTTAAAACGAAAAATATTTTATTAATCGGATAATACCACTTATGTTTAATTAAAAGGTTAATTGGTAAGTATAATACATTTAAATTTAATACTAGCTGATCCCCGGCCGGCGCGTACATTTTGTTTGTCAGAAATCAACGTGGGCGTTTCCACAACTACTCACCAAAGTTTCATCACAATCGGATGAATGGTTTAGGAACGCATAGAAGCAAAGGTACAAATAATCATATACCTATAGATAGATAATAGATAGATATGTCAACGATTTTTATTTTTTCGTAAGAAAATGGTTTCTGTCTAGGATTTAAATCATCTTTGCTCTTAAATAGCTCAAGCTACCATAAGAGACAGAATTGTAGACTACTAATTTAGTTACTTCTGGACTTTTCTAAAAATATATAGTACATCGAGTGATGTCGAAACATGAAACTAGAATCTATTGTGGGGTTTGAAAGGCGTTGGTAAATAAAACGTAGAATAAACAAGTTTTTCCGCGGAGATATATTACATGTAGCGGGCCCGACAGACGTTGTCCTGTCCAAATTGTATTACTACTACTACCAGGTCAAATTGTATTTTCAAACCATTCAGAGACCCACTCATATATACACACAAAATTTCATCCGAAACGGCTGGACCGATTTGTAGATGACAAACACACGTACAGAATAATTTTATATATTACTAGCTGTCCCCAGCGGTTTCACTTGCGCAGCGGTTTAAAAAATAGATGTTGGCCGATTCTCAGACCTAGCCGATATGCACAAAAAATTTCATAAAAATCGGTCGAGCCGTTTCGGAGGAGTATGGTATCTAACATTGTGACACGAGAATTTTATATATAAGAAGATATAAATGTTCATAGAAGATATATAGATATTTTACTATATCGCTATAAATAACCCCATTACCATATCGTAGCAAGCAATACGGTCGGGAACTTCAATACCTATTGAATTATGAATTTGGTATTCTTCAAGCAATGAATCGCCTATCGCCGAAAGATCAAATTATTATAATTATTTTTTGTGTTGCAACATATTCTATGTTCCCTATTTTATTTGTGTTTCGCAACCAGGCCGCGTAGGCATCGTCATCCTGTTTAGTGGATTTCAAGTTCAATTTTGTCAAGGCATTAGGTACTAGTTTTTCGTGGAGGTCACGTTAGAGAATAGCATGACTGGTTGTTGAAAAATTGTGAACAACACGGAAGGGGGATATTTATAACTGTGTGTATTATGTCATCGTCGAATAGCGTAAATTTGTTTATTTGCCAAATTGCGTGATTTGGTTTTGATGAAAGCTTTTTTTTTACTTTTTATAGGTTTGTGTTTTGACCACAATCTTACTTAACTTACTATGGTATGTGATAGTAGTAAATGCCCTAAAATAAGAAACTTACAATAATATTCGGGTGATAGCCGGTCTTGTCTGCATAGTAAGTAATGAGATGCTTCTTTCCATTTGGGTCTATGTATGAATAAAAGCCAGAAACTATGTAGTCTTCACCGTTAGCATCTTCATAATATCCACTTTCTTGCCTCATTATCTCATCATGACCTGTTGCAAATCTGTGAATGTTTGTAGTTGGGTAGGTACTAAATCTAGTAAGTTAAGGCCAAATTTTACCATAGTAAAATAGGTACCAAAAAGTACAACATGAATCTCAGTAATTAGTGAAACATAGTTTCATCCATCACCGTCTAATAGGTAATATTTTACTTTTAAAATATTAATAAATAGTTGTAACGTCAAAAAGCTTATAATATAAAAACGCTACATAACTATTACCAGCCGCAGCCCAAACAGGTAACATTAGAACAAATTGCCAGCTTTTGATATGAAGGTACCACTCATTAGTTAACTTAATAACTTGACTCGCGATTCCTGTTATTTTTGTGACGCTCTAACTTTCAAAAATCTTAAAAACCTATCTTCATAGATAATATACTATATACTAGAAACCTACCTTCATCTAATAGAAACAGAATAAAAGATTTAAGTCAAATATTAGGAGACTAGCTTTTCCGCGCGGTTTCACCCGCGTTCTTGGGATAAAATATAGCTCATGTTACTCAGGGATAACGTAGCATTTTAATGGTGAAAGAATTTATGAAATCGGTCCAGTAATTTTTATGTTTATTCGTTACAAACATACAAAAATACAAATGTTTCCTCTTTATAAAATTAGTGTAGATGTGGATAACCCAAACCCTAGCATAAAATAGATGTTTAAATTATAAATTTAAAAGTTTACCTGAAATTATAAGTTCCCTGAGCAATGTTGTCATTATTAAATTCGTATTCATGTTTACTTTGAGCTGGCTCTTGAGCACAAATAATATCCGTGTAAAAAATGCATAGCATCAGTAAAGAGAAAAGAGTATTCATCTTCTACCAAATTTGTTGCTTCTAAGTATAAAATAAGTAATGATTTAGTTTTATTATGCTGCTCAATATAAAAGAATGGGTCAAGTGTTATGGTTCAATGCTTACATTTATATCAAAAACTATTTGGGGGTTTTAACACTGAGTAAAATATGTCACAAGTAACGAACTATACCTACTAACTACAGTAACGAATTATCCTCGACACTCGGATATTTCACAAAATAATAATACTTCGTTTTTATGCTAGGTCTGTCTCAAGCCAGAATTAAAATAATGACTGACTTTGTACACAATGAAAAAATGCCTGAGTGCCGTGAGTTACATTGGTTTATAAAGGCTGGTGTAAAATAAAGCATAAGCAGAGATATCAGTCAGAGTAAACCCGAGTGCGTTGATATTTTACACGGATTCAATATAATTCAAACCCGTTTTAGAGATCCTCAAATACCTATTAAATTTTACATAATCTTTCAAATTTAAAACTAGTATTTAAAATTTCTGGCCAAAATATGTTTTTTCCTTGGATTATGATACATATAAATCGTTAGGATATCAATGTTTCTTACTTAATTATTTTGACGCAAACAACTCGATAATATACCTACCTATACCTATTATAATGGTCTACGATATTTATTTTAATGTTTATTTTTTATGATTTCGATTATCGTTGGTTACAAGGGAATACAAGATCCATAAAAATAGATTCAACAAAAGGCACAAAAAAATAAATTTTTGATCATGAGCTCTGAGAACCTTTCTTTTATTTATCGTGGTATATTTTAATTGCATATTTTATGGGTATAAATAAATAAACAGGTTATTTCTGCGTTTATTTCTGTTTGAATGGATTCTTGACACACTCGACAGCATTTAATACAATAAAACAGACAACAAATATCAGTTACGGTTATTTATCCAAATACTACTCCGGCCAATATAGTATTTTAGTTATATATATCATAACAATAATTATTATCGAACACTATACAAAGATATGACTTCTAAATGTGATAGTGTGGGCAACAATAAAATATTGATAGCTTAGCATTATTTGTAAATGATTCAACTATAAAATAAATTATACCAAGTGGTTAATTTTGCCACATCTCCAGCTTCATATGTTTTATAATGTGATTTGAATTCGACATATTTATTTGCATATTCTATATATTTGTGTACATTGGCACATATTAATTCTAGTGATTCGTGCTAGTAAGACTTTTTTAATTCAATTTTTGTATGAAACATTTTATTCAGCTGCAAATGTGTCAGATACCTTTTCTCTACAATTAGGAAAAAGCTCTACTAGTTTTCACCTCGCGTTTTTATCCTGATATAATATTATGATAGGTCGTGTGTTAAATAACTATACTTGTACCTTGGACAAAGATGTGAGTGCGTGAACGTGTGTTATGTGTCTATAAAAGTATAATGATTGCTCACCGATTCACTCGGATTTTATAATCAAAACTCAACAAAAGTTCGGGTAACCGGTGTATGGGCGGGGAGCGTTTTCCGTAGTATGGTGGCAAACAAGTACACATAATATTACTGCAGGTAAATTGTTAGAGCCTTTTGATTTACATGAGCAACACCACCAGACGGTAAATTGCCCATATATAAGCATATAATAGTAATTTCTCAAAGTTGGCAGCAATTTTCTACGTTGTATTTATTAGGCATTTTAAGTACATAAGTCTAATTTATTTTTCCACTTACAAAACTTTGGGTAGTATGATATTTGGACAAATAAGGATAGATATTTCCCCCATGAATACATACCGCGCGGTCGCAGCCTGAAATTTTGGAGGGGGTCACTAATAATAAAATATGTCGAGTAAATTAGACTTTATTGCACAATACACAATTTTATTGCACACAAATTACGTAGTTAGAATATTGTATGCAATCTTTATTACAATGACGACTTTATTTTGTACATTTTCAGAAGATTTTTCACTGTGCCGTGTACTATTATGGGGGGACATGTCCCCCGTGACCCCCCTTCGGACCGCGCCTGGAGCAGTTAGTTCCAAATCATCATACTAATACTTAATAGGTAGTACTAGGTATAATAATAATTGTAGATGCGAAAGTAGGTTTGATTGTTTCCTCTTGTCTTGACGCCTCAACAATACATTCAATCGTGTTAAAATAACAATTGTTATGGAAAAATAAATAGGCCACTATTTATAACGAGAACGCGCAGGTAAGGGATGAAAAATGAAAGAATTTGTTTTTTATTGTTGCACAATTATTATTGATTATTGTTTTAAAACTGTTCATCGTAATAATGTAGGACGTATTAACAACGATCATAAGTTAAAGTGAATGGTGAGTACACCAAAATATAATGCGAAGAGAAAATAATGCATTACCTATATTACATAATTTAACCATTTAAAGAATAGAAGAAAATAGAATGTCTCTGTTTTATAACACGTTTTAGTAGGTAAACCTTAATACATGCAAATAGGTAGATACCTACTAATAAAAAAAATGGTACCTATTTAAAAATAATATGATCATGTGACATTAAATTACATTAACATTGTACCTATTCCAAGAGTATATTTAAGAATGTACCTGTGTACTTATTTTCCCAGTAATGACGCCAAGACGTTTGGTGCAACACCTCCATATGCCTGAAATATTATTTAAGGTTAGATAATTTTTATATATACTTAGTATAGTTATATAGTTAACTATACAGGCAAGATACTCATTAGAAACAGCTTGGATGATTGTTTATTTTATGCCTCTTATTTAAACGCGGACATGCGCACAACGACTCACGAAAGTTTCATCGGAATTGGATGAATAGTAGGAACGTATAGGTACGTTACAATCAAATATATAAACAAACAGACAATCGGACAAACATTGATTCATATTTATATGGTACGGTGGTAGGGTACTTTGTAGTAGGTTCACATTGCAACATGCTGGCTACCACCCCTTGTTGGAAATGTGTCTGCGGGCTTTGTGTACCTACCACCTTCGGCCACATACACCCTTATTATGGTGAGATTGTGGTCAAACACAGACCTAGTAATGTAATATATAAAATTCTCGTGTGATAGTGTTTGTCTGCAAACTCCTCCAAAACGGCTCGACCGATTCTTATGAAATTTTTTGTGTATGTTCGGTAGGTCTGAAAATCGGGCGTAGGCTATTATTTTTTTTACCGCTACGCGGGTGAAACCACTGCTGTACTTACAGAGAACGATAGCTCCTTTTTTGGTTCTTTGATTCGGTAACCATTTTCATCAGCAGTGTAACTTATGGTAACCTTATCTCCGTTAGTATCCAGGTAAGAATAAGTTCCTTCAACAACAATGTGCTCATCAGGTTCCCCGATGCTTACTAACCAACCAGTTTCCTTACGAGTGATTCCATTTGTTGTTTCGAAACTGTAATCATAAATTTCATATAAATGAGATTTATTATATTATCTTCTTCTTCTTCTGTGTATATTTAAAATGGTAAACTGACTGACTGAATGACATATCAACGCACAGCCCAAACTGTTCTGCTGCAATTATAAAGCACTGTGTGCGGTTGTAGGTATGTCGTACGCAACAAATTGGGGCTCGCTAAATAGCTGAATTAATTAGTATTTATCTTTTATTTTATTTTTTCTTACCAATAAGTACTAGTATGTCATTTGTAAGTCATTTGTGTGTTTTTACTAATATTCTATGAATTTTTATGTGGTCGAAAATAAAAATTATTTAAATTTTTTATAAGATTAAGTATATTTTTAAATTCAAGTAAATCATAGACCTAAACTGTGTTGATATTTCTGTGTGAGATTTTTCGCCATGCTGAACAGCATTTAAGTATAGGACTAACTCGTAAATTACGACACACATTTATATGGTAAGAATCACATAGATATATACCGTTGTATTGTAAACCAAAATCAAGATTATGCTTAAAATAAAAGCTTGTAATTAATTCTCTACTGCATAGTGGGCGGTGACTTAGAAGTGATCTTATCAGTGGCGTAACTATACCATCTGAGGCCCGTGGTAAATTCATTGGATGGGCCCCCACCCAGTATAAATTGTCACGTTGTAATTTAATTTTAATATATCACCAAAATGCTAATATTGTATGCATTTTACTTAAATATCTAATATTTGTATATGATCTTTAGTTGTGTCTAACTTTAATTGATTTTAAGTAAGTAACTACTTATATAAAATTTATATTTTTTTTATATAGTTACGCCACTGGATCTTATCCAGACAACCTTTTAATGTGGAGAATTTTAGATACAATAGGACATACCTGAATCTATAGTTTCCTTTTCCATCATTCTCATTCTCGTATTTCAAAACACGAGCTTGAGTATCTTCAGGAGTGGAAGCAGCTGCAGCGCATACAATCAAACCACAGATAAAAAATATTTGATGCATGTTGGGAGTTATAAAACGTATCTATGAAACACGTACCTAATATTTATATAAGAGTATTTTAGCTGTTTACCCACAACAAAAATTAGCAGACAAGGTCGACCGTTGAACAGAAACACGATATTCCTAATAATTTTAAATAGCCAGACGCTTCAAGTAATAATTTGATACGCGGCTTAATTGCATGGAGATTTTAACTCTAGTGCTGTGTTTAAAATACAAATCATCCACTATAGATTTTTTTACTGTTTGAGAATGGAATTAGCTTGCAGGTTATACTAATTTGCATTTCAGAGATGTAATTGCTTATATTCTTCGTTGTATATTTTTGATCCACCTATGTAGTAAATACAGCTTGTATATTGAGAGTGATATTAAAAGGTACTTTTACATGTTCAACCCTAGCTTCAAGCTCAAGCTAGTATGTTAATGTTGAAGGTCAAAGTGGACCAATTAGTTATTAATTGGATTGCCAACGTATTGCCGACCTTTTACACATTATTTCAGAAAGTTGAAAATCAGGTAATCGTTCCACCCGATAGCAAGAGGCTACCACGGGTTATAAATATAAACATTTGCAGGGCAATTATGGAAAAGCGTTATGGAAAATACCGTAATGGAAAGCTCATTCTATATCCTAATGGTCAGGTGTATCAAGTAGGTACCTACCTACGTATCTAATATTTAGCATTTTCTTTGTTTAGCTTATTTTAACCATGTTTAAGACATGAATTAGTATGGAACAATAATTTCTTAAAATGAGCTGTTAACAATTTTTCACTCCTACTGTAAATTACTGAAAAATTAAGATGTAACTTACTTACTAGGTACTACGATAGCTACAAGTTATCCATAAGAATAAATCGAATTGATATATTATTATTTTCATATGCAAAGAAGCTGATATAAAAAGTAAGAGTTCAATAAAAAATGTAGCTTGATCTTGCACTTGAGAGCCAAATCCCATCGTGTCCTTGTTTGTATGTTTCCAAATTTTAGCATCATCACCTATTGTGATATTGTTTTCAAACACAAACTTAGTCGGTGGTAAAATAAAACAAAAATGAAATAGTATTAGTTATGCCATCATGCCTCTGATTAATTTTTGGTATTATTGTAAATTATATTGTAGAATATGATTTAGTACAAACCTAATGTAGGTACATTACAATTCGGATCATGAGAGTCAGTCTCAATTACATAAGAATACGAAATTTAAAGTTCAGCAAGGTATTGTTTGCAATGAAGAGCCAATTGCTGTCCAACGCTTGATTTATGGTGTGTCATGTAATCATGATGAAATTATTGTCAGTGTACTGTGGAGCTTAGTTAAGTTAGGATTTCAATAGTTATGTAAGGTGACAGATGACACAGTGGAGCAGAGGTAACTAGCCCACTGAGGTGTCTATGAACACACGGCATATGATTGGGCCGTTTGATCTTACGATTGCGCAGTGACCGATTGGCTTACATTCTTAGAAGGAATGCATAGCAATAAATAATAAAGTTATAAAACTTTAAAGGAATTGCTTGACATTATTGTATGACACCCATATTGTCATACAATAATGTCAAGCACTTTCTAGCAATTCCTTCATATTTGCCAAGTAGGCAAATAGGTAAAAACCAAAACAAACATAGTAATTATATTTCTGTGGTCATGATGAAGATATTAGTTTAAAGTTTGGTTTAAAGTAAGATAGGTTCATATGCCTAAATAGGCACTATACACTTTGTACAATATATACGAAGTATGGTGCACCGCAATATGTTTTTGAAGAAAGTTTTTTTTTGTGCTGTCAGTTAGAGAATACATTCCTTTGTGTAATGTTTCCATACTGAACATTTATCTTATAAAATTCGTACAGCTCCATCTATTGCTTGATCATGAAACTATGAGATTATGTTAATAATGCCGTGGTATGTTTTTAGAAGCTTACCGCATATAAAAACTTTCAATAATTCTGTATAGATGGCTGTTTATCAGCTTTAAAATGGTAGTTTTATAGTAATATCTAATAATAAGTATCGTCTTTGGTATCATCTAAAGAAAGAATTAAATAAATTATTAATTATTCCGACACACATTACAGTTTACAGGATGGGTTTAAAAACATCTATGGTTCCAATACAAATGGCACGTTGGTGAAAACATGAAAAAAAGAACCTTGCGGTCACCATGTAAGATTTTTTTTTACATCCGTGCTTGCGATAATATCATGAAAAGCTGCGCCGCAAAATTAGGTCGATGCTCAGAGAGCATGAAAGTCCACAGAAGCCGATCTCATTGACGAGGTGTCTGCAGTAGTAAGCAGCGCGAGGAGGTTTCATATAGGTACCTAATGCGGTCATACATAGTACCCATATTTTCGGATGGAATTGCTTGCAACTAGAGACCTGATTCCCTCTGAGGGACAGCTAAGTACCTAACAAGCGTGCGCGGTCTGAATCAGTTGAAAAGTTAGAGAATAAATGTTGCTATGTTTTTTTCGCAAAAAAAAATATAGCAACAGACAGAGTTGGCTTTTCCAAAAAAGCTGTCTGCAGTCTAAAATATTGGTCTTTTGATTGATTATTAATGCATGTGTTTAAAAAATATAGTAAAGAATACACAGAATGATTTATTGTGATTAGATCGTCGTCACCCTGTATACTGGGTGATTTTTTAGTCACTGGCCATACTTGCAGGGGTGGAATTACTCATCAATATGAACAACTTTTATCATGGGACTAACTCTCGAGATCACAAAAAATTATCGACTGTCCATACAAAAGTTCAATACCTATAATTAATAATAATAATAATAATTTTGCCGCAGGGCAGCTTGTGGCGAGCTGTTGGTGAGTAGCGACACCACGGACACGAGACCTCCCGGGGGCGGCACCTATGCCCCCACCTACGGCTTGCCTTCACTGGCCGGCTGTAGTGGAGCGCGAGAGCTATATGTTCGAAAGGGTGGAAGTGCTCAATCTGCGTAATAACGGGGAAACCCGCTCACGAGCCTTCTCGCGATGGTGAAACCGGTGCACACCTCTCTACACCCTTAGCTGCTGACACCAATGTTGCTCCCTCTGTCACCTTGGTTTTGGTGACTTTTTTTGGGGGCCCATTCAGTTGGTGGCGAGTCACCGTCTGCCAGAATTATCAAATATATATGTATAACGAACATCATCAAAGATTGAGACATTTGATTTGGCAGGCGTTCCGTGGTCTCAATCAATAGTCCAACAACCAGTCCAGCAAGTTCCCCCCCATAGATCCAGTATAGTTCCTTGTTTTCTGTAATAGTCCTTGCACTTAGCGGGTGCTGTCTTTACCTGTATCTCTTCAATAGTGCAGACAGAGATAGTATCGCTAGGTGTACACATCCCAACACATTAACATATCTTAAAGGGGCCTCTACGTGTTGGATCTGTATCCCCACGCACGCCTTTAAAAAAGACCGGTCCTCGCGCCGTGATGTCAGAAAGATACATTATAATAATTACAGCCTAAGTATATCTGCCCACTGCTGAGCTCAGACCTCCTTTCACGAATAGAGGTGAAAGGGGAATGGGCAAATACTCCACTACGCGTGCCCACTGCGGATTGGTGGAGGTAGGCTAGTGGTCAACCTACTGTTGGAGTTGTCAAGCCACCTAGGAGGTCTCCAACAAGCTTAACGACCATCACAATTAAGTGATAACCGGGACCAACGGCTTTACGTGTTTTCCGAAGCACGGAAACGCTCAAGATGAAATACCACTAGGTGGTCACCCATCCAGGTATCGGCTAGACTGGACGTTGCTTAACTTTGCCGATCGGTTAAAAACGGCTAATCAAGCTACGCCACGAGCGAGTTCAATACCTACTCTACCAAAATGTATGAAGGACCCATTTTATTTTTTGCGATATCAGAGTTGGTCCCATAATAAAAGTTGTTCATATTGACGAGTAGGTACCTACTTTGTAGTACCCGCCTGGATGGCTACCACCCTCAAGTTGAAAATCTGTCGCCAAGTACCTATTGGTGTGTTCCGGAAGTTAAGGAAGGAAGATTTTAGCCAGATACCTTCTAGGCTTTATAAAGGTCGGTAACACATTGGCCATCCCACTGATATTTCCAATGTCCATAGGCGACGGTAGCCACTTACAAGGTGGACCGCGCCTGCCTGCTTGCCAGACTTCTGACATTAAAAAAAACAATTTTTATTTTACGAAATAAGAAAGGAAAGTGGCAATTGTTTCCCAATTAGTGGTACGCGTATCCTACGCGATCTTGCATCAAGGGAAACGCGCGGAATTATCTTGACTAAGATAATTTAATTAATAAAAAACAAATGCCCAAATATATTTTTAATCGTTCAGTGTATTTACACATATTATATGTCAAGGTGCATATTTATGCACCTTGACCCTTCTCGAAGATGACTTAAGACTGAAGCTGACCAAAGAGCAAGCAGATTTTTTAGAGCAAAGAAAGATTTATTTTTTTTAGTTATCACTCCTGCAATTAGGGGTACGCGAGTGTGAAGTCTATCTTGAAGTGGTACACAGGAAAAACTAATTGGGAACCACTGCTCTAGAGCTAAATCTGGATAGAGTGCTGATTGTCTGAATAATATCTAAGTAGGTACTGAGGTAGAATAAAAACTGAATTGAAATGTTAAATCACAGTTAACACAGTTAACGAGAGATTTTTTGTTTTAGTTCTTCCAACATAATAGAGAAGAAAATCTCTAAATGACAATCAGATAATGTTGCAAAAAAATACCTTGATATCTTGGAACCCTACCGAACACAATCTTATTCCGCCCACATCCGTCCGACCTATTGACATGATTCCACATTTGGAAATACAATTTGCGATTTTATGTATTGTATTTTTATATTTATTTATTTTGCTAGAAATGTTGTAAAATATACCTAGGTGATATTTTTCATAAATAGATTTATACATAGATGTGGGATTAAAAATAAATCATGTATTGAAATAATACCTACAGGTTGATTTTTAGTCGTTTCACAACTTTCACTATGGGACCAACTCGGATATCGCGTAAAATAAAAAAGTTGCTTCATACATTTTGGTCGAGTAGGTATTGAACTTTTGTATGGAACAGCTGATATTTTTTTCGTGATTTCACAGTTAGTCCCATTGTAAAAGTTGTCCATATGGATGAGTACCCACTACCTCTGAAAGTATTGCCAATGACTAAAAAATTACCATGTATAGTATATTTCTACAGTAGGTAGGTAATTACCTACTGTAACAGCCGGAACTTTTGTTTGTTGCGTTTTACTAATCAACGAGCTTTAACTTTTATTGTTTGTGGCATTGGATCCAAATTTTAAAAACACAAGATTTTTGATACGTGATACGACTAGTTTTTCACCCGCGGCTTTGCTCACACAAACTATATAAAATTTATATCTTCTTTTTCATCAGCCTATATTTTGATGAAACAAATCCTATTTAATAATTATAGTAAGTAAGTATTCAAAATAATCAATCAATCAATCAATCAATTGTAATCAATAGATTTTATAATCTATTGCCTTGCACAATTTATAATACATTGAAGAATATGCTATAACAAAATTAAAATTTTAACTTCAAACTCCTGCTCTAAAACTTTCAGTTCGCGTTGACAATATAATACGTATCACCTATGATGTGCTGTTGTTAAGAAAATGAAACGACGAAAATAAAAGACACAATAATATAGTTTTAGTTTTAAAATAAGCATAACTTTTGATTGAATTATTATTATTCGATTGCGATGAAACAAGTTAATTACGACTTTTTTGTAATATAGGTATGCCTAGCTCATTAAGCATGTATTTTTAAGTGTTGAAAAAAATTACAAAAATGTTAGAAATGAGAATGATAGAAATGGTTATCCTTTTAACCCCTAATTTTTTTTTTATATTTCTTTTGTCTACCTACCTACTTACAGTCACGCCAAGTTTGTTTACACTTTTACAGATTAATTCAAATATTATGTTCAAATATTATTTGAATGGAATTGATCAGATACACTCTAGTGTAAACAAATACTTATAATTTGGTTTAGAGCTACCCTAATTTTCATTCAATACATAGATATTCATTCGTTTCGTTTAAAAGTCATATTAAATAGATGTTAGTAGACAAAGTAATCAGAAATAAACAAAAAAGTAATTTTCGTATATTTTTATACTTATAATCTCATAATTTCCTTATTACATATAATAATAAATCACAGGTAACACTCGTTATCAATACTTAAACTATAAACATCACTAGATGTTAAGTTATAGGTACATGCGTGGGTGTGAGTATCCTTTACTTTATTGGGTCACGACGTTGGTCAACTTAACCGCGGTAGGCTTGGGTTTGGAAGGGCTGAGCCTGATAGTTTTGTTGCTGTGGCTGTGCGTTAGCTTGGATGTACTGAAGAGAACGGAGTATAGCTTCTGGAATTGGGGGAGGTGTGGGGAGGTGAGCGCCTTCGGGACGGAAACCTTTGAAAAGACAAAGAAAATAATTATTAGTTTTGTATGCCTTGGAACACGGATTTACGTTATAATTAATTTTAAACACCAAACCTTACACCATCAAGTATTTGAGCTTTGCTCTTGTTTTTTAATTTTAAGAAATTTGTGCTTGTTTTGTAATAAAATAACAGAAGTACTATCACTTGTCTTACCGTTCTCGTCAGCGATGTAAGTGAGAGTGATGGGGATACCCTCGGGAGAGGTGTAGGCGAAAGAGCCTTGAGCAACCTGTGCCTCGGCATCTTTTACTCCAGGGTTCTTCAGGTAACCCTGTTCTTGAGCCGCAATACCATTGCCAGTCTCGTAACTAAAGAAAAACAAATAAATAATTTGCATTGATTTTCCTAAATAATTATGTTATTATTTGCTATAGGCATGATGACACGAAATAGCCGAGATTTTGATACTAGATTACAAATTTTAATGAAATGTCAAAAACTTGGTGGAACAACCGATTTAGTAATGTGATTAATGTCACTGCATATTCTGTATAGGTCATCAGGCAACTGAGCTTTCAATTTAACATGCTTCATATATCGTGTCAGTAATAAGGTATGCTAACTTTACTTTACTAGGTAATTACACTATTAAGTTGTGTCCATTATGCAAGTAAGATTGCACTTATTATGAGCAAAAGGCTCTTTAAGAAACGTGGGCTGTTTATAACAAGACCTAATATTATTATAGCCAAAGCTATGCCGCCACACGCTTGCAAAGATCAAATGTAATGAGAGGTTTCACCAAAACGTTTTCAGGTCGTGCAATTGACAATGCATCATGCTTTGTCAATCTATTGCTTTTAAGAATCTTTTGTTTCTATTTTACATGCTACCGCCATACGCCATACGTTTTACGACAACTATCATTTGTGAAATGATAGTTGTCTACAGATGGTATGATAAATTTATGTCGTTAGTGATAAAAATAAGTTATTTTGGAAAAAATACCTAATTTAAAATAAGGATTTGAAAATGGAATAGTTTGTAAATATTTGATAAGATCACATACTTATTTATGAACCTGGGTTATTATTATGGAGATTAAATTGAGTCACTGTCGCTTTTAGTTGCACCTGAGTCAATTTCTTGCGCAATGAGGGCTTGGTTGCGAGCACTTACACGAGATGACTCCTACAAATTTTGCATTTAATATGCTTGACACTGAAGGAATGCACATTTGTGATGTCACTATCACGTCTTTATTTCACAATAAAAATATGATCGATGGGAATAGTAAGCCGTATAGGATGGAAACTCTCATCCATTATGGCTTTATTGATGAAACTATAGGTGAAGGTAAACTCGGCAATAAAGTATAACGGCCAGTCAAACTAAGTAATGAACTGATATTAAAAAGTAACAAATTTAAACGTAGTAGGTATGTAATAGGCCAATACTTATGATAAAATAAATCATTGTATCTATTGTTATTGTTATGGTGTATAAATCTTTCATTATTTCATAATTTATATTCATAAATAACTTTTGTTTTAAATAATCATTTTAAATGTTACTTTATAAATAAACTGGCAGAATTTGACTGGGTGTATTTTATGTTAAACTTGCTGCCACCCCACGGTTTTACTCATGTTCCCGAGGGAGCTGATGTTTTCCCGGGATAAAAAGTTTGATTGCCAAATTTCATCCAAATCCGATCAGCATTACGGAGATGAGTGGTTACAAACACACACTTTTGCATTTATAATATTAATAAGATATACATTTATAATATTAATAAGTGGAGATTTTTAAATGGCATATGAATATTCAACTGTTAACTTATTACTACTATTTTGCTGTAAATCTTCCTAAAAGAAAATAAATAAATAAATACCTAAGACTTGTAGGTAATACTTTCATTATACGGAAATTAAGTAGGTACCTAATTATAAATTCCAAAAATGTAATAAATTAGTTTATTACCTGTATTGATAAGAGCCATCAAAGTTGACTTCTTGTGTCTGTTTGATGATGGGAATGACTTGTCCTTGATACTGTGGCGGCTGCGGTGAGTAGTTGAACTGAGGGGCGGAGTAAGCCATAGCCACGAGGGCGGACAATACCACGAACTGAGAACAACAAATCTTATATTAACCATCATAACATATGCCGTCGCGGAATTAGTTCTAAGTATTCACGAAACAGGTTTCTGATAGTCTGAGCTACATATACTTATATCAAAAAAATTGAGTTACCTACTTCTTTACTTTTGTAATAAAGAGTTCGCATGTGAAACTGACCACTATTGCAAAATGTATCATCCAAAGATTGTAAATTTCAAAATACATTAACATTTTTATGCCCACACATGTTATATGAAACAGTGATCTATGGTTATGGCTGCCTTTCGTAATGATCCACGAGGTATAAAGCTAGTCACCTTATCAGCCTTGGTATCCTAAATAAATTTAAGTTATATAAGTTACAAAGTTAATAACAACGGCTGTTATACCTAAGTTAGTTCCTAAAACTATACTAATATTCTAAAAGCATCGGCTTTTTTGACACAATAATTGACATCGGTCAACAGTAAAAATAATTGTTGATAATTGAAATAAAGTAAGCTGTCTATCAAAAAAAATGCTGCTTTGTCAAAAGTTGATTTCAATGGGTATGAGAAAAAATAATCAAGATACATTTGTCTGTCAGAATAATCATAGAGGGAGAATCAGACATTGTTCGTGAGTTGACTCATTACGGGAAGAAGATATCAATGACGGAAACATGTCGGGAAATGCAGTATACAATAAGCATATTGTACACGTAAGATACAATAGGTACTATTTTATATACCCACTACATGCTCTTGCCCTACTACATTAAAATAATAATCCCATTTATGAAACTAATTTAACATTTTTCAAAGGGACTAAATTCCGGAATGTAACTAGTTCGGTTGGCTCACGAATGGGACGCGCGTCCCAAAACTACCAACAAAAAAAATAGAATTCCAGGAATCGTGAGTCAAGTATGTAATTGCACATCGATAAAAATTGTTCTGAATTAATGGTAAATTTGTTACACTTAATATTCAGTCGTAGTTCACTCACCGATCTCATGATTTTATTTTAATTATATGAAAATGAAGATGCAGGTGTATGATGATCTGCGGTGGATGTGTGAGACTGGAATGATTTTTCAGATCGACCGCCGCGGCTTTTATACGATGCGGCGTCAGCGCACGTCGTGAAATTGGAGTACGGCCGTCGCAGGCTCAACGCAGCGGGCACATCAAAGAACCCGTCGCCGCCCGCCCGCCCGTCAGACCACCTGTTCATAATTATATTATCATTAAACATATTTATGTACACACAACAAAACAAAAATGTACCTACATTGACATATTTCGTATATTATAATTTTATTGTAATGAGCTTGTAAACGATAATTAATTAACTTATCAATATTACAATGGTTGTCACAAGCGTAGTTGGCATAAATTAGCGCAAGTAAAACTGTTTAAAACTTAAAGTTTTTCTTTTTTTATTGAGAATAAAGTTTTTAAACCTAAGTTATTTTTATATAACTTTTTATTCGTAAATAAAAATTAATGCTCGTCAGTTTTGTTTTCTGAGAAGTGATCAGTAGGTACTTATCCTGTTATAAATTTAAATTTTAAACATTTCTCATTTGCAGAAAACTCTGTAATATGTAAGTATCTAGGTTATTTCTCACGATTAGGAAGTGATAAAGTTTTTGCTTCTAACAACAGCCATATTCTTTACTGAGGTACGCCTAACAAATTAAGCAAACTTAAGCAGCACTGCAATTAAAATTATAATTTATGTTCAAGAAAATGCAATCCATAGTTTCAACTCTCAAGCATACAAAATTACTACTGTAATGAATTTCGTTAGTTTCCGCAATAAGCTAAAAATAAATCTTCTCTAATTAGTTCTACATCTTACATATTTGCCATCGTAAATAAATTAGATTGAAACGTTTGTTTATCGATAAGTTCATCAATTGCTTATAAATTGATGAAAATCCATCAAATTCCCATGACAAAACGCTTCAATGATAAAACAGCACCTTGGATTTATACAAATCCATCAACACTTCACGTTTTGAAGGTGAAACACATAAATTGCCTTATTTATGTAGCCACTCCTTACTTGTCTTCGTATCTACAAAAATTTTCTTTTCAAGGCATAATAAGAATTAAAATTATATTTATGTTGTATGCCTCTATAGAATTAAACTTTACTTTGCCGGATTTTGAAGTACTTAGTTGAAAAGTTCCTTAAATAGAGGTATAATATAAGGTTCCATAACTAAAAAAAATTATTCGTAAATGTGGTTTAAAATTTAAGTCTAGTTTCTGCCCTGAAATTTAATAGTTTTTCGGGATACAAAGTCGTATACTTTATGTTTTTGCCAAATTCCATCCCAACCTGTTTAACCATTACAACGTAATTGAGGTTCAAACATCCATAGAGTTTTTCGCATCTATATAATACTAGCTTCCGCCCCGCGGTTTCACCTACGTTCCCGAGGGATCTTATGCTTTCCTGGAATAAAAAATATTCAATATATTATTTCAGAATATATTCTATCTGTGCCAATGTGCCAATTTCATCCAAATTCGTTTAGTAGTATTTGCGTGAAAGACTAATGTTTGTTACATCCAGACATCCATCCTCAAAAACATTCACATTTATAATATTATTAGCTTCCGCCCCGAGGTTTCACCAACGTTCCCGAGGATGTTATGTTTTCCCGGGATAAAAAGTAGCCTATAGCCTTCCTCGATAAATGGGCTATCTAACACAAAAAGATTTTTATTTTGAACCTGTAGTTCTTGAGATTAGCGCGTTCATCAAACAAACGAAACTGACTCTTCGAGCACTTCGCTCGGGGTATGTCAGACTCGTACTGACTAAAACTCCGCCGTATTCCTTCTCTGCCACTAGGCGGGGCTACGGGAGAAAATTTGCTTTCAGCCCTCTTTCGAGCCCTCCTCCTTGGCTACGTTTGCCAAGCCCCACACCACCTCCGCTGAGGCGACCAGGAATACTTGGACGCCTCCAGCACGGGACCCTTAGCGTCGGTGGCAGATCCCCCGATCTACCACCCACAGGTCCCCGTCAGGGCGGCATCCAGTCCGCAAAGACCAAATGCCGCCCGGCACGTCGCCGGTGGCGGATAGGGACCTACATTCTATATCCTGCCAATCTACTTACTTTATAGTTATGATAATGTACATTTTTTATGTTTGGGTTGATGTTTGATAGATGTTTTAGTGGATGTTTTTAATGTTTTTATACTCAATTGAGTATCTCGTAATTAATATAAGTTGTCAGTCATTTGGCACGTCTTATATAGTAGTACTTTACATCCTTTTTTATATTTAGAAAGCAGGGTGAAAGCTATATACACAGATATAGATCTGCTATAGAGCACTAACCAACGGTAACTCTTTGACTATAAATAGTTGTATATAGCTATGTAATTTAACGTTCTTTACGTTTTAATTAAATTTGTACCCTTGTATAATTTACTTAAATCATGTAGATTTTCACCGAGTAATAGGTTACAGCATAACCTATTAAGGTCAGACAGAATGCTTAGTAGATATGATGGATTACTTTTTAGCCAATCAACTAATCCAGCCTAGACTATGCAGCCTTAGTCTTTTTACTTTTTGTAAAAACAAAGTATGTATGCCGGAAAAGTGTTATTTTTTAAGGGAAGATTGCTGCTTTCTCTATATTTACACTACTACTTTAGCTTTTCAATCGTTTTCATCCACTATAATAATTTTACTAAATGAATTAAAATTCCTTCCGTGATATTGTCGCCGTGACGTGTAAGTAGTGGACATACATTCTGCGACATTTTATGGTCTACATACTAGATATAAATCTACAGAAACAATAAAAGTCTCTTCTTATTACTAAGACATAAGTATTTCTGCATTTTATATAGGTTCTTATCTTTTCAACACTATTTTCACACACTGTTAGTGAGGTTTTTCATTTAATATTTCCATATTATCCATATTGCTGGAAATTTTAATTTAAGCCAGAATATTAATGTTATAATATTATTATATTAGGGCCTAAACTGAATAAATGAATTTGATTTTGAGTTCGATATTATTGTGGTATTGGGTACCAAAATTTTATAGGTAAAGGTTTTGAAGACTTATTTCGTTTCGAAATTAATAATGCGTTTGCACAAGACAATAAAGATGTAAAAAATCTTAAGCCATAACAATAAAACACATGAAGTGAGAAAATTACGTAAACCCATAAGGTATAATCTATCTATGTAGTTATTGCTATAGGACATATTAAACCATGAAGCATTAAATTGCCAATCATCTTTAAACTTTAGGTACATGCCCGAAGGTAACGCTTAATTCACTGATTCGTAGCTTAGAGTACATTTGCAATTTAGAATCTTTAGTTCGAACCAGTCTCGTATAATGCCTTCTAATTACAATAGGTACAATTTGCTATTTCTGCTTGTTATTTTTTAAAAGGCCATCCAAATCTTGCCATAAATCTATAGAATTTTTAGTTCCGTATTCAAATAATTATGCAAATAAATGTTAATATTCGACAAATTGCCTCTAAGTGGGATATATAGGTATACAATCTATTTATAGTTTTTAGGGCTATGCACCCAAAAAATTAGTGAGCGTATGATGATGGTCGATATAAATGTAGGTATGTATCTGACCGCCATACATAATTAGTTGGTAGTCCTATTTCTTATTTTTTTTTTTATATTTATATTTTTTTGGCTTTAAACGACTTCCAATATTGAGATGAGCAAAATGTTAACATGCATGAAATCCTATTATACATACTTAAAACAACTTACAATATATGCGAAAGTTTGTGTGTATATAATGTTGTTACCACTCATACGGGGTACTTTTTATCCCCGGAACAAGGATGAATCTGCGAGGGAAAGCTAGTATTAGATAAACCCCGCCTTATTGAAGTATTCCACAATGAAAATATTTTTGGTTTCATTTCGACCATCGCGTCGTAAAATTTTAAATTAAATTTCTTATTATTTGAAATTCTAAAAATAGTTTTATTTCTTAAAGGTTGAACTTCTAGAAAAAATGTATTTCTTTATTTCTTAGGAATCATAAATTATTGTAACAGCATTCTAACAACGCATAAAAAACCTTCATGAAGCAATGGTTCTTTTTATAAATAACTAGCTTCCGCCCCGCGGTTTCACCCGCGGTCCCGAGTGCACCGATGAATGTGCTCATATGAAGATTGTCTGAAAATTTCATCGCGATTGTTTAGATGTTTCGGTGTCTATAAGGAACATACATACTTTCTCTTTTATATATATAGATATACTACATTACGCGCAGTATGGGCATCAACTAGGACCAGATGGTCCTTATAAAACTATTTCCTGTAGATACAGGAAAACGCTTTTAAAGACTAAATATTTATTCATCGGTGCTTACGTTTTGGAGTTATTTGAAACTCCATACATTTAAAAAAAATACAGTGAGGTAGGACAAAATTTTATACAATATTTGGAAAAAGTTTTTTAAGAAAGTCCCAACGTGCAATAGTCTAGTTAATTGAAGAAAAAAATAAAATGAAAAAATATCCCACGTTTTCGGTGACTAATATAAATTTAAAAAAAAAGGCCAAGTGCGAGTTGGACTCGCGCACCGTGGGTTCCTTACAAACTTCGTCCATTGTTCGTCCATCAAGGGAAATGCACAATTTTATTATAAACTATGATATATAGAACACATCCTCAAAGCCCGAGGGTGCCTGCCTTGCCTATCGACAGCAGCGAGCTGGTTCCCAACAGGCTGGCAGCGTTCCCTTTTTGGATGGCCAAGCTTATGCGTTGGCGGAAAAAGCTCCCAGCCCGTCGGTCTCCCGAAGCCTCGATGAGCTTGGATGATAAAATCCGAGCAAATCGGCGAGCCTCGAACCCCCATGGACAAATTTATTTATTTACCTTATTTGAGGTTCGTGCCAATTAAGCTAGACCTCTAAATTGTATGAGCACCGATACAACTCAGAGGTCTTCATTAATTGGCGTAACTATGTATGTATGGGGACACCCTTTAATTTTCAACTTTTTAAATTTTTCCTTTATTTGTGCTGTAAGACCTTGCTTTTTGCCAATTTTTTTTAAATATTTGAGTTGATTGAATGAAAGATAAATTGCGGTTTACGATTTATGACGTATTAGACGCGCAAACTATTCAGTTTAGAAAAAAATGATGTTAGAAATCTCAATATCATTTTTAAAGGCCTATCCATAGACACCCCACACTTATGGGTTGGATGAAAAAAAAAATGTTGAGTTTCAGTTCTAAGTATGGGGAACCCCCTAAATTTATTGTTTTTTTTTATATTTTTGTGTAAACATCTTAATGCGGTTCACAAAATACATCTACTTACCAAGTTTCAACAGTATAGCTCTTATAGTTTCGGAAAAAAGTGGCTGTGACATACGGATGGACAGACAGACAGACAGACATGACGAATCTATAAGGGTTCCGTTTTTTCCATTTGGCTACGGAACCCTAAAAAACGGTCAAGTGCGAATCGGACTCGCACACCGAGGGTTCCGTACAAACTTATAGGTATGTAAATAGTTCGCCCATCACGAGAATCTTGACGATAAGATATGGATTGAGGACAAACTTAACTTTGTCGTTGGAAAACTGTTGTCCCCATACATCGACATAGGCCGCGGTCAGTTTACTTATAATCGCAAAACAAAAATTAACAATAAAATAACGGTTTTCGGATTTGTTCCTTTACTTGTGCTATAAGAAAATGTTTCTTTCCAAATTTCATGATTCTAGGTCAACGGGAAGTAACCTAGAGGTTTTGATTCCCTTGCGAGTTGTTGCGAGTCTCAAAATATGCGGCATAAACGAATATCTTTTGATTGTGTTGACTTAGAAGTTTGATTTTTTCACAGCTTCAAGATATTGCAGACCTGAGTATTTGATATTTATTTCAACTTGATAACTCCACGCGTTCCTGAGAAAAAAAGTCTTGACAGACAGACAGACGGACAACGAAGTGATCTTATAAGGGTTTCCTTTTTCTTTTTTCTTTTTTTTATGTCAGTAGGTTGACAAGCAGGCAGACCGTCCACCTGATGTTAAGTGGTCACCGCCGCCTATGAACATTTGCAATACCAGGGGTATTGCCGAGGTACGGAACCCTAAAAATGAGTTAATTTAATTATATCCAACTTCAACCTACTTTGTAACAGAACAACGAATCGATTTGATTATTATTTGCAAAAGGAGACCTGGAAAGACGCAGACTTTTGCTACTTTTAAGAGGTTTTGAAAATACCCTATGCTGTCTCAATATATCACACTCATATTATAAAACAAAGTCGCTCCCGCTGTCTGTTCCTGTGTATGCTTAGATCTTTAAAACTACGCAACGGATTTTGATGCGGTTTTTTTAATAGATAGAGTGATTCAAGAGAAAGGTTTTAGTATATGATTTGTCATCTACCCGTTCGAAGCCGGGAATAGTATACTAAAATCACTACATTTGTTTTTATTTTCATACCACTAAGGTGGTTAGCGGCTGATGGTAGGCGGTTACCGTAGCCTATTGAGATTTGCATGTCGCGCGTTGCCGACCCTGCAAAAATCTCGTTCTTCTTCTTCATCTTCGTTCAAGTAATGCTTTATACCAGGCATACTTCGGGCATCAAAAGTACCTACTAAATCGATCTTTGACCATTCTACCCTTCATACATAAATACACCATACTTCATTACATTCCACAACTGAATAATTTTGGATGGACATAATAAATAGGTATCTTCTAAAGTGTTGTAAATATGAAAAAGATATTTTTGATTGTCCTTAAATTATTCATCGTTTTTATTTTTCAAATACTTTATTAAATTCATTAGTTATCATAATTATACTTAGTGGATTTTTTTTTCATAAGTACATTCTTTAGTATTGAAAAGATTGAAATTATTTTTGTGATTTCAGTGTTGATCCCACAGTAAAAGTAGATATTTACGTACGTGTAGCACGACGAGCCTAATAAGTTTCGAATTAATGCCATCTTGAAATATCCACCCGGTATAGATTATTCATATTTCACAGCGTGTAAAAAAAAGGTAAAACAATAATTTGAAAGCATATAGGCTAACTTATGTGTTATTTTGCAGCCAAGAAATAATAGTTCATAATAATATTTAATATTACTTTAACACAAAGTTTTTTGTTCGCTCCTACATCAATCGTCTGTCTCAGACACACTAGTGGCATAAGTCAATAGCCAGTAAGTCCATTTTTAGTATAATCAGTCCATAACTATCAAAGCTTATGTATAATTTTTTTTTATTAAATTGATATTATCCCAAGAATAATTTCGTAGCATATAATTTCAATACTTTTACAAATAACTCTCAACTTGATATGCATTCATATTCTTTCACCTTGCTTCACGCGATGATAAAATATCAGATTCTCCATAAAAAATAAGAAAATATGTCATGGCTTAAGAGGCATGGATGTATAACTCATGTCCCTGGATCAGACAAATAAATTATGAAAATTTAAAAGGCTGCATACCAATTGTCTGTTAAATAAATACTATGCACAGAAATTTTAAATTAATTGCCTGTGATAAATATCTCAGAATGTGTCTCAGAGCATTGTACTCGTATTATCCTAATTTTCGTGTGAAAACATCGTTATAAATAGTTTTATATGAACACTTAAAAAAACTGAAATTGAGACTTTTGTTTAAACCTACGACAGTGAGGTTATTGCACAACTAACTAACTTCTTTATAAAATAATATTTATGGGTGTAAATCTGAGATGAACGATGCCACTATCGTTCATCTCAGATTTACACCCATGTACGTACATATCGTCATGCTACATAATTAAAGTAGGTACTCACATCAAACGATTCTTACATTACAACAGAGGTTTGACTAAGCAAGAAGTTTAAGAATAATTACTTACAACTGGAAGATGTACGGAACTGAAATAATACACCTTAATTGGTGTTTGTCTACAAAGTGATTCCGCATTGAGGCAGAGTCCTTCGAAATGAATATATTGAAGTAGCCATTACACGTAGCTATGAATATCGGTCAAAAGATTCATCCTAGGAAAAAAAATGATCATTACTACTTATGTCATCTATAAAAGACAATGGTCAGATACACAAGAAAGGGTAGTGCGGAGCGTAGCTCTATTTTCAAGTTAATTTCACAATTCTTCAAGAAGTTTTTCAACACATTTTCGTATGCCGACATATTAATTTAGATGGTTTAAAGGCCTAAAGCCGTTGGCTATATTACGTTTGATATAAATCAAATCTATACTTATCTATACTAATATTATAAAGCTGATAGTTTGTTTGTTTGAACGCGCTAATCTCTGTAACTACCAGTCAGTTTTGAAAAAATATTTTTGCATTTGATAGCCCATTTCTTGATGAAGGTTATAGGCTATTTTTATTCCGAAAACAAGGGTGAAACCGTGGGGAAAAGCTAGTATTAAACAAAAATGTTGATTTTATGTATGCTATTAATTATCACTGATAGCTCATTACCATCCTTCTACTGAGGCCAGAGCCATCTCTAATGAGCAGTAAAGTTACATAAAAATGTTAAGGACTAACAATCCTCGATACGGGAAAAGTGCGGATTCTCAGACTTCGGTCACATCACATGCCTAAACATGCCTATTTAATTTCTAAAACCTTATTTCACGAGCACTTTAACTGCTGGACAGTGAAATATAATTATATCAAACAGGAACTCGCTCAGTGAGAACAACAGGGAGCCAGTGAAAACATTTAAGAGTAAAATTCTAAATGAAATAGAAATGAATATCGTCAACTAAGCAAAATCTAATAGATTTATTGAAATTCATTGTTCTATATACATACCTATTCTTAGAATTATAGAAGCTTATATCATAGCTATAATTTATTGCAATTTTAAGGATGTCCTACAGACTAGGTCATATTATGATGATATTCTGTGTTTATTACAACGTTTTTTAGTAATAAGTTATTATTATGCCATACTCAGTCTGTTTGTTTGTTTGTCTGTAGGTTTGGCATTTTAATAAATTAATAAATAAATTAAAACTAGCTTCCACCCCGTGGTTTTACCCGCATTCCGAAGGGATCTAATGTTTTCCCGGGATAAGAAGTAGCCTTCCTTGATAAATGGGCTATCCAACACTAAAATATTTTTTCAATTCGAACCAGTAGTTCCTGAGATTGGCGTGTTCAAACAAACAAACAAACTCTTCAGCTTTATAATATTTGTATAGATTTTCAAAAATACTTTTAATAAAGTTAATTTTAATTACATTAATAATACAAATAAATAGCCTCTTTATTTCCATAATCAAAAATATTACATTTCAATTCACATTTCATATTAATTTTTAGCATGCATAATATAATAAGTATAATCCAGTTAGCAAAATAATTAGGTATTTCAGTTTAATAGTTACATTTCTTATTATACTATATGTAAATTATAAAACTACATGCATTCCATCAATATTCATTATTAATAATTAAATAATTAATTTCATTTTATTTATTAAGGACCTCTCTACGAGTGAAGGCCTCCTCCATTTCATCCCATACGTCTCTATCTCTTGCCTTTTCAATCCAGTCCTTGTCCTTAATTACATTACCTAGGGATATTTTTGTTTGTCATTAATTTCTTAAAAACTTACGAGTTGCCCGAAACATGTCTACCCTAAAAAAATCTTTATTATTTTTATAATGTATTATAATTCCTTTTTTATAAATGGCCTGTACTGTCAGCATTATAAGTTGCTAAACAGATCTAAATTTATAAAACAACTGTACACTATACCAACGTAACGCGAACTATTCTCCCGCTAACATGAATTCTCGCCCATACCTTTAATTGTTCTACTGCGGAATGAACGGACTTCTTGAGGCTCTCACGTCCAGCTTGATTTCTATTAGGTATCTTTTTAGGGTTCCGTATATTCATAAGTCCAAAAAGAATCGTTTTTTTCTGGGGCAACTCTATATAATCTGACTGCCTCAAGCTTATAACGCTTAGACCAAGTAAGATTGTCTTGAAAGAAGGACCGTCAAGAAATACTGTTATTACTAGCTTCCATCCCGCAGATTTGTCCACTTCCTATCCAGGGATCTTATCTTTTTGACGATCTTCTGGATTAATATCTATCAATGTTCCAGGATTTCTTCGAATCCATTCAGGCGTTACAGAGCTGAGTGGTAACAAATATATACACACATACATATACACAGTAGTACCACAGTCTATGTAACTCTTACAGTCAGCCAACGGACACGTCTAGACAGAGCAATCGTGCGGGGTTTGCGGGGTGAGAGAGGGGCGGTAGCGAGCCCAAGCTGCCATTCACTCGCTTGGGACACAATGCAGCAAAGACGCATGCCTACACAAAAGCGGCATTTCGCGTGATTTCAAACGCGATGGACCACTGTATGTTTTTTTACGCTGTGGTAGTACCTACGATATGTTTTTTCTGAGCCCAAAGACAAACAGAGTCTAGTAAAAGTCTTTACATTAAAAGTATTGAAGTGAAGCAAAAAGCAAAATTTTTAAGCCTATTTTTTTCCATGAAAAAACGTAAAATTTTCACAGCCAAAATATCGAGAATAATTTCAGCGTCATTAAATTCCTTGTTTTTGAAATAATATTGAAATTAAGTAGTAGATATTTTGTTATATCTCTATTTCAAAAACGCCATTATGCTAGAAGCTGCAATTTGGGGAAATTATTATTTTTATCCTCTACATAAATAAGTAGGTACTTCTACTAATAACAGTTACAAATAAAAAGTAAAAAGTTATAGTATCAATATTAACATAAAAATTTAGTTAATTTTATCATTTTTATATGGAATGGTTCTGAGTCGCACAGAGTCTGAGTTGACCGGCTTTTTTAATAAGTCGAATATCCGCACGTGTTTCTTTAAAATCAGTCATGGAATTTAATAAAAACATTATTTATATACATTTTGTAGCGTATTATTATGATATTTTTGGCGATAAACAACGCAAATTTACACGCTAGAACACACCCTTACCCTTATATTCATTTAATTAGATATTCTACATTAAGATGAGCAATTAAAGGTTGAATAAAAATCAAGCATATACGTTATATTATATTATAAAAAGTTTTATAGTAGAACAGCTACAAGTTGGTAGAGACGTGAGTAACATTTTAGTCATTACCTACTTAAACTCTACGAGAAACTGACTACTTGAAGTAGAGCCACGGTATATTGTCTCACACGTGGATGTTTTGATCTAAAAAAAAAAAGTATAAGTAAAATACCTAACTATAATACTTAAACATAAATAGGGACAGTCCACCTGCAGCAAAAAAATTGAAAAGAAAATGAGAAAAACTAATATGGGATATAATTGGGAGAAAACCTCTGAAATATTTACGTTGTGAATTAAATTATTTGTGTTTTACTTCGTAGTTATCACTTGATGTATATTTTATTTATAGAAATACAAATAGTTTATTGTCTATTTATTTTAAACGTTATGGAAAAAAAGAATAGGCAAAAAAGATACAAGATTTTCTTCAAAGAAATGAGCTTGTTCTCTATGTTCTATCAACTACATAATGAAAAATATTCTCAGGAACTCGACATTGTGAGTGATGACGGGCCAGTTGGCGTAGTTGGTAAGATACCCTGCCCTGTAGCTGGGGCTTAGAATAGCAGCTACGGTGTTCCCCTGCCTCTCGTAAAAAGCGACTAAATGGGGATCTTCGGGGTCGTGGGCAATCGGGGCGGGGGCTCCAAGCACCCAGAA
Source organism: Tetheella fluctuosa (assembly GCA_951216915.1). NCBI lineage: Eukaryota > Metazoa > Arthropoda > Insecta > Lepidoptera > Drepanidae > Tetheella > Tetheella fluctuosa. Next base: position 7,289,378 of record OX578219.1, on the reverse strand, counting down.
GCGACCCCGAGGAGGATGATGGGTCGTCGTGTCACGACTCATCGTGCGATAGCACCGCGAGGGTGCTGGGGGGAGGTATCACACTTGCTTCGGGACGGGCTATCCCAGCGCCGCGTTTGGAGTGGCTCGTGTATGCGTTCTGTACGAGAACCCGAGCCCCTCTACAGGCGACCACCGTGGGGTTTTAGCCGGTACAAGTCCGGCATAACCCGGGGCGGTCGGGTATCCTATGAGGATTTCCCCACGATAAAAAAAAAAGTTGTTAAGATACCCAATCTATCGCCCCAGGTCGTGGGTTCGAGTCCCACTCAGAACACATACATGCATACATTTGTGTGCATGAACATGTCAGTTTGTCCTGAGTCTGGGTGTAATTATCTATATAAGTATATATTTACAAAAGAAAAGTAGTAAAAAGTATACAACGGTAGCCTGAGGGTGCCCCCTGCGGGGCTCGGACCTCGGCTCAGGACGTTGGCAGGGGAATAGGAGACGACGTAGCATGCAAATAAATTATTAATTGGGGATCGGTCGGATTGCTAATATGCATTTCGGGCCGCTTTGCGCATGAATCTATTCTGGATCACCTGAAGGGTGTGAATACGTTTGGGAGTAGCGTGAGCAAACACGGAATAGCATATGTGATGACGGGTCGGATGCACGCTGTATAGAGTCTAACCTTGCTTTTCAGGGCAAGTTTAGACCGGGTCAGAAAGTGGAGTCGTCCTGCAATAAAGGCGGCGTGCGAGCGGGCTGCCTTTATGTGCGCGTCTTTATTTATTTATCATTACCTTTTTACCATCGCAACGCCCGGTGACGATGTGGAGCTATATCCCTGAGACGCGCCTGTTATCCAGATATCGACTCACTGGAACGTTCCTAATGTAGACCATTACGATTAAGAATGAGTTTCCCCTCAACCGTTTTCCCTCAGCGTTATGACATGGGCTTCTTATGAAAAGGCGTAATAAGAGTATTAGAGAGTTATTACTATTATTATTTCGCCGGTTTGTCAACCTGTTAATATAAAAAATAACAACATTCTTTAGAAAAGATTTTTTTATATGAAAATACAATACAAATATACTTTATTGTTGACACTACATTACAACACAGATGTTACAAATAATAAAAACATCAAAGTGAAAACAATTAAGGCGGCATTAAGGTGAATTTAGTATAGATTTATGGGTGATCTTTAATAAGTATATCTAGGAGTTGTGAAATTATACCAAGGTCTGCAGTATAGGCACAGATGTGTCAATAAGATTAATTCTCAAATTTCGTAATTCCTTTTATATATCACGTTCATTCACAATCGAACGATCCAAAAATATTATATACTTATACAAGGCAATTAAATCTTTATTGTAAAACCTATATACAACAATAAGATTCTCATTCGTGTATTTTTTTATGTATACAAAAAACAATAAACTCTAAAGTTACAAATTGTTAAGTTTCCGTGCATTTAGTTATGGTTTCGTTTATTATATAAAATACTTAGTTTTTTCTTTTTGTAATTGTTCTTTGCTTTAATGAAATTAAAGAAAAATATATTCCGTATATAATGATTTATTAGAGTAACTGTTAACAAAATATACATAGTTAGTTTTCTAAGTAAGTGTTTCGTATGATACGTATAAGTATCTGAAATAACCTCAAAACAAGCGTTACAATTTAGGTACATTACATTTTATAGCACTATTTTAAAACAGAGATCCTAGTATGCAATTAGCATCATTATATTTATTTCTATATTTACAAATTATATCAATAGTTTTTAAAAAGTAATGATTATTTCTAGTATGACGTTTAAAATGGTGTTAGTATTTATAAAATTAAACAATGTTCGTATTCAAATCAGCAAATTAAAATCTTCCCCTATTATTGAACGGAGACGCTTGAAATTGAGGCTGTATGTTTGAAGAGGCACCTTGCGCAGACGGGGGTAAGGTCTTCAAGTAGTCGAGAGCTTTTTGGATTGCAGGCGGAATTGGGGGCGGTGTAGGGAGGTGATCACCCTGAAACAAGTAGGAAAGATTATAAAACAATTTAGAAACTTTTGCTATAAAATAAATAATGTTATTATTAATATATTATTATATATCAATACATATTACGTTTGATGGTAACACCACATAATGATAGACTTAATTATATTGTATACTTCTTTGTAAGTTTATATCACAACAAAATTAAAATTTATGAACAATACAGAATGGTAGCCATAAAATGAAGAATTCGAAAGAAATCTCATTTTTATGCATTTTATGGACATCAAATTAAATGAATTGACGAAAAAGACGCCGGTTACTTTCAACATCCTATATTAAGAGTTGGGAAATGTTACTTTTCAAAAATAAGAGCGTTGAAATTATTTTGGAACTTTATTTATCTATTATGTGTTCAGAGTTTAATTCAATATTGACATATTGGCTTTTAATTAATTGAATAATAGATTATTTATACTTCTTCTAATCTTTGTGTGTCCATTGCTTTCAGCCACGTCTTCATTGGACATACCTACTAAAATGTTGTCAAACACAAGCATAAAATAAAAATAAAAGCAAAAGAATAAATAAATAATTAAATATTCTGGGACATTATTCCTCACACACGGCCATCTGACCCCAAACTAAGCAGAGCTTGTACTATGGAAGCCAGATAACTGATATACTACTTTTCTTTTCTTTTATAATATTTTCCAATAGATAGACTATACTCAGTCCTTGGTATTTCAGAAGAAAAGTAAGATAGAATGTTTTTCTTTATGTTGACTTGTTTGTTTGACCGTTAAATAATGAATCTCGGAATTAACATTAACAACCGATATTACAAATTGATTTATATATTCACTATTTAATTAAGGCTTATTCACCGTTATCTAAATAACGATTACAGTATATAGTTTTATAATTGAGGTTAGCTGACAACGATAATAAATACTGCTGAGTATTTTTTAAACTCCTTTTTAGGGTTCCGTAGCCAAATGGCAAAAACGGAACGCTTATAGATTCGTCATGTCTGTCTGTCCGTCCGTATGTCACAGCCACTTTTTTCCGAAACTATATGAGCTATACTGTTGAAACTTGGTAAGTAGATGTATTCTGTGAACCGAATTAAGATTTTTACACAAAAATAGAAAAAAAACAATAAACTTTTGGGGTTTCCCATACTTAGAACTGAAACTTTTTTTTTTCATCAAACCCATACGTGTAGGGTATCTATAGATAGGTCTTCGAAAATGATATTGAGGTTTCTAATATATTTTTTTTCTAAACTTAATAGTTTGCGCGAGAGACACTTCCAAAGTGGTAAAATGTGTGTCCTCCCCCTGTAACTTCTAAATAAGAATAATAAGAGAATGATAAAACTAAAAAAAATATATGATGTACATTACCATGCAAACTTCCACCGAAAATTGGTTTGGACGAGATCTAGTAAGTAGTTTTTTTTTAATACGTCATAAATCGTAAACGGCAAGTTACCTTTCATTCAATCAACTCAAATATACAAAAAAAATGGGCAAAAAGCAACGTCTTACAGCACAAATAAAGGAAAAAATCCAAAAAATAAAAAAGTGGAATATTAAAGGGTGTCCCCATACATACATAGTTACACCAATTAATACAGACCTCTGAGTTGTATGGGCGCTCATACAATTTAGAGGTCTAGCTTAATTGAAACCAACCTCAAATAAGGTAAATAAATAAAATTGTGCATTTCCCGTGATGGATGAACGATGGACGAAGTTTGTACGGAACCCTCAGTGCGCGAGTCCAACTCGCACTTGGCCGGTTTTTATTCAGTTTTATTTTAATTTATATGAATGAAAAACTGAAGTGTTAATATATATATATATATTATCTATACGTGGCAATGCGGATGATTTTTTTATGCCCAGTAAGCCCCCCTTTTTGTCTTTTTTTTTACTGTAACTTTATTATATTTGAATGAAAATGAAAATATTTTTATTCGAATAGGCCTTGACAAACACTTATGAATAGTCCGACTCTAACGTACGATTCGGAAGGTTGCTTTTGCTGAAAAGACCCGGCAAAAACTCAACAATTACTCTTTTGAAAACCAACTCAGATTTATTACATACAATTATTTATATTGTCTCTCTGACAATATTTGTGTGTTATAAGGAAAACAAATAACAAAATGATGAGTTACTTAATAAATAAATGAATAGCAAACTCAAGCAGACCATATACGTATACTTAGTATAAGTTAAGTAAATTTATGCCACTTTTTATCAGGGCCGTATCACTAGCGATATCTAAAAGGCTTCCCATTTCCTAAGACTGGGTCACGGGTCGGTGTTTGATATTTTACAGTGACATTTGCACACATGTTGGCTAACCAAGACCCACACCCGTGCCGGCGCAGTTCAGACATCTTCCTTAAGTTTTACGCAATTTAGATGACTCAAGCTTGATCCAAGATGCTTTCCGAGTAAACGGCGATACCTAAATATATGCCAGAACCACTCCTCATCGGCCATGTTATCTCGACTCTACTCTACTCTACACACGTTTAAGTGGATAATGCCGCTACGTAAAAAAAAATCCTATTCATAATATACAAACAACTGGAAAATAAATGAGTTGTAATAAAAACGTCAAATATATTTTCGTAACGGAATAGAGCACCTAATACAACATGATCTTCTAGATTAACGACCTGACATTGTATCGCGGTCAAAACAAATATTTTCAAAGACCTTGAGCAATCAGTTAACCTGACATTTTCATTCCATCGAATTATATAAAGGTTTTGATTGTTACATGCCTAGTATTAGGTGATCAATTCATGTGACATCATTGTGACAAAGGAGACTCATCTATCGTTGCTTTTAAGATAAGCAAAATTTAAATAATTACCTAACAAGAACTGTCAATTTATCTTCTTTCTAAACTATATAATTATACATTTTAAAAATGGAATTCAATATTTATGTTATATTAAACAATGAATATGTGTAGTAGGTCAATGTTGATTACGTTGCTATTGTCTAGATTTAGAGTGATGTTTATCTGTTGTTAATTTATAAAGTGGAAAAAATCATACTAATCATAATTAATTCTTAAACATGTGGATAGTGTAGTCTAGGTCTAAACGTTTTGTAATACGATTTTATTGAATAAGATCTGGAAATAAGTAAAACAAAAAAATATAAAGCCAATAAATGGTGTTATAAAGCTGTAGTTTAATTGTCTACTAGCTATTTTAATTATATGCAAACATGCTTGGTTTAGCTTGTTTATGGATTCTGCGAAACAACTGCGGGCAGACCATTATCTAATTTATTGTGATTCCCAACAGAAAGATGTCAAGGAGTCTAAGCACCACTAGCGGGGATTATTTTATACCTAAAATAATTGAATTTGAACGCAATTGTTTAACTAACGCTGTAAGCTTGTCTTCTGTATGTACGAGTAGGTATGCACTTATTACTGTAGTTGGAAAATGTTTGAGTAGGTATGTTTGATTCTGAATGATTTGTATGTTTACACAATCGGTTAACTATTATTAAAAAAAAAGAAATAATTCTATCAAGAATAGAAATACTTAGAAACTTGTTTGTAACTTGGGTTTTTACATAAATATGTAAAAGGTAGATGTAGATCGTAGCAAAACCGATAACTTTTTCTGAAATATGGTTTGTGGTAAATTCTTTAAAGATAATAAATTATATTAAACCTGAGGCTGGAATCCATTTTCATCAGCAATGTATGAGAGAGCAATTGGAGTACCGTCGGGCGCTTTGTAACTGAATTTCCCTTCAGCTACCTGAACCTCCTCACCTTCGCCTTTGCCGAAGTTTTTCACATATCCTGATTCTTCAGCATTGATTTCATTGCCCGTTTCATATCTGAAGAAGAAAAGATAAAGTAGCCTTCAAAGAATCATAGGTATTAGCTACGAAATTAGGCATTGTTTAAGTAATTCTTTGAAGACTTGGATAGTCGAATTAGATTTGATTTGCATAGTAACAAGCCATGTGGCGTTAAAGGGCAAAGAAACAAAAAAAAACATACCTAAACTGAACAAGCCCAAGAGTATGATGATGATCTGAATATTTAATATAAGTATAATAGGTACTTTGTTATGTGAGGCACTGCTAGCCTTATAAATAAATACTTTAAATTTAAAGAATAACAAATAAATTTAGTTTTAAGCAAAAAAAAAATACTTAAAGTTCTGAATAAAAATCATTGTCTGCCTATACGCACAAATTCTTCAAAATGTCAACGCGATTAAATCTTGTGATGACGTGCCGTCAGTCGCATTACCTCAAGTCAAGTAAATAAATACGAGGTATCATCCGACGAGACATACCTTTTCCTGTATGACTAAATTTTAGCCTTGAAAGATGTGGATTCATTTTTTAGCTCCTGTTGTACACTTTTACAATTTAAAATACCTACACAATAATATGATTTAAATAAAATAAACCTAATATCACCACGAACCCATACTTGCACCCAAATGTCGAAACACGGTGAAAATATTTGTTATTCTCAGTGGAATAGTAGGACAACTATAACAATATGATTAAAGAAAATATAATTTAAGGTTAAAAAGCGCTTTGCTCATAAACTAGTAGGTAAAAGCTTATTTAACGGACTTTTGAACATCATATACATATATGTGAATATATTTAGAAATAGCAGTTAAGCACTAGGCACACGCAACTAGGCTTCAACAAAAAAAATATAGCTAGATAACGATTTTATGTAAAAATAAAAAATACCTACCCGCATGACTTGTGTATTAGGATACTCGAACAAAAAAAAACACCCCAACTTGAACATTTTTGTCTACATTATATTACTAACAAAAATATTCTTTGAATACAGAACCTTAAAATAATTTTATGAACAATACCTATGGTGCCGAAAAAACAAATACAAGTAAAATTTCTTACAGCCATTTGTATGTCCCATCGACGTTAGGTCCATCAGTTTCAAAACGAATAATAGGTATTTGATCATTTGCGTTTGGCTGTTGCGCCCGCGCTACTAGGGCCACTGTCACCAGCACTAAGAAGATGTAAGAGATCTGAAACAAACAATATAACAGATTGCTGCAGTGGTTGACCAATATGTAGGTACCTACCATGCTTCAATTTTCAGCTTCTAGGAAATAAATGAATGAACATAAGCTTTTATTTTAGGCATTAGGCAAGTTATTAAGCGTTTGAAGCAGTTTGAACACTTAAAAATTTGGGTTACTAAGTTTTTATCATTATTAAATGAACATAATTATTTTTGAAGTATTTCAAGTAAAAATACCTATATATGTAAATATATCTATACCAAGCGCCTAAACAACTTTATACCGCATTTTATTTCTTAGCTAAAAGCTGTCGTTAGACTGTAGGCGTTGTAGGTAATAAATGTTATTAGAGAGTACAAAGCTATGTAATTCGTTTCCACAAATATTTTTTAATTAAATGTAAGTAATATATGTATACATTAACAAACTATTGCCAATAATAAAAAGGTAAGTCCAAAAAAATATCTAGAATTTGCTTGAAATGAAAGTAAAAACTGAAAACTTATTTCATAATTTGTAATACCTTTTTGTTTAATCTACTTAGTCGATGAACTGGATGTGGAAAATGTCGGAGTATATAAATTATTTATCAATTAAACATAATTCAAAAAACCTTATCAATCTTCTTTCAGTATTGCTCAAATGGTTACGCTATATTCTTGGCGTCTATTATAATAATGTCAACTTATAATAGATATTGACAAGCTCAAGTTGTCGACCTAGTAATCGTAAATGAGATCACAATAATAAATCAGAACTGTATTGTAACATGCATGTAACAACACAACATGCGGAAATACAAACTAGTGCCGTAAGATAAGGGGAGAGTTGAAAGTGTTTTCTTCTTGAACAATGAAATAAGTTTGTAGGAGTCGTGTGTTGCAACCGCTAACCGCACTCTATAAATTTATGTGCAACAGGCACTTAAATCGTGTTCATGCCTGTCTATATCATGGTTACTCCTCAGGTGTATGGTCTTTTACTGCTGAAGATGTTGATATGATCCGTGCTTCCATTCCGATCATGTTTACTTGGATTTTATTCCTTTATAGTTTGTTTTTTTTTTTTTTTTAACTTATTCCTGTATTATTCAGTTATTTGTTTGATCAAATAGCCGCCTTAGAGAATTTAACAAGCTAGGTATTAAGGAACTGCGTACCTACATAGTGCAATGCTTTAAGTGACCATATGATTATGATACATTGCTCAAACTTTATACATAGACTATTAATCAGGGAAATGTGTTTCTCCCCTTTTTACCTATATTGTTGCAATACTGGAAGCTTAACTTCACTCATGTGACACGCATGCGTAGCGTTATGTTGCAAGATTCAATAGCTCTTTGTTTTTGCCAAGAGAATACATTAAGTTTTATGAATGACAATTGTGCATACCGAAACCGTAAATGTATAAATTTAGTCGCTCCAGCATGGAAGCGTGATATATGCAAGTAGAAATTTCACATAACAAGGAAAGAAAAGATTCCGTGACCTGACAAAGATCTTGTTAAGGTAGAGACGGGGGGTCATAAACTCCTGCGCATGAAACATTGTGACTTTTAACCCATGTTATAAAACGAAAATAAATAACCATTATCATATATCTGAGAATAAGGAAATGCAAATACAGTAAATACCTACCAAGTGTCAAATAGTCAGTGTAAAGAAACGGCTTTATTTACTTCGTAATTGTAATTTGTTGCCTATATTTCTAAAGGATGGAAGACGACAAACAGGCTACCTTATCATATTTACCTCAACTGAAAAAATTCGTATAATATGCATCGAAAATCGACTCGATAAAGCGCGTCGAGTTATTAATTACTAGCTGTCCCCCGCGGTATTACTCGCGTTTTCGAGAAAAAAAGTAGCACATATCCTTCTCCATACCATAAGTTATTTACGTACCAAATTTTAGGCGTGAAAAGGTAACAAACAAACAAACTCACATTCGCATTTATAATATTATGTTAGGATTATTGTATTTTAATGTTTTTAACAGAGAAAACATAGTCAGTGTAACTTGTTACTGAACTATATGAATATTAATTCATGATAAAAATTATTAATTACTTGTGTTAATCATCAAGTAGCGTAGTTTTAAAAGTAGGTACCCTTAATTTATAAGCATATTTTGCTAAACTAAGAATATAATTATATCTACGGTATGTAGGAACAATGCCTTGATATTGTTATCACTCTTTTATAAATTAAGTTTATTGCGTTTATTTATAAATTGACGTTATGCGTACACTTAAGAATTTTAACAAAATAAAACGCGTCAAAGCTATGAAAAAACTGCGCTTTAATGACGATTAAGGACTAATTTTAATAATTAAGATTTATTTTCGTGAAATGAGAAATGTCTATATAATACAATAAATTGAAAATATCATTACTTATCTGTAAACTGAAAAAAATCCGAGGTTTTTTAAAGTAACAACCGTCAGTAATAAATATTTATAATAGGTGTCCAATGTCTTACCATTATGTCAATATGTAGGGCAGAGGATGACACTTAGGGTCTGGGTACTATCACAAGCAACACAAATGTGTGCTCGGTGACACTGCATGGGGTTTATATACCGGCATGTTTACCTATGAACTTCGTGCGACCCGGCACGGGCGCATCCCGATTCATCTCAACTCAGACGCACACATACATAGCGTGCTTGTACGCATGCACGTTTTAAACAATCATGTTTTAATGGAAAACAAATTATTTACATACCAACATAATTTTGAAGTTTCTGATGATTGGAACGTAAATTAATATATTGTATTAAAATTCGGTTTCTCAATATGTGTTTATAATACAATACCTATGGAGTATTTGTGATCATTGATAATTTTGTTATTTACAAATTATATTATGGAATTATTGAAAAATAAATTAATACAATTCTAAAATGGTACCTATACCTATTGCCAGAAAGCATTTAATGAAATTTGGATTTGTAAGTTTGGATGTAGGCTATAGGTAATATCTGAAACTACTCATCCGATTTCAAAAATTCTTTCACCAATTATATAATGAACCTTCAGGGTGGACATAAGCTACTTTATATCCCGGGAACGCGGAAGCCGCGCTGCCAAAGTTAGTTTAGTTATAAAGAACACGTCCCTTAATCCATACTAATATTGTAAATGCGAAAGAACCTCTGACTTAGGCGTGAAAAGGTAACCTAAGGTTCACGCCTAAACCGCTAAACTGATCGCGATGAAATTTGGTACGCAGATAGCCTATCATATGGAGAGGGACATAGGCTACTTCTTCTTGGGAACGCGGGTAAAATCACGGGGGACAGCTAGTATAGTATATATGTGTAGTTTAAATTATTATTTCAATGAGAACATTACAGAAGGCCGATGAAAGTGTGGATGAAAAATAACGACTAATAAATTGTAATGAAACAGCAAACCTGGTGCCTGCCTACTAGAGTGTAGCCTACCTAGATGCAATTATTTATTTATTTTACATAATCACACTTCTATGAGAAAAACTTAGTATTCTAATAAATAAAAATATGGATAAGTACAAAAATATGTAAATCCTTAACAGTTGCCCATACTTTTATACTAAGTAGATGGAATTTGAGACGGGTCAGTGAGGACTGCTATTAATACAGGACCTTAACCTTGGAAAACGTTATTATAATACTATCCATACTTTTTGGAGAAAAATAGTTTTTTGCTTTCTAGGCTTTATAAAGGTCGGCAACATATTGGCAATCCCCTGGTATTGCTAATAACCATAGGCGACGGTAGCCATTTACCATCAGGTGGACCGCCTGCCTGATTGTGAGCTTTAGAACATTAAAAAAATGCTTCTGCATAAAATGATTAAGACTCGTTGGGACTAGGCCAGACCAAACCTAAGATTGGAATACCAACTAGAAATCTCAATATACTTAATAAAAAATATATACAAATTCCTCAGCGACAAATGCTATCAATAAAAAATAATCCTTTTAATTAATCCCAAATTTCGACATTTCGCTAGAATAACTCAGATATTTAATCCAATGTATGATATTTTGAAATGCAAGATTTAAACAAGTCAAATCGTAAAATCAATAAGTTAAGAATACAACAGTTTATTTAAATTTTGTCGAAAAGATCCAACAAGCCTACATTATTTAACAATAATTATAACTTTGTCTTCAACCATTTGTAAATAGGAATTAACATTAAATTGTAATTAATTTGTCAGGTAGGTACAAACATAAATAAGCATACATAGATGGCCACATGGTACACTATTTGTGAAACAACATTAAAACTAATTATTTGTAAGTTTAATAATAATAATTATAAAATATTCGATTTCAAATGAAGGAGTTTAGTCATTGTTTCAGGAGGTTGGCTCCGCATGCATTGTGACCATAAGAGACGTCCTGTTCAATTCCTGACTTTTTTTATGTCAGCAGTTTCACAAGCAGGCTGACGGCCCATCTGATGGTAAATGGTCACCGCAGCCTATAGACATTTGCTATAGCTACCATGGGGATTGCCGATCTTTAAATAATAACTATTAGTGTAACTTCTATTTAGCCGACTACGACAACAAAGAAGGGTTATGAATCTCACTGGTTATGTATGTAGTTTATTATTATACCTATAGGTAGGCCTTGGACAGCCTAAACTATAGAACCCATTACAACAAATGACTACTAGATATCTCATATAAATAACGCTAGATCAATTTTGTTAATAGGGTAAGTATAGCTTACTAAACGTAAATAAAATTAAATTGCAGATAATGATTTTCCATAAATAGTTAGTTGAATAATAAATAACAAAATTTACACCAACCCTTCCATTCATTTTAAGTAAATCATTGCTCGGTTAATTAAAAAAAATGTTATTTCAAGCAACCTTAAATTCCTGAGCTCATTTTTTATGTTCTAAGAATCATCTTCTAAAGCATCATAGATATTACGATCCGTATTGAGCTTAGGTACCTACATGAAAAATATTAGTATTAATTATGTTCGTATAATTTGATCAAGCGTCATAAAAACATTAGGAATTATCTAAAATTGCACAATGTTGTCACACATTAGACAACACGATGACCAATAAAGAGTGGGGGTTGGTTGAGAAATACGTCAACGGCTGCGCCACACACGACTGACCCTTGCAAATCCTGTTCTAAGTTTAGCATTTGATGATACTAATAACATTTTCAAAAGCCATAATATACTACTAAAATATAATGAATTTACCTTATTCTATATCTAAAATTGTAAAGTGCAAATTAAACTTAACGGTTTTGATTGATTTGACCTTTTAAAACAACGCGAATAGTTGTGTTAAATGAAGGATAGTTTTATTTTATTTACTTTGGTTTGTCAACGTTTGCTACATTCTATACAACCTAAAATCTTCTTTAATTAGCTAACAATGGTAGTAAGAGTAGGTACCTACTTATGGCTATTACCTCGATTTTATTCGGGGCGGAGACAAATCCAACAAATCAAAGATCATAAATATGTCCAGCCGTTCTTGAGTTATAAATGGTGTAACTACCCGATTTTGTTGTATATGTGGATATATTATAGTATAGATTTCTAATTTATTTGAACTTGCAACAATCGGCATAAATTTACCTGTAAAGAATAAAAACAAAATAATAAAAAACTATTTAATCGATCATTTACATTACAATATGTATACGTTTAAAAACACATAATCCACACTTAACAAAAAAAAACCCATAAATGGGAAAAGAAAGTCAAGCTAACCTTGACCTAGATAGACTCTATAGCCCTGTTGTCATGTTAAACAATTGAATAGCGACTGGACCCCAGTGTTTCTACCCCAAACGTTTAACAATGTATCCAATGCCTTTGGAAATACATATATATTTAGGCGCTTCAGGTAGATACTAGGTAATCTAATTCGGCGGCAGCGGCACCGTCCGTGACAGAAGAGTCTAGAACGGAGGCAAGGTATCGACGAAGGCAGCATCCCACACCAAAATCCCACACCGTCGTAACCTCCTCCTGGACACCATGTTATTTCGTCAGTTCTTTTGCTATCGTCCCGTATCATACCGCTATAAATAATTTTTAAGCATTAGCAACATAAAGTCTTCAGATCGTATACTTCATGAAAAAAGTGATTTCATAAAAGCTGAAGAGTTAAGACGAAAAAAACGAGTGTTTTCTTTTAATATTGAAACAGAATGCATGAAAAATTATTCATATCATACTAATAATGTTAATGATGACAACTCTGAAAAAAAAATTCGTAGGCTTTGTTTTATACAGGGCGTCTTACGGCTATGCCACATCGATCGCTATTATAATGATTGAATAAAAGTTGTAATCGAAAAAGGATTAAATAAAATTTTCAGCAAATCCCCGACAGCAATTATCAAATATAGAGGTACTACATGATCGAATCGAGAATGAGGAGATCCGTAGACTAACTAGGGTCACCGACATAGCCCAGCGGATTGGCAAGTTGAAGTGGCAATGGGCAGGCCACATAGTGCGCAGAACGGATGGCCGACGTGGCCGAAGAGTTCTGGATTGGAGACCACGGACCGGCAAGCGCAGCGTAGGACGTCCGCTTGCAAGGTGGACAGATGACCTTGTAAAGGTCGTCGGAAAACGCTGAATGCAGGCCGCCCAAGACCGGTCCTATTTATATCAACTAGAGACTACATTTATTTACGTACCCAATGCAATTTCGTCACAATTAGTCACAAACTGATGAAATAGCAAAATTTTAGTTAATTTTCGGACAGGGAACGGCAGCCCCCCAACGGATTTTTTTGAATTTATCATTATGTTAATATGTAGGTGAATATGTGCAGTAGTAGGTACCTCTATATTTGATAATTGATAATTGTCGAGGTTTGTTGAAAAAATTATTTAATCTTTTTTTGATTACAACTTTTATTCGATTACAATTAACAGCCGTCGTAGGTTTTTTAAATTTTGTTTTTTTTTAAATTTTAATCTTATAAGAGAATTACTCCGTTTTTGTCCAAATATCTGTCTATATGTCTGTCTTTCTGTATGATTGGTGTCTTACAATATATTTTATTCATAAATTTAGCCCCCGTACTGTTTGCTCCAATTTATATGCAAATGCAAGAAGAAAAATATTTATTACAGCGCCCTCTGGTGAGTTAGCACTATAACACATATCTAAGAACCATCGCTGATTAATTACAAACTTTTCACAGGAAACCGTATCGAAATAGATCAAATCGTTTTAGAGATAATTGAAAACATAATGCAAGAAAAAAATATATAGCAGCGCCCTCTGGCGAGTTAGCACCATAACACCTATCTAAGACCTATTACCAATGTATTACAAACCTTTCACAGGCCCTCAGCAGTTTATATAGGTACAAAAAATCAAGAAGAAAATAAATGATTACAGCGCCCCCTGGTGAGTCAATACCATAACATCTATCTAAGAACATGCACCCATACCTATAACTGAAAACTGCATCAAAATCGGACTAGTCGTTTTGGAGAAAAATGGCATCATGGATTTGCACAAACAAACAAACATACATCCTCTCACCCCAAACGCATATACCGTCTCCGTTCCGTCGTGGTTAAAAATACAGGAGATGTTTTTTTTTACATTTCATGGATTCGAATCACGGTTCAGATAGGTGACTTTTTTCATTCAAATAAATATCTATGCAGAATGCAGATGTAATAATAGTAGGGGATCAAATATATTTAATCATCAACTTTCCTTTGTGAAACCTAAAGACTGGTGATAATTAAGTCCTAATGATTAATCCTACATTTATTTCATAGCTAAAAATAAATTGACAGGAATTTAAATTAGAGCATCACAATGAACTCGTCACAAATGTATTGATGGAGTTAAATTTATTTAATTTGTGAGCATCATTGCAATGAAGTTATTATTATTGTAAGCTATACTGAGCATGCGTTTAATAATAGGTATAAAGGTAAATATATCATTAGTTCTACGCATGATGTGGTACCTACTGTGTTATGCCTGCATATTGGAATAATCTGTAAGTAATAATTAAATAAATAAATATATTACTGTTCAGTAGGTGCAAATTTGACCATAAATGTTGTTTTAGTTTCCTTTTGATATTATTAATTATTGCTGTCTTCCTTTTTTCTGTCAATGGATAGTAGTAAATAATTTTATAATACTTAAATCTATATTTTACTATTTCTGACTAGGTTTGTAGTGAATATAGCAATAAGGAAATATCATCATAAAAGTAAATAACATTTTATTAAAAAACCAAAAATTAAGTTACGAAGGTATTTACAAAAGTATGATATAAAGTATTTTTATTTTGTAAATTAAACATTCATAGAGGGCCCTCACCCAATGTGTGAGGGATATGTCATGTCAAACAATAGGTGACTCGACATTTTGTCGAAGAAAATATATTCTATAGGCATCAATTATTGTTGGTATCGCCATAAAAGAGTCTTGAGTCGGGCTACAATTTGGCCTACAAAAAGTCTGATGTCTGCGAAACCAATATAGGTAGCAAGCAACACATTACAACACAAAACAACATACAATCTGTTTAAGTATCTTCACTTAAGAGTTTGGATTTTCAAATTGAATTGGCGACTATTTCACACCTTGAGTATATTTATATAGTTGCAAAATTTAATTTGCTTCAATAACATAAACACTATCATAAAATTAAAGCCTATAAACACAACATAAGAACACTGTATTAAGTGACCCATAATACGAGAACATTTTTCGCACTTGTTGTCCATCCAATTAGACTTAAATTCAATAACGTAGTACTTGAACTCAATTACATTGATATTATCCACGCAAGCAGAATATTATTGGGTAAACAG
Source organism: Tetheella fluctuosa (assembly GCA_951216915.1). Taxonomy (NCBI): domain Eukaryota; kingdom Metazoa; phylum Arthropoda; class Insecta; order Lepidoptera; family Drepanidae; genus Tetheella; species Tetheella fluctuosa. The sequence continues at coordinate 7,273,462 of OX578219.1, read as the reverse complement.
AAGCTAAAGAGTTAATTATCTCAGTTCTGGTATATAACGTACAGTTTCTAAAAGTTCAGGTAACTGTCCTCTATTGACAAATTGTAAAAGAGATTTGTCATTCAACATTATTATGGCATCAGTTATCTTGCCAATAGAGACCTTATTTTAGCTTTAGATGTGATGGCTGTTCGTATATCACAAGAGACGGATTCTTTGTTAATCTTTGCATGTTTAGCCTACTGTTGGTAGTATTGTCCCTTGTAGTCAAGAGCAGCCTTTGTTTCCTGCTGTCTGGCAGCTTCAGGGTTATTTTTGGCTTCTATCTCAGCACGCTCCTGGAAAAAAGGAAATTCATTTTAAGTTTTGAGAAATTTATTTTATTCTATATTTGTAGGTACCTATTTACAATTAGTATGTAATCGACAATCAACCAAAGCGCAGATTCTATTGATGGTCCATGAGCAAGAATAGAGACTGCGTCTTGGCGAGTCAAAAATAAAGGGCTCCCTACCAGCCCCATGGGCCGATTATGACATCAAAAAGATGGCTTTGAACTGGGCAGGACAACAAGGTATGGATGCATGGAACTGTCCTTACAGTTCCTACCCATCCACTCCTTAGTGGCGCGCTTTGGGAGAGGTTTATACCCAGCAGTGTACTATTATAGACTGATGATGATGATGAATCGTGAATCTCTTAATTTCTCAAAGAGTACGTAAAATCTCATCCTGTCAAAGCCGGATTGTCAACAGATACTCGTAGCATAATAAATTAATAGTGTCACGTGACAGATTAATGTCTATTAATTTATTACGTGCATGTACTCCTACAATATAAAGGTTTTCTGCTACGGGTAAGTAAAATCACTTTAAGTCAAATTGATTTATCAATGTGTGACAGTAAATTGAATTGACGAATGTGTCTTTGTAAACAAATTCAACAATTTAATTGTACCACTGTGATCTATAGCTGTCATTGGGTATTCAATTTCTATATTAATTGCCCATAGTATGCTCTTTTAAATCAGAGTGATGCAATACAATAAAACAAAGTAGCGTTATACTACTTTTTACCTATAACAATTTTGAATAAAAATTATTATTCTTTATTTGAACTTCGTAATTTCACATCCGTATATTAATTTGACATTAGCCGTCATTAAGCTGCATCTTGCACCACGTTCTCGTATCAGAAGGTCACTTCAAGTAGGTAATTATTATTTAGTTATCGAGGTATGTAACGAGATTTAATTTTACAAACTTGTATAGATTGCCCTATTCCAGTGACCTTGATAGTAACAATCACTTTTGTAAAAATGACACTGAATTTTACTTTGAGGGCAGGATTAATATCCTGCGAGGTTAACGAAAGATGTAGGTATCTATCTGTATATTTGCTCATTAAACTTTGCAATGAGCATAAAAGTTACTTCATTTTATGAACTTTTACGCAATCAAATTTCATCACTTTTATCGTTATTTCTAACATATTTTTGAAGTTAAAACTTATGTAATCATTTCAAAGGTGATTAGGTCATTGACAATAATAAACCAGGTACTGGTAAAACATGTTGGAAAATTTACCTGGTTAGCCTTTATTCCAGCGTAGATAAGGTCAAGACCTTTCTGGATTTCTGGGGAAACTGGTGGTGGAGTGGGAATGTGGTCGCCCTTGACCCTGAAGCCCAATTCGTCAGCGGTGTACTCCACAGTGATGATCTGACCATCAGGTGCGGTGTAGGTATAAGAACCACTTTGTACGAGGGCATTCTGGTCTTCGCCGAGTGATTTTAAGTATCCTTGCTCTTCAGCCTGGATATGGTTCCCAGTTTCGTATCTGAAATAATAAAATATATTAATATTTTTAAGGGAAAATTTATTTTGAATAACTAATTTATTACCTAAAAAGGCAGATACGGGATATTATTTTTGTTTCCTAATAATAAAAATATATTTTGCATTTATTTCGGCAAATGATAAACTTATATGTAAGCGTAACGTAACCTGTAATAATAGATGCTATGTACAGTTGTGTAAACAATTATTTATGTTATGTACGTTGAGGTAACTTACGATGTCTTATAGCTTCCGTCATTTTCTTGCTCCTTATCGTAACGGATGATGGGAATGAATGTGGTGGTCTCCAACTGGACTTTCGGTCTGAAGTCATCGACTGGCTTAGCTTGTCTGTACTCCGGCTGGGGTTGGTAGTTGTTATAGTTCTGTTCGGCTGGCTGCAGCTGCTCTGCAGCATCTTGTTCAGTTGGATGCGAAACTCTCCGCTGCGGGAGAGCAGCCGTAAGAGACAACACCGTAGATACTATGACCTGAAATTCACAATTTACTTAATTATTAAACTGCGTAAACATGGTGTAAGAATGTTCAATAATGGTATGATGTCAGATTGAACTGCTTAATCATATTCGTAATGTCGCAAGATAAGATGGAGCGGATACAATAGGCAGCATCTTGTGAAACCGGCTCATTCGACACTCAGGCTCGGCGAAAGTGGGCTCCAACATAGGTAATATGTATTCGGACTTACATGAACATAACTATAGCATTGTTTTCATTGAAATGGATTTGAATGATTTGACTTTGAGACATGGTATGTTAGTGTCGAGTATCTTTATCGGTTTCATTTTATATTATAAACGAACGCATTATTTCAGAAGGAAAATTTATTTTAATAACTTATTAAATATGGCTTAAAGTGCGCAATGTTTTACAGTAAAAAGATGTCCTAATATCTATATTACTCATGTTACACGAGGTTCCGTTATGAGCAGCAATTTTTATTTTTATGAATTAGTATCAAAGCAAACAATCATTGCGCAACTTCGCCAATCTTCAGGTAGTTAGGCGACCGAGAGTCATTTACCTACATAATTTGTAAAAAGTAATATCGTTTTTTAAATAATCGGAATAAGAAATTACTATTACATATTTACTCTCAATCTATCCATTATTTTTTTTCGCGTTCATTATGAGATCATTGTAGTATCTATGCACAATATTATTCCCGATTATATTCAAAACTATGTGATTTCACTAATGATTTTCATACGATTGACATTTACTTTGCTGGTATTAATATCTAATAGATTTTATATTGCAAAGACTACAAATGTCTGCTATCGTAAGGTCTTGTCTGCGTCGTGCTACTTTTAATGGATTTTTAAAAGCTTTCGATTACGTATCACTGCCAGGTGCGTAGACGTTTAGAGGATACTGCATAACAGTTACAAGTGAAGCAGACATAAGTTAACCTAACACCTCTGAGCCCAACTATATTTAGTATGACCTAGAAAATATTATGCAATATCAAGACATGAACGAGACTGTTTGTACCGGAAAGTCCAGCTAAAATGGAGTTGCGAGCGACAAAAATCTATTAACATACCTAGTAGGTTTTATTTACGCCTAGTTAGGTACTTTACGTTAACGTTATATTTTTTCTCATTCATACACATAATATCTATGTAAGAGTTTGTTTGCTTCATGTGCGATTATGTGCCTTTGAATGCACTTGGTATAACACGTAATACGGATACGGGTTTATATTTATTTAAATTACTCACATAATAACCATATTCTTTCTATTTAATTAATTTTAAGATAGGTAAACGTTTAAAAGCAAAAAAATTGTAAAGTAGTCAAAATGATAATATTTTATTACTCATTAATAAAACTCCAGTTTTTACGAATTAATTTGAAGTTTAAGTTGATGTCAAAGCCAGTTATTCATTTAGTATTTAGTAGTAGTTCATTTAGTAGTCTTTTATCCAGTTTAAGCCCTAGAAGGGTATTCATGATTAGATACGCTACTGAAACTTCCACATTAATGTTTGAATAAACTTGTAGCAACTATTATAATTTAAAAAAATCCAAATACTAAAATCAAGAAGCACCATGGCTAAACAACGCTACATAATTAAGATTATGGCATTTAAATGTCATAGGTCAACAGCGACTCGTCCATCGATTGACCCTATTCGGTGCTGCCTCTTGCAGCAACTGATTGCGGGATATCTTTCAATATTAATGCAACATCTCAATTTATGTTAATCACTGACATTATAATATCCAATTGATTTTATTATAAATATTAAAAGGTTTAATTGAAGTAATAAAGATGGAGAAATGAGAAGGGTGTGAGAAGGATGCTTTCTTTACTTACCAGTAGCTTCATTATTGTTTGTGTGATGTGACGTACAGCAACGATGTGGCACGTGGAGTGTCGTGAACTATGTCAGAGTGGTAGTAGTGCGTTCACTTTTATACTTCACCCCTGCCACTTACTCGCGCTCTGAGCCATCTCACTTTCATTCCCGGCCTGCAGCTGTAATACGCTATACCACCGATGCCTCGACATTTTTGATTTCAATTTCTGTATAAAAAGCAGATACTTTTTACTATTTGAGTTTGAAGGGATTAGATAGATGATAACAACATTAGTATAGACTATTTTTCATGTAAATACTGTAAAGTAAAAAGAAAGGTAGGACAGTAGGTACATTATTTTACTGCCTCCACTGCATGAAGTTTAAATTTAAAAAAAACTCGTTATACTTATAGCAAAATCTTTCGTTCACTCGAATACAATTCTGCAACAGTTTAAAGTAAATTTTATTGTCCTGAAATGACATTTGATTGCATACAACTCATAAAAATTTTATGCATTTTCTTTCAGTCAGCTGATTTCCATAAAAGAAAGTCTTTTCGAAGCGCCAACTTAAGTGGAAACCTCATGAAAACCCGTTCCGTAATTTTGAATATTAGCATGTCCAAACAGACAGACGGACAACCATTTGTAGGTACTTGAAAATTATTTGTTCCTCTGTTTTTTTTTGTATTTTGGTAGACTCCTTCATCGCCCTCAATCAGTTTTTGGTAAATATTAACTAGTCTTCCAACCGGCAGTTTCACCGAGAATCTCTATTTTAACCCCCCAAAGGGGTTGAGTTTTGAAAAACCCTTCTTTAATGGATGAATTATGAGGAACTGTGTGCAGAATTTCAAGATTCTTGACCGGTTTGGCTATGCTTTTTTTATGTCAGTCACTAACTCCTTTTATATATATCTTACAGATAATAATATAAATCTACTAGATTCCGCCCCGCTGTTTCACCCGCGTTCCCCAGGATCTTATGTTTTCCCGGGATAAAAAGTAGCCTATGTTCTTCTCCGTACCATAGGCTATCTGCGTACCAAATTTCATCGCGATCGGTTCAGCGGTTTAAGCGTGAAAAGGTAACAAACAAACAAACTCACTTTCGCATTTATAATATTAAACATAGTTAGGGAGTTAGGATTAGGATAACATATACTGGGTGATTTTGTTATCACTGGCAATACTTGCAAGGGTGGAAGCATTCATCAAAATGAACAACATTTATTATGGGAGTAACTGTGAAATCATGAAAAAATTATCAGCTGTTCCATACAAAAGTTCAATACCTACTCGACCAAAATGTATGAAGCAACCATATTATTTTACACGATATCAGAGTTAGCCCTATAATAAAAGTTGTTCACATTGATGAGTACTTCCACCCCTGCAAGTATTGCCAGTGATAACAAAATCACCCTGTATACCTATGTATAGAATAGAATAGATATTGGTTGATTAATCTCAAATAGGTACATTAAGGCATTAGAGGTTTGTAATAATATAAAAAAATTAATACATACAATTGTCAATACATAAATAAAAACATAATTTAGCTATATGTACTGGAAGACATTGTTTGCCAAAATAAAAATGCTAATATCATGAATGGTCAACAAATGACATTTTACAAACTACAATCACTGCAATAATAGCTATTTTTGTCTTCATGCTATCTTATAAATGATTGTAGGAAATAAGAATCAGACTTTTCAATGGTTGACATTTTAAAACAGTTCAGTGAACTTGCACTACCATAATAATTATATGACTGTTTAGAGGATAAATATGATGTGTTAGTGTGACCAGCTATGCTATTCTGTACTCAGACTGTTCCTTATGAACAGTCTGAGTACAGAATAGCATAGCTTGCTTGTGAAGGCCTATTTGAATAAAAAATATTTTCATTTTCATTACTAAATAGTCTCTGTTTCGCTCGTGAAACCCGGTAATCAGGAGTTCACGAGTGAGACAGAGAATAGTCACTTCAAGAATTCACCGTCGAGTTTTAGTACAGAATAGCATAGCAGGTGGTAACGATAAACGAACGGTTACTCATAATTCTCTATGTCTGACTGACCTATCAACGCACAACTCAAACCACTGGACGGATAGGGCTAAAATTTGGCATACAGATAGCTATTATGATGTAGGCATCCGCTTAGAAAGGATTTTTGAAAATTCCACCTCTAAGGGGGTAAAATAGGGGTTCGCGGATGTAACCGCGGGGCGGTAAGCTAGTCTAATATAAATAATAATTACCGGTTTACGAATAAATAAATTACCCATCCCTGCCCTGTAGGAAGGGAGCATGAAGAGTAAACGCTTAAAAGCGATGAAAATTCCAGCACTGGTATAATTTTTCTAATATAAAGCCTCAATAATTACCTTACAGTCTTCAGCCACTGGTACCTAAGAGTTGTTTCACAATGTAATTAAATACTAATAAATCAATATAAAATTACTCATCGTAGACCTTCACCTACAAAAATATGAACAAATTGATTAAGGTCGTAAGCATACTTTGATATAAAATAAAGCAGCCAAAGGTATTTACTTGCAAACTGGGACTCTAAGCTGGGACTAATAACAACATGCTGTAAAATAACCTATAGTTTTCAGTAAAATACTTAATACATAATATTTTACGAAAAGTATTTAACTGTCAAAATATAAAACAGCAAGCTGTTTGTCTTAGGGTGGATGTCAAAGCCTTCTAAAATATAATGACATTATGGACTTGAAATGTACCTATGAGTAAAATATGAGGGTTTGATGAAGTTTGGGAATAATGCCTGTCTACAGAATAAAAAAATAAAATGAAGGTAAATTGATTTTAGAATCAGAAAGAGATTTTAGAGAATGATCTTTTTGCAAGACAATTTTATATTTCCTTGAGAAATAATCAAAACCAATATGTTACTGTTATCATTTTCCCATTATAACAGTAGGTATACCTACATAAAAAAATAAAATTATATTTGAACTTGGCTGATTTTTGTGGTGATAACTAATTATTATACTTAATTGTAATTTTATTTAATACATCACGAAATTCTTTCCAAAGTTTAAAAGTAGCCCATCCTATATTACTAAAACAAACCGAGAAAATTTGCAGGAAGAAGAAAATTTGACACCGACGCGGCTTTCACCAAACATAAATGAATAGAGCGAAAAAATAAAAATTAATATGGGTAGTGTATAAAACCAATATGTTACTGTAATCATTTTCCCATTATAACAGTTGGTATACCTATATAATAAAATAAAATTACATCTGAACTTGGCTGATTTTTGTGGCAACAACTAATTTATTATAATGGTAATTTTATTTAATACATCACGAAATTCATTTAAAAGTAACCCATCCTATATAACTAAAACAAACCGAGAAAACTTAAAGGAAGAAGAAAATTCGACACCGACGCGGCTTGCGCCAAACATAAATTAATAGAGCGAAAAAATAAAAATTAATACACTAGGTAGGTACCCAAAAAGGGACAAACATGTCATTGAAATTTAGATGAATACCACAGTAGGAACATTGCATTTAAGGTCCATTATCAGAAACCCAGCATCACTCGCCGGGTCCAGTTGTTATTACATAAACAGTAGGCGTTGTTTTCGCTTGTCAGTGTAGCAATCTGTTAGTATCACTTATCAAGGCAACTTGCGTAATATGTTCAAGAGGGTGCGTGCGCGGGCACGGGCGCGCCCGAACGTTGCGCTTTACTTCCGATTATTTTTACTCGTGATACATACTAACTGTTAATATTATTGGTGGATGGTCATGGTTGGTATGATTAATCGCTTTGTAATACAAATTCCGGGTTAAAAGAAAAATTAAAGCGTTTAACAGATTAACTATTGCATGTAAACATAATGATTTTTATTTCTATCTTACTTCTGTTGAACAAATAAAATTATCTTATCTTATCTTCTTAAATGGCCTGAAACTCCCATAATAGCTTTATGGTATTTTGTATCAAACGACTATCCATAGCTGACTAGTTTATGTGAAAATAAGTATATTCCAATAAATAAATACATAGTTGTTGTAGATAAATTGCTTAACTAAAAACGCCGACAAGATACAGCTGACATTCAGAAATTTAGAGAACCATGGAGAGAGCCATACCATTTAATTACCAGCAAGTAAGTTATTGCGCCTAAAAGCTTCATTGTAATTAAAAAACTTTTTCGTAATAATGAACATAGTCTTTACATATTATTCATTGTTTTTACAATTACAATATTTACAATTAAGTTTTTCTTATGGTTATTGTTCCTAATAACGTATCATTTGAGTATAATAATATTATCTATTTAGTTATAATCTTCAGCGACATATTTTTATTTAATTTTTTTGTAGAGGAACTAAAATCAGCCTTTAAAACGTACGTTGAATCTTTTTATTTGTGAAAAAGAGTGGCACGTATATGTGTTGGAAATAGGAGCTAATTTTATCATAGCAATTTTATTGTTTCTTATGTGGTCACACTGTAACAAAAGGAGGTTTGCCCGTGCTTGAAAGTATAACTATTTAACGTGAAGCGTGGACTTTTATCTCATCTCCAATCTCCCATCACCGAACCCTGAGATTCTACAATATGTAGGAAAGGAGCTGGCCGATACGAACAGACATTCATCAAAAACTGATCAAGTGCATGTAGGAACGTGAAGTATAGGTACATACAGTCTATGTAACTCTTATTTTTACGCTGAGGTATAGGTTTCCGTAGCCAGTACGATGTGGTACCTACAATCAAAATTTAATACACATAAATTAAAGGAGAGAACGTAAATTAAAAAAGAAAATTTAATTAAAAACGATATGCGCAACAACTCTGATACTTATACTGGCATTGTATATCATACTGAAGACCAGTGGTGCTTTTTCTTTTAAATACATCATATTGTACATAATATGCTACTATTGTGAACATTTTTGGATTTTTATAATAGTTTAGCGGGCAGAAGGGAGATACTCAACTCTAACAAAAATTATGAATTTAAAACTTGATATTTCGTTAACGTATCTTTATATCAGAAAATTGTTAGAAACAATCCTCCATATTTTTAAATTACCTTTGTTTAAACTTAACTACTTTATGTAGGGGAGGTACCCTAAAAAAATGTTTCTTGGATTTTATTTGATAACTTTGTATGCGTAATGAATTTCAGCTTGATATCACTAATAGTCTCTGAGAAAAAGACCTGACAGACAGACGGACAGGACGAAACTATAAGGGTTCTTTGTTTGACTGCAGAACCCTAAAAAGTTGACAATGTCCCAGGATATTATATAACAGGATTTGTAATTTAATTTAGTAATCAAGGGTAATAACTAACTCTTTATCGGGGATGAGTAATTAACCCTTTTTCTATTATAAAACCATTGTTTTTGTTTGTTTCAGAAATAATTAATGCTCTCTAACTAATGCATAAGAACCATTATTTGGCCATGAATTTTTTGATGCTTCGAAATAAAAGCAACAATTAAAGGTTTCTTTTTTTCCCCACATTTCGTCCTCGCCGGCGAGGACCGTCGCGACGTTCCTCTCAGCCTCGTCCCGTTTAAGCGGCCCGAGCAATCCGACCGCTCCCTAAATAATAATTTAATTGAATGCTACGTCCTCGGTTTGAGCTCCGCAGGGGGCACCCTCAGGCTACCGTTGCCCTAAATTTTTTTTTTTAGTTTTTAAGCATGGTTGAGTGCCCTCAGCGCTCGCCGATTGTCCGTGTAAGGGTGGTCGACGGTCCCCTGGACCCACCACCTTCGTGTCCCGTCAAAAAAACATAAAGGGTTAATGCCTAACCTTTGTTACTAAAAGACGATGTAAACTTATTCTAAGTAGGTACTTTCAAAAACCGAAGTATGAAAATCTCTTAATCAATGATTAAGAGATTTACTAATAACGATAAAAAATTATTACTAATAATCAAAATCATAAAAATCATTACAACACAACACATTGTATTTCTACAAATTGAAGACATCTGTCGATCTGATAGTATGTCGCCTACACAACTAAATAGTTGGGCCCTTGAGTATTATTAATAAGCAAGCTTGCTTGCTTACCCACACCACGTTCCCGAGGAATCTTATGTTTTCCGGGGATAAAAATTAAATGTTCTTCTCCATACCATAGGCTATCTGCATACCAAATTTCATCACGATCGGTTCAGCGGCTTAGGCGTGAAAAGGTAACAAACAAACAACTTTCGAGGATAAAATAACTGTACTAATAATAGGAAAAGTGGAATTCCGGTTTCCTATTCATTCAGCACACTCAGCGCATCCCAGAATGTAAATGTCGATGTACTATGGATAGGATGCGAGGGGTCAGGAGGAAAACAACATTGAAAACATCTGGTTTTGCATGGTTCCATCAACTGTAGGTTAACTGGGCGATCATATATTAGACTTTCAGCTGTTAATAATATTGAAGGCATGTTACGAATTTGAGACATGAATGTGAATCAAGTGAAAAATTGATTGCTTAGCACATACTACAATTTTGCCTTACCACACTTTTCTTGGTGTATGCCAAAATGAGTTTCAATCACATATGGTATGTGCTGCGTCAGAGATGTTCACCTTATGTAACTACGTATGTGAGGTTACTGACACGCACTGTGAAGTATTGTCGTGAAGCTCATACATAGGGTAACCATCTTATCTTTTGTGACAATAGTTTTTTTTTTTTTTTTCTTTTCTAAATCTCCTTCGCCAAAACTTGGACCCATTGGTCCATATCAGCAGTTACAACTAGAGAAAAGGAAACCATTACGATTAATCAGTATACTTTTCAGTCTAATACTACAGATCTCTGATAAATCAGGATCGCGATCAGTGTTCAATATGTTACTATGACATACCTAATGCGCACGTCATTGGTTTCACAACAAAAGTGAGAGGAGGAACAAGCGCTTCTTCATGCTTTGGTATGCCTACAAGACGTAAACTGATCTTGACATTTGATCTGAACTAATATTCCAATTTGCATGCTTTCGCACACATTCAAGCATGCATACATGCGAGTAATAAATAAATGCTTTCCTTCGAAGGTTGCAATTTATTATATTCTACACGCTTTGTTGCAAAATTTCAAGTTTCTTAGTCACCTAGAAGTGGTCCAGGTTTTTGATAGACTGACTATCAGTGAGAGATAAAAATGGCACTTTCCAGACCTCAATAACTCAAGAACATTTTTTTTGAATTCCAGGTGTTCAAGGAAGAGGTGCTTTAAGGAGGATTAGACATGCAAAATTGCAATATGTATATATTGATCACTATCGCTACTGTTTTCATCTCCTTCTTCACTACTGAATAGCATTATTAAAAGACTCCGATTTTTCACGTTCGCTGAAAAAATATATTAAATAAATTGTTTTATGACAAAATAACTGCCAATGACTTTAAAAAATATATAATATCACTATTATGTGACGGGTAGGTGATATCAATTGCTTGTAACAATGGCTTAACATTTAGTATAGGTACGTACCTACACTACGTAGCAGCAGCTTTGATTAGTTTGTGATCAAATGGAAGTGTGTAAAGAATGTTCCTGGATATTATTATTATTTTTAAACTTTTCTACGGGTTCAGACTGCGCACGCTTCCTTTTGTGATTATTTATTCATTTATTTTTATAAATTAGATAGATATTGTTGCTATATTAATAAAGTTAATATTTATTATCGCATTATTATAAATAAGAGCGTAGACTCTTTGTATATTTTATAATTATTCGACATAGTTATCGTTTTTTATATTCCGAAGTAATAAAATCAATGCCCTCGAAATAATGCATTATTTTAATAAAATTTAACGTTTATTCGGCTCAAAATATAAACAATTTAATTTAACAACAATTCACTTAACCTAAGCTTAATTTAAAGGAGCTGAAAAGGTCTCCCACTCGGCATATGTTGCAGTTTAGTTAAAGTTTTTATCAAAAACGGCCTCGAGATTCCTTTGAGTTTTTTTTGCCATTACTTAGATATAGGTAACCTACATTCGGATTTGGTCAACCATGCTATATCGAAAAATTCAGCCTATGCATTCATTTATTTATAATATGTGTATAAAATAATAAATAATATTATTGACTAGACAGTTCGAGGATGTTTTCTATATATTTATTTGTATGGCTGTGTATTTATTCCACTTCTTTGCTGTTCGCATGATAAATTATATTTGTAATTATATAATAAAATAAATAATAATATAAGCAAAAAGGCTATAGTTAAAACTTGTTTACCTAGAAATATAATACAATGGACGGTATTGATATTTTTACTAAGCACGCCGGAATGCTAAACTAAAATACACTAGATATATAATAATAATAAATATCCTGGAACATTCCACGGCCACCTGATTCCAAACTAAAAAGAGCTTGTACTATGGAAAACTGAGAAAGAGATAATACAGTACATAATTACTACTTTGTTTATAAAAAATACGTTCTTATTTGTTTCAGTCGGTACTTGGTATTACCACAGCCTTATGTATTTTTAATACTGTAGTATTACAATGCAGCGCAAGTCTGTTTCCTTTGAATTATAAAATTCAACGATTGAGGTCATATATTATATGCATATGGTTATATGCCTCAAACAGATTTATTTCCAATATCACATATGCAAAAAGTAATGTTTTAGCTTCTAATTTCTGGTCAAACTAGTAGTTTGAATATGACTATAAATAGTATTTTGCTTGAGTTAGGTTGTTGACTGTTTGACTTGTCGGCTGTGCTGTCCATTGCGATTTGAATCGCGTGTGAGTGGTGTGTTGTAGTTTATGTATTTTGACAAATCAGAATGATTATCACACGATCCGCATTCCCAATTATTTTAATATTCATTTACAGTGTAACGGGTAGTGATGACAATAGTCAATATTTACAAGATGTGAGAAGAATCGAAAGAGGTACATACAATTTTAATCACCCACCTTCGTTTCAGTATGAACCTATACCAGTTGCAGTGGTGTATGACGAAGGAAACATTCCCGAAGGTAAAACTATTAAAAATAATCTTAAAGAAAACAAATATATATTAAATGATGATAAACAAGAAGAAAAAGTAACGGCAGAAGTCAAAGATGTAGATATATTAAGTTCAACAATAAGTGGTCTCACTGAACTTGTAACAGAAACAAGTAATTTAAAACATGCAAGAAGAGAACCAAAGCCTATGGGTCGTACATTTAATGATTTTCAAATACCAGTTGCTGTCGTATATGAAACAGAGGCTCGCCGTTTACGAAGTAATGAAGAACCTTCTGTCACTAAAAAACCTAAAACCAGACGTCAAGGTCAGCAAAAAAGAATAACCCATAATGCAAAAGTAGATACAACTGATACATTTGTCAAGAAATCAAAAATCGAAGAACTACAAGTAATAACAGAAAAGGGAATTGATAAGCATTTCAAGGAAAGAACTAATACTACAACGAATTTCCCAAAGAGATCAAAAGGGCCCGATCCTGTAGTACCGATATTGGAATCAGAAAGCTACGTGTTCTCACATAGTGGGAATTTTCATTACAGGTAGATACAAACGTTTTTTTTAACATATTATTATCAAAAATAGTATAGTAGAATATCATTGAACTCTTTTATTGATGTTATAGCTATGAAAGCGGTGATGGAACGAAAGCTTTCGAGAGAGGTGAATTGAAAACATTTGACGATGACTCTAAAGGCGAAACTGTTGTTGGAAACTATTCTTATAAAGTAAGTACGATATATGAGTAATAATAAGATTGAATGAAGCTAGTAATCAATAATAGAATCGTGATATTATTTTTTTAATTTCTGCGCCATATTCTTTTTTTATATATTTGAGTTATTAATCCATGTCACCATTAATAGTAAATTATCCACCAAGGAGATAAAGCAGTGTCTTACGTCACGGGTGTCATATTGGACCTTGAGCGTTACGAGGGATTCTAGAATTAACTCCCGAGTGTAGCGAGGGAGTTTAAACTTATGTAAACTGAGTGAAGCGAGGGGTTCAAGCCACCCGAGACGAAGACAGGCTTTATCATCGAGGTGAATACTCTACTTTTTATACCTACTGCGGGACAATAATTACCCAGGGCTGCTTAAGATACCACACAAATGTCAAATTTTTGAGATTCGAGAATTGAAAAAAAATTAACCCAATAAAAACCAAGATATTTAAAAATTGAAAAAAAAATTATAATCTTACACAATACCCGTATCTCTGCTAAATACTAATTTTAACGTTCCAAATTCAAATCACATTATATCATTTGGGGCTTTCATACCACATTATTACGTTGAGGTTGCGTGATATGTAATTGGGACATTGTCGAGCAGGTGGTATGAACACTTATTTTATGTCCTGCAAATTAAAAGCCAAATACCTACGTGGTTAGTTAAAACAAAAATTAAGATAAAGATCACATCTAAAAACAATGTTTGCTATTTCATTTATCGAACCAAATTACAGCTAAGAACTCAGCATTGTTTTCAGGATAAGGATGGAAAAGACTTCAGCCTGTCATACACGGCAGATGAGAATGGCTACAGGCCAGTGGGCGCGCACCTCCCAACGCCACCACCCATACCGCAAGCGATTGCACGTGCTCTGAAATACCTAGCTACCAAGAAACCTGACTCCATCAGTGAATCTGTTACAAAGTCTTATTTGTGATCGCATACCACTTTAAATATGTGTTTTAATTAATAGCGACACGAAAAATAAATGTGATCTATTTTTTCCCTAATACGAATTACAAATAAAACCGGCCAAATGCGAGTCGGACTCACGCACCGAGGGTTCCGTACAAACTTCGTCCATCGTTCGTCCATCACGGGAAATGCATAATTTTATTTATTTACTGTATTTGAGGTTGGTGCCAATTAAGTTAGACCTCTAAATTGTATCAGCGCCCATCCAACTCAGAGGTCTTTATTAATTGGCGTAACTATGTATGTATGGGGACACCCTTTAATTTTCAACTTTTTTTATTTTTTAGAATTTTTCCTTTATTTGTGCTGTAAGACCTTGCTTTTTGCCATTTATTTTATATTTTAGTTGATTGAATGAAAGGTAAATTGCGGTTTACGATTTATGACGTATTAAAAAAAACTACTTACCAGATCTCGTTCAAACCAATTTTCGTTGGAAGTTTGCATGGTAATGTACTTCATATATTGTTTTTAGTTTTATCATTCTCTTATTTTAGAAGTTACAGGGGGGGGGGGGACCAACATTTTACCACTTTGGAAGTGTCTCTCGCGCGAACTATTCAGTTTAGAAAAAAACCTCAAAATCATTTTCGAAGACTTATCCACACCCCACACTTATGGGTTTGACAAAAAAAAAATTTTGAGTTTCAGTTCTAAGTATGGGGAACCCCCTAAATTAATTGTTTTTTTTCTATTATTGTGTGAAAATCTTAATGCGGTTCACAGAATACATCTACTTACCAAGTTTCAACAGTATAGCTCTTAAAAAGTGGCTGTGACATACGCTACGGAACCCTAAAAACAAAGGCGCGCTTCTTCTTCTTCCATTTGGTTATTCAATTGCTGATTTATCTGTGTTGTTAATATTTTAATAACAAACTTTATGCTTAGTCAATTTGATATGAGGTGCTATGTATCCTATCAATTTTTTATTTCATACAGACATTAATGCAGACAACATATTATATTCATGTACGTACATGAAGTTATTTGTTTTATGTTTCATTTCAGTAGTATAGTGAAATTGATTTGAATATTCACCAAACTGAGAAAAGATTGCTATTAATGTGAGTAAATTTTGTACACATTGTTTAGTGGTGCTCTCATCAGTGACCTTGTACAGACGCTCACGCCAAAACAGGTTGTCAGAGGAATGTCGACGCACTCCAGCACTGCTTTGACGACTCTTGCTTTCTATCACGATTGTTTTCGTGAAGAATTTATACTTACAGTCAATTGAATTTGTTTCATCATAAACACTCTTCATAATAAAGCCTTGGCCAGATTATTTATGACTTAAGTAATAAATACCAAAATAATTTAGAATAATAAATAAATGAAACTTTTCCTTCACCAGTTTAAATTTCATTAAACTGGCATGTCAGCTGTGTGTTTATATTGATTGATGTTATTATTTAGCTTCATACTACGCGGTCAACATTACAGGAATATAATGTAACATTCTTAGTTACAGCAACCGTAGCTTGTGATAGTCCATAGGGTCCATTAAATATTCAAATATCGTAATAGAGTCTCATTCGTTTTTTTAGGTGCTACAACCTCACGTAGTTTTCAAACAATTACTTAAGGATAAACTTAGTTGCTCGATGTAATGTAAGCCCACTTGCGGCGCAATACTGAGAAACAATAGATATTTGGATAACATTAGGTATGTCAAGGACTGTGCATATTAATTAATATTATGACAGTTCCTATTTGTATTAGTCCTCTTAGAGCATTAAACTAATAATGCTCTAAGATGAGTCCTATATAAAATATCTCACCTGCATACGTCACATCATATAAAACATTTCAGTCTTGATACGATTTATAGGAAATTATCATTTTAACACTTATATGATAGTTTGAATTGGTAAATTAATTGCTACTCTATGAACATGCGTCAATGTTCCAGAGCGTGTATTTGAAGTAAAAAACAACGAATTAAACAAGAAAACAAACAAATTTTCATTTTGCAATGCATCTTTGGCACTGATTATGCGGTTATTTTAATAAATTATATTATATTACAAACATTTTTCATAAACTCTATATCATTGAATATCACAGTTCAGTCCTTGTACATTCATTTTTATATATTTTTTTATTGCTTAGTATATACATTTTATTAGTAAATATATACCGTTTTGCAAACAAAATACAGTAGGAATACTCTTTTAAAACATTTTTTTAAATACGTTCCGAAATAACAATCAAAAATCAAACTATCAAGTAATCGACATAGTTTATCTATTTCCAAAACGGTAGGAGTATTCGTGAGGCAGTCATAAAGTGTGATTTGAGAGCCGCTCAGGTCGTCAGTCATCAATATCGAATGGTAGGTTTTATTAATTTCTGGTAGGTGGCGGTGGTGGGAGTGTTGCGAGGTAATCTAAAGCCTTTTGAATTGCTGGTGGTATCGGCGGTGGAGTCGGTAAATGATCTCCCTGAAAACAATTGGAAATAACTCGTAACTATTTCGAATTAATGCGAATTTATGCGATTAAGAATTAATATCATATAATCATAAAAAATATAAATAAATTATAGTTTTTGTATATAAAATTTTAATTTTCCCCAACATGTTGATGTCGTGGCGTAGAGTAACCAGATTTTAGATTATGACATTACTAGCTGTTCCCCGCGGTTCTCTGCGTTTTAGGATAAAAAATGCCAAAATCATCAAAATCATAACTTATAGGGTTGAAGATGTATTTGTATCGCCAACTTTTAAGATAATTGGCCAGTGCAATATTTTTTTCTATTTACACATTCCTCTATATATATAGGTAATTTTTCTTTCACCCACATATAAATAAGTTTTGCAAAATCCTTAGAATCCAAATTAAATTATCTGCTCACAACAATATATACATCATGTTTCATATTCTAATTTCTATTCACAAAATGTATCAAACAAACTGTACCTACCAATTTACACTATTTACCCCGGGGGTAGTTGAATTTCGGAAAATCTTTTCTTAGCAGATACACATCTATATATTATATGTTGACTATATTGTATTTACACCAAATTTCGACACAAGCGGCCAGAGGGTTCATTCAGGGGTCAATTTTGAGGAATCTTTAAAATGCAAAATTGATTAGGTATATTATTATGCTCCGAGCAAAATATACTCCATGTTTCGTATTCCAAACATACAAAATTTCAGAATGCCTACAACCTATAAGGAACGTACCTGCCAAATTCCAAATCTTTAGATTAAATGGCAGGGTAAATGGCAGTGCTCCTCAATATCTCATATATATAGTTTTATAATTCCTGAGATATCGTGATATTGGCCTTTATATATAATACTTACTGCTTATAGATTGATAGATTTATATGCTATGATGTTAGGCTTATATCATTTGTTTTCGTAACTATTTTCGTTAAGATGACTAATAAATCTATTATTTATGATAATTCTTACGTAATACCACATTTTAATACATCCTGCTGGAAATTCCAAGGCCTTAGTTTTTTCATATATTTACTCTATTTGACAATAGGTGCTTACGACAAAAAGTTTTATTACTTTTAATTAAAAAAATATAGCTTTTTTAATAAAAGCTTACATCAAGAAATGGGTGATACTTATCATGCCTGCGTGTAAATTAGGAGGTTAAATTCCCAATACATATTATAATGTTTACTTTTATATGAAAAAATAGAAAATTGTTACGAAATAAATATAGCCTGTATTCGTCCTTCCACTACGAGAGTGTGTACAGTGCAACCATCATGAATAACCGTATTAATTGATCAAGTCAATGTACTTAAATGTGCCATTTTTGGATAATGTGTACAGTAAAATAAAAATAATAATCACTCTCGTATATGAAGTTTCAAGTTGAGGTAATTATTTAATTATTTGAATTGCATTGATTGACTAGGTTTCATACCAAGTTTCTAGTGAATTTTATTGTGGACGTACGTAATAACTTTAACCCTCTATATAAATCAGCATTCAATGAATTGAATGTTGGAGTGTTGAACTTGATTCTATCAATACAACACGAGTCCTTCATAGGTAATCCAGTCGGCATATATCCATATGCAATTACTTCTGTAATAATAAATAAAAATGCATACCTCAGGCTTGAAGCCATTTTCATCATCAGCTACGTAGCTCAAGTTGATGACGGTGCCATCTGGCGCCGTGTAACTAAAGCCTCCCTGCGCCACAATTACATCACCAGCATCAGGACCACTAGCTTTTTTCAGTGTACCAGTCTCTTCTGCCTTGATACCGTTTTCAGTTTCATAGCTGAAAAGGCACAGATTTTTTTTTAAAAAGAGTAAATATTACATCTTTTATTAAAAACGGACATCAATCAGCTTACTACCAAGATTTTAATGTAGGTACTTCTTTTTTTATTGAATGGGCTTGCATTTGGCTTCTGACCCATCCAAACTTATATTAACTATTTTATAAGTAAAAATAGTACATCACTAGTTGTAAAATTATAAGATTAAATTAGTTTATGTTATCCTCAACACAGAAAATTATAATTAACGTGTTCCTACTAAAAGTCAAGTCAATAAATTAGGTGTACAAAAAAACTGTACCTAAAATGCCAAATGTGTTAAACCGGTCGTAGCTTCTGACCCCTGCAAACCTATAATTTGTATGGTGTGTCATACATCACTAACAACATGCCGATTTACGTATAAATTAACAAATAATATGGTTATAGACGTTTTATGTATTTTAATATAAAAAGAGTATCTTCTTAAGGTGAAAAATATGATACTTCAAAGTTCAGTAGGCAATCTTTATTTTATTTAGCGTAGGGTAAGTACTCCTTACCTATATTTATATGACCCGTCGACTTGCTGATCAAAATCTTGACTGACAATCGCTACCTCTGCGTCTGGCTTCTGTGGAGCCGATAACGCTACCGCTACAACACCCAGGAAAAACAGCACCCTCTGAAAAATCAAACAGCTTCATTAGGTCAATTATTAATAGAGTCACTTTAAGTAGTTCCGTCGTCTTTCATACAGCACTCGGTACAAAATTAGCCCTCCAGCTATCGTCCCATAAGTCTGCTCAACGTATTGGGCAAGATTTATGAGAGAATCATCTATGTCCGTCTCAAAGCATTTGCCGATGCTAATAAACTCCTCCCAAACGAGCAATTTGGGTTCCGACCCAAACACTCGTGTGTTCATCAAGTCCATCGAATTGTTGAACACATCTCCTCTCAATACCAAAAAGGTAATATGACAGGCGCCCTTTTCTTCGATGTCGCAAAAGCATTCGACAAAGTGTGGCACACCGGCTTGATCTACAAGCTATACACCCTTGGTGTGCCACCGAGACTCGTGACCATCTTACGAGACTTTCTGCAGTCGAATCGCCACTTTCGATATCGGGTCGAAGGCGTACTGTCTTCTCCCCACCCGATTAGTGCCGGTGTCCCGCAGGGCTCGGTACTATCTCCCTTGCTGTTTACGCTCTACACGAGCGACATCCCTAGAGTCAAAAATACGCAGTTCGCCCTCTTTGCGGACGACACTGCCGTATATTGCTCAGGCAAAAGCCCGCCCGCGATCTCTAAGAAACTCCAGACCGCAGCCTACGCCCTAGGCGCATGGTTCCGGAAATGGAGAATAGAGATCAACCCTTCCAAGAGTCAGGCGGTTCTCTTTTATAGAACCGACCGAAAAAGACGTCCCCCCATCTCCAATCCAGTCACACTATTCGGCGAGCCGATCCCTTGGGAGAGGCAAGCCAAATATCTCGGTGTGACCCTCGATGATCGTCTATCCTTCGCTGCGCACATAAAGGCGGTCCGCGCGCGCGCCGCCTTTGTGGCAGGACGACTCCACTGTCTGATCAACGCCCGGTCTAAACTTGCCCTAAAAAGCAAGGTTAGACTCTATACCGCGTGTATCCGTCCCGTCATGACATACGCGAGCACCGTGTGCGCTCACGTTGCTCCTAAGCAACTTCACACCTTCAGGTATTACAAAATAGATTCATGCGCAAAGCCACGGGCACCCCGTGGTACATGCGCAATGAAAACCTCCACCTTGACTTAGGTCTCCCCACCATCAAACAATTCATAAATCATCCCAGTCCCATTCTGTTAGTGTAACGTCTGGTGTGCCCCAGGGCTCAATTCTAGGACCTTTGCTCTTTATCGTTTTCATTAATGACATCTCCACCTGTTTTAAAAATTCAAATTTCCTTCTTTACGCAGACGACCTTAAAATTTACAGAACAATTTGCAATCATACTGACCACATATTACTTCAACAAGACTTACATCGTTTCTCTGATTACTGTATTCGCAATAAACTACAATTGAATCTGACAAAATGTATAACAATCACGTTTACAAAAAAAATCAAAGTTATTTCCGATACATACACATTACCTAGTGTCACTTTGAGTAGAGTTACCTCCGTGAGAGACCTTGGGGTAATATTAGATGTAAAGCTCCACCTTGATGAGCACATTGACAGAATTGTTAATAATGCTTATCGCATGTATGGTTTTGTGATGAGGTCAACTTTAGATTTTAAGCGAACTGACACATATATTCACCTATACAAGTCCTTGATCAGATCTCAATTGGAATATGCTGTGATGGTATGGAGCCCTCTGTACCAAAAATACAAAGATACTATAGAAAGAGTACAACGCAAGTTCCTCAAAACGATACAGTATCGCTGCCGCAATAATTACAATAATTATAATTGTAACTTAAAATTTAACCTACCAGACTTGGAATCTAGACGACTATTCCTTGAAAGTATTTTTCTGTATGACCTGTGTAATAACAGATATGACTGCTCTGAGTTGATAAATAAATTGTGTTATGTTGTTCCGAGGACTGTTGTTGGACGGGAGGTGCGCGCACGTCCGCTTTTTGCTGTTACTACTAGCCGCACAAATGCGGGCGTTCGCGCACCTCTATCCCGTATTACAAAAAATTATAATAATGTCTTCATAGACTTAGACATCTTCTCATTATCTTATTGTAAATTTAGACACCTACTCTTACAAAAAATTAATAACAAATAATCAAATAACAAAATTAAGTAGTTCTTGATGTACCTCACGTGGTACATCAGGAATTGTTTTGTTCTTTTTTCTTTTTTATTATATTCTATAAATCTCGTTTTTGGTATGTTAACAGTTTCACTCGAGTTTCTTTTCTTTGAATAAAACTAAGATTTTATCATTTAATATGTGGATAACGTAGTGAGTTGCACATGTACATATATTGTATTTAGATATAAGACCTACAAACTAATTTTCTTGTGTAATTGTTTGTTTTCCCTAATAAAATAAATAAAAAAAATAAATAAAACGCGCTGCATGCAGATATTTTGATACCGCAGCGCATCACGCGAATCCGTTGATCATCAACACGGTCACATACACTGCGTCTCTTATCTCCCGCATCCGTAGGCCAAGGTTCGCCCTCAGTGAACCGGACGATGCCATCACCCTAGCACAGATCGAGGCTGAAGAAGCCCGGAAACAAATACAGATGCGTAACCGTCAACCCAGATTTCGTCCTCGCCGGCGAGGACCGTCGCGTCGTCCTTCCCAGTCTCGTCCCATTTAAGTGGCCCGAGCTGCATATTAGCAATCCGACCGATCCCCAAATAATAAATATTTGCATGCTAAAGCCCTCCCATATTCCCCAGGCAACGTCCTGAGCCGAGGTCGAGCCCCACAGGGGGCACCCTCAGGCTACCGTTGCCCTAAATTTATTTAGTTTTAAGTAGCGGTTGAGAGCCCTCAGTGCTCACCGCAAAGTCCGCGTAACGGTGGAAGAAGGTCCCCTGGACCCACCACCTTTCTGTTCCTGCTCAAAAAAAAAAAAAGGTACAAAATAAATAAGGTACCGTGTGCCATGTGTTATACCTACAGCTAACCATTCCCGAATATCAACATGGTACCTATTTTCTTTTGAGTTTACCAAAACATTGTTCCATAGTATTATAGATACCACGCCACGGATATTGTAGATCTATTATGTATTATACTTTATGTGATAATAGCTGAATGCACCCTGTCAGTTTGCGGAGAGCTGTCCGTAAGGGACCTGTATAGTCTACTAATCCCGTCCAATGAACGAGCCATAAAACTCATTACTTTGCACGACAGAAGGCGAGAGCCAAGTGAAGTGAGCCGCATTAAAAAACTAAGTAGGTACTACTTAAAGTAGCTACTACAGTAGTAAACGTAAACTACTAAAACTTTTTCATAAATAATCCAATAATTAAAATTCTATTTTTTTTATGCCCAATCAATCATGGGTGATTGTTTAAAAAAAACTCTTGGTAAACCGTAAACAGTAGCTACTTTTAGGTGTTTTGCAGGGTAAGTAATATAGCTATGTACCAACATTTTTTTAAATTGTTTTGGTTTAGATTTTTCACTTTTTAAGAATGTGGGTAAGCATATAAAATAGATTGATAAAATAAATTGGTCATATTTTATCATGTGCCTTTTATCAAGTGAGAAACTTGAAGGTATCATACAAACTATTTTAGTGCAACACCTAATGAACAACACGCGCCTCACATTTTGGTAGGAACGTGATCTACCTTAAAGACCTTACAAATACGATAGTAATAATTATAACATCATTGACCTACCTACCTATTAACATTAAATTTTTCAATAACAAATCATCAGGATTTAGAAATTTAATTATTAAATTAAAATTAAACCCCAAAAAAAATTATGCCTTTATTTGTTTTTGTTTTTTTTTATTGCCTGAGTAAACTATTGCTGCAAGGACACTGGCATGCGTTATTGTACAAATTGTCTTGTTAGAAACCATACCTATATCTCATAATCAGTAAAATCATTTTTACACTAAAAATAAAATAAATAATAATATAAAATAATAATAATAATAATATTTCACACACGCCTAAGAAACGTGTAAATGTGAAACATGGTATTAAGCTGGGGTAGCTTGAATCCTGGAGATAAACAAAGTGAGACTTGTTTTCTGCACATTCAACTTGCTTATCTCCAGCTATGACATTTTTTTATCGTTTGGCAGTGAAAAAGAAACAAACAAATAGACAGAGAAACACTCACATTCGCTTCTTAGGTTATATTTATAAGTGCTTTTATATAATTTCAATTTTATTTGACTAACTAGTTAATTCCTTCAAATACAATCTTTTACGCAAACTGCGCCTGCCGTGTTTGTAAGGCAAATAGTGTCTTACACTGAACAAACTTTGAGTGCAACGTTAGGCATTAGCCGTCAATATTTTGCTTGTGAAAGAGCAATATTACATAATTATAGTTAATTACATAAAGCATAGATCTAAATATTGATAAAGGGAGATTTTTATGTAGGCAAGTGTTAAGTGCTTGGTGTTATTGTGGCAACAGATAGGCATATCTATTACCTACGATATTTATCTGGCTATAAATGTGACATCCATTGGTTATCCTATATTTTTTTATTTTTTTATAGTAAAGGATGAGTAAAGGCTTGTTTGTGCTTGACCACAATCTCAGTATGATTAAGCAAGAATAGTAGATAAACATATTATATAGTTACCTACTTAATTTTAGAAGGAAGCTGGCTTGGAAGTGCAGCTGCTGGAATATACCTGAAAGTACTTGGCGATAGATTTGCTGTTTGGTTTTATTTTATTTATTTAAAAAGGCATTGCACCTTAACTTATAATAGGCGTTGATGGTTCAGTAGTAGTGAATGACGTCGATTGTCGTGATGGAGGTCGTCGCAGGGTACCCGCCAGGCTGACTACTACCCCCAAATTGAAAATCTTTAGTCAAGTAGGACCTACCGATGTGTTCCGGTAGCTGCTCTTGAGAGCCAATTCCTTTTAGGTTTTGTGTGCTTACCACTTTCGGCCACATCATTTACCATGGTGAGATTGTGGTCAAATATAGGCTTATAGGAAAAAAAATGCCTAGTCCAAGTTATGAAATGAAATGATAATATTTTTTTATTCAAATAAGCCTTCACAAGCACTTATGAATAGTCTGACTCTAACGCTCGGTTCAGAAGGTTGCTTTTACTGAGAAGAGCCGGCAAGAACATAATATGTAGTAGTTATAGGGTTCCGCAGTCAGTTTTTATGTAAATGTTTGGTAAAAGATATAATGGGGGCTATCGCGTAGGAATTTTCCGCTAGAGGCGCTAGTGTAGCGTGAGGTCTTCGGAATGTCATACTTCACTGTTTCTGGCTACGCGGATTTATTTCTAATTAGAATAATGTTGTGAATATTTTGCAATACCTGAGATTAATTATGGCAAATGTGAGTTACGGGTCAATTAATGGCAGTGCTTTGAGACAGTTTTTTCTTTCGGAAACCTTGTAGGTACTAACTTTTTTTTTAGAACAAAACGCACGAACTACGTAACAACTGAGGCATGCTAGATATTTTTACGGTACGGTTTAAGGTATTAAATATGATTTAAATGTAACAATGTTTCATGTCCGTAATAACAAACTTTTATAGGATCTTACTCGACACCGGATGGATATTTTAAGATGGCATATTTTCCATCTCTAAATATACACCAAGTATACCGGTGATATTTTTCTTTTAATTCATCATGTAATGCTATTATTGTGAAGATTTTTAAAAGTAGCATTTTAGCAGAAAAGGCACTCAACTCTAACAAAAGCTTGATTATTTAATATAAACAAATCTTTATACTAAAGAAATATTTGCGACAACCTTCTATTTTTTTAAGACCTTTATAACGATACTAAAACAGGTGACACGCGTACAAAAATATATCACCCCTACTTTACATGTAGGGGGCAGATCCTAAAAACATTGTTTCTTAATTATTTTTAAACGTTGCTGGTTTCATAAATACATTATGTATAACTATGCAAAAAATCTACTTGATATCACTGGTAGTGTCTTATAAAATAACTATGACAGACAGACAGATATGTCGAAAGTATAAGGATTCCTTGTTTGACTATGGAACTCTAAAAAACTCTTTCCGGCACATATTTGGCATTACTGCAGCGTATGTAATTAATGAAATACTTACCACTTAATTGGTAAATATTACATTAATTAATGGCAAAAAGCTGAAAGCTGATTTTAGGTCAGTCATGCGACTGTTAGTAAACAAACACCTAATGTCCATTTGCTAATTGTATCCACAAGACAAAACAAATACAATCAGTTGCTGTGGCCGTTGGCTGTTTGTAGCACGCGGCCTTCACGTGCCGATCACGCGAGCAACTATGTATTATGTATTCTGTGACGCGAGTGACTCGCGCGCAGACGGGAACCTTTTATGAAGGAGGACCCTTTATAAATTATTTCATACTGGCTTATTATATTGTTAGAATGAAGAACCGTATTTTAAGGCGATGCCTTGAAGATTTTGGTTGCTAGGATTCCGATTTTTCTCAACAATGACTGAAGCGAACAAACTGAAATTTATTGTAAGAATTCATCATGACTTTATTTTGTACGTTGCATAACACGATTGGTTAACTTTTATAACACAAAATAATTAATCAAAACTCATACTCTTTAAAATAAGAGATTCCAATTTTACCGGCATTGAGGATCGATTTGAGGTTCCAAAATTTCAGATAGCTACTGACAGAAATCAGATAAAATACTTTTCTTTCATTTCTTGCCAGAAACCTCCGGAAGACTTTCAACAAGTCGAAGACTTTCAATTTAAGTGTACTCCAAACGCGTGTTGGAGCACAAGCCTATACAAAGTAAAAAAAAAATAGCACTCGCGGTATCATATTACGAAGGTAGTCACGCTTTACGGGTCATTAATTATCTAGTGAGTAATGGATATAAAATATAATTTATGTAAAGAAAATATACCAGGTATATTTAAGTACAAAAATTGTAGGCATTTTTTTTTCTAGGTAAGTACTTAATTTTGTTTGAAATACTTATGATATGTATTTTTAATTCTTAAGTAAAAGATACATTATGTATATATTTACCATAGGATATTAAAATACTTATTATAAACACGCATGCTTTATTTTACTACTTACTTTAAAAAATACTTTGATTATTACTTTTATTTTATTCATATATTTTCAAGAGCGTAGTGAAAAAACAAATGAAGGATAACGATTTTAAAATTATTTACAAAAGTGCAACATCTAAATATACGTATTTTTATGCGCTGACAATAAACAACAACAACTAAACTAAACGGTGTGGATTTTATGTCAGCAAATTGAACCTACGGTTTTAGGATTCGGTTAAACTATGTGTAACTTCGCAGATGACGGAATACACTGTATTTTGCAAGTGTATTATCGTGTGGGAACATGTCACAGAATTCAAGAATTGCCTCAAAAGACAATGTTGTACAAAAACAAAAGGTGTGCCCCTAATTAGCCGCTCGCACGCCTCACGATTCAGGGACGGATTCCAAAAAGTTTATTAATTGTTACACGAGTAACTCATAAGCTATGTCATAAGACAACATGGGTTACAATGGGTTCTCCTTTGTCCAGAATGCTGAGAACATACAACCGCCTACGGTACTGCCAAATTTGATGATACGTTATCAGTCTTACTTGTCGAGGTCAATAAATTTTGTGAGGCAATTTTGATTCTGGTTTTGCTTTTGTATTTGTCTGTCAAGTTCTCAATCCTGTCTTGTTTAGGCTGGGAATACACGTCAGATTTTTTATCCGAAAGTCTGATCAGACTATCGGAAGGCGTTGGAGCCATTACTTTGTTTGAACCCTTTAGGTACGGAAGCCTAAAAAGTAAATAAATAAATGAGTTAGTATAAGTAACATTCTTGCAAATGAATCCTATCCTAATTCCTAACTATATGATATTATAAATGCGAAAGTGAGTTTGTTTGTTTGTTGATTTGTTTGTTACCTTTTCACGCCTAAACCGCTAAACCGATCGCGATGAAATTTGGTACGCAGATAGCATATGGTATGGAGAAGGACATAGGCTACGTTTTCTTCGAGAACGCGGGTGAAACCTCGGGGGACAGCTTGTCTATAATATTTTGAAAAATTGTATATTGTTACTTATACTTTAGGTGGGTATCAAACCTTGTATTCCATAACACATTGTAAATAGAGTAGATTATTATCTGTAATAATAACTTATATTTATTTACAACTAGTAAGTATTTAAATTTTAAAATCAATGTATAAAATACAAACTATGATACATAGAAAACATCCTCAAAGCCTATTATTATTATGTATGATTGTTAGGATTTAATTTTTGTATCTTCTTTGCCTATTTATAATTCCTTGTTTATCATTGTTCAGTTTTCAATAATAACAATTAATCGCTTTATATTTTTTGAAATCTTTAGTTTATACTTTATACAGTGACTAACATAACTATTATTAAAAATGCCGTATAATTATTATTTTATAAATGAATTAGGTAAGTACCTACGTATAATGCAAATTGCTACATACACCTAAGTACTTATGATTTGTTTAATTCTAATACCAGCTTTAAAGGTTGCCTTTGCTGAGGTGAATCGGCAAAAATCAGCAACCATCATACTTTTTAAAAATATATTATATTATTTTCCGATGACTTAAACTAAATGAACTTATACAATCCGACAGATTGATGTAAAATAAAAACTAATCCGATTTTAGTTATAGATTTTTAACGATACCTACGCTATTTATTTGATTGGTTACTAATTACTAAATGATGCATAAAAAATAATTATATGGTAACAGAGCGTATTTTTTGCGATAAATATGTCAAGACATCGATTAACAAAGGTCATGTTTCTAATACACATAATAATACAATCTAATTTATGCTTTATGTTAACTGGGATGACATTATGCTGAAGCGATGGCGATGCTTGTCACTGAGGTAAACATCGCAAAGGTTAGGTATTTTAGATGCAATAAATGCACGAGGCATTGCATAAGATGAGACCCACATCGAACCCTTGCCCTATCAGCTAACTTTGGTCACGTCCTTAAAACGAGAAGTTAGACGTTTCAGTTTTGATTTAATAACCACCTTAATTTAATTACTGCGCATAGTACCTATTCTATTTATCAACAAAGTAAACAAATACTAATAAACAAGTACTATGTAAATTTCATGACTACATAAATGATACAAAAATTATATAAATTCTAACTACAAATAATGATACAAATCTCAAATCTTCTATACATACATCAAAAACAGCTTTTTACTAAATGCATATATTATGAAAGTATATAGGTACGGTACTTATAACAAAATCATTTTTTTGTCTGTCCGTCTGTTTGTTCCGGCTAATCCCCAAAACGGCTGGACCGATTTAGACTGGACTTTCTGCAGCTGAAGTTATAAGAAGTAACTTAGGCTACTTTTATTGGTTATAGAATATTTTTTATAACGGAAACGCGGGTGAAACCGCAGGGAACAGCTAGTATGAAAATAAGTAGGTACTTATAAGTAATTTAAAATTCAATAAATTATAACATAATATAATTTCACATAGATATGTGAAAAAAATACAAGAATTAGGAAGTAAGAGAGAGGAGATAATATTGTAGTTTGAAATATTATAATTATTAGATATATAGTCAATTACTATACATTGTAAATTTTGTTGTGCCCGACAGAGTCCATAAATTGACTTAGACCTAATTTACCAACTATGGTAACATTTAGGTATGTAAATTAATTAATAAATAATTTGCGTGAAAGAAAGAAAATGATTTCCTATTTAAATAACTGCAATTTTTTTATCCTTTTGGTTGATTCTAGAAGGGTTTTCTTCCGGTAAGAAAGGTCTAAAGTGGTCAGTATACATATATTGGTATTTTGTTTCTTTCAAGATTCAAAATCCTTAAATTATGATTTTTTTATGTAATGTATAGTTGTATACGTTACTACGGCACTTATGCATCCTTTTTAGTATGACCTAGTTATGTGTGTCGCTACTGCATAATGTCTAACGTTATGTTTGTATATTTAAATGTCTTTAGTTTTGTGGCAAAACTTTCGTTGTTCAATAAAACAAAGAATAAGTATTATAGTAGGTACCCCACTATTATATTTATTTTAACGATAACTGCTTCTAAAATAATTACAATTCATCTTTTTTATCAAATAATTTAGATTGTTTTTAGGTAAAAATCTAAGTCAAAAATAGATATTCAATTAATTTTATTGCTGCATGTTACTCGATAACCTATTTATTATTATCACATTAAAGACTTATTCTACCCCTTTTCACCGTTTCTAATTAGGTATATTTTTGACTAGCACAATAATAAAATTGTTATTCTTATGAAATAAACTTGGAAATCGTTGTATTTTTATTTTTTATTATCAAATAATATAAATGCGAAACAATATATGTCTGTCTTTTTGTCAAGCTTTCACGGCTAAAATAAGAAGATACACTTGTGATACTTTTTATCCTGAGAAAGCAAGTTGGGCAACAGCTTGTAATGTATAAATGTTTGAAACGAAATATTTTCAGACTTGGATAAATTACTTTAATCGTTTAATTAATTGAAAATTTAGATTTAAATAGCGCTTATTTTAATAATCCATGCATAATTTATGTTTTACCCATTTCTTTTTTATTATATAGGTACACTATTTGATGTTTAAAGAATTGTTCGTAATACTTATAGAAATATAAATAAATATAAATAATTTAGAATAAGTAATAACTTATTAAGCAAAAGTCTGAAAACTCACCATCTTCATCGCTTACTAAGAACGCAGTGCAAATCTTCAGGATGCGCAACAATGATAATATCCCATGTGGTGGCGATCGGCTGCGTGTGCGCCGGTTTGTACTTAGTCGTCTAATCACCTGTCCCTTTTATAGAGATGCTGGTTTGTCTGGCAATTGCATACGGCAGGGGGAGCCTGCAACGACTGCTTGTTACAGGGCCGTATTAAGGCATCAAAAATATTTTATTGACTGACATAAATATTTAAATAAAAAACTGATATCTATGACAGCCCCCATTTCTGTACTTTTGTAATCAAATCAATAAAAATTGTAATCTACTCCATGAGTTTCTAGACAATGACATCCCGTATGCCAGGATAAGAAAAAGAAATTGAGTCCATTTTAATGAATAAAAAAATAGTTTAAATGAATTTCTATTTCAATATTAGGGTTTGGGTCACCATTCTATACTAAATATCTGTCACGTGTCAGGTGTCACGTAACTTATTCTGTTTACGAGCTAGAGTAGAGGTCCGAGACATAGGAGCGGAGGGATAGATAGCAAAATGAGCCTTTTGTCTCCGCTGACGCCGTTAAACTAAAATTTTGAAATTACACTAAAGACACAGCGGGGCTGATCTCTCATAGAAAACTCGAGTAAACAAAAAGGGCGTATGCGACAAAATGGTTTTTATCGTTTAATTTAAAAACTACAAATATATTTCATTTAGCGTATGTACCAATTATAGTATCAGTTTCAAATAATATATATAGAAATTTTGGAACCTCAAATCGATCCTTAATGTCGGTAAAATTGGATTCTCTATTTTAAAGAGGTCTTTTTGATTAATTATTTTGTGTTATAAAAGTTAACCAATCGTGTTATGCAATGGACAAAATAAATTCAAAGACATGATGAATTCTTACAATAAATTTCATTTCGTTCGCTTTAGTCATTGTTGAGAAAAATCGGTTTCCTTGCAACCAAAATCTTCAATGCGTCGTCTTAACCCTTAAAAACCAAAAAGTTGAAGGTGCTGAATAAACGAATACCTAGTCGTCAATTCGTATATATAAATATATGTTTGATATAGTCTCATATTATTTTTGCCATAATTTGACAATGGTATTTGAAGATATAACGAAATGCTTCTACGTTAAAGAAGAAATATTGTATTCATTTCATTATAAACAAAAAACAAATAAAACTTTTCTTTGTACCACAAAATTACCGGCTACAAAGTAGGTATGCACTAAAAAGCATTAATAGTACTTAGGTAAGTACTACTTATCTAAATTTTAGCAACTAAAATTGAAGGATGTTCTATGCTAGAATTTAAAAATAGGTTTGCACTTTTTTTTAAATATTTAGTTTTAATTCTATTTTTTTGTTAAAACATAATCGATATGTCAAAAGTGAAAGCAATAGAAAATTTATCAAAATTAAACCCACAATAACCAATCAAAAACACACGTCATAGTAATTTGCAGTTCGTAATTTCCGCCGATTACTTAACTCTGCCTACCTTTTTGTTATTCAGTAATTGTCAAAAATTACGGACTTTCGGCGATGATTATGGTAGGTAATCAATTATAACAAATAAATACGGTTGACGGGCCGGTTGGCGTGGTTGGTAAGATACCCTATCTATCACGCTACAGGTCGTAGGTTCGATTCCCACTCAGGACAAACATTTGTGTGCATGAACATGTCTGTTTGTCCTGTGTCTGGTTGTAATTATCTATATATGTATGTATTTACAAAAGAAAAGTACTATATGTAGTATATCAGTTATCTGGCTTCCATAGTACAAGCTCTGCTTAGTTTGGGGTCAGATGGCCGTGTGTGAGGAATAATGTCCCAGAATATTTATTTATTTAATAAGGGCTTGTCATACCTTAATTTTACATGTTTGCATAAATAATGTGCAGTTAATCAAATCTTAGTGAATTAATTCTTAATTCGGCCCTTTTTAGCAACATTATCTCGCTCATAGTACAATAGAATAACTATCAAGAGTCTCGTAAAACGTCGAGTCCACCCAACACTTAAATGGTACGCACGCTTTATGTCAAATGCATTACAAACTGCGAAGAAACCACTGAACATGTTTTCTCACTTTATTTATTTTCTAACTACCACCCCGCAGTATTACCCGCATTCAAGAGAGATCTAATATTGTAAATAAATAAATTTACTATGTTCAACTTACATTCCATATTTTAATCTAAAATATGATCGGTCAAATTTCATCTAAAACTATTCAGCCATTGATACATTTTAGTCACAGTAGTCACAGAATAGATTATAGTTATACATTTGTGTAATAAAACGAAAATTAGACTGTGTTCGACATCCTGTGGTATTTTTTTGTTTGTTTGAATGCAATGTTATAACAAATATTCTTACCAAATTTAATAGATACCTGCAGTAGTCGTTCAATGGAAAACGTACTTACCAAACTACTAAGACGAACAATAACTTTTTCGGCTTCTAATTTTTTCTGAACAGACAATACTTTTACTCATTCTCTGGTCATTGCATAATTACTCATACCATTGTAATTCTGGAGTACTTGCTATTATTTTAGATTCATAGGGTGTATAAGGGTGTATAATATTTCGTAAGAATTTCGTTCAATTCCCTAGGCCCTAGAGAGTTGATCAGACATGTCAAAATTACAACTCTTTAAGGTACAATTATAACTGTACTTCTATTCGTTCTGTAATTTGGTCACACTTCTTTTATTCACAAATAAAGTCCTGAATATTTTAATGATAAGTAGTCTGTTAACTATGTTTGTTGATTATGTCAATACTGAGAATATTCAAAATTAATAACCAATAATGTCAAGTAAGCGTTGATTTATTCTAAATGGTTGTTTAAGTAATATATTTTACACAAAACTTCGTGTCTCGGATTCTGCGCATGTGGTTACGTGTTTGATGCCGTCGGACAGCAACTTGGCCACAGTTGACCTTTTTTTCATACGATCTAAGATTTTTCCATATTTTACGCTACCTACTTGAAAGTGTTAGTATTTTATATCTATCTAATCTTGATTTATAATAAAAATAATATAAACCTCTAAAAATATAATATTCGAAAAAGAATCAAACAAAATAAAGTAAAATATTTTGCACCTCATTTTATATGGAAAATGTGACAAATAACCAAAATTTAATAATAATTATGTAATTTAGGGATCTACAAGAAAATCCAATAAATTACTCTTTTTAAAACAAACTTAGATGTATTACATAAAAATAAATAACCGGCAAGTGCGAGTTGGACTCGCGCACCGAGGGTTCCGTACAAATTTTGTCCATCACGGGAAATGCACAATTTTATTTATTTACCTTATTTGAGGTTGGTGCCAATCGTATGAGCGCCCATACAACTCAGAGGTCTTTATTAATTGGCGTTACTAAGTATGTTTGGGATGAATTTTCCCTTTATTTGTGCTGTAAGACCTTACTTTTTGCCTAATTTCGTGATTCTAGGTCAACGTAAATGTAAAAATTTCAACTATCTAGCTATCGCGGTTCTTGAGATACAGCCTAGAGACAGACAGACGGACGGACAGACGGATTGACAGACGGACGGACAGACGAAGTCTTAGTAATAGGGTCCCGTTTTTACCCTTTGGGTACGGAACCCTAAAAATTATACCTATACTTAAGAATCTACCTAATTAGGCCAATAATAGTAGGTACCTACTTATCCAAGTACTATTATTAGTATAATTAATATTATTTGCGTATTTCATCATAATCATCATGTTGACAAAGAGTGACCAAGTAAATTGAAAATTCAAATAGTTTGTGGTAGTCACCGCCCTCCTCCTCATGTTGTAGAGAAGTGAGCAACCCGCCACACAAAACCGCCGCAAACAGCGAACATAAAGAAATGACATTATGCTATCCGGCCTTTGTATCCGGCAATCAACATGTTACTATTTCGATGAATTCAACATGTAAGTAGGTACTCAAAAATAATTTAATTTTAATACTGCAAGGTATTTGAATATCAACTGGAGTTTAACTTTTTTGTAGTTTTCTATTTTCCAAGTTTTTGTTGAATCACAACTTTATCATCATCATCATCAATCATCTCGGTAGCCATTTCTTAATTATTTGGAGGTCAGTTTCATATGCTTCACATAGATCAAGCGTATTCCCTTCCTTTTAAATTAACCTGCTTATCATATTGGTGGACACATTATGTATGAGTATAATAATAAACTCACTAGGTGGTTAACTAAGATATGGTTAACCCTTTTCAATTTATGGTTTATTTAGCACTATGCATTACGAGTATCTGTAGCGGAACTCTTTCAAATCTATAATTTCCAAGTGATTCTTTTTACACATAAACCCAATTGTTATAATAGATCATTAGATTAAATTTTAAACAATAAAACTATTATTGTGTTGTTTTGTTCACAAAAGCCTGTATAGTAAGCAACTATGCGAATTCCTCCACAGAGGCTAATCTCATTAGTAGATGATTGTTGTGATTAGAAGGATTTTTTGTGTAAAACTATTTCGCACACCTTATGTTATTTATGCCACTTCAAACTCCCACCTAAGAGGATATTTTACGGCAGTACCTACTCACTCACTCATACATTGTGTAGAGCAGTTTCGAGAAGTTAAAGCTGTTGATAATTGAAAATATAATTTTCGCATGATTTTCTATAAGTATTAAGTACATACAATGGTTAACTATTAGCGGTTGAGAGCCCTCAGCGCTCACCGCAAAAGTCCGCGTAACGGTGGAAGAAGGTCCCCTGGACCCACCACCTTTCTGTTCCTGCTCAAAAAAAAAAAAATATGATCAACATAAATTCATTTTCAGTAGCTTCGGTTCCATTTCTAATACCGTGTTCCAGTGACGTAATGGTTTCTTGAGATAAAAAGTATCTTGCTTTTAGTATTTATAATTCTGTAGTAGATACTTTAGCTTTACCTATCTCTTATGTTTTAGTCAACATTAGCTATGTCAGCACGTTGCATGCGGGTTTTACGACTTTATGAAAATAAACGTAATTTTTCAATCTATAAATAAACTATTATTTATTTATTATTATTTATAGAGCTTGTTTTAATTGTATAACTAAACATACGGGGTTGAAACTACACCTTAATACACTTTTACTAGGAGACCAACATCGAAACCTCACTCTCGAAACAGCACTCGTTGGCCGTTGTCGCGGTGCGCTCTTCCTTACGCTCGTCGTCGCATCTATTTTTTTTTTAACTTATCTCCACCATAATAAAACGCGTAACCCCGTATAGCGGGATACGGGATTACGCGGTGACCCAGCTCTTGTTCTCTACTTATCGTCGATATCCTGTATTGAATACATTTCTGTTAGCTATATAGTTAAGAAATACATTTCCTTGGAAATCAGCATAATGGATTTAATTTTACCTAATTCCTGACAATCCTGAACCTTAGAATGGAACTGGGTCTTAGTTACAGCCACCGTAACTTTCTGGTAGGTGTTTAGCGACACGTTAAACTTAAGAGCATTATAAAATTGTCTATAATGTCCCAAACTCTTTAACAATGGGTAGGTACCCAGTTGGAATTAGTAACTAATCAATCTGACAGGTTGACACTGATTAAATTATGGTCGCGAGTGGAGAAATTG
Source organism: Tetheella fluctuosa (assembly GCA_951216915.1). Classification (NCBI taxonomy): domain Eukaryota; kingdom Metazoa; phylum Arthropoda; class Insecta; order Lepidoptera; family Drepanidae; genus Tetheella; species Tetheella fluctuosa. The sequence goes on along the minus strand of OX578219.1, from coordinate 7,237,245 downwards.
CCTTTTTACAATGAGATTTGTATTGTTGTCGTTTTTATATCGAATTGACTAAGCATGTCAATGTGAAATATTTTGCTGGGTAGGTACATAAAGATCTGCATTCGCAATAGGCCACATGATGAGGAGTAGGGAGAGAAAATGGATCAAAATGGTGATGGACGATATCCTAGAGTTGCTTGTCAGGTGCCTACAATATGGACGAGACTGACGTGGACATTTCTGAGGCCGACTTTTCAATGGACAAGCTGAATCATGCAACAACCAGTTGTTGATGCAATAGAAAATACTAAATAAAATTATTGTTTTATATTAAGAATTGATGGTTTTAACACACAAATGAAAAAAACTAATATTTTAAAAATATAATGCCTTAATTTAATTTTTGAAATAGATTTTTATTTGTTTAGATTTATCTATGAATTTAAGACTACAAAATTGTGTTATAAAATAATTGCGCAAATTTGAATCACATTATTTATAGACATTCTATTATAATCTTACACCCACGCAGTGAAGCAACTCACGTTAGGTAAAGTTAAAAGTGTTTTATATTTCTTAAATTTGAATTTTATGTGATACCAAATAATTTAAGCAATACATTTCTAAACGAACTCAAATATAAGGGTATATTTCATTGTTAATAAAATTTTGTTCACTAATTTTAGGTAGTACCTACTAGGTAGGTACATAATCATACATTGAGTTCCATCTATCTGATTATATATACTTTCAAATGAGTGCACGGGTATCCCTTACACCGTAGGAGAGTCAAAGGAGCGGGCCTAGTTATTGTCAATCTTGTGCAGCTATCTCCATCATCGGCTTCACATAATTTTTTCATACATAGTTTTTTCGCCAAAAATCAGATAGCTCGATACTATTCCTACATAAGATGTTAAATTTTTTTTTAACCAAATATTTAGTTATATAGGCCAATTTGAAAGTTCTAATAATACAAACAACTTTTACTATGTTTCCAACCCAGAAAGCATAAAAAAGACAGCTGTTTCAAACATTTTGGTTGAGTTGGTACGTATTTATGTAGATATGGTAGGTATCTTTTGTATGCAACAGCAAACGTAAAATATATACACGAGTATATACGCAGGGTAGCTTGCAGCAACTGAAGAATGACAGCCGATGATCGGGATCAGTGGCGTAATTTGGGAGAGAGAGACCTACATATGTCCAACAGGGGACTGATGTAATTTGATGATGATGGTGATGCATCAGCAGGTTTTTTGTCGCGCCCACATCTAAATTATCATAATTATCTCATGTTAATTTTGTTTATTTTTGCTAGGCAATTAAAACTAATCCTGTAATTGGATTTTTTTTTTTTTTTTTTGACTGGAACAGGAAGGTGGTGGGTCCAGGGGACCTTCTTCCACCGTTACGCGGACTTTTGCGGTGAGCGCTGAGGGCTCTCAACCGCTACTTAAAACTAAAAACTAAAACTAAATAATTTTGGGCAACGGTAGCCTGAGGGTGCCCCCTGTGGGGCTCGACCTCGGCTCAGGACGTTGCCTGGGGAATGAGGGAGGACTTAGCATGCAAACAATTATAATTATTTGGGGATCGGTCGGATTGCTAATATGCAGCTCGGGCCGCTTAAACGGGACGAGACTGAGAGGGACGTCGCGACGGTCCTCGCCGGCGAGGACGAAATCTTGGTTGTCGGTTGCGCATTTGTATCTGTTTTCGGGCTTCGTCAGCCTCGATTTGAGCTAAAGTGGTGGCATCGTCTGGTTCGCTGAGGGCGTGCCTAGGCCTACGGATGCGGGAAATAAGGGACGGGGTGTATGTGACAGTGTTGACTATCAGGGGATTCGCGTGGTGCGCTGCGGTATCAAAATATCGGCGCGAGGCGCGTTTAATAAATTGTTTGATTGTAGGGAGACCTAAGTCAAGGTGGAGGTTTTCATTGCGCATGTACCACGGGGCGCCCGTGGCTTTGCGCATGAAACGGTTTTGAATCACCTGAAGGGTGTGGAGATGTGTGGGAGCGGCGTGAGCGAACACGGTGCTCGCATACGTCATGACTGGACGGATACACGCGGTATAGAGTCTAACCTTGCTTTTTAGGGCAAGTTTAGACCGGGCGTTGATCATGCAGTGGAGTCGTCCTGCCACAAAGGCGGCGCGCGCGCGAACCGCCCTTATGTGTGCAGCGAAGGATAGGCGATCATCGAGGGTCACACCGAGATATTTGGCTTGCCTCTCCCAAGGGATCGGCTCGCCGAATAGTGTGACTGGGTCGGGGATGGGGGGACGTCTTTTTCGGTCGGTTCTATAAAAGAGAACCGCCTGACTCTTGGAGGGGTTGATCTCTATTCTCCATTTCCGGAACCATGCGCCTAGGGCGTTGGCTGCGGTCTGGAGTTTCGCAGAGATCGCGGGCGGGCTTTTGCCTGAGCAATATACGGCAGTGTCGTCTGCAAAGAGAGCGAACTGCGTATTCCTGACTCTAGGGATGTCGCTCGTGTAGAGCGTGAATAGCAAGGGAGATAGTACCGAGCCCTGCGGGACACCGGCACTAATGGGGTGTGGTGAGGACAGGACGCCTTCGACCCGATATCGAAAGAGGCGATTCGACAGAAAGTCTCGTAAGATGGTCACGAGTCTCGGTGGCACACCTAGGGTGTAAAGCTTGTAGATCAAGCCTGTGTGCCACACCTTGTCGAATGCCTTTGCGACATCGAAGAAAAGGGCGCCTGTCATGTGACCTCTCTGGTAACTTGTGGAGATGTGTTCAACAATTCTATGGACTTGATGAACACACGAGTGTTTGGGTCGGAACCCAAATTGCTCGTCTGGGAGGAGTTTGTTAGCATCGGCAAATGCTTTAAGGCGGACATAAATGATTCTCTCATAAATCTTGCCCAGTACGTTGAGCAGACTTATGGGACGATAACTGGAGGGCTCGGACTTGGGTTTGCCGGGCTTGTGGATCCCAATCACGTGGGCTTCTTTCCACTGGTGTGGGAAAATATTGTTTGAGAGGGCGGCATTGAAGATGGCCGTCAATAGCATGATAAGGGAGGCTGGGAAGAGTTTGATCACTCTGTTGGTGATCTTGTCCGAGCCCGGGGCCTTACGAGGGTGTAACTTCCCGATGATCGCTTTCACCTCGTCATGGGTCGCGGGTGGAAGTGGGTCGTCATTTGTGTTGACGTCGTTGGCGACGTCGTCAGTCGGGGGAGCGGGAGGAGGTAACGGAAGAGCGGTCCTCCGTTCTACTTCGGCTGTAACTTTCTCCAAATGACGCGGGTCAATAGGGAGAGAACTGGGCGTACATTGAGCCTCCAGACTTTCGGCGAGGCATTCGGTCTTTTCCACGTCTTCAAAGGCGGGTGGAAGGTTGGGTCGCTTTAAGGGAGGCATTGGAACTACTGTGTCCTTTGTGAGGGCACGAGACAGTTGCCAAAAGGCTAGGTGGGAGGGCTTGATTTCGCTGAGGGTCTGGCCCCAGCGATTCTCGCGAAACTCTGCGATGCGTGCCTTGACGGCACGTTCGAGAGCTCGTAATTGGACACGATTTTGCTCTGAGGGAGCTCTATCGTAGGCGCGAATGGCGGCTTTCTTCTCCCTCAGCAGGTCACGTATGTCGTCGGGCAAGTGCCAGCGTCGGTCATCCTCCGCTGGTACTGTCCGAGAGCAATCGCTAACTAACGATTGCACGTGACTTGTGAGTGAGTCGATAGCGCCTACCGCGTCGTCGGCGGTGACTAGGCTGTCAGGGATACGGTCTAGATGGACGGACGAGGTCGCCTTGAGGCTTTCGCCTAATTTGTCCCAGTCCGTCACGACCTTGGTGCGAGAGGGTTGACCTGAATCTGGGGGACCTACGTGCGGTGTAAACTCTAGGATTACAGGCCGGTGGTCCGATTGGAGCTCGTGTAGCACTGCTAAGTCATGCAAACGTAAGTTTACATTACGCAGCAGCGCCACGTCGAGTATGTCGGGTCTGTGAGTCACTATGTCCGGGAAGTGAGTCGGTTCGTATGGGGCGATCAGGTCCACGTTGAGTGGCCCGAGGAGGGATTCAAGAATACGCCCTCTGGTATTGTTTGCGACGCAATTCCAGAGGGTGTGTTTCGCGTTTAGGTCGCCCGCCAGAATGACTGAGCTACCTAAATTGAAAAGGGATTCTAAGTCACGTTTGAGTGACATTCCTAAGTCGGGTAGGTTGTGAGAATGGGAGCAATATGCCGAGACTAGTATAATGGATGAGTGTCCAGTCATACCGAGCCTACAGATTGAAGCCTCAATGTACTCTAGGGATGGTGCGTCCATAGGGGAGCAGTGAAGGGATCTTTTATAATATATGAGGGTGCCGCCTTTTGCGGCGTTGGGTCTGTCATTGCGAATTATCTGATAATTCGCAATTTTAGGGTCCCTATGAAAGGGCTTAAGAAATGTTTCCTGTACCAAAAGGATATCGAGTTGATGCTCTCGCAGGAATTCTGCGATCTCATCTCGTTTACCTATAATGCCGTTGGCATTGAAGGTTCCTAACTTGAGGGATCGGGGTTTGATTCTACCGCGCGTGGGTGTAATATCCATTATGGATTTACGCGAAAGTGATCGAGTTGGCAAGCGATTTTGTTAAATCGCAGCGCTGCAGATGCAAGGGCACGACCGTTGCCCTCGCTCTGTTTAATAATATCGGCGAGCTCCCTAATTTCATCGAAGTTTATGAAATCGATGAAGCGCTCCACGAGTGCGAAATCCGCATCCACACTCGACGGAGGGTTTTGGTCCCGTTTTGGTGACGGGTTTGCGCGGCGGGTGGTTTGGGTTGGCGGTGACGGCGGGGCGGGCGCTGAAGGCGCTGCGGTGGGTTTCGGCTGCCAAGCGGAAACCTTGGGAGGAGGAGGTGGTGGCTGGGTCGTGGTTTGCTCGGAGAGAGCAAACGCTTCCCTTGGGAGAGGAGGGTACTCTTTAGGAGAATTAGAGTTAAGGCGGGCCCATTGGGAGTGCCTTTGAGGGCGCAGATCGGTCTGCGCCGGGTTGGAAATGGGGGCTTTGCGCGTTGAATGGCGCGAAGGGCGGGGAGCCTTCGAGCACCCGCGGTAGTTCGCGGTGTGCCCGGTCTGGTTGCAGAGAACGCAACCAGGTGGCGGGGTGTTTTCATCTATGACCTTTGGACGGTCACAGTCTTTGGTGGCGTGAGGTGTGAGGCACTTCACGCATCGGGGGGGAGCAAAACAATTGCGGGCGGAATGGCCGTACAACTGACAGTTGTGGCACTGGGAGGGGTAGCCGCCCTTTCGGACGCCCTCGACGGTGAAGCCGTCGCTCAAGCCGCACACAGATTTTACTCTGTATATGGCTTTGCCGGCCTTGCCTTGGTCCAGTGCCACAATCACCATGTTATACGGCTCGTGGCCGCGTCCTTTGTGCATCCGGTGCACTGACTGTATTGGGAGGTCGTGCTCCTTAAGGGAGGCTTCGACTTCTGAGGTGGGGATTTCGCGGGGGATGCCGCGGATCACCACCCGGAGGGCTTTCTCCTCAGGGAGAGTGTAAGTGTGGAAAGCCACCTTACGCTCTTTAAGGAGTTTGGTCAGGGCCCGGTGGTCCTGTGAAGTGGGCACGGTTACCTTGATGCCGTGCTCGGTGGAGCGGGCAGAGGTATATTGGATCTTGTTAGGAGTAAACCATCCGGACACTTCGGTCCATCTGGTCTTATCCTGAACAAACAGGGGAGGCGGAGAGTCCTTCCTCATCGGGACTTGGGATTGGGTCTGGGATTGGGGCTGGGATATGCGCGCCTCTGGGCGGCCTTGTTCCTCCGGGGGAGGAGCCATGGGCACGTCCATTAGCGGCGGGGGTGTGGGCACAACAGTGTCCATGAGTGGGCGGGGCTTGGGTGATGGGCAAGGGGAAGGGGCGGAAGCTTTGGCAGCTTTGGCACCTACCTCGGCTTCAGTGGCTTTCGCCTTCTTTTTCCTCTTGCGCTTGCCACCGACGACCGTCGTGAACTCTCCCTCCGAGGAGGAGGAAGAGGACGACTGGCCGGTCGTCGCGGCAGGCGCAGGCGGAGAGGGCGGTTCGGATTCCGCAGGAGAGGGCGGGGCGGAGGGTTCCGCGGGAGAGGGAGGGGCGGAGTGATCCGCGGTTGATTCCGCGGGAGAGGGAGGCGGGGAGTGTTCCGCGGGTGATTCCGCGGGGGAGAATTCCGCGGATATCACGGACATCCTTGAGGATGACCGTGAAGTGGGAGCGGGTCGGGGAGGTAGAAAAGATGTCCCGTAACGCTCGACGAGGAAATCCCAGGACTCATTGTCCTGGAGAATCTCGTCCAGCGTCAGGGGTGGGTGGTCGTTCTGGCTGGCCATGATGGCCAGCCAGAGGGAGCTACTCTACTTCGGCAAACTAACGTGGTTTCGGACGCGGGGCGTTCCTGAGTAAAAGAAACCACAAGAAACCTCAGGCGATTGCCCTAATCTAACCTACTATCTCGCCCCGGGTGGATGGGCCCGGGGGTGTGTGTTACACTCCCGACCGGGATAGGTCGGGAGGTGAGTAGGCCCTAGGGTGTGCCCTAAGCTTGTCTCCCGCTGCCAATCTTATTGTGCAGCGGGTTCCTAAGTCCCTGCCTAACGACAACTGGGGTTGGCTAGGGAAGCCCCCAAGGCCAACTGGTCCAGTCCCGTCCGGGTTAGCGTTTTCCTTAAGGGAAACCGCGAGCGCCCGGGTCACGCTCGAACCAGCTTAGTTATCACCGTTAGGTATCCACTGGTTCACCACAAGTAAATATCTGTGGTTTTGAGAGCGCGATGTCGTAAGAACAAATATGCGTTTGGAGACTCTAAACTGAAAAGTTCCGAGTCAACAAACTGATAAGGTCGGTTCTGCGAAAGGCCAGGTATAAATACCAGAGCGCTTCCGAGAATCGAGTCGGGGTGGCGGGCGGAGCACAATAGACCGTACGGGGTACGTCTGTACTGTGCGGCGGCTCGGAGCGAAGTGGCCTGTAATTGGACACCCCATTAGTAATTAATCTCATATTTTTATCACAATAAGATTCATTCATTCATTCATTCATTCATTTCAAGAAAGCTATACATTTCGTAAATAATCTGAAAAACTAAAACAAACATTTAACTAGGTTTCCCACCCCGAGGTTTTTTTACCTGGGGTTCTGAGGGTCTAATATTTTCCTCCGGTAAAAATGTTTAAAGTCCTTAAAGTTGCGTCAAGTTTCACATACACTACGTCGGTCTATGATTTAATCGGTATTAAGATTTAATTTTGTAAATCATGGTATTATTTGTTGCAAAAAAGAAGTGCGAGTACGTAGGTACCCATAGTGTAGATATGAATATTGAGATGAGCACGAAACCGACCATTCACCGACTGTCATAATAGCGGTTGAGGACAAAGTTTAGTGTATTTGCTTAATCCTTTGACATCGAAGACATGATTTTTATTTTATATTTAAATTAAGACATTTATATGATTTTCTGGAAACCAGTCTAAACGGATGTCAGAATACGCGCAAATAATTTAGGTGCACAACTGATACAAAAGATCTAGATGATGACGTCCACAAATTATTACTCCAGCTTAAAATTATTATAGGTGATTTGGAATATCAAAATGTTGTCATGTTACTTACTTATGTTACATATAGGTGCCTATTTGACAAAAAAAGTTAAAATTAAAATTAAAGAAAAAAAATATTAAGCTTCATATTTTTCTGACACTTATGTATGAAGGTCAAACTATAAATACCCAGTACACAATCGAAAATAGAATAAATAATAGTGCTATAAGCAACGTCGATATTATTTTATTTTGTTTATTTCATGCAAGGCACGCATTTGATCACAATCTAACTTAAGAGAATTGTGATGTGTTTGACGAGGGAAAGCACAAAAACTCTCAGCTGCAGTTGCCAAAATACACTAAGATGGCTTACTTATATCGTGTTTATATATTTTAACTATAAGAACCAGTTCATAGTAAGATATATGTTTCCAATCACGATCATTGCCATGGGACATTGGACGGCACTAGACACTATCGGTGAATATCAGCTACTGAGCTATCATGTCCTTTACGAGGAGACAATTTGTTGAAGGTCAATACTTTTTCTTGTATAAATGATAAGCTTTACTACTTATTTTCATACTTGTTGGTGTAAGTGACACATGTCTTAAAGGTTTTACGCTATACACTCTTTTCTAATAACTAACATAGTAATGAAACTAATAGAAGACGAGGCCGATTTTTGAAAGTCAGATAATTTGAAATTAGAACAGTTTTTGTATGGACTTATCAGAGGAACAACTTATTCGAGGTTTATCTAGCAAATGAAAAATCAGCCCTTAAATGATTATAATCTTGATCTTAATGGGACGAATCTGTTACAATAATTAATCAGGATGTTGTCACATTACACACATGATATTTAGCAGCACGCTGACATTTCAGTGGGAATGCTATCGGATGATACTCAATGCGATGTGCGTTTAGTATTAGCGTTGCCAAAGTTTTAGATGACACTTCCCCGCATTTAATAAGAATAGTTAGAGGATAAATTTAAGCTACGGTTAAATAATTTGTAAGAATACTATATGTCATAAGCATTATTTAAACAGATTGTAAAAACTAAATTAATTTAGATGAACTTTGCACGTATATTAATCGTTGATTAATACATAAAAGGTACATTTACGTAAAAGGGCTTAGGTGGATTATCATAAAACAATGCCTGTCTTACTTATTTACCTTCTACTTAGAAGGTAAATTGAATAAGTACATATCGAATATGAATCTAGAAGAAAACTGAACTCTGAACTTTGACTCGTACAGTCTTAGGTAGGTAAAGTTTAATGTTAGTCGCATCATATGGCATCGCAGAATGCAATTGCACCGACGTCGTCTTGGTGCGGGTTCCGTGTTTATTATTATACTGAAATCTTCGACGTTTTATTGCCTTTATATATCTTTGTATATATATATATATACGGAATATAATATATACACAAACAAAGAGCTGCTAATAAAGAAGTATGCACCGTATTGCATACTTCTTTATTACATTGCGTCATTGTAAATGAAATATGTTACCTTTTGGGGTCAATACTCTTAATTTTGAAACGGGAGTAGTAATCAGTAAGGTCGACTTATTAACCATTTGAGAATAAATAAACATGAAAATAAAAAAGCGTGTCGTGGGTTCGAATTCTACAATGAGCTTGAGCATTCTGTGAAGGAAAATATCGTGAGGAAACCATAGCATGGTGGTAGGGTTCTTTGTAGAACCCGCCTGGTTGGCTACCACACTCATGTTGAAAATCTGTCGCCAAATACCTATTGGTGTGTTCCGGCAGCTGCACTTGAGAGCCAGTTCCTTTTAGGTTTTGTGTGCTTACCACATTCACTTGCCATAGTGAGATTGTGTTCAAACACAAGCCTATACAAAGTAAAAAAAGCACTCACCCAATGTGTAGAATTAATAGTCTGAAACCTGTTCTGTAATGATGTAGATAAACCTTTAATCGGAATAATGATTTCTGTCTCCCATATGCGTAGATGTTACAACACCTAAAGGTTAAACACTGAATTATCCTATTTAGGACATATATGCAAATGAGTCTTCATACTTCTATAATATTATTAACATTGCTCGGGAGCTTACTATAAATATGGTAATTGTGCTGCCAACCAACTATGCTTTATTAATATTTTTTGTTAATCTGTGTTCGTTGAACTTAAATATGTATCTTCTAAGGGAAATTACTGTAGTACCTACTAACAAACGGCTATAGATTATTGAAATTCGTTATAGTTATCCAATGAATACAGCGTAATATTATGATGCAATATGGTTTCTTCGCAAAATGTATATCAGTCACCATAGACTATCGCATGAAACGCGAGGAAACTGCGGAGCGAAAACCTAGTTTAAGATAAAATCCTACGTGCTATCACAATATTATTTACATCATAACCGAACAAACTTATGAATGATCCCTCCAATCAAAAGTAGTTCAATGAAATATTTTAATTATTCGATCCTTATTGGCTGTCTCACGCCTACAATATAGTATAATTCCCGCCCAATTAATTTAATTTAGGCTCACAAAACAGTAATTACTTATTATTAGATACCCTTCGTTATAACATAAGTAACCACATGCTAATCGATCACCATTGTCAAATAAGTGACTATATTTGCTGTTTGTACATTTAATGAGTAAGTATATAGATTATGTACCTAATAGTATTTTATTAGACAAGTAAAACGGTTATATCAATAACTACATTATAATTTTTGAATTTTTCTAGTAAGATTTTAATTGCAACGAATATAAATTCATATAATTTAAAACAAAAAAGTACCAATAGAAATGTACCTATATAAAAGATAACTATTTAAATTCGCAAGAAAAATCAAATACCGCCAGTTTTCATGGCCTCCACAATGGAGGTTACCATCTACATAATTTATTGTTTCATACAATGTCACCAAGCTAATGTTATTGGCGAGTCATTTTGGTATTCCGCCTTGAAATATAATCAGCATAATATTAGTTTTATGTAGAGAACGCAAACCCTAAATGGGTTTCAAGAATCTAGGTTGGTAAATTTTATACACAAAGGCGAATAATCCTAACTCAAAGTCAAAGTCAAAGCCATTTATTCAGTTTGAGCCCTATATAGGAGGGCACTTATGAAGTTAGAATTTACTGAAGTTACCACCGGTTCGGAAGTCAGTCTTCAACTGAGAAAAACCGGCAAGAAACTCAGCAAGGTTAATTTTTTTTTTTTTATTATCTGAATAATGGCTATATTTTTTTCAAAAACAGCAAAATAACTAATTAAACAATATCAGATTTTCTACACCATTTATAACAGCTAATAGTTAAGTTAATTATGTTTCGTGATACGTATTAGGTACTTCTTAAAAATAGCTATTATTACATACCTACTATCGGCAATGACTCGTCACCCCAAAGCCAAAACTACTGAAACTATCTTCGTTTCGTAGGTAGCATTGGCTTTTAAGGATTTTTGTAAATTGAGCACCTTTTGTTGTAAAGCCCTATTAGATGAAAATTCGTAGGTATAGAGTTATAAACATCTTTCTGAAAATTTTCCAATTTAGGTAGGCAAATCACTTATAATTTCACTATGGAAATGCTTTATGCGGAGGCATGATGAAATATAGGCATAGTTATGGTTAAAGTCGAGAAGAGATTGATAAATGGTCATTAATAGCCATCGACAAAAAATACACGTAGGTAGGTGTAATAAATTACATTGTTAGTTAAACATACTCCTGTATATTAATTACTAGCTTAAAAATACCATAAACTAGAACTAATCTTGAGTTCTGATCTGTGCAATGGGCACAAATACTATAATGCAGAATTTGTAGGAACGATTAATTCCCTTCCAGAACGGACACATTTTATGTCGAGTTTTCTTTGGAGAGTATTTCTTAGTATCTAAACAAATACTTAAAACGCTTTGAACATAACAATAAAAGCCATAATTTTTTTTTTTGTAAATGCGCATAGAAGTTTAATCGTTTTTTTAAGGCGATGATAGCTCAGTGGTAGTGACGTCGGACGCCACGGCGAAGGTCGTGGGTTCGAATCCTACAATGAGCTTGAGCTTTCGGTGAAGGAAAACATCGTGAGGAAACCATAGCACGGTATGGTACAAAGTACTTTGTAGTACCCGCCAGGCTGGCTACCACCCTCAAGTTGAAAATCTGTCGCCAAACACCTATTGGTGTGTTCCGGCAGCTGCACTTGAGAGCCAGAGCCTTCTAGGCTTCGTGTTCTTACCATCGTCGGCCACATCATCACCTACCATAGTGAGATTGTGGTCAAACAGAGAACAGAGATTGTATACAAAGTAAAAAAAAAAAAAACCTTAATGTCATTTGATAATTGGCTTCAAAAAATATCTGAGCTACAAGAACAAATCTATACTAATACGAATACAGGTACTAATATTAATATTATAAAGCTGAAGAGTTTGTTTGTTTGCTAATCGATTTCAAAAATTATTTCAGTGTTGGATAGCCTATTTATCGAGGAAGGCATTGGCTACTTTTTATCCCGGGAAAACACAAGATCCCTCAGGAACACGAAGCATAATGTAGATGAAGTTAAGAGGCGACTATTACATGAAATTAGAAAAAGACAAAAAGTACAATGCTGGCAATTAAATGGTGTGAAGCTAGGTCAGGCCACACGAGTAGGTACACATTAATCATGAAGTAACTGTGCACTTTAAAATATTATAACCATGTGCGAGTAGGTACTACTTATATTAATAGGCGCAATGTAGCAAATGCTAAGGTCACCTCAACGGACCGCATAGTATCACGATGGCTTCCGATCGAGAGGTGAAGATCACACCTATCACTCAAGCCCCTTTGTCTCGCATTAGACATTCCTTATTTTGAATTTAATATCAAATTAATAATATTTTGATTTCAAGCAAGATCGTAAATGATATACAATATTATTGACCTTCAACTTAATTGTAATAATTATAATATCTTGTTTATACCTTTCATGTCTTCACGCAGAACATCTTTATACAAATCATACCGGGTGGGACAGAGACAACTATTTAGTAATCTGTGACAAAGCGACCGACATTCCCGAAAAATTAAAGCTTTAGAATAATTTTGTAATGTTTGTTTTTTATTGTATTTTTTATTTATTTCGGTTGTTGACATCATTTTTGGACCATATGTAAGCATAACTACACCGCTAATTTCCCAATGCACAAAAGTGTCTTCAGTTGACATAGTATTTAATTTTGTTAAGAAAATTAGGATGTGTTCAAAGCTACCAGACATAACAAGAAAAGTAAAATTATTGAAATGGAAAAGGCGCAGGTCACATTTGTAGGATGGATAATTCAAGGTGGACAAAGAAAGTGACGGAGTGGCTTTTTTATTTTATTTATAAAACATACGATTGGAAAAGTTTATTATTACCAGTTTGGATACATAAACTAATGATACAAAATTATACCTACTAAAAATGAATATATGGCTTATACTTAATTTCTTACCAAATTTAGAATGGTCAATCCAAGGTTCATCCCTCAAAAGCACTATAAGTACTTATAACAAATAGCGAGATGGGCCATTTACCATCATAGATATTTAGCGTTGATAGACTGATATCAAAATTATGCCTGTGTAAACGGTGCATAAGCTCAGGTATTAAATTGGTACAAAATTTAATAAAAATAAAAATTTGCATTATGATCGAGTTGACGTAATTAATACTATGAGACAATCTCAGTTTTTTTAAAAAAATAAACAACTGTTAATGTAATCAATAAAATAAAAATAAGTAGGTTCTTAGCAATATAGTCGAATACATATTTACAATATACCGTTTACATATTTAGGGTTCCGTTGGTACCTACGTAGTTTTTATCTAAATAGGCCCAGAGCAGATTAAAAATGTTTAGTAATGTACTGTGTTACGTGATTTTTGTTGATAATTATATAATTTTTTTGTAATAAATACAGTTTCAAACTCAGTCATTATTTTTTATCTGTCTGTAGGTATCGGCTCCCTTCCCATAGCCCGCCAAACGTTAAGGTGTCGTCCACTTTGCCCGGCCTTCACGTAAGGAATAAAATGTAACTGCGGTGCAATCATTTGTATAGTTCACAGCAGACAACTTAGAATGGATTACCTGCAAATACAAATTTATATGGCTGTTAGTCAGTTATTAGCTCTTTGATTTCACCAGCGATCCGAGGGATAAAAAATAATCCGGGTATTAAAAAGTCATACGTGGGCCATATTGGTCATCAGTTTGGTTGGAAATCTACTTCCGATGCAGCTGCAAAATTATTTCTTAGTTCCATATTTTAGGCTAGCCAAAGTTAGCAAGTCATTCCTTGGTAATTGCGTTCGTTTTTATAATAAAATACCTAACTCGGTAACCAAGATGACCGATTTTAAATTCAAATTTTACGTAAAGAAATTTTGAAGGAAAAGGCTTATTACAAGGTAGCTCATTATATTGAAGATAGGGATGTTTGGAAATAGTTTCACTCTGCACAGGTGCACTTCGCATAGTTTTTTTTTATTTTATTTTTTTAGTTTTAGCCATTATGTAGCGTATTCGCTATTATTTAATAAGAACTTGTTTGCGTTACATTTTATTATTTACTTTGTATTGGTATTTTTCTTTTTGATTTAATTGTATATTGTATTGTACATTTTGCTGTTATTGAAAAAATATAGCCAATAGTCAGATTATAAAAAAAAGAAAAATATATATAAAAAATGTAACCTTGCTGAGTTTCTTGCCGGTTCTTCTCAGTTGTAGGCTGATTTCCGAATCGGTGGTAGCTTCAGTAAATTCGACCTTCATAAGTGCCCTCCTAGGGCCTAAACTGAATAAATGGCTTTGACTTTGACTTTGATTGCCAGCCGTTACAGAGTTTAATGGTAACAAAACATACACAATCACACGCATACACATACGAACACACACACACACACAAACACACACACACTCACACATACATTTATAATATTTTTTTAATTATTGAGTTTTATATTATACAGGGTGATTTTGTTATCACTGGCAATACTTGCAGGGGTGGAAGTACTCATCAATGTGAACAACTTTTACTATAGGGCTAACTCTGATATCGCGTAAAATAATACGGTTGCTTCATACATTTTGGTCGAGTAGGTATTGAACTTTTGTATGGAACAGCTGATAATTTTTTCATGATTTCACAGTTAGTCCCATAATAAAAGTTGTTCATTTTGATGAGTACTTCCACCCTTGCAAGTATTGCCAGTGATAACAAAATCACCCAGTATAATTATATTAAACTAGCCCCCCGCGGTTTCACCCGCGTTCCCGAGAAAAAAATCTGTTCGATTTTTAAATATTTTTAAGCTATTGTATAGCTTTTATCGCGGGCTTTTGGCGCGGCAACCGATCAAGAAATTTCGTAACGAAAAAATTCCGTAACGAATAAACCTAACACCTCCCAGACATACATACACGTTAAGCGTTCGCTTAACGTTAACGTATATGTATGTGTTTGTATGCTGTTTGTGAGATAGTATATAGGTGTATAGGTATCTATTAATATCAAAGAAAAAAAAATGTGCATTATTTATGATTTATTACTTAGATATTTTTTGAAGTAAACAAAACCTGTTTTGATTCTTTCAACTATAAACTATGTAATTTGACTTGTAACTATACGATGGTATTCGTGAGAATATCTAAGGTGTGTAATAATGACACGTAGTTATTAATACAAATCATTACTTACTAAGCCGTTTCGATAAATAATTATTATGGTTATAAACTAAATTTTAATAAAGTATGTTACCTGATACTCGTACGAATGTAAATGTTCGTTGGCAGAATGTAAACGATCGCATTATAATATTTATCGAGGAGAAGAGATGTGTCAATAAATAAGAGCAAACTTCAAAAAAGCTTACAAATTTATGTTTAAAGAATCGCTTAAGGTCGTAAGAAAGATTAATCTACTAAAACCTGTTGTATCTATAAAATTTGTGTGAGGTTGCGTAATCTTTAGATGGATGAGTATAGCGTAATCGCGTGGGCTCAGACGCCGCCCATCGTGAACTAATATGACAACGCATAAAAACCAAGGACACTCAACCATCAGAGCTGGTGTGATCCGTCTTCCATCGATTTAGTGTCTCATAAGCGGACAAACGACCGCTTTATGCTCATTTGAATTTAAAACCTGATATAAACTACATTAACAGGAAGTACACTTTATTAAAATTAAAATTTATAGTATCTATTTTACGCTAATTTAAATATGATTATGCTTTGTTTCTTTTTTTTCAATACCATAAGTTATTTATGTATGTATAACTATAAAGTCCTATCAATATGTATATGTATAACTCAATGATATTTTCAAGATTACTTAATACAGACTATTCAATACTCATCACATTTTAAATAACAACTATCATAAACGTCCTTAGCAGCATTGGGCATGACGAATGGCTCCTGTTAAATCTTATTAATTTTTTAATCAATTCATAATCGATATTCACAAATCGATACAATCTCAAGTTCCGTCTTCAAACTAGACACTTTACCTAAATATTTTGATTTATGTATGTCGTGATAATAATATGATCGAAGATATTTTTTTTTTGTATAGGTATACCTAGGAGATAATAATGTTTTACTCAAATAGTGCTTTAAAATAAACTATTTTAGTCATTAAGATATGAGTATATCTTTATTGTAAGTATACATCTATAGATCTTTATTGTATTAGAATAGACTACAGTAGTAAATAATAAAACAATTTACAGGGTGCTTTTTTGTCACTGGCAATACTTGCAGGGCTGGAAGTAGGGGAGATGGGGGGAATTGGAGCCTACTAAGGAAAAAGTTCAATAAAAGGCAAATGTATGGATATTTTAGGAACTTTTTATTAGAAACTAAAACTAAATCCTTACTCATTTGACTATCATTTAATCACAGCTGTAACGTTACATTATTAGGCATTTGGGCACAGATAAACTTTAAAGAAAAAAACAGAATCACGACTTTGCGGGAAATGAGAGCCTATAAATTCCAATATGTGTAATGGGAGCTACTTAATTATTATATCAGCCTCAAAAAAAATTATGTTAGTCTGAAATCTAACTTATTCATATAATTTTTTCTGTCAGACTGTCAGAACTGTCAGAACCAGAACATTCTTTATGTGCCCATTTACCGCAACCTCTGCAACGGTACACTTCGTTATTTTTTCCTGTGTCACAGCAAATAGCACACAATGTCTCTTCTTCTGAATATTCTGACTCATCGTCGCAAAGATTCTCAACGTCTTCTGCTTCAGACGTATCAGTTTCATCCTCAAAAAGTTTATTTTTTACTCTTTTTACTTTTTCTTTATTGATGGTTACCTTCTTTCGTTTTTTTTTCCTTTTCCTGCGGTTCATTTCTTTCTTTGTTGCTGGTTTCTCCCTTCTTCTTTGCAATGATTTTAGTGTTACATTTTT
Organism: Tetheella fluctuosa; assembly: GCA_951216915.1. Classification (NCBI taxonomy): domain Eukaryota; kingdom Metazoa; phylum Arthropoda; class Insecta; order Lepidoptera; family Drepanidae; genus Tetheella; species Tetheella fluctuosa. Next base: position 7,220,203 of record OX578219.1, on the reverse strand, counting down.
CTCCAAACGTTTCTTCTCCTGCTGTAGTACAATCTGAAAAAAAAACAGATTAAAAAGCATATGGGGCAATTGGAGCTACAAAGGGTAATCAGAGCCTAATAAGCTCTGATTACCCGACTACCACCATTTTGAAATTAAATAAAATTATATACTGAATCTAGCTTGTAACGAAATTATACGCACAGATACTCAAAATTGATAACATTAGCTATAAAATAAAACAAGTTTGATTGTAATAAACGTATAACTTCACACATACCTGGCCGATGAAATTTCGTATTTTTTATAAGCGTGGACCAAAAAATCGAGAAGCTTCCGTGGTCACACAACACGTGGCACTGGCGAGTCTAGCGCCGCAGGGAAACACGATCGCAGCGTGCTGAAGGTGCCTGAGTGGCAACCGAGTGAATACGAGCTGTAGTTTTGTCTCTAGTCGCACCGCTCGCATTACCCTCTGGCTCTCATTACCCTCTGTTCCCCTACTCATCAATATGAACAACTTTTATTACGGGACCAACTCTGATATTGCGTAAAATAAAATAGTTGCTTCATACATTTCGGTCAAGTAGGTATTGAACTTTTGTATGGAACAGCTGATAACTTTTTCGTGATTTTACAGATAGTCTTATAGTAAAAGTTGTTCATATTGATGAGTACTTCCACCCCTGCAAGTATTGCCAGTGACAAAAAAATCATATCAGATTCTTCTAAGATAGTATATCGCTTATCTATTAATGCATTTGTTGTACCTTATAGATATAATGCAACTGAGGTCTCATGATTAGTGCTAGCTCAAGACGCCTGTATTATATAGCAAATTGAACACACTCCCTATTGTTTAGTTTTAATCTTAGTTTTGTTATCTATTTAAAAAACAATTAAATGTTCACGCGCTATTTAATACTTCATAAGCATAATCTGTTTTGTAGTCGCTTGAAGAAAAACGTTACCATTATGCTAACAAGTAAATAATGGTAAAATTATACAGGACGTTTCTTGTAGAAATCAATGGGGGAAGGCCTATGTTCAGCTGTAGACATCCTCGGGCTGAATATCATGATGGTGATGATAATGATGATGATGACGATAAGTTTATGGATCGGAAAGTGAGATAGGCTACTTTTATCCTGGAAACGCAGTATATATTCGGCGACCAAATGGACGCCAGGCCTTATGGCTGCTAAAACGTATTAAAGCTACTAAAGCTGAAGCTGAGGGAACCCTCAACTGAATCGTTGTAATAGGTAGATACTATTTAAGTACTTTGTTAATTGATTATAGTAGTAAAATTAAATTGGTAAAAAAACGATGCCGATACAAAAATATTTAAGGTGGATGGTCCCCATTATTTTAACGGATATAATAATATTTTAATTTATTACATCAATTTCAAGCGGATATGAGACGTAATTTTATGATTCGCGCTTGATCCACCTTGTGACATAATTTCAAAACAGAATTCAATATATTTTGTCATTTAAAAATCTTTTATTTCTTTCAATAAATACCACAAACATGTTTACTATTAGCAGCCACTTTATAAATGATTAACAAAAAACACTCAAAGCCATGAAAATGTCTGAAACTGATATAAGATGAGAAAAGTCCTGGAAACGGAATGGTTGCGTTTCCTTTCATATTTAATTAAACCAGCCTTATTTTTTTAGGTGAAATGCTTGTTTTAATTTTGTAATAATAAATTACATTATTTTTTAGCAATTTAGCAATTGAGCAACAACCTAATAATATAACTAGCTTCCGCCGCGCGATTTCACTCTCAAAATAAAGAATTACTTTTCAGCGATTCTAATTGTCTCAATGATTTTGACCGACCCTAGTTTATGATAATGATAAACGCATTACTTAGCATAATAAAATTAATAATCTAATTCGCCAAACCTAAAAATAAACATTATTATGTATAAATGAAAATCCCACGGTAGCAATTATTATGCGGCATAGCGGGTGGCAAGTAGCGGGTAGTCCGCAGCGCTACACTTTGACTATTTAATACGTGAGATAAATCGATAAAACAAAATTCGTGACCCTTTTATTGGTCATAAAAACTAATATCTTATTCATTATATCATTTTCTTTTAAATTACTTCTGAATTTAATGTACTATTCTCAATACATAAGTTATGATTATTATATTTGACGTTAGGTAAATGTTGATATTGATAGTAGGTATAGGTACATTAATAACATGCAATTATTTAAAACATTTATTTTATTTACACTTGCACATAATTAGGAAGTAGTAAACGTTTTAAATGTTTAGTAATACATCACTCTTTTTTTTTACAAACAATTATGTTTTTACGTTATTCACTAAATCGTTACGAAAAAATTCGTAGAGAAGATTTACTTCTGGGGGTAATTCCTGGCGATGTATTCCAAGGCGCGGGCGATCTGAGCAGGGACGGGAGGGGGCGTGGGAATAGCATCACCCTGAAAACAACATCATAGGAATTAAAAATTATACCTAATTATTATTATACAAAACATATTTATATTTATTGTTATCAATATTTTTGTGAAATATATTTTTATTTACTCTATAATTTATAAAGGTACTTCATATATTATATGCATATATAAAAAAAAAAGAATAAATTCAGATTAATAGCGCAATGCATGATGTATAATAATGGATACAACTATCACATAAACTACATCTTTGATACTCCTTAATTGATTTGTTATGTAATAGGTACATTATAGGCGTAGTTTTATAGCCTCACCTGAGGTTGGTATCCATTTTCGTCAGCGATGTATGAAATGGTGATGGGCTTACCCTCAGGGGAAGTCCACGAGAAACTACCCTGAGTTACGACAGGAACAACTGGAGGGTTTCCACCAAAGTCACGAGGAGTGCCTACTTCTTGAGCCGCGATACCATTATTGGTTTCGAAACTAGCATAAAATAAAAACAATGAATATTGACAAATAAACTACCACACTTTATCACTAGAAAATTACACATAGATACTTACTAGTAGTTGAAGCTACCGTCAGGATTGATCTCATTTGCGGATTTCACGATGATAGCGGACCTATCGCCGGATGAAACCCTTGCGGCAACATTGTAAGGAGAGGGTGCTTGGGTGGTCACAACTACTGGGGAGTAAGTGACGGGTGCGATGGTGGGAGCTGCATTAGTGAAGCGGTATGGGGAAGGCGTGTTGTATTGTTTGTAAGGGCTACGGTTGTAGTTGTACTGCTTGCTTGGATTGTACTGGCCTGGCTTTAGGTCGAATCCGAAGGGGTTGTACTGCGCGTGGGCAGCTGCTATCAGGCATGCCAATACTACAATCTGCATCCACAAAAAATGTTAATATCACCACTAACATATTTTTATCACATTTCACACATTTTAATTAATTATGTACTTACTGCGAATTTCATTTTAAATTCTAAGATTGCCTAGCTTGGTTGAACTAGTTAGAATGCGGGTCAAAAAATCCGCGGAGGCTTATATATCACTCAAGGAACCACCCACTTTAGACGGCGAACTGCAATAACATTTAAATAATTTGACGCGAGACTAGAAATTGTTTTAAATAACACTTGGGCTATCCATCCATACAAGACATAAAGTTTCATTAGGTCATCATAATTTTTGGGGGTCATTACTCGATTTGCTTGATCAACTTTGTTATAAATAATTTTGTAAGGCAGCTTAACCATATTTATATTAAGTCAGAGTAAGATAAAATTCTAGTGTATTACATAATAACATTTTATATCTGCAGCTGGTGGCAGACATTCTTTAGATCTCAAATTTGATTTGATATATGTACTTACCGAGCGTTAAAGTCAGACTATTAATAAGTTGTGAAGGCGTGTAGGCCTAAAAAATATTTGATTATTTTGAATAACCTCAGTACGTTTTTTTTTTGTTTTCAATTATGAAAATAGTGTGTATAGTAATATAGTAAATAGTTATGTTTTGTTGTTGCAGCTCCTCTTTATGTTCACCGATGCCTGGTTTATATTGCAGATCTTTTAAAAACCATTTCGATAACATTTACAAACTACAAATAAGAAACTTAAAAGCTATTGTTCTACGGCATATAAGCTCAAAATATAGGGGAGATTGGTATATAATATAAATAAGATATATATATATATATAAATAAAAATCAATTGCCGAAGTATGTAAGCGCATTACTTCAAGACTGCGGCACCTATTTGGATTATTATTTTTTGTTGCGTTTGTAATTGTCAGGACAAGGTTTGTATATAAGAAAATGTTTGAAAAATTATAGATTTCGTTTAACGGAAACGCGGGTGAAATTGGCTATTCCAAAATACAAATCTTCTATACCTACATATAGAATGCTTTGTCCTGAATGACTAACGGATCAACGCACAGCCTAAACCGCTGATCGTAGAGACCTGAAACTTGGAGGGTGTGTTCTTTGTATCACGTAGTCATAGGCATCCGACAAGAAAGGATTTTCCAAAATTCTACCCCTAAGGGGGTGAAAAACGGGGGAAAAGTTTGTATGGGACAACGTGATTCCTTGGTCCAATCTAATTACTTCAAATTTTGCATAAACATTCTTTACAGAATTGATTGAAGGCGTGCTTCGATTTTTTTTTAAACTCATCGCCTAACGGGGTTAAAAAGGGGTAGAAAGTTATTTTAGGGGTGATTTGCATCGAAGTTGATATCAACAAAGTTTACACTTGTTTACTTTTGATTTAAATTACATTTTATTTTGACATATTTTTTTCACATTTGTTTTTTGAAAACTCAATCCGATTTTATTTAAAAAACGTTGAACTCACATAAAAGCATGGTGCAATGGCACTGACATAAGTATTAACGTAGTTGGAATGAGAATCTTGCAAAAGTGGGTATGGGAAAACATAATTTTTTCATGGTATGGAGTAGCGATTTTTTGAATTATTTTCTGTCTGTCTGTTTATCTGTCTGTCTGATTATTTGTTAACGCTTATCTCCGGAACTACTGAACGGATTTTCATTTAGATTTCACAGGTAGACTGAGATTAATTAAGAAAGAAGTATAATGTAGGCTTTATTTAAATAAAATCGGATGCTGCAAAAAAGGTAATCATCATTCAATGATTTTTGGAATTTACTTTTATACCTATTGTTCGAATGTTATCTAGAACCCGCGTGTAAAAGATATACTAGATTGAGGGATACTAAGCTTAACTTTGCCGTTGAAAAACTGTTGTCCCCATAGAATTTTGTCCCCATCTGGTTTTTTTGGCCATTTGGAATTTTGGTCGCGTTTAGTTTACCAACAGCAAATAAGTTTATAATCCCAAATTCCTCTTTTTTTTGTGATGTAACTACAAATTTACGATTTTCTGATTTTTTTTCCTTTACTTGTTCTATAAAACATTGCTTTTTGTCAAATTTCATGATTCTAGGTCAACGGGAAGTACCTACCCTATAGGTTTTGATTCATAAATGATGAAAAAAATATATGATGTACATTACCATGCAAACTTCCACCGAAAATTGGTTTGAACGAGATCTAGTAAGTAGTTTTTTTTTAATGCGTCATAAATCGTAAACCGCAATTTACCTTTCATTCAATCAACTCAAATATAAAAAAAATGGCAAAAAGCAAGGTACAGCACAAATAAAGGGAAAATTCCAAAAAATAAAAAAGTTTAAAATTAAAGGTGTCCCCATAAATAAAGACCTCTAAGTTGTATGGGCGCTCATACAATTTAGAGGTCTAGCTTTATTAAGCTATTGCCTATTAGCACCAAACTCAAATAAAGTAAATAAATGAAATTGTGCATTTCCCGTGATGGATGAACGATGGACGAAGTTTGTACGGAACCCTTGGTGCGCGAGTCCAACTCGCACTTGGCCGCTTTTTTTCCCACTCTGTCCTTTCCGGTTTGTTGGGTGCAATAATAATTTCATCATTAATTTTCATTAATCAGTTATCTATATATCGATACCAGAAGTATCAATTAATGTAAGGGACTATTATATATTTTTAAATTTGTCTATAACTTATAACTGTCTGCTCCAATTTTAATTATGTCTAGAGCAAAGTTTCTTAGAATTTCCGCTTCTTTCATGCTATAAACAAAAAAATTAGGAATGCCCAGTGGTTTAAAATATAGCATGACCCTTACATTAAAAAACAATGTTTAGTTGTGCCTTACATTACTAATATTTTATGCGTAAGCCGTCGAGCATAGTGTAAGCAGCAAAAGAAATAGAAAATTATACAAAATTCTATTGTAAAGGACTTTTACAGTGTTACAATTTGATGTAGCTATAGATTAGGTACTAGCTTTTGCCCGCGACTTCTTCCACGTGAATTTTGAAATAGATCCCCCATACAAACTTCCACCCTACTTTTCACCCCCGTAAAGGATAATTTCCGGGATAAAACTATCCTTTGTCCTTCCTTGGGTCTCAAAATATCTCTATACCAATTTTTATCTAAATCGGTTTCGTGGTATGAGTGTGAAGAGGTAACAGACATACAGACAGAGTTACTTTCTCATTTATAACATTAGTAGGGATAGGGATCTACTTACTAAAATTTATGGTATTTTAACATCATGGAAATAATGAACTAATTAACCAAAGAATTAATCTTTCAAAGCATATCTATACGTTAGTTTCAGGTTTTACAGCTTAGCTATCACAGATTTATATGAAATTTAGGGATACTAATATATATTATTATTAACTGACATCAAAAAAGGAGGAGGTTCTCAATTCGACTGTAGGTTTTTTTTTTACCCTAAACAGTCTATAAAACATTGTGTTAAGTTTTAACGTTATAAAAAGTTAGTGTTCTAATTAACAGTCTTACAATCTCTGTACTTTTAATAATCATGTTTAATTGGCTAAAAAATATAATCAGAAATTGAATAAAAAAATATTTTTCAGACTAAATCAACAGTCTTATTTATGAAGTAATTGATGTGAATGTGCTGGAAACGAAAGACCGATTAAAAAATGGTATATGAATTGTGTGAAAGATGATTAGTGTGATGGCAGTGAAAGTTGAAATGACGAATAGAAGGGACGAATGGATGTAAGGAAAGAAGATCGAGTATGTGGTGCATGAATTGTGTGAAAAAACTCTAATCATGTATATGTAATGTTAATGACTGTTACATTTTTTTTTTGTCATAAATCGTTTCATGCAGTCCAAAAATTTGTACTGTAAGGGACATTATCAACGATAGAGAAAGTTCAGTAATACCAATCGATAGAGAGGGAAATTCTGAATCCAATGATAGGTATATATAACTCATTTTCGCCAAAATGTCCCGTATTTTGTGTCGGGGGTTTTTCGATTAGAACGTTACAGCAGTCGTAGGTTTTCAATTTTTTTAATTTTGTGTGGTAAGTTTTGGAATAGTCAGCTACAAAACTAGGGGGGGAGGGGGGCATATTTTGTGTGATTACTTAAGTTTCAGAGAATTTGTTCTAAAAATATTAAAACCAATAGTGCAGTTCATGTCGAGAATTACAGTTGAATTTGAAATAGGGTAAAAAATGCTTCGGTCGCGCGTTAGTGCGGCAATTACACCCATTGCATCCGCCTCCTGAATCCGCGCCTGTTTTCACATTTGTGAATGTAGTAAAGTTTTTATCATTAACAGAATATGTAGGCGATTGTTAGTTATACTTGGTTATACATGTTTAGAGACTTCTTTCATTATCTTAGACATAAAAAAATATATACTTTTTATAGTAAATGCTCAGAGTAAATGTTGCTATGTGTGTGAATTGATGTGCATTTTTTTGTTGTTATTAAAACATAAGTCTCCTTTATATTTTTTTAATCACGTAAACCATTTCGAGTGTCTTATTTTTTACACACCACTTTGTTCTAACATTATAAATAACAATTTCACAAACATTATAAAAACATACCTATTATTAGGCAGCCAAAGTTCTACATGTTTCATTTTAAATATTAATTAATAATTACATTTAATTGTATAAAAAGACATACACATCTGAACAAATTTGCTATTTATCATAGCTTTTTACTTCTTCTGGTTACCGTACTTTGCGATGTACTCCAGAGCCCTGACAATGGGTTCAGGAATGGGAGGTGGTGTGGGGAGGACATCACCCTGAAAGAAAGATTATTTGATTCATTATTATGGACGTCTTGCGGCTGAGATGATGATGATGAATATACATATTTACAAAGTTACGTAAAGTGTACCTACATGAAAATATTTTGTTCAGTTGACTTGTAAAATCGATTGCAATAGTTTTTATGCCATGTTATATTTTAACCAACAAATTAAAACTATGATTATGTGATGAAAATAACATACATCAAAACTAGTCATTACTTTGTGAGTAAACAATAATAAATGTGTATTGACAGAACACATTTTTTTTACAGTCGAATATTTTATTTAAAGTCTTTTTGCTTAAGTATAAAGTATAAATAACCTTGTATACTTACTTTTATACTTACTCATAGTAAAAGTCAATATAACTGTGATTTACCTGAGGTTGGAATCCGTTTTCATCAGAAATGTATGTGACGGAAATAACTTGTCCTTCAGGGGAGGTGTAGGAGAAAGATCCTTGAGACACTACAGGGACCACGGGTGGGTTGCCACCGAAGTCACGTGGAGTCCCCTGCGCCTCAACACCGATACCATTGTCGGTGTTAAAACTATAACAAATGTAGATGTAAGAAATTTTGTAATACCTAGGTACAACAGAAGTTAGTTTAATAGACTGATCTGAACTGATCATAAATGACAAATATAATATTAGTGTGTTGCAAATGTTTCACTGTGGCCTTTTCGATTCGAGTTCATAATGGATGCATTGATTAATGAATTCATCTATATTATAAATTACAATATATTTAGAATTAAACGTTGGCATGACATCTTGCGTTAGCAAACGGTTGTAATATTATCGCTATAGTTTTAAATACCACATAATATTTAAAGCAATTAAAGTCATAAATATCGCTTCGTATAAGTACTTCTATTGGTAGGTATTGGAACCGATTAAACGAATGGTCAATTTAAATTTAGTAATGAATGAATTCAATTTAATGTTTGATTTACTTACGCGTATCTGTAGGAACCGTCAGGGTTGATTTCGTTGTCGTATTTGATAATGGTGGCGATCTGGTCATTACTAGCGACGCGGTTTACGCTCACAGGCTTTTCAGGACGCGGAGTGATGTACTGAGGACGGCTATATCCTGGTCGGAACGCTTCAAATTGAGCTGCAGAAACAGCCAATACAGTTGCGAAGACAAGCTATAATAAATTAACAATTAATAAGGCTCATGTCAAAGCTCATCTATATACTTTAAAACACCGACAGTGCTTTAGGGGGTGGAAGTACTTATAAATATGAACAACTTTTCTATGGGACTAACCATGAAATCGTGAAAAAAAAAACATACTTTTCATACACTTTGATTGAGCAAGGTTTGATCTATTTCCCTTGACAAGCTATAATAAATTAACAATTAATAAGGCTCATGTCAAAGCTCATCTATATACTTTAAAACACCGACAGTGCTTTAGGGGGTGGAAGTACTTATAAATATGAACAACTTTTCTATGGGACTAACCATGAAATCGTGAAAAAAAAAACATATTTTTCATACACTTTGATTGAGCAAGGTTTGATCTATTTCCCTTGATTACGCCATAATATGAGAACGACCTTACCGATTTCATTCATCTTTTTTTTTAGTTTTCTAAAACTTTGTAGAACGTTCTTACGGAAAGAAAAATTAAAAAATTGCGCAGAAAAATGAATAATAAGGGATCGCGGTAATTTAAAAATGTATAATTTACTCACAGCGTACTTCATTTTTACAAGAGAAGATCTGTTTGGCAACTGATGTTGATCGATGAATATTTTTTTACTTTTATACTATTCCACCGAATAATTTTGCGCAATACGACATTGATATTAGATTCTGGGACATTCTGGGACATTATTCCACATAAAATCCATCCAACAATCATTTCATTTTTACAGGCTTCAATGAAAAACTGGACTACCAAACTCAAACTTAACACTCCCACTGAAACAATAGAAACTAACCCAATCAAGATACAACGTAGTATTTTCCAAGGCGATGCACTGAGCCCGCTTTGGTTCTGCCTAGCAATCAACCCTCTTTCTAACATACTCAACTCTACATCAGCAGGATACCCCTTACGATACACAGAAACTAACGAACGGACAGACGCTCGACAAAATATTTTAAGCCATCTGCTTTACATGGATGACATTAATTATATGCGATAAATGAAGAACAATTAAATCAACTAGCTAGTCTAACAGAACAGTTTACTATGGACATTAAAATGGAATTTGGAATTGACAAATGTAAAATAAACTCTATTAAATCCGGTAAAACCTATCAACATAATTACACTTTAGACAACGGAGATCAAATAGAAGCGTTAGACGATCAACAGACATATATATTTTAAGGCGATGATAGCTCAGTGGTAGTGACGTCGGACGCCGCATCGAAGGTCGTGGGTTCGAATCTTACAATGAGCTTGAGCTTTCGGTGAAGGAAAATATCGTGAGGAAACCATAGCACGGTGGTGGCCTGGCTGGCTACCACCCTAAAGTTGACAATCTGTCGCCAAACACCTATTGGTGTGTTCCGGCAGCTGCACTTGAAAGCCAGATCCTTCTAGGCTTTGTGTGCTTACCACCTTCGGCCACATCATCGCCTACCATAGTGAGATTGTGGTCAAAACACAAGTTTATACAAAGTAAAAAAATAATAAAAAAATATATAAATACCTAGGATACAATCAATCACGTCAAATACAATACAAAGAAACTAAGCAGCACCTAAAACAACAATTTCGACTAAATACAGTATTAAAGACACAACTTTACTCTAAAAATACAATAAAGCTATTAACAGTTTTGCTATACCTATACTAACCTACTCGTTTGGAATCATTAACTGGACTAAATCGGATTTAAAAGCTCAACAACGGATTATTAACACTACAATGACTAGATTTAGAAAGCACCACCCCATATCCTGCCTACAAAGACTGACCTAGAAAAGAAGGAGGTCGTGGAATTATTGACATAAAAAATCTGCACAATAGACAAATCTCTAATCTTCGGCAGTATTTCTTCAATAAAACGAAATCATCTACACTTCACAAATCCATAGCCTATAACGATTCAAAATTAACTCCTCTAAGCCTGCAAGATAAGATGACACAAGACAACCAAAAACTGACAGACGAAAAAACCAAAATAGCAGAGTGGGCCGGAAAGTCTCTACACGGAAGACACCGACATGATTTATGCCAATCTAACGTCGACAAACATACGTCGAACGCGTGGCTGAATCGTGGAGAGCTCTTCCCGGAGACTGAAGGATTCATAATGGCTATACAGGACCAGGTTATAGGAACCAGAAATTATCACAAGCATATAATTAAAAACTTGTCATCTGATCTATGTAGGAAGTGCAACATCACCCCAGAGACTATACAACACATTACAGGCGCATGTAAAACAATAGTCCAGACCGATTATAAGCATAGGCACGATCAAATAGCAAACATCATTCACCAAAAACTAGCTCACCGATACAAATTCATTGATTCCAAACAGCTCTACTATAAATATAATCCAAACCCTGTATTAGAAAATACTACAACCAAACTGTATTTCGATAGAGCCATCCTAACTGACCGTACAATTCATTGCAATAGACCAGACATAACTCTAATCAACAAGACCAACAGAATCTTATTGACATTGCCGTCCCAAATACGCACAGCCTACAAAGCACAATAGCAGAAAAACTGACTAAATACATATAATTAAAAGACGAAATCACTCGTCTCTGGCATCTCCAAAAAGTAACAATAGTCCCTATAGTAATTTCGACAACAGGTGTAATACCTATGCAACTACATCAGTCACTTAAAACCATAGATCTACCGCCGAACACATATAACCTGATGCAGAAAGCTGCAATACTCAACACCTGCCGTCTTGTCAGAAATTTTTTACAAACTGAACACCAATCAGACCAAGCTCGCATCCGACCAACCCCTGCCACACATTTACAATTACAACCCGACTTATTAGCAAGAACCGACCTGCCACAAGCTATAAATCAAACGCATGATATGACTCTCCCTGGTGTACACATGGCTTAGGCTCGTGTGCACTATATTACCCCGGTGAAAGCCGAGAATAAAAAAATATAAACATAAAAATAATAATAATAATTTATTTCTTTCTCCTTACAAACAAGTATTACAACTCTGACAATAGACAAAATTGAAATGATAAATTATAATCTTAGAGAATCTAGAACTAGAGTTCACATGTCCAGGCGTTCCCCTCTGCCAATGAAGTTGTACGATCGTTCACTGCGTTTATATAAAAACTAGTTGGCCGCGATCATTTGCCATGGTACTTGCAAACTATCGCTAGTAAGATCTCCCATAAAATGGTTGGTTGTGAAGTACTTACCTGTAAAAGGCGGTCAGAAACCTCAAGTTTGGGTAAAGACGGAGTTTCCTATCACAAATAAGTAATTGATTACTAAATTAAGCCATTATTTAAATTATTTAATTTCTTGGTACGGGGGATGATGATGTAGGTAACCACAAGGAACAAAATAGGCTTGTTGAAAAAATATCGATACATCGATATATCGATATTATTTTGTCAATATATCGATATTTTTGAGCGATATTATATATAATAGTTCGATATATCGATGTATCGATATAAAATTCTAAGTATCGAAAAAGTATAAAAACCGATATTTTTTTCAGACCAATAAACATTTATAAGTTTTAAGATTAAAAAATCCCAAAAAGAAAATACTTTTTTTATACTAACATCTTTTAACAAATTATATTTTATGTATTTTTATATAATAAATAATAAAAAAAATTGAATGGTTGTTTGATTTATTAAAAATTATGTATATTAATTAATATTTATCTAGAAATGTAAGATGATTGAATTAGATTAGACCAAATAAATTAATTTTTAGAGCACGAATATTCTCTGTCAAATCATACCGATATATCGATATTTTTTAATAAAAATATCAATATCGATATTGATATTTTCAAAAAACATCGATACGATATATATCGATACTTTATTGCATTTCCGACATCCCTAGAACAAAATGAATGAATGAACGATTATACGGAACTATTTTATTTAAGTATAACATTATTCTTATTAAATTAATAAGAATACTACAGAGATCGGAATAGGTAGAGTATATTTACCTAAACTTCGAGGAAGGAAGTACCGTACGATACTTTCGATAATGAAATAATAATCTCTTTTATTTTCAATTTTACACGGAAAATGGAAATAGCAAAATTTGTTAAACATTAAATTTCCTACAATTTTGGTTCTCATAATTTTTTTTCTTAGGATCGATATTTTCTGATTTATACCCTAATTAAGTTCACCCCCGTGATCTTTTGTTTGATTAACAACTAGTTTATTTTCAATTTTACACGAAAAATTTAATAGCAAAAGTTGTTAAACATTAAATTTCCTACAATTTTGGTTCTTATAATTTTTTTCCTAAGATCGATATTTTCCGATTTATACCCCAAAAGAAGGGGTAAACATTTGTTTGATTAGCAACTCGTTTATTTTAAATTTCACATGAAAAATTGGAAAAAAGTGTTGAAATTGAATTTTCTACAATTTTGGTTTTCATCAATTTTTCGATTTATACCCGAGAAGAGGTGGGGGTAAAATGTTATGATTGCATTATCAGGTTTATTTTCAACTAGCAGCACCCTGCGGTTTCACCCGCGTTAACTAGTATCCCACAGGAACCGTTAATTTTTACGGGATAAAAAGTAGCCTATGTTCTATTCCAAGACCTATATGTATACTATATTTCAACAAAATCCGTTCAGCCGTTTAGGCATGAAGAGGACTTTCGTAATACAATACAATATTCCTTGTTGAACCACCTTTGGGTGCACGTCGTCCTTTTCGAATAGATGGAATGAAAAATAAATTTATTGTTTCTTTTGGAAATATAATATTATATTTTCATAATAATATTCTCTTTATTAACTCGGTTCATATTATGGAAACTTCCTCGTCGCATTCTTGGGGTCGGTACATTGGCCCCAAACGCATTTTTTATTTATTTTACAACCTTTCAACTAACGATAGGTATCCTTTTGGAGGAAGGAATTTGAAGTTGCATAAAGAATAACTTTTATGTTTTTGGATGTTTTCGGACCAGTCAAAACTATTGTATAGATAAGCTAAATCTCTATCTAATCTTAATCTTCTATTAAGAAAGTGATTTGCTTAAGTTGTCCAAACGGGGTGACTTTATCGCAATGCGATAAAGCCCGACTAAACTAAGAAAAAAAACAACATTTTCTATTATTTCCAATATTTTTGGATGTAAATGCATTAGTAACTTTTTCTGTGTAAGACTGAGTATTGGGAACTAATAATAAAAAGATTTCCTAGATCACAATTAAATAAATAAATGAATATCCTGGGACATTCCTCACACACGGCCATCTGATCCCAAACTAAGCAGAGTTTGTACTGAGGTAGGTAACTGATATATTATGTAGTATATCAGTTATTTGTTAGGTTACTACTTTTTTCTAAATAAATACATAGATACTTACACCTAGACTTCAGACAAACAGACATGTCTGTCCTAGAATTGTTGTTTTTTTTCTTAGTCGAACGTAGGTAACATTGTAGTTTGTAATTGTACCAATTCTTCAATAAATATCACCACTTAGTACGATTGTAAAACTATTACAACTATAAAATGTAGATTTCAGTCAAAAGAATATTAAAACTCTTAGGCAACATTAATGTAATGCCACCAAGCTATGTTTAAAAAATAACACAGTCGAATATAGAACCTCCTCCTTTTTTGAAGTCGGTTAAAACTAAATATTGTTCGTATCGAGAATACAGGTATACTGTCTTTTATAAAAATACTCCATTATTTTCGTACCCCATTTCAATGTACCTACCTCAATCATAAACATAGTTTATTTACACTATCTAAACACAACAAATTGAGCATGTCTATATTCTAAAGATTTTTATTTGTGGCTAATTCTAAGGGTCCAAAAATACCAAACGTACCAAAAATAAAAAATAATAAAATAAATAAACAATAATAAAATTTAATTGAATATCTATTTTAAATGAAGGACATTTATTATTATTTTGAAACATTAAAGAGTTCCTCTAAAAGGTATTTTGTGAGGTTAAGTTAATTTGACCCCACCCACGAATGACATCATAAATATCTCAGGTAAGGATATAAAATTCAAAATACCAAGGGAGTGAGGTGTGAAAAAAAACATTAAGGCATCGTTAAATCAGTAAGTATTTTATTTTAGGCTTCGCCATTTAACTTTGGAAAAACCAAAACTTTTCGAAGGAATTATGTGTCGTTTTTATTATCATTTCAGGAATCTATCATAATTATCACAATACAAATTCAGCGCAGACGCAACATGTTCTGCTAACTATTAGTCATCTAAGGTTAGGCCAAATGTGCTCCCGAAGGTCTAAAACCATTCTCATCAGCAGTGTAATCCACCCTGTATTTGAGACCATCATCTCCTATGTACTCGTAAAAACCTCGAACTCTGGTACCACCTCCATTGGATGATGTATCAACATTCCCGGATTCACCGGCGGAAATGCCATTATCAGTTTGATATGAGTAGCGGTAATTATTTCCATCAGAATCACTATCTTGTTCGATGATATTAGCAGACTTATCAGAATTATACTGTGTTCTGCTGTAAACTGGAAGTTTAGTAGATTGTGCCACTGGTGTTAGAGTAGTTGAGTAAACTCTGGGACGTATCGTAGTTACGGCAGGATTGACAGTTGAATAGGTCACTCCAGCCAATGAAGAAGCGTAATAGTTTTGGTCAAATCTGTGGTACCAAATTTGAAATGTTGTCAAAAAAATACAAATGTTAGCTTTCATTTTATTAACAATAACAATTCCAAAAAAATGGTTTCAAAGATACTATACGCGATGAGTATCATGTAGAATAATAGAAAGAGAGTCAGGAACGGTATTTCATGTACTCAGTTATACCTTTTTCATGTTTCCATTAGTAAAAATATTCGTTTTTAATATGACAGTTTTTATTCAATTATTTTATTAGTAACTGGCTGTTCCCCGCGGTTTTCACCCGCGTTCCCGGTATAAAAATCAGCCTTTTACACTAATATTATAAAAACAAAAGTTTGTGAGCATATGTGTTTTTATATTTGTTACTTCTTCACGTTCAAACGGTTCAAACTTCAGCTGAAACCCTGGATTAACACATATTTTTTTTATCCCGGGAAAACATAAGGTCCCTCGGGAACGCGGGTGAAACCGCGGGACGGAAGGTACTAACCAATAAAAGCCTAAGCTACTCCTTATAACATCAGTTATCTGCCAGTGAATATCCAGTTAAAATCGGTCAAGCCGTTTAGATTAGCCGGAACAAACAGACAGACAGACATACAAAAACTCAAAAATCGTAGGTATATATTCTTTGCATATGAAAGTTAGTAAAAAGCTGGTATTTTGACATTACAAATAGACACTTCAATTTTATTAATTTGTAAGTTTGTATCTATAGATGTATAGATAAGTGTACCTACCACTTCGATCCTATCGTTTTGTAGCAGTATAATATTGGTGAGGTTATGTTAATAAGTATATATATAGTATATTACTATCATTCCGCCCCGTGGTATCACCCGCGATCTCCTATTTTATTCTCTTAGGGGTGGAATTCCGAAAAACCCTTCTTTAGATCACCCCTAGGGTACACAAGGAATATTTCTTCCATTTTTTTTTATCTCTAGGTCCACCAGTTTAGTCTGTTAGCCAGTCACGATACTGCTTTATAGGTGTAAATTACAGAAAAACAAATATCAGCTGATCTTGTCACTAAATAAAAATTTATATGATAATATCTCTAGGATTCTTGTGAGATAACTTCTAAATACATTAGTATCACTCGTCTATAACTAGAACTAGCTTAAATCAAATCACCCAGTCACTTAAGTCAATTATTTTACACTCTCTATATTTGTAAAAACTACCTCTTTAGCCATAAATATATTTAATGTAAGTATAATATCTATGCTTGATAGTGGGTTCTTACCAAAGAGCACGGGTTTAAAAACATACAATATTATGTAGGTATATATTGGAACAATGTTATTTTTCAAGCGGAGTTAGATATTAATAAAAAATTAAAAATCTAATAGATAAGATAAGAAGAAGAGGATACTGAATTTCCAAATTAATATCATTATAAAAAATAATACATAATCAAATTACCTGCTATCATGATTGGCATAAGGAGCTAACAGTTGACGATTGAGTTGCTGCGCCTGATAGTACGGTTGGTAACCGTTTTGTACAGAGCTGTATTTGCCAAAGTTATCAACTAGGCCGTTGTATCTGCCGTTTTGTGTTCTGTAGTAGTTGCCTCGGTTGATATACTGTCTGCCATCCTTACTACCATGCACTTCAGGACGGTAGCGACCATCCTCATCAGCAACACTGAAGTTGATGAAAACTACAGCTAGTACTACAGGAAACTACAAGAAAAAGTTATCAGTATATGAATTATGTTTAAATCACGTACGAAATAAAACATGTTATATTTTAACTACAATAATGAAATGAAATGACAAATGAAAACTAAATGATAATAACTACGGTGGCAACCAAGCGTACGGCCTTCCCAATGATAAGCGGTTATTGTAGCCCATTGATACTTGCAAACACCAGGGGGGGTGTAGCTATCTTTATAACTAGCACGTTGCCAATCCTTCAAAAATGTATGAGTTATGAAGTACCTCCCATAGAAAACCTACAGCGGAGAGCAATCCACACCCTGAGTATCCGTGACAAGAAGCTCCTTTGAAACCACACTGTCCAAGACCAGTTTGTTTCCAATGTGTGAGGATGAGCTACCCGTCGCAGTATTGTAACGTAACTTTGATCTAGTTGTTATTTCTTGTTTCACAAGTTACTTACCACTGTCTTCCTCATTGTTATCCGAAGTCTCTGTGATCTAACCAATGGAATGATGAAAATAAACGCCTATCGTTTCTTTATATATAACCATCAATTCTAAAATGGAGTATTTATTGCAACAATACAATCCAAATTGAAGAAAATGTTAATTTTATTCGTTAAGAAGGCATTAAAGGCAGCTTATTTGGGCTGCTCTGTGATATATTAGACAAGTGACCCACCCAATGCCAAATTAGATCATTTTACATGACACCAACCTACTACCTTCTTCTGTTGTCTCGTTGTGTATATAAAGTGTGTATATTTAAACTTGGTTTATAAGAAAAATGATCAGCCTGAAAACCATTGGCATACTGAACTGAATCAGATATCCTATAAATACGCATTTATTATAATACATATATTATGTATTATAATAAATGCGCACCTGTACTTACTGAACGGATTAAGCAGGTACAAAGGCTATGGAATAAAATATAGGATACTTTTTTTATCACGGGAAAACATAAGATCCCTCAGGAACACGACTAAACCTTAACTTAATTAACTCGTATCGAATATAGTGACATATCTAACTATACATATAGGGTTCCAAAGTCAAACAGGCAGGTACCCTTATAGTTTCATCATGTCCGTCTGTCCGTTTGTCTATCATGGTCATTTTACTCGGGGACTAACGGTGATAACGAGTTATAATTTTGCATAATTATACATATCTATGATGCAAATTATCTTACCCAATAAAATAGTAGAAAAGCAAATTTCGGGAAAAACAAAGTCCAATATTAGGGGAGGCCCTACAATTTATAGGGGGGGTGATATTTTTCTTATGTGTACCACATCGAGCCTCGTTTACAGTGTATAGTTTTAAAATGTGAATATAGTGTTTTAAGGCCACCAAACTCTTTACTGATATAAATATTCGTTTGCAAAATATATCAAGCTTTAAATAATTCACCATAGTAGCATATTGATGAATTTAAAAGGAAATATATTACCGGCCTGTAGGGTTTACGTTTACGAGCAATTGTCAATGGAAGCCAGTATAATATAGAATGACATTATATTATAAACGACAGAGGTGTTGCGCTTAATGTTTAAAATTACAATTTCCTTTAAATTATGTCCGATCTTAGGCTTTAAATGGTACCACATCATGCTGACTTCGGAACCCTATCCTGCGCGTAACACGCACTTGACCAGTTTTTTATATTTTTTATTTTTTGCCGTTTCAGAGTTGTCACATATTATTATAGGTCAATGTGACGTTCGATCTGACTACGGTTTCGAAAATATCACATCTCAAAGTTCAATCCTGTTTCATATCCAACAGGAAAACTTATAAAAAAATATATATATCTTGACTTTATGTAGCGGTTAATCGAACTCACTTCTTGGAAAATGTTCAACGACACGTAATAAATACCTATCTAATTTACTTATTTGTTTTACAGAGAATAGTAAAAGAAGCTTGCGAGTTTGAGTACTAAATTGCATCTGAGGTAAATTTTTTTGGTAACATTTTGTTTTTCATTTATTTAGTTATTTGTAAGAGAGTAGGTTATTATCCTCAAAGGTATGTTACATTTTTAACAACGATTGGTATTATATTATTTTCATAAAACAAAAGTCAATGACATTCTAAACTTATCTGACCGCCAAGGGTCTTAGTTGGTATTTGCCGATTTCTTTTTATTTGTAATAAAACCACAATTACTGTGTTTTCGATAAATTTAAGCTTCTATTAAAATAAAATACATTGCCATTTCATAAGATATAAATAAGTAAATTATATTTTATAACATCAACTGTAATCAAGAAACTACATCTACAACCCTTACAAATACTTCGTATTCCAGTTTCAACTTGTTTGTCAGAGCATTTTCAATAGTATTAAGAATCTTTGTGCCTCTAAAACTATAGTATGATCCAAATTTTTCTCCCATGGGAAGCTGTATTGTAGGGGGGTACCTGTGAATAAAGTTACAGTTATTATTATTTTTTATTATATTATAATATTACAAAAAACCGTATACATAGGAAAATTTAAGATACATACTGAGTAGCAAACTCTGTGTCATTAATTGTCTTAGGTTTTAAATATTGGCATTTTACAGCAATTTCCTTATCCGCATACACTTTTCTGTAGTGATTTGAACTTTCTTGTGACTCGTCTCCAAAGAATTCCCGAGATACATATTGGTCAATTAGTGACTTAATCACTTTATGTATGTAGGGGTATCTGTTTGCGTAAACTTTGCTGCCAATGTAATTTATTTTCTTTGGTGTACCTGGACTAGGACCATTAGGACCTGGTGGACCTGGAGGACCTGGAGGACCCATGGGTCCTTTTGGTCCACCTGGGCCACCTGGACCACCCGGACCGCCAGGACCTTTTCCACCGAATCCCCCAAATCCTCCATTCCCACCGAACCCGCCATTTCCACCAAATCCACCATCGGGCCCGGTCTGGTGAATGTATCTGTAGTCACCTTCATCGTCAGGATACAACCCTTGCAGATAAATATACGTGTATTTCCCTTCATCCCCCGGCACATATTTGCCCTCTTCTAAAGGTCTATAATATTTCCCATCATCGTACACTCTGTATTTTCCAGGATTGTATTTTCCATCATCATAAGGTGAACAATTTATGGCTCTCCATAGAGAAAATACTAAAATCTGAAAGAATTAAAGAAAGAAAAAATACACATATTTAATAAACACATATACTTGTAACTTACTCAACTACGATAAATAATAGTACCTGGGTGATTGAGCTTTGCTCGGTATTGTTTTTTAAAATGACGTTTTCTAAGTCAAAGTCAAGTCATTTATTCAGTTTAGGCCCTAGGAGGGCACTTATGAAGGTCGAATTTACTGAAGCTACCACCGATTCGGAAATCAGCCTTCAACTGAGAAGAACCGGCAAGAAACTCAGCAAGGTTACATTTTTTATATATTTTTTTTATTTTTTATAATCTGACTATTGGCTATATTTTTTCAATAACAGCAAAATGTACAATACAATATACAATTAAATCAAAAAGAAAAATACCAATACCAAGTAAATAATAAAATGTAACGCAAACAAGTTCTTATTAAATAATAGCGAATACGCTACATAATGGCTAAAACTAAAAAATAAAATAAAAAAAAAAACAATATGCGAAGTGCACCGTTTAATTTAAGAATCTTATAGCTTTAAGCGAAAGATGGGTTCAATAGATGTAATTTTTTTACGCAAAGTAAATCAAATTACATTAAAAACTCGTAGGATCATCTTTATGTTTACTTCATTTCTTGATTTATATCATTTCCTCTATAGTAGTAAATTAGACCAGAAAATCGCAATAATAATGAAGTCATAAATTGTACCGGAAAACTGACTAGGAAATATTTTTTCCTAATTAGGATTAGATAATTGCAAATAATGTGCTAGTTTACTTTTCGTCTGCCAATATGGAAAATTAATTTTATATTTAGTATGCAATATTTATCACAATTTGCATACGTCAACAATATTCATAAATACAGACAACATTTTCTCATAAAATTATAAGTTCTGTTAGCGATTTAAATTAATCAATTGTCATAAAAAAACGAATTTAAAAAATTGAGGCAAATATTTTGAAAGAAAATGAACTATTATTATAATAATGAATACATTTCGTGAAATGATTAACTTATTAAAAACTTACGTATTTCAGAACACGCATTGCGTTTATTTCGTGAATAAAAAAATATATCCTGGAAGTGCAGATACTAATAATAATTCCACCTCAGCTGGCTGCAAGCCTGTTACCACCACAAATTATGCTTTGGATCTGAAACTAGATCAAATAATGTATCATAGGTTAAAATAAGTTTTAGGAAACATTTAGTTTGTCAAAAAATCACCTTATTCTTCATTGACATTTAATTTGCATTTAAATGAATAATAAATTTTATTTATCAACATACCAAAAAGTGACACAGAATTTTTAAATCAGGGTGTGACGAGGTCAGGCAGATGAATTAGCATAGCTTATAAAATTATAATAGTTCCGCTGTGACTTTGTTATTAATCACTCACTTTTGCACTGTAATGTTAATATTTTTGTATTTATTTAAAGCCCCGCTGACTGCAGTACGCATGTAGTTCTGAGACGACCGACTTGCAGGAGAGTCGTAATTCTCTTATGGAATGTCGCAGGATCCACTTCACACAACGATTTGCATAAAACAAAAATGATTAAAATGCAACAATATAATGCCCACCGCGTTATGTAGACCTTATTCCATTTACATCAAGATTGTTGACTTAGTTGACATACAAAATCTAGTCCTCCGCTTATGAGTAGGTGTCAACGCTATACCTAATAGTTATAATACAAAGATCAAAGACGTCTAGTATCTACTAAATATGCAGCAAACAACAATATCATCGAGATTTTTATGGACTTATATTTTATCAAATCACTAATATAGATATGCCTGACGTAACTTAATTATTTTTTTATTAATGACTTTTAAAAATTGATATCTGACACATAAAATTCATCAATTAAAATATATATTCCATTAATTTTAAATACCCCATAACTTTTTTGTTTGACTGGCCTTGCTTGTCTATCTGTTTAGATTTATACATCCCCTCGAAAGAATTTGAGTTTCTGGAACACGTGCTTCCTTTGCCCTGACTTCAAAACGAGTTCTAATATGTTAGTTATTTTATACATTTTAGTGCAAACCCATTTTGGAGTTGGTTTTACTTTTTTTGTTAAATGTTAATTTTATTTTTCCATTTTTAGTTTCTTATGTGTATTGAATACCTATTAAGATTTATCTTTGATCGAGAATATGCCTATCAATAATAATAGCCGATAATATTGAATAAGATATTTCAATCGCGATATTCCTACTCCTTTTCGTTGAGGAATTCCGTCATATCTTCAAAGGCCATGATCAGATCATGATAAAATTTATATGGGACCACCTCTCAAGAATGACCTACCAAACAAAAAAAGGATTATCAAATCGATCCATAATTGGCGGAGTAATCGCGTAACATACATACAAGAAAAAATTGAATTGAGAACCTCCTCCTTTTTTGATGTCGACTAAAAATGAAATGGAGTTGAAACTGAGGACATTAAATAATACTATTAGGTAGTAAATCGGATGTACTATTTTAGTTATTTTGTACCATTTTTAGGGTTCCGTAGTCAACAAGGATCCCTTATAGTTTTGCCATGTCCATCTGTCTGTCTGTCCATAGCTTAGCCCAGAGACTCTTAGTACTAGAAAGCTGTAATTTGGCATGAATTTACATATTAATTACGCCAACAAAACGGTAAAATAAAATAATGAAAAATATTTTTAGGTTACCGATCCATTGGGATCCGTTTGTGAAATATTAAGTTTTAAAGAGCAAATTTTTTTAGAGTCAAGTGGTTGTTTTATATGTGGATTGTTGGATATGTGAAAAATTTCACGGTAATAGTATATATAATGAAGTTAAAACGAAAACTATGACAGCTAAGTGGGCTTCACAAGTTTACGAGTAAACCAACTTATAGAGTAAACATTTCGTACTAATTCCATTGAAAGGGTTTTAGGGTTTTAACACATGAAACAACAAAAAGCCCTCTTCTTAGTCCAAATTATTGTGATGGGCAACTACTGAACCCTACATTGCGCGTGACCCGACACGCACTTGCCCGGTTTTTTTTAAACACCAGTGTGTGAATATAGTATCGGTTGAACTTTTAGCTATACCTTATTATCCAAAATAAGAGTATAATGCATTTACACAGGTGTGTATTTTTCATTAATGTGTAGTTTCTGGTCCCAGATGAGGCATATGGCATTTCAAAAATCTCTGAATTCTACTTATTTTTTTAAATAATGGATTGTTTTGCATTGCGTGTCTTGGTTTTTATTTCTCTATTTAGATCCCTAACTTAGCACAACGTTTCTAACGCGTAAGCGCACATCGTTGTCACAATTAAATCGTTGTATTTTTTTTGGTATGATGGTCGTCAGTTTTTCACCATTTTTTTTTTAAATATAACATTTATTTTATTATGCTACTTTAGAAGGACAAATAAAATAAATTACATATATTTAAAAATGTAATCAACGAGATAAATTCGAAATAAATTGAATAATAATAATCTTTATTTATCAATTCATGTACAAAATTATATTATGCACTGGCTCCTAAACTAGGAGGATCCTGTATTTCAGGAGTCCAACAAAGTCCACACTGACTTACCTAAGTTTTATCTTAATCAGTATAGGAGCAACATTGATTTTTGTACCTATATACCTACGAGTATGTTACAGTCAAAACTCATAACCACTTTTGACTGCAAAAATTATTCAAAGTATATTTGACTAAGAACCGCGTTGGTCAAAATCAAAACAATATTTTATATTGATTGCTAATGTCTATTGGCAACGGTAGCCACTTACCATCAGGTAGACCGTCTGCCAGCTTGTCAGCCCTCTGACATAAAAAAAGACGGCGAAGTGCGAGCCGAACTCGCGCAATGAGGGCTCCGTACAGCCTTGTAGGTATGTAAATAGTTCGTCCATCGGAATCGTAACAAGAAGATAAACTAGAATGAGACACAAACTCAACTTTGCCACTGGTAAACTGATGTCCCTATACATTGACATAGGTCGATGTTAGTTTACCAACTGAAAATAAGTTAATAATCGCAAAACAAATTTACGATTTTCGGATTTAATCGTATACTTGTGCTATAAATAAGATATTGCTTCTTGCCAAATGTTTTGATTCCCTTGGGAATAGTCTCAAAATATGCAGCTTATATTAATTCTCAAAAAAAAAATTCATCAAACCCATACGTGTGGTGTATCTATGGATAGGTCTTCAAAAATGATATTGAGGTTTCTAATATTATTTTTTTCATCTTGATACACAAATCTTACTAAATAATATTTACACACGTGTCTAGATGATTACAATTAAAAAGGGAAATAAAAACAATAACAAAAGTACACATCTTAATTTAAAACTATTTACAAAAAGAAAAGCTGATCTAAATCGCTGCCAGTTGGTAGTGTGCCCAGAACGCCAGCGGCATTGCCACACTGTATGGCGATGCTAATCCTCTGGTCGAGGTATTCACGAGCCCTCTGGTCACGAGAAGCGTCGATCAGTCGCTTAGATATATCGCGAAACATTCGATGGGCTCCTGGCCCCCACGGCCCCAGCGTCTCAACTCATAGTTTGCGCGAGAGACACTTCCAAAGTGGTAAAATGTGTCCCCCCCTGTTACTTCTAAAATAAGAGAATGATAAAACTAAAAAAAATATATGGTGTACATTACCATGCAAACTTCCACCGAAAATTGGTTTGATCGAGATCTAGTAAGTAGTTTTTTTTTAATACGTCATAAATCATAAACCGCTATTTACCTTTCTACTAGAATATAAAAAAATGGCAAAAAGCAATTGGCTTACAGCACAAATAAAGGAAAAAATCCAAAAAAAAAATTAATATGAAAATTAAAGGGTGTCCCCATACATACATAGTTATGCCAATTAATAAAGACCTCTGAGTTGTATGGGCGCATATACAATTTACATATTTACATATACATATACATCATACAATTTAGAGGTCTAGATTAGTTGGCACCAACCTCAAATAAGGTAAATAAATAAAATTGTGCATTTCCCGTGATGGATGAACGATGGACGAAGTTTGTACGGAACCCTCGGTGCGCGAGTCCGACTCGCACTTGGCCGGTTTTTACATTTGGTAATGCAAATTTAATGCATTTAGTGTTCTTTGAATTTAAAACTACATTATTCACTGTAAACCAATTTAATACCTGAGTTAATGCACCGTTTTAATAACCGATAATAATTGATGATGTGTAGGTAATAGGTACGTAATCAGGAGGTAGCCAGGCCCAGGGGGCTTACTATCAACTCTTATTGAAATTCAAATGACGACCTAAAGTGAGTTGTATCGCTATTTCGTACCATGACATCGTTATAGCGATCCAACTGTCATCATTTTCGTCAATAGTTCGCATTTGGTTCGTTTAGTGATTTCGTTCATTCATTTTTCGTACCATGACGGCAAATATCAACCTAATCTGGCCCGCTAAACTGTCAAAGTAAGCAGACCAAATAAAGTTACTAATATCTTGCCTAAACTGAATTGTTTTCTAGATAAGTTGCAAAAAAGTGATAAATTACGAAGTTGAAGGTATTTCATATTATTAAATAATGTTTAAAAAATTAAATGAATATGATTTATAGTTTTTCTTTTAGATGAGACAAATTCATATTTTTTGAATTCATACTAAATTAAGTGTGAGTCGTATTCTGGCCCGGAGGTCCAGAAAGTCGCGAGACGAAACACTTTCTCCCGAGACGAAACAATTTACAGATTAAAAATCCGTTTTTTAGTCGATTTTCGAGCTCTTGGCATGTGTGGGAAGGGACTCAACTCACTCGCTGATATTCCAAACATTACCGCGTTTACATATTCGGATACTTTGCTGCAATTTTATCGATATAGAAATCTAAACAGTAAATTTTGAAATATTTATTTAATGTTATTCCAAGTTTAATAAGAATAACTATAAAAATACGTTTAGAATATTAACCTTTGTATTATAATCATTCAACAATACCACTTTTAAAAAAATATCACAAAACATAAGTATGTACACTTTTGCATGTATCCGATCGTATATTTGGACAAGGGTTACGTTCTTAGCTCGTGTTAGATTTTTTATTTTTTACGACAAGTCAACATTCTTATTTGTTTTAAAATCAATAATATTAAGTCCTCTTGACCATCGATGGCTAAGTTAGTAAAATAAAGTATAATTTAAAAGTGTGAGACGTAATTAAATCACTTGTTTTTTGGTAAAAATGTCATAAAAAAACCGTAACTTACCGCAAAATCTCATAATTAGGTTTCAAAACGTATCGCATACGGTTCGAGTAAAAGAGACGGACTTATGTGATGTCTGTGTAGCGTCATAACCTTCTAGCAAAACGCGGATCAGAGACAATGTCGTTCATTAATTCCTCCGTAGGCGAACCGTATGCGATTTTTTTGAAGACGTTTCATGGTACGAATTTTAGCGGTTCTGTTTAGGAACCTAGATTGATTTGCGTCGGAAATGAATCGTTTAGTAAAAGTTGATAGTAGGTCTACAGAACCCCCTACTGCCTATGCAAGGTCCCATATGCACTTGGTATTTTTTTAATTTCAAAACTCATTTTTATTATTTTAAAATTTAAAGATTTTTTTCTTCCTTCATTACATAAATTTAAAAATGTAATTATAAGAAAAAAAAGATGAATGAAGAATAAATGAAAAAATATATGTAAACCTTACATATTATAAAACGCATTGTCTCCGTCTGTCCGTTAGTGTGATTTTAGCTCGAGAATCACTGCACGGTTTTTGATGCAGTTTTTACATTCATCTGGTGTTTCTTGAGGGAGATTTCAAGCTATGTACCTATATAATGGCGCTGAGACGGATTGTAGCTGCTGCAGTGATTGTTTTAATGCAACAAAAGTAAGAGCAACAATAGCTATGCGATTAGAACCAGGGGCATTAGGCTAAATTAAGTTTATTAGTAAACATTTCAATATTTTTTTTTTAAATAGGTACCTTCTATTCAATCAGATGTTAGGTATAGTATTGACTTTATTAATGACCCTATCTATTTAAAGATTGAGTGTCACGGAATTTAAGTAGGTACTTTGAATATAATATATTGTACGTAATTTTATATTACATCTGTCAAGAAAGTACCGGGAATCGATGAATAATATACAAAATGTTAGTTATTCATCCAAAGTTATTTTATCGCCTTCAAAGTATGCTCCTTCAGAAACAATACACTTACGTCAACGAATAATCCAATCATCAAAACTTTTTTTAACGCTTTTTCCGGAATTGAGTTCAGTTCTCGCCGCGCATCCTCCTTTATGTCTCCTACCGAATGAAAACGGGTGCCACGAAGTGGTAATTTGAGTTTATGAAAAAGAAAGAAGTTGACTGGAGCCATATCTGGTGAATAAGGTGGTTGCTCGATGGTATTTTGTTGAGTTTTTGGTCAAAAATTCGTTCACTATGAGGACCTTTTGTAGCAAGCTTAATGTAGTCTTGCTCACTTTAAGGCCATTGATTGTCGTGTGGCGGGTCGCTCACTTCCATACAATATGTATGAGGAGGGCGATGGCTGCCATATGCGTCATACTTGTGAACATGTACTGCTTGTGGGGGCTGGACTGCTTAAATTTGCTATATATTTATTAACTAAGTCACTCATCATTTTGTTTCTTTTCTTTTTTGTTTTAACATATATATTGTCAGTGAGACAGATTTATTACGTCTAAGTTTATTAAGTCTGAGTTGGTTTTGAAAAGAGTAATTGCTGAGTTTTTTGCCGGCTCTTCTCATTAAATGCAACCTTCCGAACCGAGCGTTAGAGTCAGACTATTCATAAATGCTTGTGAAGACTTATTTGAATAAAAAATATTTTCATTTTCATCATATTTAAATTGTGGCTAAAAATAAGCCTGTCAAAAGTAAACAAAATTTACTAAACGCAAAACATCTAATTTAATACAACCCCAAACTTTGCACACTATTTTTAGACCATAAAAATACACAATGGCTCCATGCACGTCTAAACTTTATTTATTTCATCCAACTAGGTATTTACAATGAACACCTAAAATTAAATATTGTAGGGACATACATACAAATTAGATTATTACTTAGGCTCTTAAAACGTAGAAACTGTTATCTACTCTTGATTTTCCATTCCCTTCGGCAAATAGCTCATAGCGTCATGTCACTTTGATTTGAACTATGCAATGATAGAATACATCACATAATACTTCAATTTTAGTATAAGGTGATTCTAGATGATTCCAGTAAACAACCAATATGGTGTGAGTGAAATGGAACACACATAGTTGCGACCACGGAATAACAAGACGCTCCAAATGCGTCCAGATCACAGAGCAAAGAATATAAACCATTTCTCTGGTCCAGATGGTTCAGCTCTCTGAGTGCACTATTTAACTAGGCTACGTAAGCTTCTTATTCTAACATTTCCACTATAAAGTATCAATTCTACCTATTTTTATAATTTTTGTAACATAATTAGTTTTTCGAACAAACATACATCGTTTTTTTAGACATTCAAGGCCAGAGTGAATAGGTTTCTTCTGGGTAAGCGTGCTCCATCTTAGGCTTCGTCTTCGCCTTTCGACGGGTCAGAAGCCAAACGCAAACCCAATGTATGTAAAAAAAAAAACAGATAGCCTTTTTATAAAATAGTTAAATAAAAAGTTTAACAGTTACATATACTTGGCTACTATATTAATACAAATCATAACATAATCGACTAGATTGATTAAGGCAAGTGAGCACCTGAGGGCACGAAACCGTTTTCATCGGCCGTGTAGTCCACTCTGTAGGTGACACCATCGGGTGCAACAAATTCGTAGAATCCTTTCACTTTGAGTTTTTCATCGCCCTCAAATGTAGCAGCTTCTTCGGCGAGAATCTTGTTCTCAGTTTCATAGAGATAATGGTAACCATCGGCATGTTTATCATCTTCTTGACGGATGATTCCAAATTTATATTCATAGTAGCCGTTTCCAGAGCTGGCTTTATTTACGTAACCGCCATGCAAAGTGGGGGTAACGTACGTATTAGGTTTGATGGGTTTTGTTGCGGAGGGGGGCCTTACGCTACTAGGGAAAGCACCACCAGGGGGAAAGCCACCGGCGAGAGCTCCACCAGCAGAGTTAAGGCCAGTGAGGCTTCCTCCATTATACCCACCGCTACCTGATTCTTTGTTGCCACTGCTACTGCTGTTGATAGATTAAAGAATCATTAAAACAATATTTTTCCACATTTGATTACTTACATGACATTAAATCAACAAGCTTTCCGTGACTTACTTCCGAACTAATAGTGCGTCAAAGTAAATTCTTATGCTTTGAATGTAAAACTTTGTTTATTATTTGTAAGGATAATAATATTACCTACTGGGCATGATGCATATGAGGAACCTCGACACAAGAGAAGAAGAAAAATTGGAAGTTTATTACTAAATTACGATGAAATGAGTACACGGGTTTGGACTTTACTTGTCTTGTGTAAATATAAATGATATTATACTGCTTTTCCGCGCGGTTTCACCCGCGTTCCCAGGATAAAATATTGCCCATGTTACTCGGTGAAGATGTAGCTTTCTAACGGTGAAAGAATTTTTAAAATCGGTCGAGTACTTTTTATGTTAAATCGTAACAAACAAACAAATTAATCTTTCCTCTTTGTAATATTAGTTTGGATTAGATTAAATTAGTTCTTATTTTGGATATCTGAGATTTCAAGATACTATAACATTCTTGAGTTATGGATATATAACTTGAATTCGAAGAGAAAACGCTACCAGCCTGTTGGAAACGTTGCACATTGGCAGCAGACGGTAGCTTCGAGGAAATTTTCTATATTTATAGTTAGTGTTTTTGTTAGGTTTAAATAAATAATAATCTTATATATATATATATATAATTAAATATAATCCTCCGAATCGGCTCGACCGATTTTTATGAAATTCTGTGTACATATCGTGTAGGTCTGAGAATAGGTTCTTGTATATTTTTTAAACCGCGGGGGACAGCTAGTAATAAATAAGTTTAAATACTTGTTGTTAATTAATAACTTATAATTAATTATAATTTTATTATAAGTACTTAGTTTATTATATTTATTAAACTTTGTTAATATTGCAAACAACCTAAAAGATATTATTAATTAATAAAATCCCAGGAAAATCTCTTTGGCACGCGAATAAATCTACAAGGCGGAAGTTAGTTACAAAAAAATGTTATAAAGGTTTAAAAAGACATAAATAAGTGAGTAAATTATTTACCTCTTATCAGGCTTGTATCGGTCTCCAGAGCCTATGTAGGAGTCACCAGGTCCACCTGGGCCTCCAGGGCCACCTACAGTTCCAGATCCAGAGTAGCCGCCACCAGGACCTCCTCGTGTTCCTGACCCGCTGTAGAAACCACCAGCACTACCGCGGTCTCCTCGGTCACCGCTAAAAAATAAAATAGCAATTAACAATATTATACAATTTTTAACAAACATACATTTCGATTGTATCAAAAGAAAATCCAAAGAAAACTTTCAAGGAGAATTTACTTGATTGAAATTTATGTTGTATGATTTCCATATCTCATATGGAGTATTTTTATTACACGCTATTTAAAATCAGCAATCGGTTGGAAATCTATTTTTTTGTGTACATAATTTAAAAACTAATTTTCTGGTATTAATTTTTTGTTTGAAAATACTTCATTTGAAAACAAAGAAATTAACTAACAAAACCTTTCTTGTTTTTTAGTAAACTAGCTTCCGCCCCGCGGTTTCACACACGGTCCCAAGTGCTCCGATCGCCACCAAACCTTACAGGATTACCCGCGGGGCGGGGCTAATATGAAGATTGTCTGAAAATTTCATCGCGATCGGTTCAACGGTTTTGGAATCTATAAGGAACATACACATACATACATACTTTCTCTTTTATATATACTGGGTGATTTTGTTATCACTGGCAATACTTGCAAGGGTGGAAGTACTCATCAAAATGAACAACTTTTATAATGGGACTAACTGTGAAATCATGAAAAAATTATCAGCTGTTCCATACAAAAGTTCAATACCTACTCGACCAAAATGTATGAAGCAACCGTATTATTTTACGCGATATCAGAGTTAGCCCTATAATAAAAGTTGTTCACATTGATGAGTACTTCCGCCCCCGCAAGTATTTCCAGTGATAACAAAATCACCCTGTATAATAGATGAAGTCAATGCTTCTTTACTCTCATTAAAAATACTGCCAAAGATTTATTTTAGCTATATTTATTGAAAATATCCTACATTTAAAAATGCCACGGATCTTGTCTGATGTTACGAAGAATGATAATAACATTGAATGAAGAAAGTTACTCTACAAGGCAAATATTAAGCCGAGTTTCCGTATCTCAAGCCTGTGTCGTTGCAGAGGTACCGGAGCATGGGTAACTTAGCTTATCGACCTCATATAGACCGCCCAACTGTTCTAAGTGCTGTTCAAAAGCGCTACATCAGACTGCTGGCTACTCGTGATCCAACAATAAACGCTACTAAAATAAGATCGCTGGATTATTTAATAGCTTGATCCACAGCATGCCCACGAGATTTGGCATGTGTTTGAGTCAGGGGAGGAAATATTTTGCATTAATTTCATACCTAAGGACATTTAAAAATGAAAAAATTGTTTTTGTTGTTATAACTCATTATTTATAATATATAACTCATCACTCTCTTAATTATTTTTCATAGAAGTGATTGACTTCATTTTACATATAAAATCAAAGGATGGTTATGCATGTATTGTTTTCAAATGGTATACTTTCAGACAGAGAATCCGTGCCCACAGGCTTGTTTCCGATTTTTTGTGTTTTGGAATTGCTCTCTTAGTTTTTCCAACCTACCATGGACTTTTCATGATTGGTATGTGTAATTGTACCACACACCTTGGAGTAACCCTTTACGACATCACACAATATTACTGAATTTGTTGAGTATGTAAGTATCTATTGTATGCTTTCATGTTCTTTGCTATGTATTCATATCCTTGTAATGTTGTATGTATGTCGAATAAATTTCATTCTTTTTTAGGGTTCCGTAGCCAAATGGCAAAAAACGGAACCCTGTAACTTCTAAAATAAAAGAATGATAAAACTAAAAAAAATATATAATGTACATACCATGCAAACTTCCACCGAAAATTGGTTTGAACGAGATCTAGTTAGTAGTTTTTTTTAATACGTCATTAATCGTAAACCGCAATTTACTTTTCATTCAAACAACTCAAATATATAAAAAAATGGCAAACAGCAAGTTCTCTTACAATTTTACAGCATAAATAAAAGAAAAATTCTAAAAAATAAAAAAAAGTTGAAAACTAAAGGTGTCCCCATACATACATAGTTACGCCAATTAATAAAGACCTCTGAGTTGTATGGGCGCTCATACAATTTAGAGGTCTAGCTTAATTGGCACCAACCTCAAATAAGGTAAATAAATAAAATTGTGCATTTCCCGTGATGGACGAACGATGGACGAGGTTTGTACGGAACCCTCGGTGCGCGAGTCCGACTCGCACTTGGCCGGTTTTTCTTTCTTTGTAATGTAACTTTGTTAACTACAGTGTTTTGAAAAATAATATGAAATACAAACTCATTTTTTGTGCTGCTCATTGTAAACTATAACTTATTACTGCTTTGTAGGTACCTACATGCTACGGAACTATACACACTGCGTGGTTCGACATGCAATTAGCCAGTTGTTTGATTAAAGTCAATGTTTTAATATGTCATTAGAAGTAGTACAGTCAATCAATGTATCTTAGAGATTACACCTACATCGTAATAGAAGTGGTTTGAAATTACTATTTACTATTCGTAACACCATACAATTTCATTTATATACTTTTAGAGAAAATCCCTTTTGAATTTTGCTACGCGTGTATATATTTATGTTCACGAACCTAAATACTTACTTGTAAATTCCGGAGTCGTCGGGAATATACTTTCCTTGATTATTGTACTTATCAGGGTCGTAACGGCCGGGATCGTAGCTTCCAGGATCGTAGCGTCCAGGTTCGTAGCGGCCGGCTGCGTCGCTACGAACAGTAGTGTACCGGTCATAGTAAGGCCGCCGAGTTGTAGTCGAAATGAACTGGAAGGGTGTGTACCTGAAATTATGAAAGAGGCTTTAGTTCGTCAAAACATGATCAACAACGTTAATTCATCATGTCCATCAATTATACACAATTCCCTTTTATTTAATTTTAGATAACTTTTTTAAGGCGATGATAGCTCAGTGGTCGTAACGTCGGATGTCGCGGCGAAGGTCGTTGGTTCGAATCCTACTATGCAGCTTGAAGTTGCGGTGAAGGAAAACATCGTGAGAAAACCATAGTACCTACGGTGGTGGGTTTGTAGTACCCGCCTGACTGACTACCACCCTCGAGTTGAAAATCTGTTGCCTAACACCTACTAGTATATTCCGGCAGCTGCACTTGTTAACCAGTTCCTTCTAGACTTTGTGTGCTTACCACCTTCGGTCACATCATCATTTACCATAGTGAGATTGTCGTCAAATATATACCTATAAGTAATAACAACAAAACTAGAACATATTCATGACGTAAAAAACTATTCACGTGGAGTTTGTATTCGTATTACTTAATTTATAAATGAATTTCAAAAATCTTACCTTCCAGTTTCGGCCGCCAAAGCGACCGATACAGTCAAACAGATGACCTGAAAACAATATTGATTGAATACATTCCATAAGCTTTTACACTGTAACTCAATTCTCCGTGTAGGATTAAAATACTCCGATATATTACTGTGTTAAACTACTACTGAGATGAACAAATATTCATGCCATACCTACTACAATCTTCATTTGCAACTAACAATGTAATCTGATATCAACTGCTTAACCTTACACTATAATATTTTTGTAATAATTATTTCGAAACAAATTACATAAATATATTAGAATAATCATAAATATAGTTTACCGCCACAATAATTTAGCAATGATAAGTAATGCAATAATTCGGATACTTCAAGTAGCTACTTACCAAGAAGCCGCGCATTTCCGTTGTCATCAAACGAACTTAACTACTTGAATGTGCGCTTATAGAGATCGACCCTCATTTATATCTTCTAATCTAATTTTATAATGTCCACCCATCCCATTTGTCTAATGTAAATCAATAACTATAACAATGTTGCAGAGTCTGTCTGTTTAACTTTGAACCTTGAAAGTTTGTAAGAATCCTTCTATATCTACAATATTAATTGATCTAGTTTTAATTTTAATAACGAATTTAACAAGGTTAAGGCATGATTGTAGTCTATCCAAGAAAAAAAAGTAAGTTTTAATATTATCTGAATATTTTATTGGTGACGGAAACCGCCAGATTAAGTTAGCTTATGATATTATGCAGTTTGACTTTTATGCATTGGCAAAGATTCTCAATCTTTTGTGTACTTAAAACGTAACACTTTAATTTATATTTTAAACAAACATTAATTGACAGTTATATCCCAATTAATATTGAAATTCAGTATTTAACCCTAAAAGCCATTGTAAAACAAAACTCATATTTTGTAATAAAAAGTATAATAAATACATTTAGTTATAGGATAAACGTAGATTAGCGAAAACTAAAAATAAAGCGTAAAAACTGTGAATAGTACTTATGCCTACCCATCAATTTTCAGTTGACTTTATGATGCTAACAAAGTAATGTCTTTACTACCTATTAATGGATTAAACGGTGGGTGTCAATCACATAATCTATACTTAATATTATAAAGCTGAAGAATTTGTTTGTTTGTTTGAACGCGCTAATCTCAGGAACTACTGGTTCGATTTAAAAAAATCTTTCAGTGTTGGATGCATTTTATCCCGGGAAAACACAAGATCCCTCGGGAACAAGAATGAAACCGCGCGGAAAAGCTAGTACATAATATGAATACTACCATCGAAGCAACATAAATATCAACACCTGATAGAAGTACTGTCTCAAGACATGAGAAATATTTTAAAATATGCTTATTTTATTCAACTTTTTGAGGATAACTGTGCACTAGTCCGTTTTATTATTTTATAAAAAGGTCAGTTTGTGATATATACATTTTATAATAATAACGGAATTATTTTGACTTTCAAATATTCAGGTTGTTTATATAGGTCATTTAAAAGTATAATTGAACAGTTTGTTGGCCACTTTGATGAAGACCTTATTCTATTTACATGTTGATTGGTAACGTGTGGTATTGTGACTCACAAAAATATTGTCTTCAGTACTACGAATTAATCATACCTACATTGAACACGTATTAAAGATCCATTTAAAGAGCGTTTGGCTTTGGTTTCACCTATGTTACAGGAGGGACTAAAATATTTACATCTCTAGGTTATCGAACAGTAAAAAAAAAACATCATCGAATAAACAGACAAATATTGAAATTAATATCTGTTTTGTATTCGGTGACGCCGAGTGATCTTCTTTATTTTTTCTTTTAATTTGTTGGTACTGAAAGCATTTTCAATGTTTTTAAACATGAAAAATTAAAAACGTAACACTTATGTAATCACCTCTGCTTCTCGGTGACTTTTCTGTCTATCTGTCACAAGTAGATAATTGTATTTTGGTATAGTTACATAAATACATACGTGAGATTCATACGCTGAACTTTTGACGTAGTTTTTACTGATTAGGTTTAGGTTTAAAAATATGGTTTTTTGTGTTCATGCCGAGGGGTGTCAATCTTTATTTAAAGCTTTTTGAAGTGATTTATTAATATTATAAAATATGTGTAAATCGTTTTGTTTTTGTATTTAATTTCATTACAAAAAACTGCAACGGGTTAAGAACAAAAAAAATGCAGTGAAATAAAATAGTCTCCCATACATCGGTGTAAATCACGGTCGTTGCTCCAACGGCAAATGTAAGTTTGTCTTAGCATTTTTTTTTGATATAACTGATACAGCTAAGAGATATAATATTTTATTTTAATATTTAGTTTAAGTACCTAGTTAAGGTTGTTGTTTTTATGACATATTAAAATTTAAAAAAAAATTAGATATAATTATCAATTTTTGGATGTTTTCCTCTATTCGGAACGGATGTGAAACATAAAAATATAAAACCTATTCTTAAATATTTATTTATCCCTTTGAACACTAAACAACCACCGTATTTCTAAAATATAAATTAAGTTTACCAAAAATGATAAGCTGTGAAAAAGCTGGAACAAATAATGAATAAATAAATGTGGGGTCGGTTGGCGTGGTTGATAAGATACCCTATCTATCACGCCGCAGGTCGTGGGTTCGATTCCCACTCAGGACAGACATTTGTGTGCATGAACATGTTTGTTTGTCCTGTGTCTGGGTGTAATTATCACTATATGTATGTATTTACAAAAGAAAAGTAGTATATGTAGTATCTGGCTTCCATAGTACAAGCTCTGCTTAGTTTGGGGTCAGATGGCCGTGTTTGAGGAATAAGGTCCCAGGATATTTATTATTTTATTTATGTATAGTATATAATAGATAATATGTTTTATTGAAGTTAAATTATTGTATTGAAGTAAGAAACACTGATTGTGCAAGAACTGACACGTTTTTTAAGGATTAATTTGGTTAAGTATTTACCATAATATTGAAATATTGCGTTTTGTATTTCTGAAAACTTATTAGCATAACAGTTTTGATCTAAATATGAGGCAAATGAGTCAAGTTGTTAACCTTCACTGAATATCAAGAGCATCCCACACCTTAATGATGAACACGCATTTTTAAGGCGTGAGACGCTGAGTTGTTACTAAGATATAGATCAACTTTATAGTTTATAAACTTGGCATACTAATTCGGCGTTCTAACTTAAATAAAGTATCCATTCTAGGCTACTGGTTTAGTTTTATCTGTTCTCTCATTTTAACAGTTATGAATAAATTAAATTAATGTCGTAAAAATGGGAAAACCATATCTATAATGATGAAACTTGTTGGAAATGCTAAATAACTGAAAACCCAAAATTTTATTTATTTTTTTGTCCCCCGGGATAAGAATTATCCAATGACCTATATAATACTAGATTTCGCCCCGCGGTTTCACCCGCGTTCCCCAGGGATCTTATGTTTTCCCGGCATAAAAAGACCAGTACCATAGGCTATCTGCATACCAAATTTCATCGCGATCCGTTCAGCGGTTAAGCGTGAAAAGGTAACAAACAAACTCACTTTCGCTTTTATAATATTAATTAAGGATTTAAAAAAAATATATCTTTATTTGGGACAACAACAGTCTTAAACTACAAATTCATACGTGGTTTGAACTTAAAAATAAGAGACCAATTACAGCTATCCACATTATAAATTGGAGAATAAAACTTAATAATAACATGACACTCGATTGAAGCAACATAAAAAAACCGGCCAAGTGCGAGTCGGACTCGCGCACCGAGGGTTCCGTACAAAACTTCGTCCATCGTTCATCCATCACGGGAAATGCATAATTTTATTTATTTACTGTATTTGATGTAAGAGCCA
The DNA here is from genome assembly GCA_951216915.1 of Tetheella fluctuosa. NCBI lineage: Eukaryota > Metazoa > Arthropoda > Insecta > Lepidoptera > Drepanidae > Tetheella > Tetheella fluctuosa. Next base: position 7,181,918 of record OX578219.1, on the reverse strand, counting down.
ATTAAACTAGACCTCTAAATTGTATCAGCGCCCATGCAACTCAGAGGTCTTTATTAATTGGCGTAACTATGTATGTATGGGGACACCTTTTAATTTTCAATTTTTTTATTTTTTAGAAATTTTCCTTTATTTGTGTTGTAAGACCTTGCTTTTTGCCATTTTTATTTACATTTGAGTTGATTGAATGAAAGGTAAATTGCGGTTTACGATTTATGACGTATTCAAAAAAAACTACTTACTAGATCTCGATCAAACCAATTTTCAGTGGAAGTTTGCATGGTAATGTACATATATATTTTTTTTAGTTTTATCATTCTCTTATTTTAGAAGTTACATATTAGAATATCATTTTTGAAGACCTATCCATAGATACCCCACACTTATGGGTTTGAGGAAAAAAAATTTTTTGAGTTCCAGTTCCAAGTATGGGGAACCCCCTAAATTTATTGATTTTTATCTATTTTTGTGTAAAAATCTTAATGCGGTTCACAGAATACATCTACTTACCAAGTTTCAACAGTATAGCTCTTATAGTTTCGGAAAAAAATGGCTGTGACATACGGACGGACAGACAGACATGACGAATCTATAAGGGTTCCGTTTTTTGCCATTTGGCTACGGAACCCTAAAAAAGTGTACTTAAGTATTATTATTTTCTTTTTATGTTAGTAGGTAGTTATATATATATAATATATTTTTACAGTTTTTCTACAATCCTACTAATATTATAAATGTGAAAGTTTGGATGGATGGATGGATGTTTGTTACTCTTTAACTTCGTTCGTTTCGTTTTCTTCGTCTTCGTTTTATTCGTTCTCTCACTGATGAATTTACGGCAAAATTAGTTTACTTTAGTTATTTTCACAGTTTGATGTCTTACGGCATCCTCCTTTGGGGTAGTGGTGCCGACATCAATAGATTTTTTATACTGCAGAAGAGGGCTATTCGCGTCCTAAAGTTTCTCTTAAAGATAAGTAATATAATGACAGTGTCGTCACAGTACATATATGAAAATCTAATTTATGTTCGTAAAAACATACGTAACTTTCCTAAAAACAGCGACACTAACTATGTTTGGACACTATAAATAAGCACAAACTTGCTGTACCTGTAACTCGGCTCAGCAAAGTAAAAGACTCTTTCAAAGGGCAATGCATACGTTTCTATAACAAAGTACCCATAGAAATCCAATAACTATCTGTACATAGATTTAAGAAGATAGTAAAACATAAGTTATCTGAGAAAGGGTACTACTTATAAAGTTTCTGATTTTATAGATGACAAGAACGCATTTTAATGAATTGTTCGCTTCGCAGGCTATTGTTATAACATAAAAATTGCAAATTATACATTATACCTACTTCTAAGTGCATAGGTACCTAATTTAAAAGAAATACCTATATGTATATTTATTTTATTTTATATATTAGAATATGTATCTAATATATAAAATTGAAACAAGTGACGATAAAAAATATTTGTAATGAGTTCATTTAACAAAGAAACTTTTGAATTTGAATTTAACATCAGAACGGGTGAACGGATTTGGATAAAATTTGCCACAGAGATAGATTATAGTCTGAAATCGCACATAGGCTACTTTTTATCCCGGCAAAACATAAGATCCTTCGGGAACGCGGGTGAAACCGCGGGGCGGATGCTTGTATGCCATATATTTATGTGTGTGTATGTGAGAGTGTGTCCCTACACATGTGTTTGATTACCCCTGTATTCATAAATTGTAGTTGACATAGTTCTTAAAATTAGGATTGACTTGGCAGTGAGTTTGTCACTTATTGCTGCACCGATGTTTGTGACTCAATCACGCATGAACGGATTTGAATGAAACTTGGTAAGTACAAAGATTGATCATATCCGAGACTAAAACACAAGATGACTTTTATACTGAACTGAAAATATCAGACATACAAACATACATAGAATACATACATACACGGGTCTAATAGAAAACCTTCCTTTTTTTGAAGTCGGTAAAAAAACATAAGACAACGGGACCGCGGGTGAAAACGCGACGTGGAAAACTAGGGATATGATGCCCTAATGGCTGAAAATATTTGAATATTAGGTAAGATAGATCAAATCTTAGACTAAAACAGGATACTTATTTTCTCAGAAAAGTATATCTCTCTCAGAAATGTGGGAAAAACCGCAGGCCGGAAGCTAGGTCAGCTATAGTCAAGATTTACTATTAAAAATATAGATACCTAGTTTACCTACAATAAATATTAACTCAAATTTGGAAATCCATATCTCTATAAATAAAAACATGGCGTTTATAAAATTTAATAGTTAATGTAGTTTGTCTCAAAAGTGATCTTGAATAGAATGCCAACTCTATAAGCAAAGTTCTAATAGTTATAACAGTTTTATACTAAAGAAATAATAATACATTATAATCTTCGAAAAAGTTTATGATGACTCACGAAAGCTTGTCTGTATCACATTAGTCATCGGGTTCTATTATGTAGGTAGGTATGATGTAAAGTATGAGAGTTCTAGTTTAGCTACCTATATTAATATGTAATGTTGCAGTATTTAGGCCTAATATCATGCGGTTTCAGAATATGTAAATCAATGTTTTGAACCCCATTTTTATCAAATCACTGTGGTATTAATTATAAATATAGAGGTAAAAATGTAGATTCTCTGTGGGTGTAATCATATATACTTATTAAGTAGATATATATATTTAGAAAAAAAAAACGGTAGTATATTGGTTATCTGCGGTTCCCATACACAAGCCCAGCTTAGGTACTTTGGGATCAGATGGACATGAACAATGAAGAATATGTACTTACTTGTTGTTTTCATTAATTTTAGTTTTAATTTTAGTCACTATTATACAAAATTAAAAGAAAAATGGTATTGGGTCCCCTTCAAAAGCTGTTGACAAAATGAGGTACCTACCTATCATAGTGATAGATATAATGAAAATGATTTATTTTTATTCAAATAGGCCTTCACAAGCACCTATGAGACTGACTCTAACGCTCGGTTCGGAAGGTTACTTTTACTGAGAAGAGCTGGCAAGAAACTCAGCTATTACTCTTTTCAAAACCAACTCAGATTTATTACATTAAATTATTTATCTAGTCTCACTGACAATATATGTGTGTTATAACAAAAAAAGAAAAAAATGAAAAGAAACAAAATTATGAGAGACTTAGTTAATAAATAGATAGCAAATTTAAGCAGACCAGCCCCAACAAGCAGCACCTGTTCACAAGTATGACGCATGTGGCAGCCATCGCCCTCCTCGCACATATTATACGGAAGTGAGCGACCCGCCACACGACGCCGCCGCAAGCAAAGGCCTCAAAGTGAGCATGACTACCTTACTTACGTTAAAGTCATCAGCCAGTTTAGTAATGGAGTTAGAACTGAAAAAGATATGGCTTACGGATGAATTTATCGGTCCGACAAAATATTTACTCTTTGTGAACAATATGTGCAATGTCATCAAGAATGGATCGCAATAACGAAAAGCTTGCAAAAAGCGGAAAAACAGTTGCAAACTAACTTTGAGGTGTTATGCAAGTGGTCACATGATACTGGGCTATTAATGCACAAAAAACAAAGGTCACCCACATTCTTTCAAGTCACAATATAAATGTATATACCTAACATTGTAGCCCATGATAATGACTGCTACCATAATAATATCAAACCTTATTATTATTAATAGATAAAAATAGTAATACCTATTTGTAATAAACTGAGAAGTATACCTTGAGACTCTTGTTTGATTCTGTGATTGATTACTGTAAATATAGCTATGGTAGAACTTTTAAGACCTATTTGTTACAACACGTATTAGAATTACAAATTAGAATCTTGATAACTAATTGTTACACTTCATATAAAAAATGAACATCATAATATCAGCAACATATAGAAATTTTGAAAAAACCCACGACGGCTGCAAAAATTGTAATTGAATAAAAGTTGTAATCGAAAAAGGATTAAATAAAATTTTCAGCAGACCCCCGACAGCAATGATCAAATATAGAGGTACTACTGCACATATTCACCTACATATTAACATAATGATAAATTTAAGAAATTCCGCCGGGGCGGCGCTGGGTAATATTACAAAGCTGTATTTCTAGACGCGCTAATCTCAGGAACCAGGGGCCGGATTTACGGGAGCGCATCCGGGGCTACAGCCCCGAAGCCTCCACAAAAGAGAGGACCCCAGAATATAGACTTCGGAAAAAAAAGACGACTAGTAAACAACTTTTCCTTTTATATTCTTTTTCGCTGTTTTACCTTTACCTACTTTGTACTGCTTTGTATTGCTGCCATTACCATATCTGTTCCCGATTTCAATTAATATATGGCAGTATTGAAAAGTTATTATGTTTCGTAGAGATACAGCAATTTATATCAACTAGAGACTATATTTATTTAAATACCCAACGCAATTTCAATTAGTCACACATTTTAAACTCATAAAATAGCAAAATTTTAGTTCATTTTGGGGCAGGGAATGGCAGCCCCCCGACGGATTGTCTTAAATTTATCATTATGCTAATATGTAGGTGAATATGTGCAGTAGTACCTCTATATTTGATCATTGCTGTCGGGGGTCTGCTGAAAATTTTATTTAATCCTTTTTCGATTACAACTTTTATTCGATTACAATTTTTGCAACTGCGTAGGTTTTTTCTAAATTTTTAATTTTGTATTTTTTTATTTTAATCTTTTTTAATTACTCAATTTTTGTCTAAATATCTGTCTTTCTGTATGCTAGGTATCTTACAATATAATTATTATATCCTTAAATTACTGTTTGCTCCAATTTATATATGTAAAAATGCAAGAAAAATATTTATTACAGCGTCCTCTGGCGAGTTGGCACTATAACACATATCTAAGACCCATCACCAATGTATTACAAACCTGTCATAGGCCCTCAGCAGTTTATATAGGTACAAAAAATCAAGAAGAAAAATATTGATTACAGCGCCCCCTGGCAAATTAAAACCATAACACCTATCTAAAAACATGCTCCAATCAAACCCAAACCCATAACTGAAAACTGCATCAAAATCGGACTAGTAGTTTTTGAGAAAAATGGCAACAGTAGTGTCTAGATGCCTTATAACAGATGAGATAACGGGCAATGCATTACTCTCGCAATTCATCGACTTTTCGGGAACCCTGCCTGCGGGTGGCGATTTAAACGCAGTTTTTTACTTTTAATTGCTTGTATATATTTTGTAATAATATTTGGCTTAGTCATGTTTTTTTTTAAATTTATAAATACTTTAAGTTATTTTAGTAGTAGCTATCTATGTAGGTAAATAATAAATTCGTTTACTGGTAAAGTCTCGTATAAGAGCTAAGGTTAGGAGTGAAGTTACTTGAAACCATTTATACTTGTTACTGGGTTTTATAACCTTTTACGTTAATGATGCTGTTTTTGAGTTTGATACGAGCCATTATACTAGTGTGTTTATAATGGCATATTTTTATGGCGATGATAGCTCAGTGGTAGTGACGTCAGACGCCGCGACGATGGTCGTGGGTTCGAATCCTACAATGAGCTTGAGCTTTCGGTGAAGGAAAACATCGTGCGGAAACCATAGCACGGTGGTAGAGTACTTTGTAGTACCCGTATGGCTGGCAATCACCCTCGAGTTGAAAATCTGTCGCCAAACACCTATTGGTGTGTTACGGCAGCTGCAATTGAATGCCAGTTCCTTTTAGACTTTGTGTGCTTACCACCTTCGGCCACATCACCACTTACCATAGTTAGATTGTGGTCAAAAACAAGCCTAATCAAAGTAAAAAAAAAAACGGTTTTCGGAGTACTAACTTTGTAAAATCCTATACCAAATATGTATACAAATCATAAATAAATGAAATAATTTAAAAATATAGTAGAATAAATATGATTATTTCAAGAGGTGAGTTCAAACTTTAACATGATAAACATTACGAAAAAACACACGTTCCCCATGCGAATGCATATTAATAAACTGTACCTACCTACATAGGTACTTAATAGAATAACAATATAAAATATAACACTTAATATATTGAAAAACCATAAACATTTTAGTTTACTAATTTTAATTATATCACAGCATACAAGAAATAAAAATTATGTTTTAGTAGAATCGCGGGGCGCGTTATAATCTTGGTAGTTATTGCGTAGGAGTACTTAATTGGCAGTCGGCCAGTGCACTATAAGTAGGTATGTTGCAGTGCAATTGCAATTATAATGTGGGCTCTTTTCCGGGCTAATAAACATTTATAAGTCCGTTATAAATGTGGTAAAATAGTCATCATGGAATTAGTTATAAAACTACTTTTTCTCGTTATAATTTGAATAATCTTGTTAAAACTTAAAATAAAATCTACCAATGTGAGTATCGCTCATGAATGGAGGTTTCCGTATAATTATAATAAAATAGCTGTCCCCCGCAGATTCACCCGTGTTCTCGAGAAAAAAAGTAACCTATGTTCTTCTCCATACCATAGGATATCTGCGTACCAAATTTCATCACGATCGGTTCACAGGTTTAGGCGTGAAAAGGTAACAAACAAACAAACTCACTTTCGCATTTATAATATTATAGTTAGGATTAGGATTAAAGTTAGGATTAGGATAGGAAGGAAATATAGTTAGGATTCAATCTCAATGTTGCTCTGTAACTGAAAAATTTTGCTATGAGTTTTCGAATAGGCGCCATTAATTATTATAAACCTCCACTATATGCATACACAGTGGTGTTTATTTTGTTTTTGTTCGCCTACTACATTGAATAAGGTACCATTAAAAAGGTATATTGGTATATAATCAAAAATAAACTACTTCTTCTAAAAATCTATAAATTTTCACAACTGTAGCATAATGATAGGCATTAAAAAGGCAAGTAGGTACCTATCACTGGTAAGCAGACTTAACTAGTTTATGAGCAAACACGGTACCTACTGTACCTTATCTTTTGATATCAACCATCAATTTGATAATAGACTCGACCTAATCACAGCTGTAATAGTAAGATTTGTAGTTTATGTAAACAAAAATAAAATGGCAATAAATCGCCATTTTATTTTTATTTCATGCGTTACGTTCTTATTTATGTAACGTGTTAGCTATTCATTCAGTGAAATTGAATTGCACACTTCCGCTCGGCAGCGATTTGGGGCATTTTTTTTAATTATAAGTAAGTAGTTTTTAGTTTTTAATTTTATTTCAGTAGGTATATATTAAGGTTATTTTATTATTTTTTACTTAATAAAGAATTTATTAAATATAAGTATACATTATATAATCTCAATCATCATAATATATACTTACATCGTTTTGTTATATATTCATCAACACCTACCGATGTGTTCCGGCATCTGTACTCGAGAGCCAGTTCCAGGCTTAGTGTGATTACCACCTTCGGTCATATCATCACTTACCATAGGGAGATTGTGGTCAAACACAGGCCTTTATAAAGTTAAAAAAAACTTAAGCGCGTAACGCAGTACTGAACCCTCCGTGCACGAGTCTGACTCGTACTTGGCGGGCTGTACTTACAGATTACTCGATCATCACAATTAACATAAGTCCACATGTGCATCTTATTCATACTTGTACGAAAGTCAGTACTTAGTATTTCTACTCATAATTTTTATTTTATTTGATAAATTACTTGAACTTGTTTAGGTTATTATTTATTTTTAACCGACTTCATTCATGTTATAATTTTATTTTTTTATTGTGTTTATTTTATATTGCTTTCAAAATTGTTAAACATTTAATGGCAAAAAGCCAACATTGTCATACTCCAAAAAATAATAAAAATTAAAATACATTAAAAAAATACCTTGCTGGTTTCTTGCCGGTTCTTCCCAGTTGAAGGCCGACTTCCGAACCCGAAGTTACCCTTCAGTAGCTTCGACGTACGTAAGTGCCCTTCTAGCGCTTAAACTGAATTAATTGCTTTGACTTTGGCTTTAAATATAAAAATATTTAAATATTGTCTTTTACCATGATACAACATCATGATCAAATTATATCTAGTTTAACATTTTAATGATACCCGATTACTTAAAATTGGAATTTACTTCTATAATGGTAAAAAAAGATAAAACCCGAGAATGAAAAAATGGAATAACTAGCTAGCACATTTATTTCTGAAACGTCTAATTAGACAAAGTATAGGAAATCATAATAGTCTAGATAGACGGACAAACAGTGCCATAAAATTTTGAATCATCACAAAGTGATAGTTCAAAATATTTCATTAAATAACTTTATTTTTAACTAGATAACATTTATTTAGGCAAGTGAACACCGGCGGGGATGAAGCCATTCTCATCAGCGGTGTAGTCTACTCTGTAGGTAATACCATCGGGACCGACATACTCGTAGAATCCTTTCACCTTGATAGCATCACTATCATTATCAATCTGCTCAAGCTTGCCAGCTTCCTCTGCAAGGATCTTGTTCTCTGTTTCGTACAAATAATGGTAGCCGTCGGCGCGGACATCACTTTCCTGACGAATGATACCATATTTGTAGTCATATGAGCCGGTTCCTGTTTTAACTTTGACCTCGCTGACTGGCACAGGGTTGGAAACTTTTGCAGAGGAAACAGTAACGGGAGCGTAATATTTAGGAGGGAAGCCGGTGGTGACAGCGAAGGCGCCACCGATTGCACCAAAGCCCTTGTTCGCGTCGCCAGTGTAAGCACCGCCAGGGCCGCCACGGTCGCCGCGGTCACCGCTGTTGAATAACAGTATGCATTACTTTTTATCTATATACCAAAACTTATATATAAGCTTATTACGCTAAATTTAAAATGGCACTACTACCTCTCAGTATACTCTCATTACTTTTACTTACCTATTCCGCTTGTTATGTTATGTAATTTTGTAATCCAGAACAAAAAAGTATCATCAGAAAAATTGAAAATCGGTTGTTTTGTTGATGCGAGTAAGAAATACAAAAAATAATGTTTATTACTTGTAATTGCCAGAGCCGTCAGGCTTATATCTGCCTACATCATCGCCAACGCCGTTGTAGGCTCCGCCGAGACCGCCAGCGTTACTGCTACCAATGTACGCACCTCCGGGGCCACCTATGCTACCGCTTCCTGTTTATAGAATAACTATTGATTACAATTAATTTGTTTGAGTAACAATAAAGACGATTAAATTTGTCTTTAGGTTTGTGTAATTTTTGCCGTGTTTACGATACGAAACTTTTTAACATTTTTTTTACCTGAGTATGCACCTCCCGGACCCCCGATAGATCCTGAACCAGAGTAGAAGCCACCAGCACCTCCGCGGTCGCCACGATCACCACTGAAAATAATTGAAATTGATTTACATAAATCAACCACCACATTGACAGATAACGGACTAATCAAATTTTAAGCATATAAGACTTAACTTATTAAAGATAACTTAAAAAGCATCGAATAGTATAAAATATTGAGTAAAGTATCGAGTATATGACAAAAGGGCATATTTTAAAAAGTAACTTAAGTAAAGTAAATTTTTAAATGCTGTCACCAAGGAGGACACATTAACTAAAGACAATGTGTCCTCCTTGGTGATTAAATTTGAATTTTATAATATAACTATATCCCCCGCGTAGCGGTATAAAAAAAATGACACAAGAATTTTATATTAATTTTATATCTACTAGCTATCCCCCGCGGTTTCACTCGCGCAGCTGTTTAAAAAATAGATGTTGGCTGATTCTCAGACCTACCCTATATGCACACAAAATTTTATAAAAATCAGTCGAGCCGTTTCGGAGGAGTATGGTATAACTAACATTGTGACACGAGAATTTTATATATTAGACTAGCTGTCCCCCGCGGTTTCATTCGCGTAGCGGTTTAAAAAATAGATGTTGGCTGATTCTCAGACCTAACCGGTATGTACACAAAATTTCATAAAAATCGGTCGAGCCGTTTCGGAGGAGTATGGTAACTAACATTGTGACACGAGAATTTTATATATTAGAAGATTAGATAGGTAGATGTATTATTGTTTAGATACGTATTATTATTGTTATGGGCTCATAAATACTAAATAATTTGTATCCTTACTTGTAGGATCCAGAATTGTCAGGAACATAGCGACCCGAGTTGTCATTATTGCCAGGGTTATAGCGACTGAGATCGTAACGGCTGGTCTCGTATCGGCTGGGGTTGTATGGGCTGGGATTATAAGTGCTAAAGGACGTCAATGGACGACTTGTTGTAAACTGGAAAGGTGTGTACCTGAAATTTGATATGAAAATAATTACGTTTAACTTTTTGTTTAGTAGTAGCATATCCACCAAAGATAATTGTAAAATCTCTACTAATCTTCTTAATCTCTTAAGAAATTATTGAAACCTAATTTATTGGAGATCTGTCATTGGCGGTAAGTTTTAAATAGGTATTTTGTATTTAAATAAAAGCTGTTGTTCTCAAAAAAGAAAAAATAATGTGCGGTCGGGGGACCGCCGCAAGGAACGAAGTTTAATATAATACTTATGTATAATATAATATTGCAGCAATTGCAAGCATTTGATTTACAAATAGCTATTCCTTGCGGTTTCACCCGCGTTGCCTGGATAAAAAATAGCCTAACCTTCCTCAAGAATTAGGCTATCAAATACAAAAATATTTTTTCAAATCCGACTGGTAGTTCCAGATATTAGCGCTTAACGCACAAACAAAAAAAAATTCTTCTTCAGCTTTATCATAGATATTAGTTTTTATTTGTGTTTTTTTTTTATTCTTAAACCTCCGAGAAAGTCACATGGAGGGGGCATATATGGTGACGTTACGTCTATCTTTTATGTATAAAAGACATAGGCGTTATATAGCTACGTGTGCATATGAATTGTAATTCACACAGACACGTATATAACGCTTTTTCGTTACGTTTCCATTTCTGCCAGTCAATTCCTACCGCAAGTCTCGTAAAGGAATTTCGTTCCAATAAATTTCGTCAGGGTTGACTTTTAAAACAGTAACACTAAACGAAACATATAAACTTTTAATCGTAATTGTAGTACAAAAGAGAATCCATTTTTTTTCTGTATCGCTGTAAATGAACTAAAAAAAGAAATGAAATAATAAAATACATTATACAAAGGAAATGATAATGTTGTATTTTCAATAATGTTACTAATTACCTTGAAGTTCCTGGTTCTTTAATCACGGAAGGAAGATAAACGGAAAAGTGGAAGCTAGCATTTTGTATACCTATTGGTTTTGCTATTTATAGGTCAGTGTTTGACAACAATTTCACTAAAGTAAGTAATGCTGTGATCGAAGGTGCACACAAAGCCTAGAAAGAAGTGCAACTATCGGAACACACCGGTATAGGTGTTAGGCGACATATTTTCAATTTGGGGGAAAAATAAAAATAGGTTCTTTGTGATGAATGGGGAAAAATAAAAAAATAAAAAAAAATAAAGCAATTTATAACATACCTCCCAGTTTCAGCCGCCAAAGCGACCGCAAGTGTTAAACAAATAGCCTGAAATAATACGAAAAACCAATTAGTACAAGTAATTTAATTGCACCATTGAACCTACCTAATACTACGAACGTAAAATATAACATTACAAATATAATCCTTCCTTATATATTACCAACATTAATCCTTCCTTATTATTATTTACTACATTAATGTATGAATCCATCTAAACCGTATTCACAATTCACTTACCAAATAGACGCGCATTTCCGTTATCAACAAGCGAACTTAACTGCTTGAATGTGCTATTCTATAGATCAAAGCCTATTTATACCTTTTTATCTTATTTTATAATATTCTCCTGGCCAGTTCGTCTCATTTGTAATGTTGTATTTGACGTTTATTCATTGACAGTGTTTCTCAATATTTTTAACACAACGACGTAAATGGTTGATTAATTTTGTCACAGCGATGAGTGATTCATCCTTACTAGGAACGTCGTGACATTACTTTGTTGCTGATCAAGCTTGTGTAGGTTACTATTATGTATTTACTTTTAAATTATAGAAATAACTATTTACAGGCTAATTTAGTGGTGAATGAGATTATGTTTGTTTGCATATTCAACAAGATGAATTCACAGCCTAGTATGTACATAAGAATACCTACATGCTTTTTGAAATATCTTGACGTAAAATGTAAACCTATATTTATTGTTACCAAAGTATAACAAATTTAAATATCTTGACTTGTATCTCGTTATCAGTGATAGGTACCTTATCTCACAAAGGTAGCATGAAAATTGTTGTAATCATAATTAGATTACACGTAATAAATTATAGATTTTTATATAGGTACATAGGTAGAGATGATGCGAAAATATTTTAGATGAATACAGGACTCGTCTAGTTTGAGAATCATATTAGTATACTAATTAATTTTATCAACGTCATGAGATAGACTGATTCTTTATATTGTATACCTAATATAATGAACTCACCATCTCATATACATCTATACTTATTGGACTATATGGTTACTGTCGTCAAGGTCAATTAAAATGTATTCATAATCTATAATTCAAACTAAATGCTACTTTTGATGTATTTCCTATACCTCATAATTTATTACAATTGCAAAGGTTGTTAAAAAATATTATAAAGAAGAGTGTATGGTTTCATTATCTGAAATATAATAGTCATTACCCATATCACGTTACGTTACCTATCCTTATTTGCCTAGGAGGTGGGGTAAGTATTTTTATTATTATATGAATAATTTTAGACATATAAATATTAAATTATCTTCAGGTATAAAATACAAGTCTATACCTACCTACTATAATATTTCATCTTAGGAGCTTGTAAATGTCACTGACAGAATAAAATGAGATCCGCTTGAAGTGTGAAAAGGCTCCATAAAATTCAAGACTATCTCCGAAAATAATTTCGTTGAAATATATTATTAATTGATAAACCAGTTTTATTTTTCTAGACGCTGAAATAGCGTATATCTTCTGTCCCATATAATATAAATATTATAATATTATTATTCTCTAAGGTTTGTGTCATTCATTATTTTTTTTTTCTTTGTATAGGCTTGTGTTTGGCCACAATCTCACTATGGTAAGTGATGATGTGGCCGAAGGGGGTAAGCACACAAAGCCTAGAAGGAACTGGCTCTCAAGTGCAGGTGCGGAACACACAAATAGGTGTTTGGCGACAGATTTTCAACTTGAGGGTGGTATCCAGCCAGGCGGGTACTACAAAGAACCTATGGTTTCCTCACGATGTTTTCCTTCACCGAAAGCTCAAGCTCATTAGTAGTAGTAGGATTCGAACCCACAACCTTCGCCGTGGCGTCCGACGTCACTACCACTGAGCTATCAACGCCTTAAAATTATTAAATTTTTAAAATTTAATTAAAATTAATTATTTAATTAAAATTAATTATTTAATTTTAGGAGATACATTATTAGATTAGTTTAACAAATACTCGAGTAAAAATATCCAATGCCTCGTAAGGAGTGCGGCATGCACGAATACATACCTAGGGTCATGTTACTGCTCATAATACTTATTGAGGCCCTGTCATCTTCATTATGACTATATTATTAATTGAGTATAAACTGCCAATTTTATTAAGACAACATCAACAAGTTACATGCAAATTTTCATTTGAATACAAATTAATAAGTTGTATTTATTGCATATGGCAGCTAGCATCCACAAATGGTACAGGATCCTAGGTATTAATTATATGCCAACTATCACATTAGCCTCATGCACCGCATATAGATTCTATTAATAGCAATACTTTATATTCTCTAATATGTTGATATTGAGGTGGAGGATAATACTTTATAGTTAAAAGATGTCGTAAGCCGGATATAGAATAAATATTCGTTTTATTTTGTCACTATAGATATACTGTTTGACAACATTCTTACATAGTAATGATGATGATGAAGCCGAAGGTGTTAAGCAAGCACTTGAGGTTGACAGCCACACCGGCGGGAATTACATTATGCTTCCACAATGCTATAGTTCTCTCACAATAATATTCTTCACCAAAAACTAGGATACGAACCCACTACTTTCGGCACGGTATTCAACGTCACTACTACTGAACTGTCATCGCCTTAACAACCCTTGGAGTTTCTTTTTTAAGGTAGTTTTATTTCAGTGGTAACGACGTCGGTCACTGCAGCAAAGGGCAAAGGTATAAATCTATTAAAGGATTTGATTAATTATAGCTTTCAGTGAAGAAAAATATCATGCGGAAAACATAGCACTGGGGTATTTTGCAGTATTTTTTCGACTAGCTGCCTTTTACAAGTAAGAAATCTGTCTCCAAACGAATACTAGAATATAATTAATAACTTTTTTTGTATAATATAATTAGGTAACTACTTGGATAATGCTGAATTGAATGCTAAACGCTTCATACAATACCTACACGCCATAATATTTAGGTACATTCAGCGTCTTTTACATCCATCCCGTAGGTATTCCGTTCATCTCAACATCAACATCAACGGAACTTTTATCAATATTAATTAATACTTACTTAATGTAATATTGTACGAAAAACTTCAACACACAAGAGCAATCGATAAAATAACATACCTCTATACCTAGGCAAAGTAAACGAATAGAATAATAATAAAATAGAATGTTGAGTCCAGTAGAAAATTATTTGAGATGATTTGTTTTTTGTTATTTGTTTTTGAATTTAAACCTAGCACCTGACTATACCGTCAGGGCAAGTCAGCCATAAAGCATTTGACTATCAAAACTTTACAAGGCGCCAAAGTCTAGCATTAAAGCAAATCCAAGAGCTACGAGATAAAATGAAGGTGTTAAATCTATTATTTATTTATAGATATTTATAGAATATAACGAAATCTGTATTTACTCATATTAATACCTAAACTTATGACAGTTTATGTGTTCATCTGTATTATTTTATAAAATGTATCTTCACAATATATAAAAGCAAGGTAGTTCATTCTACGCACAATGGTACTGGATTGCTGGTAGGCGCTACATTTCATACCGTTAATAAAACAACCTTATTTATTTAAAGTAACCTGCTCAAGGTAGGTTGTGCTGTAGTGGAACCATAGATTATGGGGTAGGTATTCACCAGTAGCCATCCTTCGTGTGAAATTTGAGAATTGTTAAATAAACGTTAATTTTAATTTTGTAAAATTATATAATATTTTTGAGGATGTTTTTTATATATTATAGTTTGTATTTTATACAATGATTGTAAAAACTTGTTGTAAATATTTGACATAATATTATACTATGTTGTATTGTTTAATTATTGTTTTTTTTTACCGAGATAACAACATAAACTAATATGTTACTTTTAATTGTATAAACATACCAACCTTAAAGCCACTGCTCATTAATATATTATCGTCTTAATTTATCAGAAGGTAAGGTATAAATATCCTATGACATTTTTCACACACGGCCGTCTGATCCTAAACTCAGCTACTTAATTATATTGTACATCATAGTACTTTAATAGATATTTAGACCAAAACTCAGAACAAATAGACATAACTTCATGGAAACAATTTTTTGTCCTTGGTAGGAGGGAACCAAACCCAACACCTGTGGCGTGGAACTCAGAGTATATAACTTCCATGCCAACTGGATTCAACCATTTTCCCAAATCTTTAAAATAATACCGCGACTGACAGACAACGCACGGTGAACCTAAAGATTTGAAATTTGGAGTAAATATTTCTTGTAGGTACCTTCAATCACTCAAAAAGGGTAGTAGTAGTAAGAATGCTAGTAAATAAATGAAATAATTAATTTAATCACAATTTTATTCGATTAATAAGAATCAGTTCAATTTCTGTTCCATTTCATTTATCAATTTTATTTACTAATCTATTTCTCATAATTTTGGGTGACATTGCGATGTTTGTGGTGTTCAGGATGGGTTTCGCTCAGAACTTCCTGATGGTTTCGGACTGTTGGGGGTGCTCTGCGATGTACTGGAGTGAGCGGAGGATGGCTTCGGGTATGGCGGGACCCACGGGCAGGAGGTCACTCTGAAACATTTATCGAGATAGTATTTTTTTTTTAATCAAACGATAAACCATCGATTAGAATTGCGTCGAAGGTTTCTATTTGATTTAAATTTTGTTTTAGTTCTTCTTATCTATATGTTGATTTATTTATTGTTTTATATCTATCTTCTTATGATTATAAATATAAAACTGAATACCCACGCATTTATTATTTAAAAAAGAAACCAGTAGCACAAACAGATACCTACATTGTTTATAACTGACCTCAGTGAACCATGCAAACATATTTTAATTGGTAATTTACCGGAAATGTTTAAAATTATACTTAAATAAACGTATAATGCTTGTTATTATATATTCCTAATAAAGTAAGGAAGTAACCAAAACTTTAACATACCCTGGGCTGGTAGCCGTTTTCGTCAGCGGTGTAAGAAAGCACAACGGGGGTGCCGTCAGGAGATGTGTAGCTATATTCGCCTTGGACCACCTGTTGAATAAATTATATCACATGTTACATTACATTTTTCAAGATAAATAAGTTACAAATATTAGCTATTCTTTTTTAGGGTTCCGGAGCCAAATGGCAAAAAACGGAACCCTTATAGATTCGTCATGTCTGTCTGTCTGTCCGTCAGTATGTCACAGCCATTTTTTTCCGAAACTATAAGAGCTATACTGTTGAAACTTGGTAAGTAGATGTATTCTGTGAACCGCATTAAGATTTTCACACAAAAATAGAAAAAAAAAACAATAAATTTTGGGGGTTCCCAATACTTAGAACTGAAACTCAAAATTTTTTTTTTCGTCAAACCCTTCGTGGGGTATCTATGATAGGTCTTCAAAAATGATATTGAGGTTTTTAATATCATTCTTTTCTAAACTGAATAGTTTGCGCGAGAGACACTTCCAAAGTGGTAAAATGTTGGTCCCCCCCCCCCTGTAACTTCTAAAATAAGAGAATGATAAAATCAAAAAAAAATATATGATGTACATTACCATGCAAACTTCCACTGAAAATTGGTTTGATCGAGATCTAGTAAGTAGTTTTTTTTTAATACGTCATAAATCGTAAACCGCAATTTACCTTTCATTCAATCAACTCAAATGTAAATAAAAATGGCAAAAAGCAAGGTCTTACAGCACAAATAAAGAAAAATTTCTAAAAAATAAAAAAAATTAAAATTAAAGGGTGTCCCCATACATACATAGTTACGCCAATGAATAAAGACCTCTGAGTTGTATGGGCGCTCATACAATTTAGAGGTCTAGTTTAATTGGCTCCAACCTCAAATACAGTAAATAAATAAAATTATGCATTTCCACGATGGACGAAGTTTGTACGGAACCCTCGGTGCGCGAATCCGACTCGCACTTGGCCGGTTTTTTATACTTACAACAACGTCAGCATTGTCAACCTTCTTTAGGGTTCCAGAAGATTTTGCGGTGATTCCGTTTCCAGTCTCGTAACTGTGCAAATAAAATTTAATAATTTAGGACACTATAATATATCAGCATTTTTTAATGATGATCATCTTGTTCATCCTAAAGACAATCACAACTAGGCCTTTACAGATAGAAGACAAATAATAAAGTTAAATTATTTGTCTTCTATCTGTATATAATTATAAAATGTAAACTGACTGACTGTAGATATATCAACGCACAGCCTAAACCGCTGGACCTTAATAGCCTAACTAAATAACCTTCCTCAAGAATTGGGCTATCAAATGCAAAAATATTTTTTATAATCCGACTGGTAGTTCTAGAGATTAGCGCCTTTAAAAAACAATCAAAAAACTTTCTGCTTTATTATATTAGTAATAGATAGGTACTTACATGTAGTTGAATCCTTTATCGTTGACTTCTGATTCCGAGCGGAGTATAGGAGCGTATACATCACGGTTTTCAGTAAGGATAGTCTTGGCAACTACAGCAGGTTGGACCAGAGCCTGGACTACAGAATTGGTCACAGCTTGGGCCACTGGGACCACAGCTTGGGCAGTAGCCTTGGCTTGCTGCCACGGCTGGGTGCCGCGGTATGAAGGTACACCTGCGCTCGCAGCGTACACACAGAGGGCTAAAACCTATAATGACAATATTTATTATTAAGTAATCATAATAAAAAATAAAAAATAGTAATAATCATCATATAAAATATACTACGTAATAAAATAAGTGTAAAAACTCACCAAGAATTTCATATTGCTGAGATCTGTCTCTGTGCGATTCCCAAAAACAACAGGTACCATATCTATAAAATGAGTCCTTTTTATATTAGAAAAGCAGTAACAAAAAATATATCCAACTGTAGGGCAATGACACTTGAGATTAACCTTGATGAAAGCATGGAATAATTTCTTGATTTCGTAGATATTTTCAAACTAACTTGTTTGTCAAAAGTATTTGCAAATAAGATATTAAATAAAGTAAGATTCTGGGACCATGAATATTATTTTTTTACTGACTTTTATCGTCTCTTTATGTATATAGAAGAATAGTGTTTTGAAACTAAATTCTTAACAAATTAAAATTATTCACTATCTACTTTCCGGCATCTTTGCTTGCATAATTTTTTCTATAAATGTCTATTTTTCAGTAGACAATATAAAAAATTACGTTTTTATGTAATTTATTTAAGTTGTAGCTTTTTCTAGTAATTTTCATAACAAAAATAATAATATTTTGAAGTTTTTTTTTTTTAATTGAATGGGCTTGCGTTTGGCTTCTGACCCGTTGAAAGACGAAGACGAAGCCTAAGATGGAGCACGCTTGCTTACCCAGAAGAAACTTATTCTCTCTGGCCTGAAAGTCCCTATTTGATGCAGTATCCGTGTTTATCTATATATATAAAATGCTTTGTCCTGAATGACTAAGGATCAACGAACAGCCTAAACCGCTGATCGTAGAGACCTGAAACTTGGAGGGTGTGTTCTTTGTATGACGTAGGCATCCGATATGAAGGCATTTTCCGAAATTCTACCCCTAAGGGGGTGAAAAACGGGGGCAAAGTTTGTATGGGACAACGAGATTCCTTGGTCTAATCTACTTCAAATTTTGCATAAACATTCTTTAACAGAATTAATTGAAGATACGTTTCGTATTTTATTTAAACTCATCGCCTAACAGGGTTAAAAAGGGGTAGAAAGTTATTTTGGGGGAGTTTTGCATCGAAGTTGATACCAAGTGCTTTTGATTTAAATTACATTTCATTTTGACACATGTTTGAAAACTCAATCCGTCAATCAATATTTTTCCGGTCAGATTTATTTGAAACTTGATATTAATATTAATTTGTCAACCAATGTCGGTATTTTTCGAAATTGTTACCTTAATGGGGTGCAAAAGTTTTATGGAACGACAATTTTTGAAATGGAGTAAGGAGCTACAGTTTGTCGGGATATTTGGGCTCCTGGCTAGAACTAAGGAAAATGTTTTGTAGAATTAATGGAGGGAAATATATTTTTCACTCCTCTTGCTCAAAAAGACCGTCATTGTGGCGTACCAGAGCGAAGAAAAAATAGCAATTCTTCCTCTAGGGGAAAAAGTTTTTATTTTTTAATTTTACAAAAACGAAAAAGTCTTTAGTCATAAGTAGAATAATCATGAACAAAGACTCGACTTATTACTGTTTCATAAAAAAAAGAACTTAATTTTAATTTTGAAAATTGAACTAAAATCGGCGATCTCTGGTAGAATGCATGCAATGTGTTGCGGCTACAGAAGAAACAAAAAAAGACATTGGCGCGAAACGCGAACGACGCGATGGTCCTCGCCGGCAAGGACGAAATCTGGGTTGACGATTGCGCATCTGTATTTGTTTCCGGGCTTCTTCAGCCTCGATCTGAGCTAGGGTGATGGCATCGTCCGGTTCGCTGAGGGCGAACCTTGGCCTACGGATGCGGGAGATAAGGGACGCGGTGTATGTGACCGTGTTGATAACCAACGAATTCGCGTGATGCACTGCGGTATCAAAATATCTGCGTGCAGCGCGTTTTATGAACTGTTTGATGGTGGGGAGACCTAAGTCAAGGTGTAGGTTTTCATTGCGCATGTACCACGGGGCACCCGTGGCTTTGCGCATGAATCTATTTTGTAATACCTGAAGGGTGTGAAGTTGCTTGGGAGCAACGTGAGCGAACACGGTGCTCGCGTATGTTATGACGGGACGGATACACGCGGTATAGAGTCTAACCTTGCTTTTTAGGGCAAGTTTAGACCGGGCGTTGATCAGACAGTGGAGTCGTCCTGCCACAAAGGCGACGCGCGCGCGGACCGCCTTTATGTGTGCAGCGAAGGATAGACGATCATCGAGGGTCACACCGAGATATTTGGCTTGCCTCTCCCAAGGGATCGGTTCGCCGAATAGTGTGACTGGATTGGAGACGGGGGGACGTCTTTTTCGGTCGGTTCTATAAAAGAGAACCGCCTGACTCTTGGAGGGGTTGATCTCTATTCTCCATTTCCGGAACCATGCGCCTAGGGCGTTGGCTGCGGTCTGGAGTTTCTTAGAGATCGCGGGCGGGCTTCTGCCTGAGCAGTATACGGCAGTGTCGTCCGCAAAGAGGGCGAACTGCGTATTTTTTACTCTAGGGATGTCGCTCGTGTAGAGCGTAAACAGCAAGGGAGATAGTACCGAGCCCTGCGGGACACCGGCACTAATGGGGTGGGGAGAAGACAGAACGCCTTCGACCCGATATCGAAAGTGGCGATTCGATAGAAAGTCTCGTAAGATGGTCACGAGTCTCGGTGGCACACCAAGGGTGTCTAGCTTGTAGATCAAGCCTGTGTGCCACACTTTGTCGAATGCTTTTGCGACATCGAAGAAAAGGGCGCCTGTCATTTTACCTTTTTGGTATTGAGAGGAGATGTGTTCAACAATTCGATGGACTTGATGAACACACGAGTGTTTGGGTCGGAACCCAAATTGCTCGTTTGGGAGGAGTTTATTAGCATCGGCAAATGCTTTGAGACGGACATAGATGATTCTCTCATAAATCTTGCCCAATACGTTGAGCAGACTTATGGGACGATAGCTGGAGGGCTCGGATTTGGGTTTGCCGGGCTTATGGATCCCAATTACATGGGCTTCTTTCCACTGTTGTGGGAAAATATTATTCGAGAGGGCGGCATTGAAGATGGCCGTTAGTAACATGATAAGGGAAGAGTTTGATCACTCTGTTGGTGATCTTGTCCGAGCCCGGGGCCTTACGTGGGTGTAACTTCCCGATGATCGCTTTCACCTCGTCATGGGTCGCGGGTGGAAGAGGGTCGTCAGCTGTGTTGACGTCGTTGACGTCGTCAGTCGGGGGAGGGGGAGTGGCGTCAAGGTCACAAAGTATTTATTTAAATACTTACGAAAAGTTTATGAAGTGGAGGACAGAAAAACGAGTGGATTCTCTTACGGAAGGAGTTTTTCTTACGTATTTCGATGAACTTACCAAAAAATATATAAGTTCAAAACTTTGGGGCACATATTCAATGTTACGAACAACCATACAGATAAGACATAATGTAAATATAAAGAAATATATAAATTTGACGGCTTTTCTCAAGAAATTATCCACCGGCTACAAGGCCAAGAAATCCAAAGTTTTCACGAGGACAGATATCGAGAATTTCATAAATAAGGCACCAAATGAAAAATACTTAGCAACAAAGGTAGTTTATAGTTGCATTTGTTTTCTATTCATTTCATCAAACTAAATTGCTAGTTAGAGGTACCAACCAAAATACAGTTCTAACACACTTATTTTTTGTTTTACAGGTTGCTTTTATTTTTGGGATCAGCGGTGCCTGCAGAGGGATAGAACTGGCTAACATAACAGTGGAAGATGTCGACTGATACCCATCTTCAAGCCATAAATCTGCCCAATACAAAGACAAATAAGGAGAGGAAATTCGTTATAAGTGGAGAATTTCTAAACATTGTCAAAGCCTACCAAGACTTACGGCCAAGTGGAGTGGGCACGCCGAAATGTTTTCTCAACTATCAAAACGGAAAATGCACAAGGCAAGTTATAGGCAAAAATAAATGCCAAAAGAGATCGTCACTTATCTAAATTTGCCTAATCCGGAACAGTACACTGGCCACTGTTTCCGAAGAACATCCGCCACTCTCTTGGCGGATTCTGGTGCAAATATAACAACGTTAAAACGCCACGGTGGATGGAGATCTGATCAAGTGGCGGAAGGCTATATCGAGAACTCCATTCAAAACAAATTCGATATCACCCAGCGTATCACAGAACGCATCAATATTCTCCCAACTAGCCCACCATCATCGACATCAAGAGATGAGTCAACTGAGCTGATTCTCTATCCAGAACATCCGAACGAGGAACCCTCCAACCTGGAACTACGTGTATCTCCCACGTTTACCCCACAGACAACTCAACATTCATCTTCACAGAGGACTGAAATTAAGTTACCGGGAAAAAACATCTCGTTAAATATCCAGAATTGTACAAATTGAACATTTAATTTTTAATAAAATAAACTACATATTTCATATTGTATTGGATTGTTTTATTTTCTCGCAATCGTAGTGAAAATTATAGTGTAACACACGGCGCTAAAACCCATTAAAACTCGGTTTCTATTTACTCCCTCGCTAAAGATCGGGAGTAAAACTACCTCGTATATAATGGGTCATTTTAGCTCCTTGTACAACAATCTACTATTTGTAAGTGTCTTTATTTATTTATGGACAACCAACAAAACAAACACTTACACTTGCATATAAATACACTAACTTAATAATAAAACAGTTTAAAGTGATGCCTTACTTACAGGTT